>VMOF01000035.1:61574990-62264388 GCA_011764245.1 Trialeurodes vaporariorum | reverse complement strand
TTTTTTACTCGTTTTGTACACGTGATATAACACCATAAGAAATGGCGGGATTTTTTTTTTTTTTAAATTTTCAAAAAAAAAATTTTTTTTTACTTTAATTGGATTTTTGAAAAAGCCAATGCCGAAAACTTCATAAAAATAATCAAACTGTGGTTAATTTGGATACGGGGGCAAATTTTTCCCCTGACATGATTTCGATTACGAACCCTTCACTGCGTGATGATTTCTTTTAGCCAAGAATTTTTTTTTTTCTTTCTTTTATAGTTCAAAACATATCTTCTCCCGCGTTGACAGACCATGCGCCGAAGTCATATCTCACAACCTGTAGTTTATATGAGCGTTTAAGCAATTTATTCCTTGAGAGGAACCCCATGCAGTGAAGGGTTGATAAGTTTACTGATGGGAGAATTTTTGTGCATTTCAGTCATGCATGAACTGATTTGAACTGTGTAATCTTTTATTCAACCGTTGGAATAATCGGTGAAGGAAAAACTCCAGTAAATATATACACAAAACAAGCTTTGATGAGGATGATAGAAGAAATCAAATATTTGAGCAGTGGCATAGCGTGCAATTTGACAAAGTTGCAGTTCGTTCATTTCAACCCATGAAAAATATCGAACTATTGGGTGTTATGTGAACACCTTCGCATTCGACCTGTTGCATGGGTTTAAATGGACACAATGCAACGTTGCCAAAGTGCACGCTACGCCACTGGATTTGAGAGGGCGTTGCTTACTTCGAAACCCAAGTAGGAAACCAATGAGTACAGCTATAAATAAATATAGAGTACAGCTCTAATAAATTAAAATTAATTGAGAGTTGTGATACTTTAAGGAGTAACGGAGTAGACCTCGTCCTCGCGAAAGGTATTATTGATTTTTTAGCGCAGCTTCGTTCGTTGTATTCTAATCCATCATAATCTCATTTTCCGTCGAAATGTATACTTCCAATAACGGTCGAAGTTAAGTAGCGTAAAGAAGGCTCATATTTTTCGTACCCTAAGACCAAGAGAGAACTTCAAAGCCATGATTACTTTTAGCTAACCTTTTCTGCAGCTATAGAGTGGGTCTATTCTGCTGTAAAATTGCGTGATAATCACATTGAAAGCATCGAAAAGTAAAACCACTTATAATAACTCGATAAATGCCTTTATAAAAATTCCAAGATGGTGGTCGAATGAAGAAGGCCGGAGGGTCATAATGGGAGCAACCCATCTAAATTTCAACTTTTTATGAGAAAATAATCGGTTCATCATATAAAGGAGGCAGCAATTAGATGGGGCTAAACCATTGATGCGAGCCTCTTTCATTCGACAGACATACCTATTTGAATTTTGTTAAACGAATTTATTGAATTTACGAGTGGATTTTCAGACTTTTTTTGATGAATTCAAAAGTGATTTTCACATGATTTTACGGCAGAAGTGCCCCTTCGTAACGCTGCACTAAGGTCTGGGATTGAAAATAAGTGGTTAAAATCAGTGAGAAAAAGTCATCTAAAATCATGGTTCTCGACCTTTAAGGCTTATTTTAAATCGTTCTAATGGCACAATACCACACCTCTACTCATAACCGACTGCTTCTTTTGAAAAAAAATTGGTTAGAATTCGTCTTGGTATACCTATGTAAGCTTATGGGATGCTTATGGCGTTATGATAATTACTATAGGGTCATTCCACGCGAAAGTGAGACTGGCCGGGGTAAAAGTGTTTTTATTTATTTTTTATTTTTTTTTTGCAAAAACTACCTTCACAAAAAATATAAAAAAATAAGGAAGCTATATTAACACCAAAAAATTACACTTCAGAAAAAAAATAATTGTAAATTTCGTTGATTTCAACTGTTTTATCCCAAAAAAGAGGAAATTTCAATATTTTGTCACACTCAGCACGCAAAAAGGGGTTGGTTTTAAAGCCTTAGCGCAGGTATAAAACTTACTCAAACTCATTTACTTAAACATGATTTAGACAGCTACTTGGATGTTTATTCTACACCAATGAAACCTTAACATCTTATTTTTGCTCATATGCTGAATGCAATCAAACTTAGAAAAAGTTGTAATCGGACGCGTTCCACCCGTAACCATTTGCTGTCCCATTCGTAACCCAGTATTCTATTTTTTTCCTAGCGCTGTAGATGATAAGCATAAACCTTTGGCTTTGACTTATATTTTTTTCCAAACATTCATGACTTCACAAATCACAGAGTTTCGCAATTTTCTACGGAGCGGCAAAACACTTGTCCATTTTGTGTCCCATCCGTAACCGCTCTTCACAGGAAGTTTTCTTAGTCAAAATTAAAGCAAAAATTAATCTCAAAAATGGTATACGTATCTATGAACCGATTCCTAAATAATGCTGATGCACTCTTTTTTCTAAAATTGTAAAGGAAAGTATTGAAAAAATTACTTTTAAGTTGTGCGCTTGTCCCATCCGTAACCATGGAACAACCCTAATAGCCAAAAGTAATTTATCTAGCTAAGAAAAACAAAACGAATTATTTTCTTTTCTCGATTTTTTTTTTGCAGGTATCACAACGGTGTTGACAATGACGACAATCAGTACAGGAGTTAGAAGTTCGCTCCCTCGGATATCATACGTTAAAGCAATCGATATTTATTTAGTTATGTGCTTCGTCTTCGTCTTCGCCGCACTATTAGAATACGCTGCAGTCAATTATACTTACTGGGGAGCCAGAGCCAAGAAAAAATCAAAGAAAAAAAAGACCGAGGACTCACAAACTGACACAGGTAACAATAAAACAAAATTATACACGATTATAATAGCACAGGCGTCACGTGGACGGTAGAGATTAAAAATGGAGGGCCTTGATTTTCATTTGCCGTTTTATTTCGTTTTTGGGCGCAGAAAATCCGACGTAGCACACAAAAGCACACAGTAAAAAGCACACAACTCACAGTTAAGATGATGAAGATGATGAAAAATCATTTAAACAGGAGGTAAACCATCCAAGAAGTTGCATTCTTCAAAAATGGTCGAAAACCTGAATGCCAAAACTAATTTTGTCCATAGTCATAAATGAAAGGGGGAAAAAATCAGATAAACAAAGACATTTCATAAATGTTCCTACTTTTAGCTTAGGCTTTTAGACACGCCAAAAAAAAAAACAGTTAAATTGGAAAACAAAGTATGAAAGTCGATCAGTTATTCGTCATCAGAGCAACACGTTCTAAACGATACCCTCCTCTGTGAGTTCATAATTGCTGTTGGTTTCCGATCAGAGATAGCCTAAAATTACGTTTGAGAAAACCTGAGTTTTTAAAATTAAAAAATTACGGAGGACCTCAGAAACTCCCCCTAGACTGGGGGATGTCCCTATCCCCCGCCCCCCCCCATTAGGGTTTTTCGCCTTTCACTCACTCCCAGATAGATTTTCTAGCTACAACAATGAGACCCATTGTGCCGTTCAGATCAGTCGATTTATCCATGCATATTGCAATGTATTGTATTACTGATCAGAAAATACAATTTTCCAAATTTACATCAATTAATAGGACAAAACCTGTCTTTATGAACTTTTCATCCAAAAGTTTAAGGAATTTCTTTTTCTTCTTTAATTTTAACAGTAGAAAAAATATGTTTGCGGTATTAAGAAAAGAAACATACAATAATAGAGCAACAAAGGGAGAAAATAGACAAACCGATAAGAGAGACGGTTCCCAGAAGAAGGATCCCTAGAACATCAAGTGTGATTTTCCGAAGAAATCCTTTATGGTGTATGGGACAATTTTGTAGGAAATATTCGAGCTTACCTAATGTTTATTTATGGACCTTTTGCTTCTGGATATACCTCCTCGGATCCTCCAAGTAAGCGAGAAAAAGTTTGTCGAAGCGCAGGTCGTTATAAAAAAGAACAACGTTCGAAGGAAAGCTTTTCTTCCTCTTTTTTCCATTTCGTTCGCTTTCATAGATAAAAGTGAAATGCGCCGTTTCTTCCATTGAGCACAGATTTCTTGAAATGTTCTTTCACAGAAATGTTATGTTTTTTGTTATCATAGGAGCTCCAATAGGAACGAGCTGCTTCAGTGACAGTTACGCGTCCGAGAGATCGCTAAACGAAGAAATTATAGAGCTTCAAGATATTAAAATGTCTCCGATTCCACCGATTCGGAATCGACAAACCATTCCTAGGTATGAATCTTTCATTTTGCTCGCGTTTTGTTCAACTGTGAAAATTTTGCAATTTTTTTTTCTTAATTTTTTTTTTTCATTTGCAGTGAAACCTTTCTTAACCCTTTTAGCAGAGCTGCCGTTTCGCGTAGATAACTAATATGGTATTTATTCAATTCACCGATGATTTCACCGGTTCAGAAAAGATTACACTGTGCAGTTCAGTGTATGACTGCAATATATGAAAATACTCTCATCTGTAATCTTTTATCAACCGGTGGACGATGACTTTAAAAAACTTGCGGATATTTTAATCATTAAACGGCGACTCCACCGGTTGAGAAAATATTACAGATCAGAGTATTTTCGTGCATTTTAGTCATACATTGAACTGAACTGTGTAATCTTTTCTCAACCGCTGGAGTCATTTGTGAATAGAAAAATGTCATTAATTACGCAAAACGGCAGCTCTGTTTCGGAGGAATAAAAGAGCTTTGAATAGTAGACATTCCAACAGGACAGGGTACTTCGTCCGGCGCCTTCAATTGATGATGTAGGCAAAAACAAGTACCGTTGAGTAGGAATGTTTATCTACTCGCTCTAGTAAACGCGCAGTAAGTTGACTGATTGAACTAGGGTTCTGAAAGGGTCGAGCGCTCTTTCGGGGGACCGTCAAAACTGACAGTCAAAGGAGGGCGGCCACTATTGGAGGAGGCCAGTCACCCGAAAGCGAAATATCGTTCTGTACATCAGAAATAAGATATTTACATGTATAAGTGACATATATATTATATAAACAACAATGAAATGGTATGATTGTTTCTACATTAAATATTTAGATTGGATTTAGGTTAAGATGGAGAGGGGAAAAATAAAAAAAATGGAAGAAAATAAAAATAAATAAGTACGTATAAGATACCATTCATTTGCTCACAGCAAATGTTTGCAAGAGCTCCATGATTCCTCCTTTTTCTTTCCTCATTCTATTTTCTTTTATTCCAACACATCTTGTTATTTCCAAATGTTTCGATTTATTATGGGATTTACTTACCTATCCCTGTTGTACTTTCCAATATTTCTGTTGCAGGTACCTAAACAATGAGCAATTAGACGATCCATCAAAATTCCCTCCGAGTTTCCGGATAAATCGATCCGGCGGAGCTTACTCGTATCCGGTGAACCGGCGCGGCTTGCGGTTTCGCGGGAACCGCAGAAACGAGCAAGCCCGACCGAAAGTCCTGCACGCCCTGAAGAAAGGAGCCTCGGCCTTAAAAGCGTCCATGCCGAAGATTAAAGACGTCAACGTCATCGATAAATATTCGAGAGTCATCTTTCCGGTCTCGTTTATGGTCTTCAACGCTGGATACTGGATATTTTATATCATGTGAACATCCCTAGCTCTCGCTCTCTCTCCTGATCATGGATATAATTTCATAGAGAATGAAGCCGTGTGTAATTTGATAACGTTGGATTTTGTCCATTTAAAGCCTTGCAAAATATCGAATAAAGGGAATGCACTGTGCACCTGCAACAGTTCGATGTTTTCCACGTCTTCAAATGGACAAAATGCCTCTGTATACAATATAATGCATTTATACGACAAATGACTGATCCTTCACGGATCAGCAAACCTTAACCCCTTATGGACTAAGCCCGAGGATACTCGTTTTTCTCCTCAAGTCTATTTCATATTGTTTTAGTCTTCATTCCGGATAAACGCAAATATGTATAGATGAAAATACTACAAAATAAGATCTCGTCAGGCGCCTTCAATTCGTCGTATAGGCAATTCCAACTCCACTGAGTACGAACAGTTAACTATTTTCTCTGTATAAATCGAGGATTGGTGTTCTCTTGAACTATAACCTGGTCCGTAAAGGGTTAAGGTAAACACCCCAGTAGCCGACACCCCTGAAATTTTTTGCACTAGTACCCGACACTTATTTTTCACAATGTGAAAAATATGAGTTTAGTGGCAATTTTGATGTTTTGCATAATTTCCCCCCCCCCCCCGAATTTTTCACATTTTTGAGGTCTCAGAAAAAAACCACACAAAACACTAGTATTGCCACCAAACTAGTGCTTTTTACAGGGTGAAAAATGGGTGTCGGGTACTGGTGCAAATCTTAGGGGTGTCGGCTCCTGGAGAGCTTACCTAATAGGCTGATTTTTTTATGCATGGAACACGGTGGAGCAAGATGGAACGGGTTTTCCGATTGAAAAAATTAGCCTTAAGCGTAGTATAGGTCTACTTTCGAGCTATATGAATATAGATAGTCAGGGGGACCGCGCAGCCATACTCCTTGGGTTCGTTGCTCCGTTGCATATACTTTTGCGACAAAATAAGGCACATTGACCGATGTTGCCAGATTTTCGAATAAATTACCAATAACTTTGACATTAAATTAAATTGGAAAAATTATAGGATGTATGATATATATATCGGTATTTACGTGCTACCACAGAATAATACAATCAGAACGGAAACTCCCATAAGAGCCAATGGAAGCAAGTTTGGAATTTAATGGCACCAATAGGCAACGCTGTGGTCCTATATCCCAACATGGCGGACGTGTGTGATTTGTGTTGAAACTCATTTATTTCTGTAAATTCTGGAAAGAAATCTTAAGTTTCCGGCCTCACTTTTATTCTTTTGGCATTTCAGAACGAAAATTTCGCGGATCATGTCCTATATTTTTTAATTCGCGCGCGAATCCAGATGTAAACATCCTATATCCCAACATGGTGGACGCGAAACTACTTTGCTTCAAAATCTGACAGAGTTTCCGTTCTGATTGTATATTATTCTGTGGTGCTACCACTACTTGTGTACAATCGATCACCGTTTTTTCTCCCATTAGAAGCTATGAAAAAATATCGACTCCTCGCGGGGCTCAATCGAAACCCCTACAAATCGATTCTTTTTCATAGATTTCTATGATAGAGACTTCGATAAATCGCAATTTGCGAGCTGTTACTACTTATTGTGTACAATCGATCATCGTTATTCTCCCATTTGAACGTATATGTAAAAGAATCGCATTATTTGGCGTTCAACTGAATCCAAAAAAATCGATTATTTTCCATTGGATTTTATGGAGAGACGTCGCAACTCTCACAAAATCAATGCGCCACTGATTGAGGCAAATGCATCTATTAAGACTCACGAGCTTACAACACACGAGCAAATGCGGATCCAGCAATCTGGCAACTGTGTATTATTCCCATTTGAATGCATGAGAAACAATCGATTAGTAACAGGACCATGGCCCCCTCAAGAATCGATTGTTTCTTATATGTTCAAATGAGAGGAATTTATGGTTGCCAAATTGGGATCTGTGTATGATTAAAATTATTTCTATTTTTTTTTTTTTTTTTTTTTTTGTTGAGAAGCAATCGATTAGTAAAAGAGCCACAATCCATCAAGAATCAATCTTTTCCCATTCGTTCTAATTGGAGGAATTTATGGTTGCCAAATTGGCATCTGTGTATTAATAGAATTATTTCTCTTCATTTAATTATTTATTATTTTTTATTTTTTTTTTATTTTTTTTTTTTTTATTTTTTTTTTTTTTTATTTTTATCATTAATTTTTATTTGTTGAGAAACAATCGATTAGTAAAAGAGGCACAATTTCCTCAAGAATCAATTTTTTTCCCATTCGTTCAAATGGAAGGAATTTATGGTTGCCAAATTGGCATCTGTGCATTATTAAAATTATTTCTCTTCATTTAATTATTTTTTATTTTTATCTGTTTTTTTGTTTTATATTTTCATCATTTATTTTTATTTGTTGAGAAACAATCGATTAGTTAACGAGCCATAGCCCCCTCATGGTTGCCAAAATCGCTGGATCTGCACATGCGCATACTCGCTTTGTGTGGGCGACTGCGAAAACCTCTTTGGGAAAGCTCTCTCCGCGAGATTATAAAATGCGGAATGAAAGAAAAGCGCGGAAAATCAACATTTCATTTCCCTCTCCCGCGTTAGTCCCGAGACACCGCATCCCTCACCCCGCTCTCCGCGGAGTCGCGCGAGGGAACCGCACGGAGCGGTCGCATCGCATCGATTAGCAAAGTCTCCTCACGCTCTGGGGCCATCACACTGCACCGCGACCGTCCGCGTCCCTTCACCCGCACTGCCAGCTACACGTATCTAGTATACTCACGCGACACGCAATGTTCGCTTTCAAGTGCCTACATAATGATCGGTATGCAATTTGAGCTACTTATTAGCAAGTTCTCCTCGTTGCCTATAGAGAAAGGCACTTTATACATACAGAGGATGGATGTGAGTGTGGGACAGATCTGCAACGGCTTTCCCGCCCCACCCGCACTGTCCTCTCACCTGCAAGGTGTGAAGAGTATGAAGAGTGGCCGAACCCGAACCTTGTAGGCGAAACTTAGCTCGTGAAAATCTAGCGACAATCTTTAATTCGTCGATAGTACATACGTATACAGTCGAAGAAAGAAAAAAATGTTAGCTGACTCCTTAGATTTTGGTGGAGGTAGGCAACAGGCATTACTTGTAAATTTAAGCATTATAGGTGGCCTGCCTGAGCCAAAATCCAGGAGTCGACTGTCATTTGTAAGTGTATGTAAGTACTTGCGTATGCGCGAGACACAATGTTCGATTCAAGTGCCTACATAATGATCGGTATGCAATTTGAACTACTTATTAGCAAGTTCTCCTCATTGCCTATTGAGAAAGGCACTTGCATACAAAGTATTGTCGTTTTGCACCACCACGCACCGCACCGTCATGTCACCGCTTTGAGTAGGAGTGTTCGCTCTTACAATTGGTGCCTACATAGAAGTTTGTATGCAATTTGAGCTATTTTTTTGGAAGCTCTTCTCATAGCCTACCCTCAGTGGAAGACAGGCGCTTGTATGGGAAGGAGCAGAGGCGATCCTTAGGAGGGGGGCTTTGTGGGCTCAAGCTCCCACTTTTCTGGAAGGGGGGCTCAAAAAAAGAGAAAGGAAAGAGGGAAAAATGAAGGAAGAAGAAAGAAAAAGAAGGAAAAAAGAATTTAAAGAAATAAGGAATTCAAAAGGATAAAAGGACAAAATGATAAGATGAAAACTTTAAAATCAGTTATCTTACGTAAAATTTTGGCTCATCGTAATTGGTGTTGAGGATTTTAGAACAACTATATTACTTACTTACCCAAGGATAAGATGTTTGCAGCGGTTCCTCTTTCTCTCTCTGACAAAACCTGTATTGAAGTAAGACCTGAGAAAATACTACGGCCAGAAACGATTATTAAACTCTCTAATAGTATTTGAGAGGTAATAACGACATTTTCTTTTTGATACAGACTGTATAAAAATGAATCATTGTAGATTTTTCTCCATTTTAGACACAACTTTACTCTAGAGAAAAAGATAGTAGGTACCCGCAAACTTTTCTTCAAACTTTCTATCTTTGTTACCTGTAAGGTTGTATTCAGACCATGGGTGCCAGCAGATAAATTTTCCAAGCAGACGAAACCTCAAAACTAAATTCCTGGGGGCGGCAAACCCTTGATTTACAAATATAACTATATTTACAACTTGTCATCTGCACATTTGGGGGGGGGGGGGATCTGCGTGCAGATCAGTATTTTCCAACTCTTGGGGAGTGGAAACTGCCCTATTTCCACCTCCCTGCCGGCGCCCATGACTCGGAGTTTTTCCTTAAAGATCTTCTCAAAGTTAGGTAGACTCCTGCAATAAATCACTTGCATTGATACTTACTGAGGAGACTTTGCGGTTGAGTTTAAGGAAACTGTAAAATAAAATTTTGAATTATTTTTTACTATACCCAAAAGAAAGTTGTTAAGGGATTAGTAAATTTATTAAAATGACATGAAAATTAGCAAGTCTATCAAAAATTTAGAGAAAAGTTTCATTCCAGTTTGAAGGAATTTAAAGTTAGCTTGTGCAGAACCTCATTAACTTTTGTGAGTCCAAGGTACTTGACCAGGGGTCAAAAAAGACCCCAAATGGTTTTCCATGGTGGAGGCTTTATTTATTTATTTTTTTTTTTTTTTTTTTTTCTTATCATCTGAGTATTGTTTGTGAGTGAGTTTATTCTACAGGACTTCTTAAGACCAATTTATATATCTCACCTATTAATAGATATTTCTGGCTATTTTTGAAAAAAAAAAAAAAAAAAAACTGTCCTGAAACTTTGCTACAAATTGTAAAAAGAGTGATGTTTTAAGCTTTTTTTCTACTGTTGGCCATAAAAGTATGAAGAATTGAACCTCTGATTCTAAAAGGACACAAATTTTCCTGAAAATTTATAAGCTAAACCGGTTTTTATTGATAACTTAAAAGCCTAATAACATCTACACATTTAGTCCAAAAACCGTGAAAACCAACATACGGCTGTATAGGTACCTTGGATGCCTTGAAGCCCCAAAATTTATTTTTAAAAACTGAGAGTATTATGCAAAAACAACTGGAAAAATGTCGTTTCAAACCCCTCCCCCCCCCTGACTAACAAGGGTTGAAAAAAAGAAAAAGGTGGATTTCTCGAGGGGTATTTTTCAAATTTAAGGAGATTCAAAGTGTCAAGGAGTGTTACTAAACTGACACTTATAGAGACTCATGGGTGACAACAGGCGGACACGAGGGGCAGAAATGAATGTATGAAAACAAAAAAAAATTGTTGCGCTCCTTTTGCAAATGAAGCACCACGAACTGTTGGTTGAGTAGACTATGAATTCTTGTGGGTTATTAATATGTAATATGTAATGACTCACTACTACTATAAGCAATATATTTACGACTGTCACCTACCAGGTATTGAGTGACAGTGGTGATTGAGGGGGAAAAAAATTATGCCCGAACATGAGCTTTTTGAGAGCTAGATGATTATTGAACTGGATTCGTCACCTATGAGTTAAATAACAAACTTGAACGATTTCAAGTTCCTCCCCCTCCCAACTTTTGTTCATTTGATTTTTATCCTCACATAAAATTGTATATTATTTATAAATAGCTCTTAATTTTGAAATTTATACCTTTAAATACGTTGACTTTGTAAATATACTTTAGTTTCATAAAATTGTAAGAAAGGAAACAGAGAAATAAATCTTGACTGCCTCAAACATCCCTGTTTTTTGTCTTTGAATTAAAATAACCGCAAGTTTTTTAAAGTCATCGATGACTCCACCGGTTGAGAAAAGATTACAGATGCGAGTATTTCAGTTTATTACAGTCAAGCACTGAATTGAACTGTGTAATCTTTTCTCAACCGGTGGAATTATTGATGAATTGAAAAATATCATTGATTATACGCAAAACGGCAGCCCTGTCTGTTAGGTACACACCTTCCAACTGCAGTTTTATCGTTGAAATCAAATTTAACCCAACAGTTTTTCGCGTGGATCTTTCTTGAGTGTTTCTTTAATAAAACGTTTCCATTTCCTTGAAACACTCAAAACTTTGTCAGATTTCAGCTTTAAGTAGACCAATATTGCTGAGGGGCAGGGCAGAGACAATATATAATAAAGACCACGCACTAGCCTAGCGAGCGGTGGCTGACTTTTTTTTCGGAGCTCAACAGAAATTAACACAGGGAGCATGAAGGAGCACCATCCAACATGGACCATATGTTGACTGATGCGATTTTGGTGCTTCAGATTCACTAGGCAAAAATCTTAACAACGTTTCTCATCAGTCAACGTAATGGTCCATGTTTTCAGTGTTCTGTTGAGACCCCAAAAAAAAAAGTTGCCACCGCGCGCAAACATGGGCAAGATAGATAGTGTGATGTCTCTATTATACATCGTCTCTGGGGCAGAGTTGGGCAAACGAGGTAATACTTGAGTCCCACGAGTACTAGTACTCGGGATTCATAAATTTTTTGGATCGTATTTCAACGGTAATGGGAATAAATTTTTAACGAATCAAGTATGACCCCATGTGAAGACTAATTTAATTTAACAATCATGTTCCTTGATTTATTAAAAATCCACTCTGATTACCATTGAAACACAATTCCAAAAATTTACGAATCCCGAATACAGGTACTATGATTTTCAAAAGAAAGTACCCCAGTCGAAATCCTTACCAGTTAAATTTTTCTGTTATTTTCGATGAAATTATCAATTGTTCATAACGTCCTTTAAAAAAGACATTCTGATTAGTTCTTAAACATCCGAAAACCGCAAAATTGTCAAAAGATTGACAAGATTAAGAAGAGTAAAAATTTTGATCTGGGTAGGTTTCTGGTTTTATTTGAAAGTCATAGTACTTGTGGGACTTAAATACTACCCTGTCCGCCCAACTCTACTGAGGAGTCTGGAATCACCTTAAATAAGACTTTTTGAGGTAGAAGCAGGAGGTAGAGAAAACGATTGCGGATGAAAATGTAGAAAACAGTTTAATATTTATGATAAAAAATCCAAAAATATATTGAGTAAAAATCAAAAAGTTAGGTCATTTTAAGATTCATATTACAGCTGCATTTCTTTCTTAATCGTTAGGGTCAAGTATACATATGTACATTTTTAAAAATTACAGAAACGCACATTGAAAACATATACATACATTCACATTAATAAAAAATAACATCGAGATAAAATTGGAAAAGAGATAATAATTAAGACAACTTTAAAAAAGAAGACAACAGCGCATTAAAATTATATTCTAAGGTAAAAATCAAACTTTTGAAAACGGACCAAAAGGCGTGATTGAGCCTCCCTGTTGATACCACAATTCTAGAGCTAGATTCACAATTTTGTCGGAGGATTCTTTTGAAATCTGCGGGACATTCATAAAAGAATTAGAACACAGACAAATCAGAGAACAGAAAGATAGATCTTTTCAAATAATAATAAGTGCTTAAAGAGTCATTCATTTTCCTTCTTTGCACCCAAAACTAAATTTACAAGGGGGTTCTTGCTAACTTTTGCTAATAAAGATTGAATGATGAATAATTAGTAATTGAATAACTCCGTTGTGCTGAGCTTTTGATGTCTTTGACTCTTTTTAGCCTCTGTGAAAGCCTAAAACAAACAACCAATCGGACCCCGTTGAGTTTGTGCCGGTACTTCCTATAGAACTATCTATCGAAGGACGCTAGGGGCAGAGCTGCCGAATATTCATGAGCAAACAACCGATCGGTTGTATATAAGTGTGGAAACTTCCTCAAAATCGGTAAAGTGCCGAAGCTTCATCAAAATCAGTATGTGGAAGTTTTCACAAAATCGGTGGATAAAATTTGAATTTTGGATTCAAAATCAAGGAAAAAATCTTTAAGCGCGCTTAAAAGATCCAAAAGAAAAAGTATAAGCGCACTAAAAAACAAAATAGGAAAAAATCTTTAAGCGTGCTTAAATAAGCAAAAAAAAGTCACACATTTTTGGAAAAAGTGTGGAAGCTCCAACCAACGGTTGAGTGATGGTGTGGAAGCTTTGATCATTCTGCAGCCCTGTCTGGGGGGGGGGGGGGGGGGGGGGGGCTGGGACAAGAGTCAAAACCCCCTATAATCAATTTTTTTCTAAAATGCAGAGTAAAATTTGCTTGTCTAAAATAAAAAGCAAACAGTGTAAGAAGACTAGTACATAGAAGTCTCTTTAATGGTACCTAATCAATAATGCCAACTTTTCCAAAAAAGTGTCTATTTTTACAATAAGTTGAATGGGAAAAATCGGAGAAATGTCTGAAGGATGGAAACACTGTGCATTATTTAGAATATCTTGTGTCACATCCTCCAAGCTGCTGCCAACGAGCTGCTGTAAACCACCCGAGATTCAATTGATGAATTTTCAAAGAGACTGAGATTTACGCAAGAAAGAGCCAAAGGCAATCATTTTAAATTAAACATTCCAAATTAAGTAAAAGAACCCTGCCATTGAACACGCAAATATTTTCTAGTTTTTTTATATTTTTCATGCTTTTTATTTTTGTCATTTTAGTTAGAGAATCAAATTACTTTTTCTGAGGATATAGAAACTTTTTTTTTTGTGATAGAGGACGTTATGATACGATAACAAAACATTCTCTGTAAGGGAATATAGAACTAAAGGATTAAAGTGAAACTTACATGTAAAAAGCAGCGTGAAATATCGGAAAAGTTACTGCAAGCCATGAGAGCATGGCGCAAAGTTCTCAGTAGAGCCAGACTAACAAGACACAAAATTTTATGAGCACCACAAATCAGTTTGTCCCAAATTCTGGAAAAAAAAAATAATTACTTATAAGCCAATGATGATACATTTTCAAAAGGTTCACGGAGAAAAAATTCTCATTAAAAATGGCTTTAAAATATTACTGGAATTTTCATGAATTCTCACAGGGGCCATCTACGGCCATTATCAACGGCCACATTGGCTTACTCTGGCCCTTACTCCAGACACGCTTGATTTTGGATTCTATTACCCTTGAGAACAGGCGCCTAAGTTTTCAAGGCAAAATATTGATAAATCAGAGACAAATAATTTTTTTTACTATAATAAAGCAGTTGCATGGGTCTGAAACATAGTGTTTTTTATAAAGAAATTGATAGTGCTACATGAGCTGAGAACAATGGTGCTATTGGGTTTTTCCGAAGTGTCCCAGTTTTGGAGATACACACGTGTAAAGTTGTAAAAAATTGTGTGCGTATTGACGTTACTTAATGCGCAATTCCCATCTAAAACAATGTATTTTGGGCCAAAATATCATCTCTGGAACAATGGGACTTCATTAGAAACCAAAGGCATCTTTGTTGTCCGCTCATCAAGAACTTTCATTTTCATTTCATTTTCTTGATAGAAAAAGACAACAAAATTAAAAAAATAAAAAAGTTCCTCCTGACACCTCAGCAATCTTCCTTGCAACTTTGCAACCAAAATGACGCGACATTCCTCAGGCACGCAGACAAAATTATCAACAAAATGGAGAGCTGACGAGCTGATGTGACGATGAGCCGAAGCCGGTCATTTTCAAGGATTTTCAAGTACATTCGACAACTTCATCAAAATTTAAGGATATTCGAGCAAATGTAAACGAAAAAAGTAATCAAGGATATTCAAGGACTTTTCAAACCATGCTTTTACAAACCATGCTAGAGCCATACTGTTTTTTGAGGGTGGGAAATTGAAAAAAAAGTCACGGTAGAAACTTACTTAACCAAAGCATTTTCATCCAAAGTTCCAGCAAAACAAGACCTGAACCACTTGTTATACGGGACCTCATGTAATGACTCGATATTCAAAAGGTGGCTGAAAAACAAAAGAAAACATTGAAATGAAAAATAAGATAACAAATAAATATTCAAGGGATACAAATCAAAGACTACCTTGACCTTCGAGTCAGCTTATTCTTGACGAACTAATTTTTTCATCTCTCGATGGTTAAATTCTAGAGGCAACTTTTTATCACTGTTATTTTTTGCTAATTTTGTGGTTATTTTATGTCGTTTTATCATCGTTGATTTTTCCTATTTTCGCGGTTATTCATTATTTTTTTTTATTTTTTTTTTTTTTCATAATTATTATTTCCTGTTTTTGTGGTTATTCATTTTTTTTTTCTTTTTTTCATTTTTCGCGCTTGTTTATCACTTTTGTTTATGCAGCACATTTACCAGTTACCGACAAATTATCTCAATATATCAATAATACGTCCTTCTCAGAACCAATACTTTCATAAAACTTACATAAAGCTTTTAACAAATGCTCGTTACAGATCCTAGATTCACTTGAAAAAAATGTGATTGAATGAGACAATTCCTGAAAAAAGGTTTGCAAAATCTGGAAAAACATGTTTGCAGCTCATAACATAACATAATCCTATTTATAATGGAATTGAGGACTTTTCCGGAAGAAAGGCCCTTAAGCCAAACAGCTGTTTTGAGACGAACGCAAAAGAAAACTTCAAATGACTACTTCTGCTGGAATTTCCATTGTACACGAAAAAACCGTTTGGACTAAAGTAGGGCATACTATTGCCAATATTTCACTGCCAGGATTGAAACTTTACACCAAATTTAGGGGTAGTTACAAGTAATTTTCAAAATTGGTTTAGGGGCCCTTCTTCCGGAACGGTTTTTTGTGTGTTGAAATTGACAAATAAACGATGACCAGAAGAACCTGTGACTCCAAAATTACGTTTTCTAGGTTGGATTCATGGCACATGATAAAAAACAAAGCCAAAATTAGAGAATTAAGCCTTACAGAGGTTTAGAAATAGCATTTTCAGGCGAATGTTCGAATTCGCACTTCCTGTCCTGTTTCTGCTGCTGATTGTCGATTGACGATTACACTACAGTTATACCAAAAATAAACGTCCACCTTCTTGGATTTTGAGGTAAAACTCGTTTATCAAAATAATTTTGATCGCAGACCAAACAATGATTAAGATACCTAGTACTTCAGACTTCTTTCCGGAAGAAGGACCCACAGTACCGATAGTAAAAAGCCATTGACTACAGGCCCTTCCTCTGCAAACTTTTTGTAAGTCGTTGAAAAATGGTTTCAATGATATTTTATGGGCAAGCACCTTAGGGATATATAAGTGCTTCAAGTTGTTTTACAAAAAAAGGGCTCATAGTGCTATGGGCTTGTCTTCCGGAAAAGTCCTCATTTAACTATCGTTAAGTCCAATTTAAATTCAGAAAATTTGTCACGGCTCTTTTAAAGCTCTATAAGATTAAAGGCCTCTTCAGATGCTCAGGCTGATTCCTCAAAGTAGCATCTGGTGATCAGTGCGCACCTTCCACCATCACAGCATGGCGGCCTTATGAGCGGACAGGGAATTTTCTTTCTCTCTCTCCTCCCATTTAAAAACGTGCATTAGAAAAGGACAGAAGAGGGGGCCAAAGTCACGTGATGGCCCCCTATGCTGTCCTTTTCTAACGTACGTGTTCAAGCGGAAGGAGAGAGAGAAAGAAAATTCTCTGTATCCGCCCATGGGCAGCCTCCATACCATTGAAGGTCATTGATTCTGCCAGGCATCATCATCAATCATAGTACAGATTCATTACCCCTCAAGAAACGCAACGTATAGAAAGTTTTTAGGTCAAAAGTCCATTTATATGCAGAGACATATCTGTCTAAAATGATGCATGTTGGAAACCAATCACCGAAACCTTTGTTTGGATCTGATTTCAGGACCCAATTTGATCGTCTGAAGAAACCTTCAGCGTTGCATTGAAACAGTGAGCTCACCAATGCAGGACAGAATCACTTTTGAGGAGGAGATTTTTAGATAATTCCGCTAATGAATACAAGGATTTTTCAAACGCTTTGACGCAGTTGAAGAACCCTTTCGAAACCCAATAGATATCAACTTCATCTGAAAAGATGGAGCACACAGCTTGGCAAATGTACAATAAGTGTTTGTGGAGTTCAATCTGAAAAACAAAAAGAAATACAAGTTCCATTAGTTTCTGGAGCTGTCATAGAATCACAAGCTTGTCGATACTTGATAAAGATTATGTGTCGTTTGAACAACACAATATTGTTGATTCGTCCTAGATTTTGATAAAAAAAAAATGATATTTTCTAAGACTCCGTGCATCTTCTAGTCTGAGAAGCATATTAATTCATTTACTAATTTCTTTCTATTAATTAAGGGAGCTATTGAGGGTAGGAGAGACGCCTACGTTGCCAGCAAGGATAACAATCTTTTTTACTACTGAGCAGTGCAGTGTATGATGGGTTTCAAAATCAGAAGCGATACTGCCCATAAATGCAGGGTAATTGAATCACTCTATGGACACATGAGTTTTATGAAATTCTTCGTTTATTTTTTCATTTAAAGGAATCGATAAAAAAATAAAGTAAATTTTCTTTCGTCGGATAAAAGTTCCAGAACAATGAGGGACAGCGTAACTTAGGCTCTAACCTAACCTAACTCAGTGCAGCAGAAACAGAGACAGCAAAGACCATGCACTAGCCGCTCACGTGGTGGACGATATTATTTTCGGGGACTCAACAAAATAACATGGGGAACAACATCCAACGGCTCCTAGGTATGTGGATTGTTGACCAACGACCAAAAAATTGATACTTTACTCTGATTGACACTGATAACAACATCTTTGCTCAACCGTCCACAAAGCAGCCGTTGGATGTTGCTTTGTTGCCACCCCAGAAAAAAAAAAGTTGCCACTATGGGCGAGAAAGCTAATGCGTGGTCTTTGTTGTCTCTCGGCAGAAATGAATCTCTCATTTCATGTTAATAAGATTTTAAGGAGAAAATGTCAAGAAAAAAGTCCTTGCATGAAAAAATTGACACTAGCGAGAGATAGCTTCACATGAAGCTCGCATGAGAGTGAGAGAGATAGCTTACATAGCTGTTGGCAACCAATGAGAGCATTGTTGACTAACCATTTACTTCTGTAACACCACACTTAAACCATCTGTGGAAACATTTATGATTAGAGGCCATTTTACGAAAGATAGCAGAAGACAGCGTGCCTGGTTTCCTGCAATGTAAGTTTGTTCATGTCTCAGCACATCACAGTTGATGCGTAAAGACACAATCTCCTCCACTACGCAGAAAACAACTTTATCAGTTATCTGCCAACTCTCATGAAACAGCCTCTAAGAGAGCTTCAATATCGACTGCAAGTCAAAAAATACTAATAGAAAATTAACAAATGAAAAATACCTCCAACTTCCAGGAAAAGTTGAGACACCTATTCTCTAAAAGCCACATGGCTAGAATAATTTGTGACTTCGGCATGGCTTTATCTATATACTTCATGTCCATTAGGGCACTAAGTAAATCATTGTATTGATCCCTTCGAGCTGTGGTAACAAACTTATGGCACTCCTTATTGAACGGAAGAATTTCTGCAAATAAATATGAATAAGCATTCAAAGAAATTATAATTATTATAATGAGTAAGAAGTTAATTTAACTCACAGAGTTAGGCGAACAATGACTTTTGTATTTTAGGCTTCTTTCAATGGATAGTTCATCGAACTAGCTGAAAACTAAGCAGATAAAATCGGGGTTTTGTTGAGTTTCAAACGACTGGAAAAAAAGTGTAGGTATACAGGATAATTAAAAAAATACGCAAATTATTTGCAGTAATTTGAGCCATTACCACGCATCTCTTATCATCTGAGCTTGATTAAAGTAATTCAATTTATTTCCATAGCACATGACTAGTCAAAATTACTTTGAAACCCTAAAGACAAAAAAAGTGGAAAAAGTTTACTTACTTAAGATCAGCTTCCAGACTAAAGTTCTATGCATCACAGGAACAGTGAACCTAAGACAAAATTGACTCAAGCGACTTAAATCTAAGTCTTTGTTGTTGAGTAAAAGATCAAGGGACTTTTTTTCTTCCACATTCCTGAAACCAACTTTTTCATAGTACGATGAACGAAAATTTCTTCCATCTTTTAGCATTCCTGGGTGATACTTTAAGCTAAGATGTATATCCTGAATGTGGCGATAGAAGTGAAAATGGCATAACTAGAACTACCTCGCAAACAATCTGGGGAAAAAAAGCAGAGAATTAATGTCACAAAATAAAACATTAATAAAATAATTCGATGCGGGGAAAGTTGATATTCAGAAATTTCCGCAGTTGGGGTCTGGTCCTGGATTGAACACTCAAACCGTTGATAACACGCAATCACTAACTCCATAAGCAAACTGGAATACTTATATCTTTCTCTCAACTACATTAGGAACACATGTCTTAGAAAAAGACAAAACAGATATGTGCATCTCTCCTTCTATTCTTCACTGATGCATAAGCAGAGAGAGACAAAAGAGTTTCTCGATCAGATTCTGCTGTCAAAGCTTGAGAGTTTTACATTGAGTCACACTAAAAGCAAATACTACAACTTATCCGGTTCGAGCGAGGATTCGAAGTTCGGAACTTTCCGAGGGACAACAAACGCCAAAGTCAACAAAACCATTTCTAGGCAATCAGAAGCGAAATTGTCATCTGTCACTGTTGAGTTACCTACTCTTTTCGCCCCCACCTCACAGAATAAGTACAAATTCCAAAGTTCGGATAAAGCATCAGTGCCATCCATCGTTGCCGAACAAATAGTTGCATGAACCTTGGTTAGGGTGAAAATTTTCACCGGAAACCTCATAATACAATTTGCTTTGAGCAGAGAGATGCGATGGATGGAACAGATATAGTTGTGCCACATCAATGTAGGTGAAGAGCGACACCAAACTCAGAAAGCGATAAAAACAAATGCTATTCAACAGTAATTTAGGAGCGAAAGTGACAAGAAAAAGTCTTACCTCTGCAACTATTGACACTGGTTTACAGATAAATTTGGTAAGTAGAGATAAGGCAGATTAAAATAAAAATATTGTCGCAGTGTGAATACAGATGAGATTTCAGTTTAAAATAAATATTTATCACGGCATATTTACAGATGAATTCGAGAGCTGGTTTGCTGGAATACGATGGAATTGAGATCTGAAACTAAAAGCTAACCCTACAAAATCTATAACATTCTGCAATTTTGCAATGCACATAATCACACACAATGCATGCGAAATGTGTTTTTATCAGGTAAGTGGTAACAGCTGATACGAGATATCAAGGTCAATACTAAACTCAGACCCAGAGTATCATCAGTCATCGCACGAGATCGCACCGGTTTCTGTTCCAGTTTTCGATTCTTGTCGAACAAGCGGAACCTTTTTGACAGTCCCTTGTCGTAACAAGGGAATGGTCGCCGATGGAAAAAGGCGCGCTATTTCAAAATTGCGCTCTTTTTTCTGCTGTCACGTTTCGCAAGTAGGTGTACCTTACCTTTTTTATTTCCCTTTATAATGAGGTCGGGCGCTGCGTCCGTTTTCAGATTCTAACATTCTCAGGAAACAAAATCATGCTATTGATATTGCTAGATTTGAAAGAGCTGATTTATAAAAAGGAATTTTTTTAGTGAACGAGTTTGGTTACGGTTCGGTCAACTTCGGTGCACTTGGTGACTGAATAATACGCTCGATTATTTGTATGACGTATATTTGTTGGTTATGTTTTGTTGCTACTTTTTAAAACAGCGTAATCCTGCATCATTTTGAAATTAAATTTAAAAAAGAAATTCTGGGAAGAGCCTCCAGACCCCCCCCCCTCCTACTGGGGGTGTCCCCCAGACCCATTATTCGTGCGCACACCTTCAGTAAAGGGGCCGGTGGCGTACGCAGGGGGGGGGGGGGCTAAGGGAGCTAAAGCCCCCCCCAGACCTCCGATTTTTGGGGGTGGAGGGGAAGGGGAGGAACAATTTTCAGTCAAACGCTCATCAGTGCGAGCCCCTCCCAAGAAAAATCCTGTTTACGCCACTGAAAGGGGCCCATCCTCCAGAGTAGCCCCCCAAAATTGACTTAGAGGCCTAACATTTGGCGAGCCAGTCCGAACCTGCTGATTGGTCAGAAGCAGTTAACAGCTAAAATGTTCATTCATGCTGTACACTATATACAGTTGTCCAGTCCAATGGGGCTGTTGCACACTTTTGCTACAAGCGATATAATAGTCGATTCTGGTGTAAAAACCTCAACAAATAACGATGGTAGCACTCAAAACTTCCGAAATCCACTCCTAAACTCATAATAAACTCTTTTATTTGCGCGGGCTTAGTGGTGGCTGAGGGCATAGTAATAATGGGAGGTTCTCATCTAACAAAACTGTAACTCAATCAAGAAGTGACCAATAAGAGACCACTTTCATTTAACACCGGTGTCGCTTAGTCGCTAGGTGTCACGGTACCATTCATCGGATGTGGATCATTACTCTGAAGAGTAATTACTCTGTGAATCATCCTTGTCAGCATAGAGAGAGTGACGACATTAAAATAGGAATCCTGGAATCTCCCTTCATTACTGCCCTCAGCCACCATTACGCCCGCGCAAATAAAATCATTTATTGAGCTTAGGAGTGGATTTTGGAAGTTTTGAGTGCTGCCATGCATCGTTATTTTTTGAGGTTTTTACACAAGAATCGACTATTAAGTCGCTTACAGCAAAAGTGTGCAATAGCCCCATTATTCTTGGGACAGCCTAATTAAACTTGGGGCCGGAAGACCGAAAGGGGCACTGGGCGTTTTTTGGAGAGTAAAATCACCTTTTGGCTCGATGGGTCGGGTTTGTTGCAAAATTTTGCTCCCGCGTTATGACTTATGAAGTGTAGCTTTCTATGTAAAATCGCATGAGAATTGAGAATCAAATCAAAAGCAGCTCGAAAAGTCTCAAAATCCATTCTTTTTTTACAAACTCATAAGTGTCTAAAGTCGAGACGATTTGACACTGTCTTCCATCAAGTATTTATTGCTATAGTAGTGGTTAGTATAAACTAAGTGGGTCGATGATTTTGCTCGGCGAAGCGAATCAACCATTTCACTGTCAGCAGGTTACGAAGACAAATCGATGTTCCTTCGCTCAAATTAAGTGGGTAGTTAAATATCCCTGCACAGCGGTGCTGATTTTGCATACGTAGTGATCTGAAGGTGCTCTAAGAAAGATTGGGTTTCAAATGTTAAAAGTCAACGGTAAAGTTCCAATTTACAATTAGTTAATCGCAATTATTGATTTAATGTCAACGAGTAAAGGCAGAGGCGAACAATAGACTTTCGTCCATGCTTGCCTACTTTTAGTGCCGGTTCGTGGGGGCTTTGGGGGGCTCGAGCCCCCCGCTTTTATGGAAGGAGGTCTTAACCTTTTAACTACCAAAAGCGCTAGGTTACAAAGACAAATCAAAGCGAATTCGCTCAAATTAAGTGGTTAGATAAATATTCCTACACAGCGGTGCTGATTTTGCATACACAGTGGATTGAAGGCGCTTTATTAGATATTATTTTTCAAATGTTAACAGTTTGGAGACGCAATTGTTGTGAATTCAAAACTGAAATTGCGCGAAGCAGATTTAGTCGTAGAAGCAAGTATGCTCGGGCATGGTACTGAAAGGGTTAAAATAAGCGTGAAAACAAACTAGTTCAAGCTGATTGAGCCACCGCCACGCCGGCCGTAGGCATGATTAGGAGAGAGCGCGGAGCAGTAATTGACAAAAATCATTTTCTGAATAACCACGAATAATTAACAAAAAAAATTATTCGCATTATTCTCATGTTATTCCTATTAGTAAATCGAAGTTTCGACACAACCAGCACATTGCACATGCACATTCATGTGTCAATTACTGTCATAAGATGAATGACAGGTAGTGTTAAAACTTTGATTTACTAAGGTATAGATGTCCCAATTACCGCCACCCTAACCATTTATTCTTTAAAATAAGCCTACTTTAGCAGACTAATTTTAGAATACATGGGATAAGTGTTTTTAATAGGTTGGCTGAACTGGTGAAAAAATTTTGAAGTTGATACTTAGCAGCGTTGTGAGCTTAAAAGATTACAGAAGTGGACACCTGCCTAGCACCACCTGTTTAGTGTTTGTGTCGATTTCTTTCAGTAGTTACTGATTAAAAATCTGTTCTCTTTACTTTCTGCTTTTTAAATTAGAATAATTTCATTGACAAAATTACCTGACAAAAAACATGATGATTTGAATGAAAAGCCAGTGAAAATATGTATGGCGGTTATTAGGACAACTGATATGACAATAATTGGGATGAAGCCACTTATGGCATGGCGGTAATTGGGACATGGGCCATTTTTGCGAGTTTTATTAATAATTTTTTTCCCTGATTGATTACTCCAATTTCTTATTTTATTAATAAAACTGGAATGTATCTGAAGGGCCCTAATGCAAACTGATCCTAGATTAAATAAAAATGGACACTTTTACAGGTATTTTACGGAAATTTTTTCTTAAGGGTGGCGGTAATTGGGACATCTACCTTAATAGGAGTAACAAGAAAATAATGCGAATAATTTTAGTTAATTATTCATGATTATTCAAAAATTGATTTTTGCCCATCACTGGGCCCGCGAAGTTATAAGGGTGAGTCAGAGTGACAACGTTAATGAGAAACAAACGGAAGGGAGATGATCTCGTGCTGGGGAGGGGGGGGGGGAGATCCACGAGTCCTCATCGATTAACTCATAAAGTAAAGGAATCGAATCGAGACTTCTATACCGGTGAGTGCGAGGAGTGGTGACTCTTATTATAGTGTGAGTGTGAGATAGGATTGTTGCGAACGGTGTGTATACAGGTATACTGTATACTGTTATACAGGGTGGCGCAAAAGTTCGGACACCCATTACCCCTGGTTAACTTTTGAACGGCTACAGGTAAAACGACGAAACTCGGGGGGAGGGGGGGTGCTTATAACTTATTGAGACCTACTTGTTATAGCGTGTCCACAGTTTCCAGGGGCGCCTCTAAAGGGGATTTCGCCCCCCGACTCAAAAAATTCAAACAGCAACCCCTATCTTGTGATAGATTGTTTGAAAGGAAACACAAAACTGCACTGAAAAAAAAAATGCTGATTTAACATTTAAAATGTTAAAAAAATGTCCGACATGTTCTTGTAAATGCTGATAGGGCATTATGAAAATGCTGATTCAACATTTAAAAATGCTCATTTAAATACGTCCATGGTTGAGACAGCATTTTCATGTTGTAAAATCAGCAATTAGAACTTGTCGGACAATTTTTTAACATTTTGACTGTTGAATCAGCATTTTTTTTTTTTCCAGTGTGAGCATTTTGGCGCAAACTGCAAGTCGATGTCGTGTTTTCCTTTCGATGTATGGAAGGGGCAAATTTCGATTTCATCGACTCATTTTCAAAAAATCATAACTTTCATTTAAAAAGTCGGAATTTAAAAAAACCAAGACTGAAAACTAGAGTTTTACCAGGGGTATATCCAGACTTTTGTGCCACCCTGTAGACGCGAGAGAGAGAGAGAGAGAGAGAGAGAGAGAGAGAGAGAGAGAGTGAGAGCCGATTTGCCGATTGGATAAGGATAAGGGTGTCAGATCAGATGTCGTAAATAATGCGCCCGGCTCTCAAATTGCGGTTTCGATTTCAGCCCCCCCCCCCCGCTCCTCCAGTTAAGGTTTATTTTTGTAATAGAGAGTATAGAGTCAACGGGACGATGACACCATGGAACCAAACGACACCCTTACCGACAATAAATAGTTTACCTGGCTTCTTGTTCTCGTTTTCAACATTCATATCTCTTTCTCTCTCACTCTCTCGCTCTCTAACCCTATAAGGGCTTTTTCATTTGTCTTTCTCTCTCTCTCTCTCTCTCTCTCTCTCTCTCTCTCTCTCTCTCTCTCTCTCTCTCTCTCTCTCTCTCTCTCTCTCTCTCTCTCTCTCTCTCTCTCTCTCTCTCTCTCTCTCTCTCTCTCTCTCTCTCTCTCTCTCTCTCTCTCTCTCTCTCTCTCTCTCTCTCTCTCTCTCTCTCTCTCTCTCTCTCTCTGTCTCTCTGCGTGACATCCATGGTTCGCCCTGCCTGCTGCGGTGGCTCTGCGGTCCATTCAACCTTTGTCGGCTCATCACCCAAAACTCTGCAGCACCCATGACACTCTTTGAGTTGCTTCTTCGTATGTTTGAACTCGTCTGAATTTTAGTGCCTTTCTTTTGTTTACACCCTTCTATCACATTTGTTGGAATTGATAACACATGATTTTAACCGTTTTAATGTTATAATTCAGAGTGGAGCGTCAGTAACTAGGAAACTCCGAGGAAGGGGGGGGGTCTGTTTGTAGCAAAATTGAGTCAGTACATCATGATAAATTAAAGTGGTTCCGTACTCTATCTCGGGAAAATTGGAATGCCTAAATTTTAGTTCATTTTTTTTTCATTATTTATACCCTTCTATCGCATTTGTTGGAATGGGGGAGTTGCAAGGGTCTGAAATGTTGCGTTTTTTATAAAGAAATTAATAGTATTTGATGAGCTGAGAACAATGGTGCCTTTGGTTTTTTTCTAAGTGTCCAGGTTTTGGAGATACACGCTTGTAAAGTTTGAAAAAATGGTGGTGGAGTGACGTCACTACGCGGAATTCCCATTTAAAACAATGTATTTTGGGCCAAACTTGCATCTTCGGAACAATGGGACGTAATTAGAAACCAAAGGCATCTTTATTGTACTCAGCTCATCAAGTACTTTCATTTTCTTTATAAAAAACGCAACATTTCAGACTCTTGCAACTGCCCTATTGATAGCACATCATTTCAACCGTTTTAATATTATAATTCGCAGAGCGCGTCAGTAACTTGGAAACTCCTTGAAAAAAGAAGAAAAAAGAAGAAAAAATAAGAAAAAATAAGAAAAAACTGGCAAAAATCAATTTTCAGCAAAATTGAGTCCGTGTCATGATTAAATAAAGTGGTTCCGTACTCTATCTCGGGAAAATTGGAATGTCTGAATTTTAGTGCCTTATTGTTTACACCCTTCTATCACATTTGTTGAAATTGATAACACACCATTTTAACCGTTTTAATGTTATAATTCAGAGCGCGTCAATAACATTGGAAACTCCGTGAAAAGAAAAAAAATCGATGTTTAGCAAAATTTAGTGATTATCATGATAAAGTATAGTGGTTCCAGTGGCGAAGCGTGCTATTTGGCAACGTGGGATGTTATCCATTTGAACCCATAGAAAAGGTCAAATCCGATGGTCATCGGCGGTTCCTAGATATTTCGATGTTTTTCATTAGTTTTGATGAGCCAAATACAACGTCGCTAGGTTTCACGCTTTCGCCACTGAGTGGCTCCGTGCTCTTTCTCGGGGAAATTGGAATGTCTAAATAGTTCATTTTTTTTATTGTTTATATACCCTTCTATCGGATTTGTTAGAATTGATAACACATCATTTTAACCGTTTTAATGTTATGATTCCAGGGTCGGACTGGCCAGGGCCGCTAGGCCGCGATCGCGGCCTAAAGTTTCGCTTTTGGAGGCCCAAGGGGGCCCCGCAAGGGCCTTCGATGGGGCCTCCGAATGGATAAAATGGAAAAATTTAGGAATGAAAAAAAGAATAATGTATCAAAGAAGACAGTAAATAGATCACTCTAAAGAAAAACCATTGTAAGCTAATTAAGATTGCTTAATATAAGGATTGAAAATGCATCGAGACTGGCCAAGTCCACTCTAGTCTAAGATGCGGACCGACATTTGGAAAATCTGGGGCCCCCAAACGTTTAAAAAATGAGCCTTCAAATGGATTAAAACGGGGCCCCAATCGGGTGAAAACGGGGCCCCCGGTCGGGTCAAAATGGGGCCCCCAAACGGTTTAAAAACGGGGCCCCCGAACTGTCAAAACGGGGCCCCTTAGTCCCCCCAAAAGTATCGAAAGAATGAACTGAGAAGAAAATAATAAATACTGGCAAGAAAAACGAAAAAATGACAGTTCGTGTAATTGCAAGCGAGAGGCGAGTCTTAGGAGTCTACCAATATGTCTTATCTATATAAATAAAATCGAAAAGTAAAAGTGTGTTTGCTCTCGATCTCGAAAACTTTCGGCCCGATTTCGTTCATTAACGTGTTAAACGAAAGCTCCAGTGCTCTACTTTTCTACAAAAATCCGAAAATTATCGATTTTGGCAAAGGGGGGCGCTGAGGTCCAAAATAAGACGGCACCCCGTGTTAATTGTATATCTATATTTATAGAAAAGTTTGTTTGCTCTCGATCTCGAAAACTGTCGGCCCGATTTCGCTCATTAACGTGTTAAACGAAAGCTCCAGTGCTCTACTTTTCTACAAAAATCCGAAAATTATCGATTTTGGCAAAGGGGGGCGCTGAGGTCCAAAATAAGACGGCACCCCGTTTTAATTGTATTCTATATTAATAGAAAATTTTGTTTGCTCTCGATCTCGAAAACTATCGGCCCGATTTCGCTCATTAACGTGTTAAACGAAAGCTCCAGTGCTCTACTTTTCTACAAAAATCCGAAAATTATCGATTTCGGAAAAGGGGGGGCGCTGAGGTCCAAAATAAGACGGCACCCGTGTTAATTGTATATCTATTTATAGTTTTTTTGAAGAAAGTTTGTTCGCTCCTAATCTCGAAAACTACTCGACCGATTTAGACCGTTCTTTTATCAGATAAAAGCTTGAGTCTTCGACATTTGCAGCAATAAACGAAATTTTTTGTTTTCAGCCACAGGGCGCTGCCAAGCCCCCAGAAAGGTCACGTTCCATGTAATTTGTATACCTATATATATCGGGTTTTTTCAAAAAGTTTGTCCGCTCTAAATCTCGAGTTCTACCAGTCCGATTAAGTTCGTTTTTTCATGGAAGAAAATTTGAGTAGTGTAGATGTGCACAAAAATACGAAAGCTTCAAAAGTTCAAAAAGGGGCGCTCCTACTCCCCCAAAAAGGCACCCCCATAAGAAAGCATATAAAAAAAAAAAACTCGACTGTTCGAGCGGTCTATGTTATGTACGGGGTGTTCCAGAAAAACGAAACCCTTTCCCGATTTCTCTGCGAACGGACGACGGCGTGCGTATCCAAAACTCTGATTCACAGCCCATCATTTCGATCCAATCCCTTTAAATCTGACGTAAGTGGCAGTGGAGGGGGGGGGGGGTATCCCACAGCCTCAGTACCCCTTTTGGTGTCCATATCAACACGCAGAGAGCGGCGAGCTTTTAGTAAATTCAATAATATAGATATGAACCTAGGTATAGTATGATTAGACAATTTTTTTCCAAAATAGTTGTTTTTCGAAATTTATTTGCTTAAAACGATTAAATAGATTTTTTTTAACTACATGCAAACAAATTTTTATACAAACTTGGATGCGATTTGGGCCGTTTGGTCGAGAGCTAAAATGTATTGGAAGCAAACGGACATCACCTTTTTCAATAATGTAGGTAACTTTTGAAATCAGGGGATAGTGCAGTGCAAATATATTTAAGAAGAAGACTCAAATGATGTATTTTTTGTTCTTGGAAATTGAAAATCAAACTATAAGTCATTTTTGGAGGACCCTGTATCAAAAAAGGTTGAATAGTTGCAGAGCGTTCAACGTTAGATTTGGACAGGCCGCAATAAAACCGTCAAAACGAGGATCTATATGGTGGTGTGAAATCAATTCCTGAATAAGCGAGGTCTCTCCCTGTAGGGATATCTCTTCACGGTTTAATGTGGGGCTTCAAAAATGTTGGTGAGGGCCACGTGACGGGCCTTTGAGTGGTGATCAGCAGGCACTAGGTTCGGCTTCGGCAGCCAACGCGTCTCTTTTGTTTATTGACTTACGAGGTTTTCCGATCTAAAAGAGAGTGTTACACTTGCTCTCTTGAATAGATGCCGGCCACTCTTTTAGATATATGATTGATTCGTTGACTGCGGACTTTTGATTGAAATGCATTTCTCAAAATTCCTCCTTGCGAGGTTCATTTATTTACCACAAAACTTATGATTCCTTCCTCGAAAACAGAGAATCTTCATAATAACGGATAAAAGATATGCGTGATGGCACGGCTCGCGTCGCGTACGTCCGTGAAGTACTCCCCCTAACATTGAATTTTTTCAATTTGTTTTTGCTCAAAAATTTGCTATCGATTTGCTATTCCTTGCTATACCTTTCAAAATTTTGCTATCCTCACCCAAATTTTACTACAGTAAATTTTTGTTGGGGGGGGGGGGGCAGCATCACGCCAGCCCCCCCAACCTCGAGCTACGGACTTCCGGAATGGCTCAAAAAATTCCTCTCACTTGCTATTTTTTGGCGTCTAGCTTTTTCAGAATTTTTGCTATCCCTCAATTTCCCATAAATGGCATAGCACGAGGTGGGGGCTAGCGTGATGTTGCCCCCCCACCTTTGGAGGCCATTTATGGGGAATTGAGGGGGAAAGCAAACATTCTGAAAAAGACGCCAATAAATAGCAAGCGAGAGGAATTTTTTGGGTGATAGGTGAAAATGTCCAATCATAATTGTCCAATACAAAAATGTCCAAGCGTACAAAAAGTCCTGTGTACGTAAATGTCCAAATGTAAAAAAAGTCCAATGTACGTAAATGTCCTATTTGAAATTTTGTCCAAGAACATAATTCACTCCTTTTGAGAAAATGTCCAATTACCTTAAAAGCATACTTACTGTGATAAAAATGCTTTACTGATGAAAATTTGAAAATTTTTGTCATAGTATGCTTTCAAGGTATACAATTGGACATTTTCTAAAAAAAAAGTTTATTATGTTCATTGGACAATGGGGCTCTTGCAAACTTTTGCTGTAGGGGATTGAAGAGTTGATTCTTGCATAACAACCTGTAAAAATGTCTATGCGTACACTAAAAAATCACAAAATTCACTCTCAGAATCAGGCTTAATGGCGGAGAGACGCAGGTATCATGGGAGATTCCTATCTAAATTGACACATAATCTCTCTGTGTTTCATCCGTAGAGAAAGAGACATAATAGACAGAAATCTCTCATGATATACCTGCGTCGAGCCGCCATTACCATCTTGCCGTTATAGCAGTTATATGTGAGTTTATTAATGAATTTTAGACTTCCTTAGTGTGATTTTCGTGATTTTTGCTGGTCTTTAAAGAAGATTGGGCTATTTTTTGCTTATAGCAAAAGTTTGCCAGAGCCCCATTGGACATATTTCAATTAGGACATTAATGTACATTGGACCTTTTTTACGCTTGGACATTTTTGTATTGGACAATTATGATTGGACATTTTCACCTATCACCATTTTTTGAGCCATTCCAGAAGTCCGTAGCTCGAGGTTGGGGGGCTGGCGTGATGCTGCCCCCCCCCCCCCCAAACAAAACTTGATTGTAGCAACATTTGGTTGAGGATAGCAAAATTTTGAAAGGTATGGCAAAGGATAGAAAAATCGATAGCAAATTTTTGAGCAAAAACAAATTGAGAAAAATCAATGTTGGGGGGCCAACTTCACGGACGTTGCGTAGCTAGCCAAAATTCACTAGCAGGACGAGTGATCAGGGGTCCAGGGGGCGAAGCCCCGTGGCTAGACGTGAGAGCGAGCGAAGCGAGCACCGAACGGCTAGTATTTTTTAAAAACAAGTTTTCCTCTTTTCCTTCTTTTCAAAATCAAAACTTGCTAAAATGTTATCTCTATCTCATAAATAATTACTTGGTTCTCTCACAAATGAAACCCTAAAAAACTCATTAAAATTGGGTTTTTAGGACTTAAAATTTTCAAAATTTTCCCGGGGGAGGGCCCCCGGACCCCCCGGTAAGTGAGACATGTGAAAACAGATGGCGTCACTTTACCCCCCCCCCACAATAATGAATATCTAACTCCACCACCGAAGATAAAAAGTTACTTTATCCTGGACTAGAAGCCGCAGCCAATCATATGCTCTAGCTGATATTTGGGTAGGTTTAAAAAGGACCAAAGAGAAGCCCACTGCGATCTGGATCCTTTAATAAGTCTACGTAATAACTAAAAAATAAGAAACAGAGAACTTTAACTATCAGTTGAAAAATAGCGTAAAAACTGCTTGGTTTTAAGTTAATTTTTAAAAAATGGTCTGAGGGGGGCCTCAAAATGGAGGGAGGGGCCCCCAAATTGACCGAGCGGCCCAACATTTAGAGAGCCAGTCCGAACCTGTATGATTCAGAGCGCGTCTGTAACTTGGAAATTCCATGGCGAAAGAAGAAAAAAATCCTGCAAAAATTGAGTCGGTAACATGATTAATTAAAGTGGTTCCGTATACTCTATCTCGGAGAAATTGGAATGTCTGAGTTTTAGTACATTTTCATTGTTTCCACACCTTTCGATCATTTGTAGCTGGCGAAAAACAAAGTTTGAGATGGATTAAAAATCGGGAAAAATTGAGGATTCACGTTTTGAGAAAACTGCTGTTGAAGTTTTTATTTTAGTGCCAATCTAATATAGATGAAGAATCAGGCTTCGGTTGGATCAAAAAAGTTGATCCATACACTCAGGTTGAAGTTGGTACAGCTGAAATATGCTTTGGCTGTATAGGAAAGAAGAAAATGGAGAAATACGAAAGGTCTACTGAGGCCGCGTTCTTTCATAGAACGACCTGTTGCACAGAGACAAATCCTCACCAAATGCTGAGTACTAAGGCCGTTTTTCCAGAGAACGACTTTCTGTTTCTGTATGGAACATATGTACTACATGATAGATGTAAAAAAAAAATCGAAAATCTGCAAAAAAAGAAGCGAATTTATTAGAAAATAAAAAATATAAAATTATTCGTCCTCGTATTCACTCTCACTTTCACTATTGCCCAAGTCCTCTTCGCCATCTTCAATTTTCCCCATTATGATCATTATGGTCGCCAGCAGAAGTGGCAACTTCTTCTCATATAAACTCTCATATCTCACTCAATTTTAGACGTACGGTCATGAAATTTTCTAGAGATATTATTGAGTCTATGTTCTCTCAGAAAAGTCGTTCTCCGGAAAAATTGCCTTAGCCGGATAAGGCCGTTTTTCCAACTAGCTCCTCAATTATTTCTGCCGAATTTGTGCCACCGACGAACTTGTTACTTGACTAGACATCGGGTTGAATGTTGAATGAAATGGATAAACTATGTTGGACGCACCTGAATTTTTAGGAAAGATTTTAGCAAGAGTAAAAATCAGCCACCATGATGTAAATCTTACCACTCATTTTTCCGTGTTTACCTTGAGCTTTTTCACATGCGATCTCCATCCATGGAATTAAAATGAATCCTTCCACGGGAGAACACACACACGCTGACTCACACTCATGTAATATCGGATTAAATGAAATGTAAATGGACATTTTGCAAACAATTGTTTTACCCATATCAAAATTCTTAGAAAATTATCCTATTTTGGACCGTCTAAAGAAATCTCAAAAAAAGTCAAATGACAAAATGCGTGCATGAAAGGGTTAAAAAAACCTGAAATGACTCCACTGCTTTTATGAGTTATGCCAAAATTAGTCATCGTAATGGGGCTATTGCACACTTTTGCTATAAGCGATTGAATAGTCGATTATGGCGTAGAAACCTCAAGAAATAACGATGGCGGCACTAAAAACTTCCAAAATCCACTCCTAAACTCAATAAACGCAGTTATTTGCGCGAGCGTAATGGTGGCCGAAGGCACTAACAATGGGAGATTCCTATCTTAATTTCGTCACTCTTTCTATGCTGACAAGGATGATTCACAGAGTAATTAGTCATCAGAGTGATGATCCACATCCGATGAATGGTACCGCAACACCAAGTGACACCGGTGTCAAATGAAAGTAGTCTCTTATTGGTCACTTCTTGATGGAGTTTCAGAATTGTTAGATGGGAATCTCCCATTGTTAGTGCCTTCGGCCACCATTACGCTCCCGCAAATAACTGCGTTTATTGAGTTTAGGAGTGGATTTTGGAAGTTTCTAGTGCCGCCATCGTTATTTCTTGAGGTTTTTACGCCCTAATCGACTATTAAATCGCTTATAGCAAAAGTGTGCAATAGCCCCATTATAGCGCCGGATTTAGGCATGGGCCACATATGGGCCGTCGCCCACGCGGCAGATTTCTGGGAGCGGCAAATTTTCCTAGGTTTTTTGGTTTGTTTTTTGTTTTCTTGCGTATGAAATCTGACGAAAGATAACATCCTTCGTGAAAATGCCACCAAAACTCCGCTTCAGCTTGGCGAATAGAGTCGATCGCCCTCAAGCGTTTTCATATATTTTGCATCTGAGTGGCAAATTTTCCTAGGTTGTTCTTTTGTTTTTATTTTTTTTTTTTTTTGTTGTTGCATGAAAGCTGTCGGAAAATCCTTTGCGTGTACTTTGACGCCGTAGAGATGTGTCTGGTTTGTTCGCCTCATATTTTTAACTTTAGATGAAAAATTGTAATTAATTCAGAGGAAATTAGATTTTAGCCTCATAAAAAAATCAATTTTTAATATTTAAAAAAAAAAAAAAAAAAAATTAAGGAGCTTTTTTTCGGGTATATCTTTAAGCAAGATTTTGGCAAGATTACCCATATTTTTGAAATTTTACCAAAGTCTTGCTTCATAATTTGGAATACGAAAGCAAATAAGGAGGAATCAAATATTGTCTGATTAAGATATGAAGGTATACAGCAAAAGATTCCCGAATCGCGCAAAGCACAAAGAACTTTAACCGCATAGAGTGGTGATCCTTTCCAAAGGTGAAGCGGAATGGTTGGGTTTTTTTCTGTTATTTGTAAGTAACCGTATAGATTGAAAATTGAATTCGAAAACTGGTTTCGAATGAAAGTGGCAAGTGTTTTAGAGAGGCAATCTGGACAAAGAATTTTAATGCACTCATTCAGGTAAGACTTTTTTGCTTGCTCTTGTCATAGGTCAGTCTCTAAAACACTTGCACCTTCGTTTCAAACCAATTTCAAATGTATTAATCCCGATTTTTTTTTTTTTTTTTTTTTTTTTTTTAATACAAGTTTTAAGGTTAAAAAAATGAGGCAAACAAAGCGAGCGCGTGTGAAAATGTCCATAAGATAGATGCATCATGGCTGCCTTCTTGATGTGTCAAAATCACGTCCCATAAATCCTCTCTATTGCAGTGGCGAAGCGTGCAATTTGGCAACGTTCTAATGTGTCCGTTTAAACCCATGTAAAAGGTCTAATGCGCAGGTGTTCACCGAGCACCCAATACCTCGATATTTTTCATAAGTTTAAGTGGACGAACTGCAACGTTGCCAAATTGCACGATACGCCACTGCTCTATTGGTATGGTTAGAGGTTGTTTGGTCTACGGCAATAACGTCTACTATTTTTTTGGTCTACTTAAAAATAGGTCTATACTATTATTTCGTCCACAACCATTTCGTCTAATGTGTCATTTGGTCCACAAGCATTTCATGTCTACCGAGTCTTTGTTCATCGACTAATTATGTATATATGATGTAGACACATTACAACGTTGCCAAATTGCATGCAGTGCCACTGATTGTGAGTCCCATCTAAATGAAGCTTTCTATAGTGAGAGGAGTGATTTGTTGCGGAAAAAGCTGCAATGGGTCTGTTGCGTACTTTTACTACATCTATATAACTCATTGTTTCTAACGTAAAATTTTGCGAAAATAACGATACGCACATTAAAAACTTTCAAAATCCACTCATTAACTCAGAAAATACCTTCCATTTCAAACAACCCGCGCTACACTACACACAATATCACCGACTTATAACTACATAGATGGAACCATCTCGTCTATGTAAAAATCAACAGAACTTACAAACATTGGAATGTTTCCTTTAGATGCGTACATTTCTTATATCATTTTGTAATCTTTGATAAACCGAAAAGACCAGACAGCAAATGCAGCCAATAGATCATGTATTTAGAAGGGAATTCCATCATTTTGTAGTTACGATGTTGTTTACTTATGCTCGGTGGTTCCGTCTATGTAGTAGTATACCGGTGCAATAGTGTCTAGAGTAGCGCGGGCTGTTTGAAATTGAAGTGATTTTCTGAGTTAATGAGTTGATTTTGAACGTTTTTAATGTGCGCATCGTTATTTACGTCGAATTTAACATAAGAATCAAGGTTCTATATTGTTGTTGCAAAAGTATGCAACAGACCCATTTATTAGACCTCATGACTGTGGACCAATTTTTAGTAGACCAAACGACCTGAAACGGATCTGCCGAGGAGTCTACGGCCTCTTAAAATTCGTAGCGTTCCTCAAAAAACCCCAAGGTTAGACAGTGACTTGACCACAACAACATAGTTGCAGATTTATTAGAAGATAAATTAAATTTTCTCATCGTTAACTCGCGCTCTAATTTTAAGAACCTAGCCATATAGCGCGGGGGCGTATTTGTATATCACAGTCATCGTTATGACATCAAATAGCCTCTCTGGTTACGTTCAGCCCTTACACGGCTATAAAGGAGTTCGTCGAAATTTTGACACGATAAAGCGGCTTTTCATTTAAGTTGGCACATCCCAATCTTTTGATGAAAGGGGCCGACGCTTGTCGACACCTCTGTCAAAAAATCAGCCTCCCTCTGTGTATCTGTATCAGTATCAGTATCAAGAGGATTTGAGACCCTGGGGACGGGAGGAGGGACTTTTCACATCTCAATAAATCTGAATGGTGTTTAGGTGTTGTTTCAACAATGGATGGATGCTTGTCGCTGCAAAACTAAAAAAAAAACTCTTGATGCCTTGTTGCCTTGTTGCCTTTGATGCCTTGATACGCGCGGCTTCGAGAAGGCAAAAAGGCAGGCGCGGCAACAAACAAGCGACCGGCTCCTTTAAGTCTTTTGTCGATGACTTTTCTGCATGACTGATAATCGGTGGCGGCGGCCCGTGAGTCCCTCGATAGAGATACAAACCCCGCGCCGCTGTCCGACAACCAATTAAAATAACAAGCAAAACCTCCGTCTCTTTTGTCATTTCATCGTGTAGTGGAGCAGCCGATCAGTGGGAGCTAAACACGTTGATTTTTGGAAGTCATCCAGTTATAGTTGTATATTCACTGGCGCAACCAGGATCTCTTCCATCTCTCTCATTTCCCATTTGAATGTATAAGTAGGAAAAGGGCAGAAACTTGAAAAATAATTGCGATGTCTGTCAGCAGTTTCGGTTCTTCAGTTTTCTCTGCTAGGTTGCCAAGTTGAGCGCGCGAATGTCTAATGGGGCTGTCGCAAGTGTCTGAAATGTTGTGTTTTTTATTATAGAAAATGAAATGACTTGATGAGCTGAGAACATAGATGCCCTTGGTTTCTAATTAATTCCCATTGTTCCGGAGATGAGATTTTGGCCAAAAATACATTGTTTTAAATGGGAATTCTGCGTAGTGACGTCACTACGAACACGATTTTTTTGCAACTTTACACGTGTGTATCTCCATAACCGGAACACTTAGGAAAAAAACCAAAGGCACCATTGTTCTCAGCTCATCAAGCACTGTCATTTTCGTTGTAAAAAACAGAAAATGTCTGACCCTTGCAACTGCCCCATTCCAAACGCATGGTAGAAGAAGCAGGAGGAGAGTAGCATCTGGTCAGAGGCAAAGGGTACTTTCTTGCAACCTAGCAACCTGCATGTTGTCCAATTGAACTCAAACGAGATTTCGAATTCATTAGTCATCGACGATCCATGGCCCATGGGGCACAAAACTATAGTAATACGGCCTCTTTTTCTTTCCATCAGTCATAAAACCAGAGAAAAGTGAGGAAACGCGTCTTCGCAAATAGGGCTCTTTCAAACTTTTGCTTTGGGGGATTGAAGAGTTGATTCTCGCATAAAAACCTGTAAAAATGACGATGAGTACACTAAAAAAAATACAAAATTCACTCTCAGAATCGGGCTTTACGGAGGAGAGACGCAGGGATATCATGATAGATCCCCATCTAAATTGAGACATATCTCTGTGTTTCCGTAGAGAAAGTGACATAATAGACAGGAATTTCCCATGATACCTGCGTTTAACCGCCATTAAGATCTTGCCGTTAAAACAGTTATGAGAGTTTATTACTGAATTTTAGACTTTCTTAGTGTGATTTTCGTGATTTCCGCTGATCTTTACAGTTTACATCGCAGATTGGACTATTTATTTGCTTACAGCAAAATTTTGCAAGAGCCCATTGTCGCCTTTGGTTACACCATTTCTAAAACTACAACTCTTGAAACTATTTCAAATCGAAGACTAACTATAAACCGATTTTCTTTTTGTTCGAGAAATGTTAGTAATCTTGGCCAACTGTGCGATGCTCGGATCAGCCGAAGCTGCTCTCATAACACCACTGCTAAAACTTGAGGTATATATCTACGTTATTTTACTCGTCTCACCTTTCGACGTTTATTTGCGATCGCTTTGTATATTATTAATGTGTTCGTGGTGCTCAACTGGGATTGTGATGCTACCACAGAGCACAGCTTACAAGGACTGAGTGGTGAGCGATGAGTTCATTCGATCCGCCCGATCCGCGATTCGCCACGCCGCATTATCCAATAAACTCTTCCATCCCCGTCCATTTGATCTATATTTATAAATATTTATTCGCCGTGTGCACTCAACGTTCGATCTAATCGATTTGCGATGCTTCATGAAGCTCGCATTGGGACCTACCTCCTATAACAACCCACGAACAAGTCCGAACTTTGAACCTTTCACTAAAGAGTGCTATAGGTTACTAATTAGACAGTGGCGCTCTTGCAAGGTTTCTCTGTGAGGTCCTTCAGACAATCAAAAATTATCCTTTCAGTGTATAGGTGCCAAAAAGGCATTTGGGCCAATGTTTGAGGCGGATGGTTCCGTCCGCAGATGATTGGTGAATAGTTACGGCCATTTAACCTTCATATTCCTAAGGTATTTGATAGCACGTAAATTATTATAAGGGGGGGCGCTCGGATTTTTAATAGAGTCCAGTCTAAATTTTTCTATATTTATTTTGCCACGAATGAATTATTCTATACTACTTAAAGATGATCTTTGAACTAACAGTCACTTAAAAAAAAAATTATTTACCCCTTTTTCAATTTTTTTTTTTTTTTTTTTTTTTTGTGGATATGACCACATTCACAATTTTTCCCCCCATGATTTTCTTTCTCAATTTATTTTTTATTCAAACCCTTAAAAGCACAAGCAGCAATAATCTTTTTAAATGTATTTTCTTTTTTTAAAAAAAATATTTCCACGCACTCGGGGGTATTGGGGCCGTGCGGACCCCACGACCTCAAAGGCTTTTATACATCCAAATCGAATTTAAAAAAAAAGTGTGAAAATTGGTGACTGTATAAAACATACGCTCATTGACACAAACCTGAAAGTATAAGAACATCAGTTTGAAATACAATCTTTCATCGCCAAAAACAGGTCTTGGGTCAGCGCGGACCTCCCCCCCCTCCTTAGTATTATGAACTATGAAGGTTAAAACCTAGCATAAGTGCTCCCAGGCTCCCACTATCCAACGTCTTTCGGGAATCGTCCGATTTTTTAGACCTTAGTGATTAGTTAGCAACAAACATCATTTTCGAATAATTGCAAATTGGCGGACATTATTTGATGTCTAAAACTTTCAAAATGTTGTGTATTTTGAAAGGAATCGAATCTTTGACAGGTTTGATGATGATCCCCCACAGGGTCGGACTGGCTCTCTAAATGTTAGGCCGCTCGGTCAATTTTGGGGCCCCTTCCTCCATTTTGGGCCCCCCTCAGACCATTTTTTTAAAAAAAATTAGCTTAAAACGAAGCAATTTTTACGATATTTTCAACTGATAATTAGAGTTTTCTGTTTCTTATTTTTTAGTTATTACGTTGACTTATTAAAGGATCCAGATCGTAGCGGGCTTCTCTTGGTCATTTTTAAATCCACCCAAATATCAGCAAGAGCATATGATTGGCTGTGGCCTCTAGTCCAGGATAAAGTAACTTATTATCTTCGGCGGTGCAGCAAGTGACGCCACCTTTTTCACGTGCCCTATTTACGGGGGGTCTGGGGGTATTCCATACCCCCCAGGTGTTGACGGGGGTCCGGGGGCCCTCCCCGGAAAAATTTTGAAAATTTTACGTCCTAAAACCCAATTTTAATGGGTTTTTGGGTTTCATTTGTGAGAGAACCGAGAAATTATTTAAGAGATAGAGATAACATTTTAGCAGGTTTTGATTTTGAAAAGAAGGAAAAAAGGAAAACTAGTTTTTAAAAAATATAAGACATAATGGTAGACTCCTAAGACTCGCGCCTCTTGCTTGCAATTAAACGGATTGTCATTTTTTGGTTTTCTTGTCAGTATATATTATTTCCTTTCCAGTTTATTCTTTAGATACTTTTTGGGGGACTAGGGGGCCCCGTTTTGACCGTTTGGGGGCCCCATTTTGACCCGATCGGGGGGCCCGTTTGGATCCATTCGAAGGCTCCTTTTTTAAACGGACGGGGCCCCCAGATTTTCCAAATGTCGGTCCGCGTTGTGGACTAGAGCGGACTTGGCCAGTCTCGATGCATGTTCGATCCTTATATTAAGCTATCTTACTTAGCTTACAATGGTTTTCCTTAAGTGTGATGTATTTACTGGCTTCTTTGATACATTATTCGTTTTTTCATTCTTACATTTTTCCATTTTATCCATTCGGGGGCCCCCTCGGGCCTCAAAAAGCGAAACTTTAGGCCGCGGTCGCGGCCTAGCGGCCCTGGCCGGTCCGACCCTGATCCCCCATACAAGCATCGATGATCGTTAAAGGTTTAGGGGCCGTCAAACTTATCATGGTGGATGGTGAACACCAATAACCAGATGCTCACTCGGAAGCAACTTTAACCCTTTCACGGGCAGTGGTACACATCCGTACCATTTTATGTAATATGGGATTCAATGGAATTTAAATGAACACTTTCCAAAAAATTGTGTGACTGAAATTGCGCTCTTTTGAACGGTCTGAAAAAATCCCAAAAAAAGTAAAATCCCAAAATGCGTGCATAAAAGGGTTAAGCAAATTTTCGCAAAGAAATATGCTCACTTTTTTGTACAGAATCGTTGTTCACCTAGCAACTTTGCATCAGAACAACAACGGGTAACACAGAGGCCAATTTAGAAAAAATTTCTGGGGGGTGCCATTTTTAAAATTCTCAGTAAGGAATTTGAGCTATTTTCTAATTAAAAAAGACAAACATTGAGGCTTCTCCCCCCCCCCCTCGGCGGATCCACTCCTGGGGTAACGCACTATTCGAGGAAACTCAATTGTATTCTTAGATGTTTTCAGGGTTTCGATGACATCAATTCGATATTGAATTCACCTCCCGACTTGAATTCAAAAAATCAAATTGTTGCCATCAATGCCCCCACCAACTTGATAAACTGAATTTTATAACCGGAGGGAAAGTTCTGCCATAGGTTAGCTTGGTATCATTAATTACACCTATTCGATCGCGAAAATTCGCTTTTTGAGGATCCAATTTGGTCGTCTGAATTGGCCTGTAGTCAAATGGACTATCAATTCTGATTCAAGATGCTGCGAAAGTAATGATGAGATCATTAAAAAAAAAAAAAAAAAAAAAAAAAAAAAAAAAAAAAAAAAAAGAGTCTAAAACTCACTCCACGCAGATAAAACATTAGCTCAAAGTTCAAATGGACCTACCGTGTTTGTATGAACTGTATGTATGTCAGAGACTAAGATGCTTGACCGCGAACCATCAAGGCTCTACACCTAGGAAAATTTGCCTGTTAATACGAGTACAACCGGAATTCCGTATAGGAAAGTAATGACAGAATTCTTGTTAACCCTTTCAGTGCCACGCTCGAGTATTTATACGTTTGTGTGACTAAATCTGCTTCACACCAATTTCAATTTTTTATTTACAATAATTGCAATTCCGGATAATTGTTAATATTTGAAATAATGAAAAATAATATGTCACCGAGCGCCTTCAATCAATTGGGTATGCAAAACCAACACCTCTACGCAGGAATATTTAACTACCCCCTTATTAATTTGAGCAAATTAAGTCGCGATGATTTGTCTTCGCAAAAGGGGCTAAAACAACGAGAATGCCGGTTACATTATCCGAAATTCCTGTTACATTTACAAGAATTCTGTGAAGTACTTTCCTAAACGGAAATTCCAGTTATAGTAATGCGAAATTTTTCAAGTGATGCAGTAGTGCGGTGAATATTAAATTAAGGCTGACGATAGAGACGATACGTATTGCGAGGAGTATTCGAAGCAGTGGCGTCGCGTGCCATCTGGCAACAATGCAACTGCTCCATTTAAACTTATTGAATATATCGAATTTTCCTTGTGCACTGTGCACCCCCTGAATTCAATATTTTACATGAGTTTAAATGGATAGAATACATTGTTGCCAAATTGCACGCGACGCCACTGATTCGAAGATTCGTCTCACTGTGTTTAAGGTGTTTGAGTGTAAGTAATTCCAATGTTTTTGGAACTGCAAACCCCTCGTAAAAAAGTCCCGTGAACTGCTGTTCTAATTTTCCATTTTTCTCCAGATACATTTCAATTTCCCCCCCCCCCCATTTTTTTCCAAATCACGGTAATTTCCGTGTCCGCATGGAAAACTGGAACAGAGTCTATGGATGTTTTTTACCAAGGGTTCTGAGGATGCGATGTTAGCACGGATTTTTTTTAAAAATCGCAATGGGGCAGTTGCAAGGGTCTGAAATGTTGTGTGTTTTTTTTTTTTTTTTTTTTTTTTTTTTTTTTAAAGAAAATGAAAGTACTTGATGAGCCAAGGACAAAGATGCCTTTGGTTTCTAATTAAGCCCCATTGTTCCGGAAATGAGGTTTTGGCCCAAAATACATTGTTTTAAATGGGAATTCCGCGTAGTAACGTCACTACGCACACGATTTGCTACAACTTTACACGTGTGTATCTCCAAAACCGAGACACTTAGGAAAAAACCTGCAAAGGCACCATTGCTCTCAGCTGATCGAGTACTACCATTTTCTTTGAAAAAACACACAAGTTCAGGCCCTTGCAAGTGCCCCATTTCAGGCAGAATTTTGTTTCAAATGGAGCTGTTGCAAACTTCTGCTACAGGCTTATTAGTAGTTGATTATGGGGTAATACCCTGTAAAAATAACGATTAGCGCACTAAAAAATCACGAAATCCACTCCTAAACTCACAAAATGCTTTAAAATGCGAGACCGTAATGGCCGCCGAGGCCGCGGTTTTCTTATGGTAATTGTATGCTTCTTCTTCTTGTCTGGTGTTGCGAGAACACCTCGTGTAGATGGCGCTGATTGAAGATAGGGAACCCCAATGAAAACCGCGGCCCCGGCCGCCATTACGGTCTCGTGTTTAAAAGCATTTTGTGATTTTAGGAGTGGATTTCGTAATTTTTTAGTGCGCTAATCGTTATTTTTACCGGGTATTACCTCATTATCAACTATTAGTAAGCCTGTAGCAAAAGTTTGCTACAGCTCCATTGCTAGCAATGAATAGCATTAGACCAGCAATTATTATGAAAGCCTTATTTCATCAACTTTAAAAACCACGCAACTACTAATTTTGCAGAAGTGACGACGCGTGGTATATAAATCTTCAGAAATGCATGAACCACCCAGCGCCCTCTCCCTAGGCTACATGTTTACTTTAGTGCCTGGGGTTCAAAGAAGGGAGGCTTTTAAAAACGTGCTTTAATTTTTTTGGGGGGAGTGGGGGGCTTTTCCACTCCTTTTGTGACCTTTTCCATGTCATAATAGGTTTTTTCCCCGCCTCAATAACATATCGGTCTCTCAAAACGTTGCGCCCCTAAAAACCTTGCACCCTAAGATATCGCCTGTAGTCAGCTTAATGGTTATAATCCGGCCCTGTAGATATTCATAAAAATATGACGCAAAAACAAAAATGAACTCGTGACAAAAGCCGAGGGCGTCGAGGAAAAGTATACTTTCACACGGTGGAAAAGTATAGGGGATTCAGAGAGAGAGAGAGAATTTGGCAGAGTGCGCGCGCTTATGGTACAAATTGAGGGCTGGGATAATGGGGTAGCAAACAAGAGTCAAGAGGGGAGAGAGAGAGAGAGAGAGAGAGAGAGAGAGAGAGAGAGAGAGAGAGAGAGAGAGAGAGAGAAGAGGAAAGATTGCAAGTTTCTTCGCAGCTTCCGATTGACTAACCGCAACATTGATATAATTTGAAAGCCGGAGCCTAGCTGGAGCAAAATAACAAATACATACAGCGTTCGGATGGGATGGAATGGGATATCACAGCGTGAGTGTGTACTTTAAAGCACGCGAGGATACGACGTCCCAAAGAGGGGTGTGTGTAGATCGGAAGAGCACAAAATACGCGAAAAAGAGAGAGAGAGAAAGAGTAAGCGAAAGAGAGAGAGAGAGAGAGAGAGAGAGAGAGAGAGAGAGAGAGAGAGAGAGAGAGAGAGAGAGAGAGAGGAGGGAGATGGGGGGGAGGGGGGTTCAAATTTTTACGGAGATAATAAGAACTGTCAAGTATAAATATTGTAATCATATTAATATAATAAATAGTGATTGTGGAAAGAACAATGGGGCAGGCATCTGCAGCGGTAAACCCCGAAGCCCTCTGCTGAAGCCCCCGACCGACCCCGGTACCGGCCTCCTGCCACTTTTCTCTCTCCCCGAGTGTTTGCGGCCCTTCTCGCCTCTCCTAGGCCTCTCCTCGAGGGGGCTGTTTAGGGGCAGTTAGGGATTGGTTCTTGCGGTTGAGTTGACATCGGGGCGGGGTTTACGAGCACCCAGTTGGAAACATTGACCTTTTCAGCCGACTTCATTTCAATTGAATTCATGATTCATATTTTTATCATCTCTCTCTCTCTCTCTCTCTCTCTCTCTCTCTCTCTCTCTCTCTCTCTCCTTCTCGTCTCTCTTCACCATCGAGGATCGAGCGCCCATGGGTCTCGACTTTCAACCCCCCCCCACCACCCGGTTGATATTCGCCCCCTTGCCTGCCAGAACAGCCAGCGTGGTAGCAGAGGCAGCTCTCGCGCGAGAGGCAAAAAGGGGCGCACCTCACAATGCATAAGTAGCCTCTAGTCTCTGTCGTCCGCGATTCTTCGAATGGCGCTTTCGATTTTGAAAGAAGAACAAAAACCGCAGCGTTGTCGTGTCTGATGGAAAATTGATTTGTTCGATTCACTAAAAAAAAAAAAAAAATGCTGATTTAACATTTAAAATATTTAAAAAAGTGTCCGACATGTTCTAAAATGCTGATTTTACATCATGAAACTGCTGATTTTACATCATGAAAATGCTGATTCAATATTTAAAATGCTCATTCAACTACGCCCATGGTTCAGTCAGTATTTTCACAACAGTGGCGTAGCCAGGAATTTTTCTAGGGGGGGGGGGGGGGGGGGGGGTCCGGGGTCCGAAAATTGTCATGGGGGGTCCAAAGATACTAATTTGGTGAAATTTGTCTGAAAACGCAAAAAATTACCTTTTTTAGGACAAATTTTGGTGTCATGGGGGGGCAGACCCCCTGGACCCCCCCCCCCTGGCTACGCCACTGTTTCATAATGTAAAATCAGTATTTAGAACATGTTGGACACTTTCTAAACCTTTTAAATGTTAAACCAGCATTTTTTTATTTGTTTTTCAGTGTTGATTCAGTTCGATCAAGACCTACATTCAGAAAGTATATTTTATTTCTCGGTTCTGGTCAAGGTAATTACATTTAACAGGTATGCTGGACTTGCTCTTCGCGTCATCTTTGGTGGCGCGAAAATAAAAGAAAGAATGTAATTGTAAGATGGTCAACAAAAGAAAAAAAACACTGAACATGATGTGGGACATGATCAGGAGTAGGTTTGTTATGAAGATGGATGGAAGTGGAACTCACTATTTGGTGTTTTTTCCTTAGGTTTCCCCAGTGTGATGACCAGGCGTTTCGACCTTTCGAATGTGTTTATATGGGGAAGAAGAAAAATTGCCAAATCACATGCCTTGCCACTGGTGCTGCCTCAAAAGCGAGATCCAAAAATCCCCTCTATTGGCTTGGTTCGTTAATAAGTACGCAAAAAACCCATCTCTATTTAAGAGAGCGATCTGGCAACTATGTATGAAAAAGTAACGAGAGGTTTTTCTGCTCGTCACAGTGGTGCACAGATGCGATTTGCCACTGAATACAGCGGCTGAATAGTTGAATACAGAAACTTTCCGTTTATTGTCTCTTCTCGATTTCACACCCTTGAGGAGCTCCCAGTGATACGGGGATAATGGGGGTAGGTATCAATTCTTGAAGTTGATCATAGCAATTGACTCTGACTCAATACTCCGGTTATCCTATCCCCTATTCATTTCTCAGGTAATTACTTACTTTGTCACCGGGGAAATATATTGTTTTATTATCTCTACACAGTTCTGCTCTGGCGGCAAATTGCACATGCCTGCGAGATGAGAAATATTGAAGCGCCCCTTGACGTTTAGAAAAATTCCCTTAACGCGACAATCAGGTTTGATATACACCCAGCCTCTTATAAAACAACAACAATAATAAATAAAAATCAATTTAAAAAAATACACAAATATCAAAAACATTAACAAACATTCCAAAACCAAAAATTAATCAATTTAAAAAAAAAAAAAAAAAAAAAAAAAAAAAAAAAAAAAAAAAAAAATCAAAAATTAAAGAGTGTAAGTAATACAAAATTAAAAATAAAAAAGTTTAAAAATCAGAAAATCAAATAATTAGACAGTGGGGCTCTTGTAAACTTTTGCTATGAGCAAATGAATAGTCCAATCTGTTGTAAAAACCTGCGAAAATCACGAAAATCACTCTGATAAGAATCTAAAATTCAGTAATAAACTCACATACCTGCTATAACGGCAGGTTCGTAATGGCATGGTGGTTCAGCGCAGGTATCATGGGAGATTCCTGTCTGTTCTATCACTTTCTCTATGAAAACACAGAGATAATTATATCAATTCCCTATGCGGTAGGTGACCCAAAGGTGGCCCGGCTCTTAAGGTGGCTCACCCCAGCTTATTTCAGTTAATGGGTCTGTTGCACACTTTTGCTACAGAAATATGGAGGGTTGTATCTAGTGTAAAATCGCGTAAAAATCACATTGGAAGCATCAAACAGTCATAAAATCCACTCGTAAACCCGCAAAAGGAGTTTTTAGAAATTCCAAGATGGCGGGCGAAGTGGCGAGCCAGCCTGCATGCATCCACCACGAGTAGCGGTGGACCGCGCGGCACATTCAAATAATAATGGCCGCCTGTCATCACAGCTGGCTTCATGAACAACGAAAATGTAAACACTGAAGACGTCTGCTTGGATTTCAACGTACATTACCTTATTTTTCGTGTTTTTTTGTTAATCTTTCTCAAATTCAATTAGATTAAAACTGTGTTTTTATTTCTTTACCTCACTGATTAATTTGTTTGCCGTCCACCGGCTCCAAGTATGATTCCAACTTCAATCATCATCCTTGGAAGTTCTGTGTGTTTTTGTCTCGTTTTGATAATTTTTCGACACAAATATCGGCTCCTTTACCTTTCAAAACCTACTGTGAGGAGTGAAAACTCTTTACAAGCTCTCAGCAAAATTTCTGCGGTTCAAAAGTGCCTATGATTCTTAACTGGTTGGAGACCAAAATGTTTTCTGTGGTCATTGCTCAGTGAAGTTCAGATTAAATCATAATCATACCATTCATTCAGTCTCCTCTCCTTTCAAGTTTTTGATTGCAATCTGTGTCTGTATTAGTGTGCCTGCACCTTTTGTTAAACCTCAGGTGTGTGGATTCGTTCCCATTTCTATGCGTTAGCCCCTGATTTGAACGTTTGGAGAGAAATTTTGTGCAGTTGTCTGTAAATTTGAGATTGACTAAAACAGTTTCCTCTTTCTCTGATTGTTTGTTTGAAATCCGTGGCTAGTCATGAATCTTTTCTCTCGCCTCAAGTGTGTTGAGTTGTTTAACTCTCACCAGTAGCTTGTGTCAGAGAAAAGTTTTATTAGCAGTTGCGGAAATCGTCAGAGCTCTGCTGTTTAGACTAGCAGAATGTTTGTAACCGCGGAGGCAAGGTAAGTAGGAGCTAGGTAAGCACCTTTTCTGCACTATTTTCACAATTTGTAAGCCCATTTTGGAGAAACTATAGTATACGGGCTTCTCCAATTCGATGGGTTTCCGCCGGGCTTCTGCTATTAAGTCGAATTTCTGGGTACTACGATGCATTATCATCTCCGAATATATAAGGGAAAGTACCGTGGACGCTGCCTAGCGGATTCTAAAGCAACTAAGCGGAAGCCCGTTTACTGCAGTTTCGCGCCAGGGCGGAGTACTGCAGTAAACGGGCTTTTCCGTTTTCGGCAGTTGCTGGTGCTTTTTAACTTTACCCTACCCAACCTGATCTGATCTATCATAGCCTAACCTTATCTAACCTAACCTCACAGGAGTGTTAGGTAAGTAGGGGATAGAGCCAAACGGACAAGTAACCCAAGTTTTTCGCTAAAAATTGAGGTTCGGCGGGGTTAGCAAAGGTTAGCGAAAAACTTGGGTTACTTGCCTAGATATTAATAAATGTGTACATTCAATGATATAAAATTGATATGATCAACATATTTTTATAAATTCAGCAAATACACTTTTATTAATATTTAGGCAAGTAACCCAAGTTTTTCGCTAAATTGAGGTTCGGCGGGGGGGGGGGGGGGGGGGTGCAATATTTAGAAAAGCCGTGATTCTATATAATTACCATTTTTCCATAAAAAAGAGAAGCCCGTTAACTGCAGTAATCCCCCATAGCGGAATACTGCAGTAAACGGGCTTCTAGGTCCAACTCACTGAGCACTCACCGTGGGCGTCCCGTGACCCCCCCCCCTTCACTCCTGACTCCTACCAACATATTAGTCGCATTTTGCTTTGTTATCGGCGGTGGCCGATGGCCATCGCGCGATGATATTTCTCTGTCCAATCAGAAAAAAGCGCGAAAAAATGATAAACTTCAAGATGATGACCGCTTGGCGCGCGACGAACAGCCGTCATCGGCGATGGTGAAATGGTTGACGACCTCCGGAGGTCGTCAACGAAGATGGCCATCGCCCGATGGTACAGCGTTGACACATAGCGAAATTAAATTAATAATTAAATTTGGCTCCGCCCACTCCCGATGACCATCGGAGAAGCAAAATACGAGCGATGGCCATCGCAGGCCGTTTGATGGCCATCAAACGGCTTTCGATGACAAAGCAAAATGCGACTAGTCTAACCTAGTAATACCAAGAAACTCATCCTAATTGCAGAAGCCCGCTTATTTTTCAAGTATTAACAGAAGCCCGTATACTATGGGTGATTTCACGATAACGGGAATATTTGAGCCTTCAACTTTTGTAAAACTGAAGTTCATCAAATTGATTTTTTATGTTTTTTCTTCATTATATAGGTAGTCAACATCACTTTCCCAGCTCCGGCACGAAAAATTGTCATTTTGTACCAAGTTGAGAGGAGAAAGGTGATTAACCCCAAAAATGAGATTTTTTTCAGGGACTTGAGGGCTGCTAATTTCTCAGAACTGTAAATTTGTACAGTTCAACGCTTAAAATGTTCCTTTGATTACTAGGAGAGACACCCATACCAAGGACTTAAAAGAAAATAAAAAATGATTTGAGCCCGTAGCTTAAAGGGCCTAAAGTCATGGCCTAATCTAAAATTTGCATGTACAGGGTGTTGAAGAAAATATGTACCTACCATCTCGAATTTCTCGCGAGCGGCTTCGAATTTCGAAAAATTGTGCCAAATGATAAGCAGAAGCATACTACACCTAGATACTACCTATATATTAGCAGCTAGAATGATATTTAGATGATTTTCTATCAGCCGACTCAAACCCCTTTCAATTACGTTCATTTTCCTTCGTTACTCGTAGTGTAACAAAGTATCGTAACAAAGTGTACACTCCGAATTCGCGTATTTTGCAGAATGTCAAGAAAGGCAATAAAAATGAATTAATCTATGATTGGGCATTCAAACACACTTGCCGCCTACTTTTCATCCACGATTTGCTCAAATTGAATTTTTGATTGAAATTGGGTGTTTATTGCATTTTCTTGTGTTGAGTAATTAGTGCTACACATCTAAATCTGACGCTAAAAATGACTTTATCGGCCAATATTTACAAACAAATGTTACTTACCGGTATCAGCTGGTCCTGTTGCCATCTCCTTGACCTCTTGAGGCTAGGAGGATCCAGGGAATGACAGCTAGCGCTGTCTGTGCCTGATTTACCGCACATTTTTAATGCGTAACAAAGTGTACACAAAAGGTCGCCACCCGTTCTGATTGTGATTTCCTCCGCTCCAATACTCATCACAAGTCCAGTTTTGCCGTTAAAGTAACTATTCATTTTTACTTAAAGATAAAAATTGGCGCTGCAAAGGTATTTAATTGTTTTTCGTAGGAAAATTACCCTTTTAATCTAAGACTCACTCCCGGGGACAGTAACAAAGTGTACGAATTCCGCCTGAAAAATGGTAATATATTCCACGGCATTGATAATTTTTTGCCCTGTTATTTTTTTTCCTCCCTCAGACAGAGAGTTTCGATGAAAAATCACTGCTATTTATCTTTTTACTCTTTACATATAGTCCATCGCCCCTGGGGACATGCAATTCCCGTTATCGTGAAACCGCCCCTATAGTACAGCCCCCATTTTAAATGTAAAGTGTGTCTCAAAGCTCTTCAAATTAGCAGTCAATTTTCAAAGCATTGATACGTAAGTACGAATAGTAGAAGTTTGTCAGAGCATCACTCGCGCTTAAGGTCTTTTCAAGTTGCTGGAGTGAGCAATTTTGATTTTATGAGCTGGGTTACATTGAAAGTGTCACTGATTGAATTTACTAAGGGTGCAATTCAGAGGCTTCACGGATATCACGTTGACTTGGCTTGGATTTGAACAACTATCCTTCACATTCAATAAGCAATTCAGAACAATGCCTTGAACCGAAATGCCTTGAGATTTCTTAAGGAAGTTTCGAAGGATTTTCAAGCAAGAACTGACTCAAATTGGCAATTCAGATATGCTTTAAAATCACACAGTTTGCCATTCATAAAGAGTGTCAAGGAGATAATTTCCAGTTAACATGTCAGCTACTCTGAGCTAAACTTGAGATTGCTCAAGAATTGCTGATTGACGTTGAGTGTCTTTGAGTTGTAACTTTTCTCACAGGGCTGGACTCCCAACCAAGTCAGTGAGATTTCGAATGAAGTCTCTGAATTGAATCCTTAGAGTATCAGCGGTCCTCCGCAGCGTAGTAAGTAGTTGATTCCATTCAATTTTTCTGGCTCTTTACATCAGCCTGGAAAAATTGCTATCATTAGGTACCTATAATATACCCAATTTTTGACTGAGTCTGGGCTCTTGAAGGGCATCAATTGTCTCTTAACCGGTGCTGTCTGACCCACAAATTATTAAATAGTCGCCTCGATGGCTGTTCCCATTCCTTCCAAAACTTTCTGGTGAAATTTCATTAAGCGTGAGACGCACTTCGTTAGGAACTACCAAAATGTGACACGGGCCCACAGTTTTTGGGGCCTGAAAGCAAATTATTTTGCGTTACTCAAACGTTTGAGAAAAGTCAAGGAGCCGCACAGACCTGCATCTGAAAAACTGGAGGCTGTCATCTGGTTCGGAGACCCTCAAAAGCATTAAGCTAATCATAAAGTGATAAATAGGTGAGCACATTTAAATGATCTATTTTTGAACTGATAAAGGTACGATGGTGATCAGGTTTTGTGAGGCCGAGTGACACTTAATTTAGAAAAAAGGTAGACGCGCCGAGCAAAATCTGACACTGTGCCCCTCAATTTCCTGCATTTCTCCTCCTGATCGATTGATAGTTCATTATTTCTGGCCCCTTTGTGCGCTTACCTCTTTCGGTGGTCTTTTGTGACACGTAATTCAGGAAAAAGGTTTTTTTTTATGATTAATTTTTACTCAAGCTTTTAATCTTACAAGCTCACCTTTTTATCACTCAATGATTAGATCAATGGCTTTTAAACTCTCCGTACAAAAATAATTGTCCAAACTGTCACTGTACAAAAATGTTCTGTACAGTGTACATAGAGCTTTGTTTTAAAAGATCACTACCAGGTATCCAGTATTCCCATGAACCGTCGGCGTGTGGAACACTTTCGGAAAGAGTTGTCGTGTAGGTAGAGCCATGAACTGAGAGGCTCAGTGCTTTAAGCATCTTTTTATATTCTTAGGTGTGCTGACTGCTAAAGGTAATTTTAGAATGTAGCTTGAGCAAAAATTAATCATCAGAAAAGAAAACCTTTTTCCTGAATTATGTGTCACAAAAGACCTCCGAAAGAGTTAAGCGCACAAAGGGGCCAGAAATAATGAACATTCAACCGATCAGGTGGAGAAATGTAGGAAATTGGGGGCACAGTGTCAGATTTTGTTCGGCGTGTCTACCTTTTTTCTAAATTAAGTGTCACTAATTTTTGCTCAAGCTACAGTCTAAAATCACCTTTAGCAGTCAGCACACCTAAGAATATAAAAAGATGCTTAAAGCACTGAGCCTCTCAGTTCATGGCTCTACCTACACGACAACTCTTTCCGAAAGTGTTCCACACGCCGACGGTTCATGGGAATACTGGATACCTGGTAGTGATCTTTTAAAACAAAGCTCTATGTACACTGTACAGAACATTTTTGTACAGTGACAGTTTGGACAATTATTTTTGTACGGAGAGTTTAAAAGCCATTGATCTAATCATTGAGTGATAAAAAGGTGAGCTTGTAAGATTAAAAGCTTGAGTAAAAATTAATCATAAAAAAAAACCTTTTTCCTGAATTACGTGTCACAAAAGACCACCGAAAGAGGTAAGCGCACAAAGGGGCCAGAAATAATGAACTATCAATCGATCAGGAGGAGAAATGCAGGAAATTGAGGGGCACAGTGTCAGATTTTGCTCGGCGCGTCTACCTTTTTTCTAAATTAAGTGTCACTCGGCCTCACAAAACCTGATCACCATCGTACCTTTATCAGTTCAAAAATAGATCATTTAAATGTGCTCACCTATTTATCACTTTATGATTAGCTTAATGCTTTTGAGGGTCTCCGAACCAGATGACAGCCTCCAGTTTTTCAGATGCAGGTCTGTGCGGCTCCTTGACTTTTCTCAAACGTTTGAGTAACGCAAAATAATTTGCTTTCAGGCCCCAAAAACTGTGGGCCCGTGTCACATTTTGGTAGTTCCTAACGAAGTGCGTCTCACGCTTAATGAAATTTCACCAGAAAGTTTTGGAAGGAATGGGAACAGCCATCGAGGCGACTATTTAATAATTTGTGGGTCAGACAGCACCGGTTAAGAGACAATTGATGCCCTTCAAGAGCCCAGACTCAGTCAAAAATTGGGTATATTATAGGTACCTAATGATAGCAATTTTTCCAGGCTGATGTAAAGAGCCAGAAAAATTGAATGGAATCAACTACTTACTACGCTGCGGAGGACCGCTGATACTCTAAGGATTCAATTCAGAGACTTCATTCGAAATCTCACTGACTTGGTTGGGAGTCCAGCCCTGTGAGAAAAGTTACAACTCAAAGACACTCAACGTCAATCAGCAATTCTTGAGCAATCTCAAGTTTAGCTCAGAGTAGCTGACATGTTAACTGGAAATTATCTCCTTGACACTCTTTATGAATGGCAAACTGTGTGATTTTAAAGCATATCTGAATTGCCAATTTGAGTCAGTTCTTGCTTGAAAATCCTTCGAAACTTCCTTAAGAAATCTCAAGGCATTTCGGTTCAAGGCATTGTTCTGAATTGCTTATTGAATGTGAAGGATAGTTGTTCAAATCCAAGCCAAGTCAACGTGATATCCGTGAAGCCTCTGAATTGCACCCTTAGTAAATTCAATCAGTGACACTTTCAATGTAACCCAGCTCATAAAATCAAAATTGCTCACTCCAGCAACTTGAAAAGACCTTAAGCGCGAGTGATGCTCTGACAAACTTCTACTATTCGTACTTACGTATCAATGCTTTGAAAATTGACTGCTAATTTGAAGAGCTTTGAGACACACTTTACATTTAAAATGGGCTTACAAATTGTGAAAATAGTGCAGAAAAGGTGCTTACCTAGCTCCTACTTACCTTGCCTCCGCGGTTACAAACATTCTGCTAGTCTAAACAGCAGAGCTCTGACGATTTCCGCAACTGCTAATAAAACTTTTCTCTGACACAAGCTACTGGTGAGAGTTAAACAACTCAACACACTTGAGGCGAGAGAAAAGATTCATGACTAGCCACGGATTTCAAACAAACAATCAGAGAAAGAGGAAACTGTTTTAGTCAATCTCAAATTTACAGACAACTGCACAAAATTTCTCTCCAAACGTTCAAATCAGGGGCTAACGCATAGAAATGGGAACGAATCCACACACCTGAGGTTTAACAAAAGGTGCAGGCACACTAATACAGACACAGATTGCAATCAAAAACTTGAAAGGAGAGGAGACTGAATGAATGGTATGATTATGATTTAATCTGAACTTCACTGAGCAATGACCACAGAACAACATTTTGGTCTCCAACCAGTTAAGAATCATAGGCACTTTTGAACCGCAGAAATTTCGCTGAGAGCTTGTAAAAGAGTTTACACTCCTCACAGTAGGTTTTGAAAGGTAAAGGAGCCGATATTTGTGTCGAAAAATTATCAAAACGAGACAAAAACACACAGAACTTCCAAGGATGATGATTGAAGTTGGAATCATACTTGGAGCCGGTGGACGGCAAACAAATTAATCAGTGAGGTAAAGAAATAAAAACACAGTTTTAATCTAATTGAATTTGAGAAAGATTAACAAAAAAACACGAAAAATAAGGTAATGTACGTTGAAATCCAAGCAGACGTCTTCAGTGTTTACATTTTCGTTGTTCATGAAGCCAGCTGTGATGACAGGCGGCCATTATTATTTGAATGTGCCGCGCGGTCCACCGCTACTCGTGGTGGATGCATGCAGGCTGGCTCGCCACTTCGCCCGCCATCTTGGAATTTCTAAAAACGCCTTTTGCGGGTTTACGAGTGGATTTTATGACTGTTTGATGCTTCCAATGTGATTTTTACGCGATTTTACACTAGATACAACCCTCCATATTTCTGTAGCAAAAGTGTGCAACAGACCCATTACACGAATTGACGATAGATGACGTTAGTGCTGAGCAGCAGGATGCTATCGCTTTCCCCACTCCAAAAATCAAGAGCATCGGGCGATTCAGTCGGGGCGGAACAGTGCAACGTCCGTTTCCGCAGGTCTTTAGCTAATTTCATGATCTAAGTAAACAGGTCGGTCCGTCCCGACCGGAAACGGGGTTGAGTGTGCCATCGCGTTTATTTCGACTACCAATATGGCGGAGTAAACAAAACCGCTGACAGACTGTCTTCGAAATGTAATTTTCCTCGTATAGTTGATCAAAATGTTCGATAAATGACTGAAACTTGTTTATTAGGGTTCTAGAATGGTTCTAGAAAGAATCGCATGCATTTTGGCTCTGTTTTATTGTTCAATAATGTGTGCTTTGTGTAAAATAATGAGTGACGATATCACCGCGTCGAGCCGTTGTCAAATTCTCATTTGCCCATTTGCCCAAAGCTTATATATTACGTTATAAAAGTTAAAATATAATGTTGTGTGGCATGAAAATATTCCTTAGATCCTAGTGAACAAGTTTCAGTCACTTATGGGACGTTTTGATCAATCGTAAGAGAACAATTTGTATTAAACGACAGCTAGTCGGCTTTGCGCTCCCATTCTCATTTTGCCCAAAGCTGATGTATTACGTTATAAGAATCCTATATTATATTTGTAAGAATGAAGCTAAGTCCCTGGAGAACCGTTGCACCGTTCGGTAGGGGCCTGGTACCGATCGGTAGGGCTCGGCTTCAATGCTTCGGGAAAAATGTGAGTTTTTCCGTGCGGGCCCCGCGTCCCTTTTTAAAATGCTAAAAACTTTTCTCTGGAAAAGTTGTGCGAGTGCGAAAAGGATGCGAATCAGTTTGGTTTGCAAGGGTGGGAGAGAGAAGCGAGATTTTGTCATCCTTTTTTAAATGCATACGTGCATACGAGCATACGATTTTGTACGCGTGTGAGCGAGAAACGTGCTGCTCTGTCAATTTTTTTTTTTTTTTTAAATTTGATCGAGCGATTTGACGTTGCCGTAGCGATTGTGATCATATGTTTTTTGCGCGGAAGAACCAACGACCTCTATATAAGACCGGCGAACGAATACGAACCAGCGTAACCCGCAAGAAGGAAAATTAGGTTAGGAATAGAGGTGCTTGGCCGGATAGGAGCACCTCTGTTTACACGTATTTTTATGAAGATGTTCTCTTCCGTTTTTCGCTTCTAAAACTCATAATTTTACACGGATTTTGCTTTTCTTGGTCTTAATAGAATGAGGATAGCTTGGGCTTTGACCTCCGGCCTACCGGGTCCGGTAACGTTTTTTCGAAAATATCTGAAAAATATAAGACGTTGAAGTGGACACCCGTTGGTATGCTCTGAAGACCTTGCAAATCACGTTCGCCTGTTTACGACGATTCAATCTGTCTACAAATCGGCTTTTAGTCATTTTTTGAGTCTACTCCTTCACTCTCAGTCCTTTTAGTGCTACATTCTTCAAAATCCGAAAAGTTTTAGTGGCTGAGGAGGTAATTTTTCTATACTGTGTAGTGTGTACCAGTAAACCCTCCTGTGTTAGAGTTCGTAGTTACTTAACTTGAGTTAGTAATTTCTGCACATTTCCCATCTGGATGATTTTTCATTCCTAATATTGTTTTATCAATCTGCGCCATCAGCTGTGTCTATTAAATACTGTGATTGTAGTGAAACCCGCCCGCCGTTAACTCAGGATGTCGGATCGAGCCGACCACTGAAAGGGTTCTGGTTAGTCATCATCAATTTTGTGAAGTACTCATCATGTCAGGAGTGATTCCCTCTTATTCCTTTGTTTAGTCGCAGCATAATTCAGCCTTGAATCAGGATTCATCATAAAATTCCTCTCTTTGAACCATCCGTGGTTTTTGCGCATTCTTCGGAATCTTAAAGGTGAGCTTGGAGGGGGAGGCTGAGAGAATGGCCTATAAGATTTGGGTCAACATTTCTACGAACAGCACCTAGAGGCTCATTCAGTTAAGTTCATGAAGTCGTATCGGAAAGTATTAGATGGCAGTTATTAGAGGGGCCGTGTTTCTTCATCACAAATTTTAGCATTTTTAGCTGCTGTGACTCGAAGTCGCTTACGGGAATACTTTCGGAAACGGACCGAACCGCCACAAAACGCAATGAGTGCGAGAGAGAAACCTTAAAACGCGAGAGGTCTCTCTCTCGCACTCGCAGTCGCTTAGGGGAACACTTTGGGAAACGGACCGAACCGCCATAAGACGCAATGAATGCGAGAGAGAAACCTTGAAACGCGAGAGGTCTCTCTCTCGCAGTCCCTTACGTGAATAATTTGAGAAACGGACCGAACCGCCATAAGACGCAATGAGTGCGAGTGAGAAACCTTAAAACGCGAGAGGTCTCTCTCTTGCACTCGCAGTCCCTTACGGGAACACTTTGGAAAACGTACCGAACCGCCATAAGACGCAATGAGTGCGAGAGAGAAACCTTGAAACGCGAAAGGTCTCTCTCTCGCACTCCCAGTCTCTTACGGGAACAATTTGGGAAACGGACCGAACCACTATAAGACGCAATGAGTGCGAGAGAGAAACCTTGAAGCGCGAGAGGTCTCTCTCTCGCACTCGCAGTCGCTTACGGGAACACTTTGGGAAAAGGACCGAACCGCCATAAGACGCAATGAGTGCAAGAGAGAAACCTTGAGAGAGAGACCTCTCGCGTTTCAAGGTTTCTCCCTCGCACTCATTGCGTCTTATGGCGGTTCGGTCCGTTTCCCAAAGTGTTCCCGTAAGCGACTGCGAGTGCGAGATAGAGACACCTCGCGTTTCAAGGTTTCTCTCTCGCACTCATTGCGTCTTATGGCGGTTCTGTCCGTTTCCCAAAATATTCCCGTAAGCAACTGAGAGTGCGAGAGAGAGACCTATCGCGTTTCAAGGTTTCTCTCTCGCACTTATAGCGTCTTATGGCGGTTCGGTCCGTTTCCCATAATATTCCCGTAAGCGACTGCGAGTGCGAGAGAGAGACCTCTCGCGTTTCAAGGTTTCTCTCTCGCGTTTCAAGGTTTCTCTCTCGCACTCATTGCGTCTTATGGTGGTTCGGTGCGTTTCCCAAAGTGTTCCCGTAAGCAACTGCGAGTGCGAGAGAGAGACCTCTCGCGTTTCAAGGTTTCTCTCTCGCACTCATTATTGCGTCTTATGGCGGTTGGATCCGTTTCCCAAAATATTCCCGTAAGCGACTGCGAGTGCGAGAGAGAGACCTCTCGCGTTTCAAGGTTTCTCTCTCGCACTCATTGCGTCTTATGGCGGTTCGGTCCGTTTCCCAAAGTGTTTCCGTAAGCGACTGCGAGTGCGAGAGAGAGACCCCTCGCGTTTCACGGTTTCTCTCTCGCACTCATTGCGTCTTATGGCGGTTGGGTCCGTTTCCTAAAATATTCGCGTAAGCGACTGCGAGTGCGAGAGAGAGACCTCTCGCGTTTCAAGGTTTCTCTCTCGCACTCATTGCGTCATATGGCGGTTCGGTCCGTTTCGCAAAGTGTTTCCGTAAGCGACTGCGAGTGCGAGAGAGAGACCCCTCGCGTTTCAAGGTTTCTCTCTCGCACTCATTGCGTCTTATGGCGGTTGGGTCCGTTTCCCAAAATATTCCCGTAAGCGACTGCGAGTGCGAGAGAGAGACCTCTCGCGTTTCAAGGTTTCTCTCTCGCACTGATTGCGTCTTATGGTGGTTCGGTCCGTTTCCCAAAGTATCCCCGTAAGCAACTGCGAGTGCGAGAGAGAGACCCCTCGCGTTTCACGGTTTCTCTCTCGCACTCATTGCGTCTTATGGCGGTTGGGTCCGTTTCCTAAAATATTCCCGTAAGCGACTGCGAGTGCGAGAGAGAGACCTCTCGCGTTTCAAGGTTTCTCTCTCGCACTCATTGTGTCATATGGCGGTTCGGTCCGTTTCGCAAAGTGTTTCCGTAAGCGACTGCGAGTGCGAGAGAGAGACCCCTCGCGTTTCAAGGTTTCTCTCTCGCACTCATTGCGTCTTATGGCGGTTGGGTCCGTTTCCCAAAATATTCCCGTAAGCGACTGCGAGTGCGAGAGAGAGACCTCTTGCGTTTCAAGGTTTCTCTCTCGCACTCATTGCGTCTTATGGCGGTTCGGTCCGTTTCCCAAAGTGTTCCCGTAAGCAACTGCGAGTGCGAGAGAGAAGCCTCTCACGTTTCAAGGTTTCTCTCTTGCACTCATTGCGTCTTATGGTGGTTCGGTCCGTTTCCCAAAGTATTCTCGTAAGCAACTGCGAGTGCGAGAGAGAAACCTCTCGCGTTTCAAGGTTTCTCTCTCGCACTCATTGCGTCTTATGGCGGTTCGGTCCGTTTCCCAAAGTGTTTCCGTAAGCGACTGCGAGTGCGAGAGAGAGACCCCTCGCGTTTCAAGGTTTCTCTCTCGCACTCATTGCGTCATATGGCGGTTCGGTCCGTTTCCCAAAGTGTTCCCGTAAGCGACTGCGAGTGCGAGAGAGATACCTCTCGCGTTTCAAGTTTTCTCTCTCGCACTCATTGCGTCTTATGGCGGTTCGGTCCGTCTCCCAAAGTATTCCCGTAAGCAACTGCGAGTGCGAGAGCGAGACCTCTCGCGTTTCATGGTTTCTCTCTCGCACTCATTGCGTCATATGGCGGTTCGGTCCGTTTCCCAAAGTGTTCCCGTAAGCAACTGCGAGTGCGAGAGAGAGACCACTTGCGTTTCAAGTTTTCTCTCTCGCACTCATTGCGTCTTATGGCGGTTCGGTCCGTTTCCCAAAGTATTCCCGTAAGCAACTGCGAGTGCGAGAGCGAGACCTCTCGCGTTTCAAGGTTTTTCTCTCGCACTCATTGCGTCATATGGCGGTTCGGTCCGTTCCCCAAAGTGTTCCCGTAAGCAACTGCGAGTGCGAGAGAGAGAGACCTTTCGCGTTTCAAGGTTTCTCTCTCGCACTCATTGCGTCTTATGGCGGTTCTGGCCGTTTCCCAAAATATTCCCGTAAGCGACTGCGAGTGCGAGAGAGAGACCTTTCGCGTTTCAAGGTTTCTCTCTCGCACTCATTGCGTCTTATGGCAGTTCGGTCCGTTTCCCAAAATATTCCCGTAAGCGACTGCGAGTGCAAGATAGAGAGATCTCTCGCGTTTCAAGGTTTTTCTCTCGCACTCATTGCGTCTTATGGCGGTTCGGTCCGTTTCCCAAAGTGTTCCAATAAGCGGCTGCGAGTGCGAGAGATAGACCTCTCGCGTTTCAAGGTTTCTCTTTCGCACTCATTGCGTCTCATGGCAGTTCGGTCCGTTTCCCAAAATATTCCCGTAAGCGACTGCGAGTGCGAGAGAGAGTCCTCTCGCGTTTTAAGGTTTCTCACTCGCACTCATTGCGTCCTTTGGCGGTTCCGTCCATTTCCCAAATTTTTCCCGTAAGCGACTGCGAGTGCGAGAGAGAGACCTCTCGCGTTTCTCTTTCGCACTCATTGCGTCTTATGGCGATTCGGTCCGGTTTCCAAATTATTCCCGTTAGCGACTGCGAGTGCGAGAGATAGACCTATCACGTTTCAAGGTTTCTCTCTTGCACTCATTGCGTCTTATGGCGGTTCGGTCCGTTTACCAAAGTGTTCCAATAAGCGGCTGCGAGTGCGAGAGATAGACCTCTCGCGTTTCAAGGTTTCTCTTTCGCACTCATTGCGTCTCATGGCAGTTCGGTCCGTTTCCCAAAATATTCCCGTAAGCGACTGCGAGTGCGAGAGAGAGTCCTCTCGCGTTTTAAGGTTTCTCACTCGCACTCATTGCGTCCTTTGGCGGTTCCGTCCATTTCCCAAATTTTTCCCGTAAGCGACTGCGAGTGCGAGAGAGAGACCTCTCGCGTTTCTCTTTCGCACTCATTGCGTCTTATGGCGATTCGGTCCTGTTTCCAAATTATTCCCGTTAGCGACTGCGAGTGCGAGAGATAGACCTATCACGTTTCAAGGTTTCTCTCTTGCACTCATTGCGTCTTATGGCGGTTCGGTCCGTTTCCCAAAGTGTTCCCGTAAGCGACTGCGAGTGCGAGAGAGAGACCTTTCGCGTTTCAAGGTTTCTCTCTCGCACTCATTGCGTCTTATGGCGGTTCGGTACGTTTTCCAAAGTGTTCCCGTAAGGGACTGCGAGTGCGAGAGAGAGACCTCTCGCGTTTTAAGGTTTTTCACTCGCACTCATTGCGTCTTATGGCGGTTCGGTCCGTTTCTCAAATTATTCACGTAAGGGACTGCGAGAGAGAGACCTCTCGCGTTTCAAGGTTTCTCTCTCGCATTCATTGCGTCTTATGGCGGTTCGGTCCGTTTCCCAAAGTGTTCCCCTAAGCGACTGCGAGTGCGAGAGAGAGACCTCTCGCGTTTTAAGGTTTCTCTCTCGCACTCATTGCGTTTTGTGGCGGTTCGGTCCGTTTCCGAAAGTATTCCCGTAAGCGACTTCGAGTCACAGCAGCTAAAAATGCTAAAATTTGTGATGAAGAAACACGGCCCCTCTAATAACTGCCATCTAATACTTTCCGATACGACTTCATGAACTTAACTGAATGAGCCTCTAGGTGCTGTTCATAGAAATCTTGATCCAAATCTTATAGGCCATTCTCTCAGCCTCCCCCTCCAAGCTCACCTTTAAGATTCCGAAGAATGCGCAAAAACCACGGATGGTTCAAAGAGAGGAATTTTATGATGAATCCTGATTCAAGGCTGAATTATGCTGCGACTAAACAAAGGAATAAGAGGGAATCACTCCTGACATGATGAGTACTTCACAAAATTGATGATGACTAACCAGAACCCTTTCAGTGGTCGGCTCGATCCGACATCCTGAGTTAACGGCGGGCGGGTTTCACTACAATCACAGTATTTATTAGAGACTGATGATGGCGCAGATTGATAAAACAATATTAGGAATGGAAAATCATCCAGAAGGGAAATGTGCAGGAATTACGAACTCAAGTTAAGTAACTACGAACTCTAACACAGGAGGGTTTACTGGTACACACTACACAGTATAGAAAAATTACCTCCTCAGCCACTAAAACTTTTCGGATTTTGAAGAATTTAGCACTAAAAGGACTGAGAGTGAAGGAGTAGACTCAAAAAATGACTAAAAGCCGATTTGTAGACAGATTGAATCGTCGTAAACAGGCGAACGTGATTTGCAAGGTCTTCAGAGCATACCAACGGGTGTCCACTTCAACGACTTATATTTTTCAGATATTTTCGAAAAAACGTTACCGGATTCGGTAGGCCGGAGGTCAAAGCCCAAGCTATCCTCCTTCTATTAAGACCAAGAAAAGCAAAATCCGTGTAAAACTAGGAGTTTTAGAAGCGAAAAACGGAAGAGAACTTCTTCATAAAAATTCGTGTAAACAGAGGTGCTCCTATCCGGCCAAGCACCTCTATTCTAACCTAACTTTCTTTCTTGCTGGTTACGCTGGTTCGTATTCGTTCGCCGGTCTAATATAGAGGTCGTTGGGGAGGACACATTCGGGTATAGAAGCATTTTAATAGCGACTTCAATAAAGTCACTTCGTATGATATCGATGTATAGCTTCGACTTTTTATCACATGATTTTACGTAGATGTAAACAATGGGACAGTCACAGTGCTGCTAGATGTGTTGTAAAATATTCAGGCACTTGAGACTTATTGTAAAATGTGTATATTTTATGTCAAATCTGGCAGCACTGTACAGTCATTGATTGATGGCTCGACGAGGTTGCTGTATAACTTCGCGATGTAGAGCTTCGATACTTATCATATGTATTAAACGCAGATTTATACAGGGTGTTTTTTTTATCCCCCCCCTGGTTTTTTTTCTTGCTTATTGAGATAAAATGTTGCGGTTTGGACAATTCTTCATCATTTCGGCTAAATTTTCTTTTTTTGGGGTCGAACCCCCCCCCCCCCCCAGCCCCCCTAGGGGGCCCCCAGGGGGGCTATCTCAAAAATTTCAAATAGCATCCCCTATCTTGTGATACATCGTTCGAAAGGGCATAAAATTCTAAGACTTTTGGCGCAAACCGGAAGTTGATATAGCTTTTCGTTTTCGATATATCGAATTTCAAAGTTCGATTTGGACCCATTTTCAAAAAATCATTACTCCACTTTGAAAAGTCGGAATTAAAAAAACTATGAGTCCAAAATACTCTAAAAAGCAAGTACTTTTCAGAAAACGAAATGGTTCTGGCATAAAATTAGTTCAAATTTGATTTTAGACCCCCAAATTTTTTTTTAAAAATTTTGCCCCTAAAAGGGGCTATCTTGAAAATTCCCTTCCACGCCCCTTTTGAATGATACGTCGTTTAAAAAAAGCATAAAAAACTGAACTTTTTGGCTTATTCCGGATATCGATATCGTTTTTCGTATTCGACTTATCGAATTTTGAAGATAGGCAAAAATTGAACTTTTAATATTCGATGTGTCGAATACGAAAAACGATATCGATATCCGGATTGCGCCAAAATGCTCATTTTTTTATGCTTTTTTGATCGACGTATCATTAAATAAGGGTCGTGGAAGGGAATTTTAAAATAGCCCCTTTTAGGGGAAAAATTTTTTAAAAAAAATTTGGGGCTCTAAAATCAAATTTGAACTAATTTTATGCCAGAACCATTTCGTTTTCTGAAAAGTACTTGCTTTTTAGAGTATTTTGGACCCATAGTTTTTTTGATTCCGACTTTCCAAAGTGAAGTAATGATTTTTAAAAATGGGTCCAAATCGAACTTTAAATTCGATATATCGAAAACGAAAAGCTATATCAATTTCCCGGGTTTGCGCCAAAAGTCTTAAAATTTTATGCCCTTTCGAACGATGTATCACAAGATAGGGGATGCTATTTGAAATTTTTGAGATAGCCCCCTGGGGCCCCCTAGGGGGGCTGGGGGGGGGGGGGTTCGACCCCAAAAAAAGAAAATTTAGCCGAAATGATGAAGAATTGTCCAAACCGCAACATTTTATCTCAAAAAGCAAAAAAAAAAACCGGGGGGGGGGAAAAAAAAAAACACCCTGTAGAATAGTACAAGAAACTAGAGATTACTTTGTTAAATCGGTGCGTTGAATTGATATCTCGATTGAAACCCCAGAAAATTTTGGGCTGGGTTTCGAGAATTTTAAAAGAAACCAAGCTATTAGTGATGATGAGTTGAGACGATGGTTATTCTTCTCTTATCAATAATTGCTCTCGAATTTACTGAGTAATAAAAAAAATTTGGGTTTTCCCTGTTGAAAATGTGTTGTTTACTTTGAATGTATAAGTGATTTATCTAAGAATACTCCCAAACGGGTCCAACGGACCCAAAATATTGTTACACATCCTTTTTCAAAGTTGGCGATTTGAGCTGTTTCGTATTAGTTCGCATCTCGGTGAGGTTATGATGTTTTTGTAAGGTCTTTTTTTTCAAATTTAAAAAAAAAAAATCGTTAGATTTTTTGGGGTATTTTTGTATTTTTTAAACGATTCATTTGATTGTATACACCTGTTTTTTTTTAATCTGTGGAGTCAAAGTGTTAAAATTAAATGAACGCGTTTTTTTTTTTTTTTTCAAAATAGTGATTTAGTGCTGACTTGATGATGAGCGTTCCAAAAAAAGACAAACTGTCTCTCTTGGTCTCACGTAACCCCCGCATGTACGCTTCCACTCTAATTTCAAAAAACTTATGGAGAGATATTTTTTGAGCATTGAGCATCAATTGTAAAAAAGCGCTGAAAGAATGCCCCCAAATAATAGGGGTTGTAAAGACCTCACGTCCAAAAAGTTTAAAAAAATTTAAAATGTTAAATGAAGTTTGCTTGAATTTCCGAGCCAACCTATTTTAAAAAATTATTGTCGTTCATAAAGGGCTGTTTGAAAAAGGCATACTTTTCCCGCGCAAAGTTTTTTTCCCATTTTTATACAGATTTTTGATTTCCTACTAAAACGCAATGTCTTATTTTTGTCATTCAAGGGAAGGGTTATCGTAGGTGTGCGATCTCGGTCATGCGTATTTGTTTGCTTACCCCGAACTTCTCATTTTATTGTGAAAGCATGGTTTTTCACTCTCTTTTATCTCTTTCCCCTTTCCCCTTCTTTTCTCTGTACTGTTCTAAATCGTATAATTCACGTCGCTAATACGGTGCATCCAAATGCGCCGATTCAAAGGGGTTTCGGCGGCTCCATGAGCGCAAAAAAAATTGAGGGTTTTTGGATCGGGCCCTCTTGAGAACGACCACCCTAAAATGGTTAAGTTTCATGCAAGGGGGGGGGGAGGGGGGGTTATGCTATTTATCCCCCTTTCCCCAAATGATGACTCCTTTTTTCTAAACATTTGGTGTACATGAGAAAATACCACTTTAGTATTGCAGGAATAATAGAGAAAGTTTTTAGATTTCGTCCTTTGGAGCAGGATTAGAGGGGCGAATAGCAAACGGAGTTGGGGAGTGGATATCAAGTAAAAGTCTTAGCTGAAAAAACAAAATCACGCGCAAGACGCGAAACGGAACCTTGGCCGCGAAGCGGCCACCGGCCTCTAGTAATAATATAATGTTAAGTGGCAGAAAATCTTCTTAAATCCTAGTGAACAAGATTCAGTCACACAATGGGCGTTTTGATCAATCATAAGCGATAAATTCGTATTAAACGACAGCTAGTCGGTATTTCTCCATAATCCCCCTTTTAAAAAAAATTTTCATTTGGGCAAAGCTACGTATTTCGTCCCCAAACGCTGTAACATAATGTTAATAGGCAGAAAATCTTCCTTATATCCTAGTAAACAAGATTCAGTCACATATTGGACGTTTTGATCAACCATAAGAGAGAAATTCGGATTTAACGAGAACTAGTCGGCATTTCTCCATAAGCTTCAATGTTAAAAAAATCGCCTCTTGGGCAAAACTGCCGTATGCAAAAATAGGGGGTTTGGGGTTCCGGTGAATCGCTATCGGACCGACCTTTTACTTAGATCATGGCTAATTTTTACGGAAGTAAAAAATCGTGAAAGCTAAGCCCTTTAAAATTTAAATTTCCCCCTTTTTACAGTCAATTCATCATAATCATTATAATTTTTGGGTAACTAGGGTCTAGATTCCGTTTCTGAACGATAAAATAGCATTTGAATACTTATTAAAGAAATTTCAAAGGGGGGGTCCCCTTTAGGTGCATCAAACATTAGGGGTGGCCACCTTAGGTGCATGTTTTGCGCGATGTCACAACCCAAATTTTTTTTAAACGCAAAAAAAAACCTCAAAACAAGCAAATTTAAAAAAAAGAAATTAACATATGATAGCCAACTGTCTGAATAGTAAAATTTACATATTTAGTTTTTTTTTTATCTCTCTGACTTATACGTGCATATTGGCGCCGAGCATAGGTATGGGTCATCGCCATTTTTTTTTTTTTGAGCATGAGGTCATGCTCTATTGAAATCGTTTTCAAGGTCAAAAATGCTTTTTTTATAGGAACGGCATGGTTCGGGGGTCCGCTCGGGGGATCGCTTGGTTTCAGTATCGAGAACGGGTCCTCGAGGGCCGATTTACCCATGTGATTCCGCCAATCCGGTGTCCTCCCCAAATTTTTCGCTTTTTCTTTGTGGCGGGGGTTTTTGGCCAAGATTGAGGTTAAGCATTTTTGGGAATGTAATTACGTTCTAATTTGGGTCAGACTTCAACAAATTTTCTGTAGAGATATTGGGGGTTTTTTATCAGAGGATTGTGTCCATGTTTCGTGTATTCTGCGATTTAAAATGCATTTAGATGATTTCAAATTTCCAATCCTGTTATTGTTTATGTTTCGGTCCGCTAAAAGAGTTCGTTTGGGGAAAGCGATCGGCGTTGCGTTTTAAGGTAATCCTCAGCGACCTGTAGTAAAATTCTCATCCGCTAGATAACGCCACTGTTCCGCGGTCCAGAAACCATGCTTTTTCCGCCTTTAATCGTTAATTGCGAGAGCTAGAGTTAAATTTTCGAAAATGTAAGAACGTTGCGTTCTAGATCAAAACCTAAGGAAAATTTTTAAAACCATTCCGAGCCATGGACGAAGATATAACTAAGGACGCCGACTTCCTATCTCCGCCCGTGTTAAAACCTGTTAGCGGGTTTTCGAGCGCGACCGCAGCGCTCCAAGCAGCAGTAAGGGTCAACTAAAAGCGAACCGCTGCAGCGGTGGCCGCTCCGGCTCCCTTTCTCCCATGCCTTTCCCCCAAATGTATACCGTGTAGGTAAATTTTAATCACGATTGAACGAAAGGGGAAAAAATGATCAGCGAATTAAAAGGAAGCAAAATCCCTAAAAAGCAAAAGTCTGGAGTATTTCTTGAAAGATTCCTGAATTGTCGAAAATGATTAATCAAGGACTGAAATATATACATCACAGTTAAACCCCAAAACGGAATCAAACCAGAAAAAGACTAGACATTTGTTTTATTAGTAGAGATCAAGCGACTATTTTTAAATTTTCTGATGATTTCTGTTACCTTGTCCAAAGTTGATTCGAATTTCCCTTGCTTTCGATCTCCTTGAGATACTGAGTTATCTGATCCTCTTTGGGGCGCCGACAACAGTTGACAGCCATGCCATAACAGACCAACTCCAACAACGGGTTTTAGCAGTAGCACAGCATGTGAGCATGGACACATCGCCAGGATCGCTCACTTGAAAGAGTAGTTCAGCTGACCGCTGCATGGAGCGCTGGGGTCGAGAGCAAAACAGGACTAACAACAGTCGGCAGTCCTTAGTTTATCTTCGTCCATGGTTTTGCGACGACCTCCCGCCCCCTTTGCCCTCCCCACGAACTACTGCACCTACGCCTACAACGGTTGCTTGCCGCGTTGTGCAGATTGCATGAATGATGTGTGTCCATCTACTTCATCCCAATTTCACAGCCATCACGGATGCCACGCCCTCCAGGGGTTTTTCTACCTGGTTTTAGGGACATCGGTCATCGTGGCCCAGTGTTACATGGTAATCAGCGGCGGATTCGGGAAAGGCACCCCCCCCCCCCAACTCACGGTAGCCTTTGCCTTTTTTCAACAGAAAAAATCCCAAAAATTTCCCTCCTTGCAAATTTGAAAATTCATAGGCGTGAAGCCCCCCCCTAAAAGAATTTTCTGGATCCGCCAGTGGTAGTAATTTTTGCGGCACACTACGCCGGTTTCCCCGTGCGCTTTCCCACACTCACCTTTCTCCCTTATCTGTCAATGGGCGCTCCCCGAGGGGCGGCGCGGCCCCCCCCCCCCCCCAATTTAAAAAAATCAAAACTTTACAATAAAAAAGAATCGGAACATTCGAAGATCAAATAATAACGAAAGGAGTAAGAGTTAACAAATTTTATTCTTATTTTACTTTAAAATTTTTAAATTAGGGGCGAAATTTTAGGGGGGGGCAGGGCGGGAAGTAGCCCCCCCCCTAAGCAGTGGTCCCCAACCACCCCTTGCCACTATACAGCTCGCCCCCAGTTTCAGGATTCCTCCCCCCCCCAGATCTAGACCTCCCCTGATTTTTACCCCCCCCCTTGATTCAGACGACATCATCCTTCCCACCCGTCATCTCCTCGCCGAAAGAAGTTTAAAATCTACTAGTATGAACGTGTCTACATTGGCAACTACCGTTGGCAACGAGAATTTTGCGAACTTCCTTGAAAATTCAGAATCCTCTGGGTCGATAATTACATGATTAGAAAATGTATAGGCAAGATTTTTGGTTTTGTTAATTTAAATAGGTTAACTCTTAGAATTCATCAGGACAATGAAAATAAAGAAGGAATAGTTGTACTTAGCTTTTTACTATTTCTATCATCTGATGCTGTCATTTTATTATAATATCAAACACGTCAAAAATAGAATTACTTTTGATACAACTAAATGCTACAATCACTTACAATTTCTACCTTTTGGAAGGATAATGGATTTATTTTCTATTTTGGGCGGAAGTGGGGGAGGGGGGGGGGGTTCTCTAGACTTCCCCGTCTCTAGGTGGTGTCCCCTAGACCTTCCATTGACATTCAAAAAGTTGCCCCTCCGGGCAATTGTTTTGCGGGTGCCCATGTCTTTGTCCATGGTCTCTGAACCAAAAATTGAACGTTCTTCCGGTCTGTGGTTGCCTTCTTTTCTCATAAGTTTAGGCACGGCCACCCTGAAAACCCCACAACAAGTTAAAAGTCCGCAATCCGCACCCTCAACCCGCAGCCACTATCAAAAGAAAATTCCGGTTGACTTGCAGGTACTCTCCCCCTCCTCCCCCAACTTAGATTAGACACAAATAAAAAATTTTAAAAAAAAAAAAAAAAAAAAAAAAAAAGGGTAAAAAATAGAATGTATGCCCCAGCAAAGGGCCCCTCCACAGTTTTCCAAGAGAGGAAGCGACCCCCTTGCCAGCGTAAGTCCGAAAAAATAATTCCAACTGGGATCCAAGTAACTCAAGTAAGGTCTCAAAATGAAATCAGATGGATCCAAAATTTAACGGCGAGTACGGTAAGCTTACTCTTTTGATCGGCCCAAAACCGGATTGCGATACACGATTTACTCTCGAGATATCGTTTTTTCAAAGGCGCGCGGTATAGGGTCAGAAATCTAAGATTCTCTAAAATCCGCGAATTTCGACTCTCATGGACCTAGCATGCGCCGTGAGAAGTCTATGTGAGTTTTTTGAGTTCACATGAAGTTCATTAAGGGCCCTGACAAATGTCGGACCGATAAAGTCTATATCGGGGGGGGGGCGTGGCCCCAACTCCAGCGTAAGTCTCACGTACAATGTCTAACTGCGGCCGCGGGGGTCCCATAAGATCCTTTTAAAAACTTGGATGGATCTGAATTTTTTTCAAGAATTATCTAAAAGCTGAAGCTACCGCCCAATCCAAACCGCAGTGCGCAATCCATCGATTCGTTCTCGAGATATCGATTTTCAAAGGCGCGGGGTCTTGTCAGATCGACCTTAGAGGGGCGCTGGAGGCGGGAAAAAAGGCGAATTTCGTCTCTCACGAACCAGTCGTGTGCCGTATTATATCGGTTCTGTTTTTTTTTCGGGTCCCAATGATGTCCCGAGAGGGCCCAATGCAGTTTCGAGCCAAAAAATATCATCTTGGGGGGGAAATCCCCCCGTTTTAGCGTAACTCTGACAAGAAATGTCTAACTGCGGCCGCGAGAGGTCCTGTGAGGTCATTAAATAAACTCGGATGGATCTGAAATTTTCGAGGTTGTCAGTCACAAGCAAGCGCTTTCGACCGGTGCAAACCGAATTGCAATACATCGATTCACTATCGAGATATCGATTTTTCAAAGGCGCACGGTCTTGTCAGATCGAACATTGAAATAAGCTGTGGATACTCTGTATCCGCGAATTTCGTCTCTCATGGACCGTTTAAGCCCCCTTAAAAATCGAATGAGCTTTTTTCAAGTTCATATTACGTTCCTTAAGGGCCTTGATGAGTGTCGGATGACATTTGATCAATATTAATATTCATTTTTTAATCTGAGACAAAAAGAGCTGAAACCATAAATACGAAGAATTTTCATCGTGATGACTTTGGTTCAAGCGAGAAAAATTCTATAGAAGTCCCAAATAACTAGACTAGACTTTCCGGCTTGCTAGGTTTGGGTATTAAGAATTTCCTTCCTGATGACTTTGGTTCAGGCGAGAGAAATCTAAAAAAGTCCCAAATAACTAAACTAGACTTTGCGGCTTGCTAGGATTGGTATTGCGTCATCCGATTTTAAAGGAACTATCACTATCGAAATCGATTTTCAAAACCACAGTATTCACCCCCCCCGTGAAAACTGTTTCAACACGCTATAAGTAAAATTTTTATTCCCACTTTCACCTATCAAGTTATTTTTACAGCGATCACTGTTATACAGGGGGTCCAAGAAATGAGTTCACACTTTTGCTGTGAGCACCTGGTTTATTGTAAAAATCTGAAAAATTCAGGAATAATCTATTACCCTTCAGCGACTTCAGAGAAAATATCGGGGGCTCCCCCCCCTTAAGGGGGGGCGTAGGCCCCAAAATATACCCCGTGTTGCCAATATATCGCATATTTCAAATAGCAGGGGGGATTTTTTATTTCATCATTCAAAAAGGCTCAAAAAACTGAGTAATTTCGTTTTTTCAGATTTTCGGTAGCCCCTCTCAAAAAAAATGGCGGCCAAATAGCTACCCCCTACTTTAGAGGCCTATAACTTCGGTTTGAATCAATATTTTTTTAAAAAATAAAAGTTTTCTGAATCCTCAGAACGTCTTCTTTCCAATGATGTGCCACACTTTATCATTTGGTGGGAAAAAAAAGGGGCACGGAGCCCCCCCAAAAATTTTTTAGTTTGGGGGGCTGTAGCTCAAAAAAGTCAAATGTAAAGGGGGGTCGTGTTGTACATCAATCGAAAGGTCTTTAAAAAAAAGGGAAAAATTTGGCGCAAACCAAAATCGGTACGATGCGTCTATTCAAAATGGCGGCCATTTAACCATTTGGGGGTGGGGGGCCGTCCCCCCCCAAAAGAAATCCCTCCATCGAGTGATACACCAATCGAAAGGTCTTGGAAAGAGAAAAAGAATGGCGCAAACCGGACGTCAATACGATGCTTGCATTCAAAATGGCAGCCGGTTAAAATTTTTGGATTATGAATTGCAGGCCTATAGCCAAAAAACTTTAAACCCGGGTGCCATTTTGGATGCAAGCATCGTATTGACGTCCGGTTTGCGCCATTCTCTTTCTCTTTCCAAGACCTTTCGATTGGTGTATCACTCGATGGAGGGATTTCATTTGGGGGGGACGGTCCCCCCCCCCCCAAATGGTTAAATGGGCCCCCATTTTGAATAGACGCATCGTACCGACTTTGGGTTTGCGCCAAATTCTTCCTTTTTTTTAAAACCTTTCGATTGATGTACAACACGACCCCCCCTTTTCATTTGACTTTTTGAGCTACAGCCCCCCAAACTCAAAAATTTTTTGGGGGGGGTCCGTGCCCCATTTTTTTCCCACCAAATGATAAAGTGTGGGACATCATTGGAAAGAAGACGTTCTGAGGATTTAGAAAACTTTTAGTTTTTGAAAAAATATTGATTCAAACCGAAGTTATAGGCCTCTAAAGTATGGGGTAGCTATTTGGCCGCCATTTTGTTTTGAGAGGGGCTACCGAAAATCTGAAAAAACGAAATTACTCAGTTTTTTGAGCTCTTTTGAATGATGAAATAAAAATACCCCCTGCTATTTGAAATATGCGATATATTGGCAACACGGGGTATATTTTGGGGCCCACGCCCCCCCCTTTAAAGGGGGGTGGGAGCCCCCCGATATTTTCTCTGAAGTTGCTTAAGGGTAATAGATTATTCCTGAATTTTTTAGATTTTATAATCAACCCGGCGCTCACAGCAAAAATGTGAACTCATTTCTCGGACACCCTGTATAAACACAAATGCAGCGTTGCGATTGACTTTGTCACAGTTTTGTACTATCAATATGGAACTCCACACTTACAATGATTTACGGCCGACACTCATGCTCTCTTTGCTAACACTGTTCCAGTGTTGCAAGTTCCAACTTGTTTTTTTTTTTTTTTTTTTTTTTTTTTTTTTTTTTTTTTTTTTTTTTTGCAAGAATCAACTCTTCAATTCCCTAAGCAAAAGTTTGCAAGAGCCCCATTATTACCGGATCAAAACATCATCTACGTGCCATTAATTTCACATCTACTTTCCATAACCGCTGATTTTAACGGAGTCTTTACGCAAGCTTTTTGTAAGAATTGGAAATGAGACGCCCCGTCGCGTCGTTGCGTGCTCTTCTTTTGTCCATGAAAAACTTGTTGACTAACTATACGACTACGTGGTTTTAGTCTAAAAAACTTTCAACAAAGCTTGGAGCTTTCGACCAAGAAAGAACTCAGATTAACATAAGTCTACATGGAGAATAATTTCCATTACAAAAGCAGTCAAATGAGTGTATTCGTCGAGGAGAAACACCATTGATTAATATTGGTAAACATCTCCACTAAGGTGTGTTGTGACAAAAGTTGACTTAAATATAAATAAGGAAACTAAAATGAGCAAATCTTCCAAAATTTAAAAAGATTGCTTTCAGGTTGATTTAACCCTTTCCGTCGCAGTGCCCATTATAATGGACGACCATTTTACATGGAGCCGTGTCGAAATTCGGAAAAATTGACTCACATACACATGAAATCATATGAGAAAAGTTCGTTCAATGGGGCTCTTGCGAACTTTTGCTACACGGGATTGAAGAGTTGATACTTGCATAAAAACCTGTAAAAATGACGATGAGTACACTAAAAAATCACGAAATTCACTCTCAGAATCGAGCTTAATGGCGGTTCGACGCAGATATCATGGGAGATTCCTGTCTAAATTGAGACATACCTCTGTGTTTCCAAAGAGAAAGTGGCATATTAGATTGGAATCTCCCATGATACCTGCGTCCAACCGCCATTACGATCTTGCCATTTATGTAGTTATGTAGGTTTATTACTGAATTTTAAACTTTCTCAGTGTGATTTTCGTGATTTTTGCTGGTTTTTGCATCAAAATGGACTATTCATTTGCTCACAGCAAAAGTTTGCAAGAGCCCCATTTAATGGTAGAGGTTTCAGATTATAGTGACACTTCTTTCATAATTCATGACAGAACGGGTTAAAGTTTAAAAAAAGCTTCGACGATCAGCGTAGCTTTTCAGGATCGCCACCGATCATGCTAAAGATTCATTTCTCTTAAATATACAAATCTTGAAAGTTTCAAGTTGTTGAATGTCAGTTGTTGGTTTATTTGCGAATATTTGAAAATGGTGTATGTTTTGAAGCCAACTTGGGAGCTACTTAGAGGATCCACTTTGACCGTTCGAAGCAGTGGCGTTGCGTGCAATTTGGCAACGGTGTAGTGTGTCCATTTAAACGCATATAAAAGGTCGAATGCGAAGGTGTTCACCGAACACTCAATCGTTCGATCTTTTGCATGTGTTCAAATGGAAGAACTAAAGTATCTCCTTTAATCATTATCCAAAAGCCTATCGATCGGCACGATCGGATGAGCTAGTTATTAACCAAGTAAAGTTGCATCATCATTGTTGGCCAATGTCAGGCCATGAAATTGATTCACCCATTAAAAAACTAACAAGCCACCGGTTTCTTCAGAGGTTGAAAAAAAAAGGAAAAGAATAATGATGGGCGATCCAATAAATCACTTTTTATTGATTTCATAACTGGACATAGGTAGCTTCGTCTCTTTCTCTTTCGTTCCGACCGCAAATCTGTTCTTCAATTTGATATCGTTTTCTGGTCCTCAACACCTGCTTTGTGGGTGTAAGTATCAAGTCAATTGCGAGGTTGTCGGAGCAACAAAAAATAATTTCAATTTGCCATTTTAAAACAATTTATAGAAGCGAATCTAAGAACTTGTCTTTCTCTCTCGACTTGTATTTGAACACACATGTTAGTAAAGGATAAAGTAGATGGCTGAAGGCACGTGACTACCATAATCTGTCCTTTTCTAACACACGCGTTCAAAAATGGGCATTGAGAGAGAAAGGAAACAAATTTCGAAGATTTTCTGCACGTTTTGACAACCACGATACGGCTCTATCAACCGATACTGGTTACCGATACCTTTTTCGCTTTGTCATGTATATGAATAATAATTCGAAAATGAAATATCTTGGATTCACGATTCTTTGGAAGGCAAACATCTTGCGCGCATTCTTACCTTCGGTCCAGAGGGCAGGGGGGCGGAGGCCCTCCTCTTTATCTGAAATTGATATCCCTCTGGCACGTGTCCCACCCCCTATCCACGCTCGGAACGTCCCTTCTCTGCCCCTAAAATACCCGCTCGTGTGCCTCTGGTCACTTGGCTCGCTCAAGTGTGAAAAACCTCAGAATCTCCTAGAAACCCACTCGAGATCGTTGAAATAATTATGACAGAAATTCTCTTTTCTATTGTGGTCGTTGGGTCCTTAGTTTTTTTTTTTTTTTTTTTTAACCACCGTTTCCCAAAAGTGGGTTCAGAGGGCGCCCGCTTCCCATTTTATACCCAGTATCAACCCTCTTTTGCTCCAGAGCTGCCGAATTGAAAAGGGGTGGGGAAGATTAACCTATACTTTCCACTAAACTATAAATGAAAAATGGGTAGATTTTTCAAGTGCGTCGCGCAACCGAAAGCCAACCCCCTGACCCTCCTTCATTGTAAATCGTCGTTACTGGAGGTATAGTGGAGGTGTGCTTTTTGTCACATGGTCTTGACCTTTGGACTATCCCGTCATGAATTTGACTCGTTGCTGGAATCGGATAGAACGTTTCTCACTGCGATTGGACTTTTGGACAGACGATCAATAAATATGATAATGAAAAATTTGCACACTTTCAAGGGGTGTCTCCACCAGCGAATTCGAAAGTACTTTTTTAAAAGTACTTCCGAATACGCAGGTGGAGCTAGGTGCGAAAGCCAGCTTTTCGGCCGTTGACTTTTAAAACAAAAAGTAGGAATGGATCCTACTTTTGTTGGCTTTGATGGCCTTGATGATCATCCTGAAATAGGTACATCGAAGATCTTTTTTAAGATCGATTTTCATTGTTTTGGTATTTATTTTGTAGGAGTATTGCCATTTTCTCATTGATTTTTTATCTTTTCTTTCCCTTCTACTACTACTTGCTTATTTAATTCAAGAACCACTCATTCTTCGAGACTCATCGGCTTTATTAGCAACGTGTTTTAATTCTTCTTTTATTTGCAGGCTTTTAATTATTATCATCCAGTTCGACAGTTTGTACCTTTCAGTTCGTGATTATTTGTGCCGTTTTCATAATTAACTCTCCCCTCCCGCTAATTTAACTTACTAATTACATTCATTGAATAAGGACAAGTGAAATCTCGCAAACATCTTCCAATTTCTTGATATTCTCCAACTGCATTTTGCTCTGTGAGAGGTGACAAATTCTGATTCGATAGCTCCTCAAAGTTGCGGCTTCCGATGAGATCGATGCCACCGTTGGGACGGGCAAAAGTGCTTTTACTAAACGCAGGTGGAGCCACGCATGTGTTCTAAGGTTTTGTTGTGTGCATGAGGATCAAAAAGTTATATTTGAAGATCAAAACTGGCACTGGGCGTGGGTACTAGGCTACGGGGGGGGGGGGGGGGGGCTCATGAGAATCAGTGGCGAATTAAAAACTCTCTCAAGGGGGGACCAAGGTCTAAATGGAATCACATCTCTCTCTATCTTATATTATAGTTACAGTACACTATTACAAAATTACGTAGTACTAAACTTATACCTATACTATACATTTGAGTACATGTATCTATGTGCTATTTTTATCTAGATATGCTTGAATTTTTAACTTTTGTTGCTATTCCAGGCGCGACTGCATGGGCGTAAGTTTTTGCCACGTCCGGGGTTAAGGGTTAACTCAAAATCCTCAAGAGTCAAGAGCGTAAATCAAATATTTTCCCTCCCTTTTGGAATATAAAACGGATCTAGCCAATTTTGATAGTAACTAATGGATTTAATCCCACCTGTGGAGTGTGCATGGGTAAGTAATAGAAACTCTACTGAAAAAGAGAAAAACCCATAGCTCAAAAACTAAGCATTTTAATTGGAAGGCCTCACAGACGCTGAGCGTCACGCTTGTTAGTGACTTAATAACGCCTGCAAATATGCAGGTATGCAAAACCAGTCACATATAGGAAGCAAGAGTGAACAAATTCAACAATGGGGCTTTTGTCAACTTTTGTTGTATCCGATTGAATAGTTAATTCTTGCATAGAAATCAGCAAAAATGACGACGAGTACACAACAAAAAATCAAGAAAATCACTCATAAACTCACAAAATGACTTCAAAGTGAAAGAAAAAACGAGACAAACGAAATTAAATTCATAATAAGAGTGAATCTTATAGTAAAAATTTTAAAATTAAAAACAATAAAGGCTTTTATTTTTTTTAATTTTGTCTTCTCGTTACACTTTAAGCCACTGGAGGAGATGATATTGTGTATCGAAAGACCTTTGGCTTTGACTTTTATGTAAGTCATTCGAATTTTTAATACAAGATTGGCTCTTATTATGAATTTCGTTTCGTTTGTCTCGCTTTTTCTTTCACTGAGAGAACTTTTTTTTTAATCCAAGGTGTATTTCGTTTGTGTTAAAGAAACTGCACTGTGAAATATTGACTAAGGGGTAATTCCTTTAACCCAAAGAAAATGTCTGCTGCTACAAGTAAAAGATTCTTTGTTGTGACAGTGATTCTCCTTCATACAATCAGAACTTTACTTCGCGCAAGGAAAACTGTCTCAAGTAAACGTTTTTCCTTGTTTTTGAAGAAGTGATTTCTCTCAGTGCTTTATCTATTATCTTTATCATGTTTTTTGCAATGTTTCAATTAAAGTGTGAATGGCATTATGGTTAGGTTAGGTTAGGTTAGGTTAGGTTAGGTAAGTAGGTACCACGGGGGATTCCTATCCAATTTGAAATTTTCCTCGGTGTAGTATACAAATTAGGAATCTCCTATGATACCTGCAACCTGCATAGCTCCTCCGTCTTTGCGCTAAATAAGTGGCAGAATGCAGGTGTCATGCCATGGGAGATTCCTGTCTAATTTGTCACTGTTCTTAGAAAACTTAAAAAGGAAAGTCTAAAATTAGATAAGAATCTCCCATGATGCCTGCATGCATAGTTATGCCATTATACCTTAAAATTTAATTTCATGTGAGTCTGTGGGTGAATTTCGTAAATTTTTAAGAGCATTTCAATCAAGAATTATCTATTTAATAGCTGAGGGCTAATAGCAACAAAGTTAGCAGGATCCCATATATTCCACCATCAACTCAAATCAGTTTGATAAACAGTATATAAATTTATAGCCAATTTTCAGCGGCGAAGTAACCTAACCATTTGAACGCATAGAAATGGTCGAATTAATTCGGTGGTCATCGCCGGTTCCTTCCAGTTCGATATTTTTCATGGGTTTAAATGGTCCAAATGCAGCATTGCCAGATTGCACGCTTTGCCACATCCACTTTTGATCCCGTGTGTCTCACTTGAACTCAGCTCAGTGGCGGCTCGTGCAATTTTGCAACCATGCTTTTTTGCCATTTAAATCTATGCAAAAGTATCGATTTATTGGGGGTGCAAATGCACCTCCTGAAGATCGATTGTTTAACCTAGGTTTAAATAGAGAGAAAACGCTGTTGCCGCACTGCACGAGTCGCCACTGACACAGCTCGTATTATTTTAAAATCAGAAGATAATTTTTTTTTTGAGACTTGTAATTTCATTCCGTTCCTGGACGGCAGGGGGAAGAGAAGGGGGGTTATCTTCCTTCCGGGACAGCGAATATTTAAAAAAAAAAAACAAAAACAAAAACAGCTGCGAGCGTGTGGTAAATGAGTCGAACTACATAACCAACCGTTCAGACGATTGGTTTCACTCCAGCTATCTCAGTTAACTCAAAAATATGACCAATTTAGATTCTATTCAAGTTTTTACAGCAAACCCACCGTGTTTACAATACGCAATCCGAAAACAATTTGTAGCGGAAGCATGCAAAAATGCGGCAATCGAATCAAAAGGCATCCATCATACAGCGGATCGAAAAATTGAATTATCTGGACAAAATTTCACGAAAATAAAAAATCAAGTTTAAGAACACTTATTTATTGTTCAGCAATAAAACTTAAAATTGTGCGTAATTATTCATGTTGGAGCTTAAAATGAGTCAAGTAACAGGATTTTTTTTGCAAGATAATATCAATAATTAAATGTTTTTTAAATTAAAAAATTAACAAGTTTTCCTGTCCGGAAAAAACTATGTTGCCACCTACTGTGTGATACGGCAGCGTTGCTACGAGCCCGCTATTCCATCTAAGTTTTTGACAGTCGAGGTTCCCCAATTCATCAAACGAAATGTCCAAAAATAAAGAAGCGGGACTTTTTTTTTTTTTTCCCCCGGTCCATCTTCCGAAATCCTGGAAACTGCGTCAACTACGGATGAGTTCTTCCGCGTCATCCTTTGACCCCGCCGTTGAAAGATCGCGACCTTTTGTGCGAGATCCGTTGATCGATGGATGGACGGTGCCCTCTTTCCAAAGAGCGGTGGATTTGGTGGTGGACAACGACAAACTATAGCTCAAGCGCTTTGAAAATGATTCGTTTTAATTAAGGCTTGTTCCGCGTGCGATAATATTATATTCGTTTCCTCCCCGTGTTGTTCGGTCAAAATGTTATAATCGCACATTCTGACGTCACATGATAGGAGAGCCACTTGCCCTTTTTTTTGCCTTTTCCGTTTCGCCGCTCTAGTTCCCGTTCTTTTTTTTTTTTTTTTTTTTTTTTTTTTCCTTCGGAGATCGGAACTAATTCATGATCGAGAACATTTTTGTCTTCAGTGCCCCCGATGGCCGGTATACAGTATTCGCCCTTCCTGTTGACTTACGTTGGACATTAAAAAAATATAAATCGATCATCGATATTTTACTCTTCGCAGGTTTTGAACGAATGCCGCGCCCTCGGATAAATGCTTCCAGCAAAACAAAAATAATAAAGTGATGGGTATTTATTTTCTTAGCTGGCGTAAAAAATTTCGTTTGTACTATCGGTCGTGATGCGAAAACTTAAAACATCCTGCTGTCAGTGGCGACACGTAATGTGCAATCTGATAACGCAATTCGTCCATTTAAACCCGTACAAAATATCGATTCGAGGGAGTGCACTGTGCAGTGTGCACCTCCATTAGATCGATTTTTTATATGCGTTTAGATGGACAAAATGCAGCTTTACCGACTTGCACGAGACGCGCCACTGCCCGTGCTGTTGAATTGGAGGACTGGTGTATCGATGATTTTGGTCATTTGGTAGGAAAAAATATAGAAACCATGCAATGCCATGTATTACGCGATTTTACACTGCAGGTATACCTTCCATAACTTGTAGAAAAATGTGGGAGGTTGTAAATTCTGCCGATTTATCCTCCACCCGTTTTGTACATTCCGCCGATTTGACTTCTGCACTCATAAAGTAAATTCCCCCGATGAATGTTTTCATGAAGGAACGATTTTTAAATAAATGCATGATTGCTCCCCTCAAAGACCATTATTTAATCTATACACAGAGACGATGATATGATTAGATATAGGGTTGGTTTGATAGAAGGTTCCAAATCAACAATTCAACAATCAGTGCTCGGATTTATCGAACGTATATGCCGTTCCAAAAACATTTTCCTTTTTCGTTTTCGGCGGAATTTACATTCGCTCGCCAGCAACAATTGGCGGAATTTACATATTAGGTGGATCCCAAATCCGAGGAATTTACCCATTTTCGGCGAAATCTACCATCGTCCAAAAATTTTGCAACGGACCCACTCTCACTGGGCCCTGAACAGTGAACACCAAAAACGTTGACATTTTGCATAAGTTTAAATGGGGGTCTTGCAAACTTTTGCTATAGGGGATTGAAGAGTCAATTCTTGCCAAAAAAAAAAAAAAAAAAAAAAAAAAAAAACTGTAAAAATGACGACGAGTACACTAAAAAATCACGAAATTCACTCTCAGAATCGGGCTTAATGGCGGAGAAACACAGGTATCATGATCTAAATTGAGACATGTCTCTGTGTTTCCGTAGAAAAAGTGACATATTAGACAGGAATCTCCCATGATACCTGCGTCTCTCCACCATTACCATCTTGCCATTATAGCAATTATGTGAGTTTATTACTAAATTTTAGACTTACTTAGTGTGATTTTCTTGATTTTTGCTGGTCTTAACATAAGATCGGACTATTTATTTGCTTATAGCAAAAGTTTGCAAGAGCCCCATTGATGAAACAGAACGTTGCCACGTTGCTAGATTGAAAGCTACGCGTTTGCATGGATCGTTTGCAATTACGATTCTCCAATGGAAAATCTCCATAGATCAAAGGACGTGGGTGCTATTTGTATAAATGTGCCATTTTTTATTTTCATTTTACGTTAGGGTGAACAGACTTGGACCTGAAGTAAACATGAGTGAAAGATCATTGATTTCAGAGTCTGCTACCATTGGTTTGAAGAGACAGGAACGCGGGGCCTCGTGGTCTCAGTTTCGGCCTCGTCTATATCCGTGGTAGCGTGGCCGTGGGCCGTGGCTCTGCGTCGCGTGGGGGAGGTTTTCACTTCTAAATCCTCCCTCCACCCTCTACTTCCCATCAGAAGCATCACCCCTTGCCGTGCATGAAACATTTTGCGGCTGCCATCGGCCATCGCTCGTTTTTATTATTATTCATTCAACTTGATTCGATTGTAACCCTTCATGGAGTTAAACCGTTTAATGCCGAGTCCTGCCCTTACAACGGAAGGTTTTGACTTTTGAAGGAGAGGAGAATATATATGGTATACGACGACAACTCTCCAACCCCCCCCCCCCCGGTATCCTTTCGACCTTTGCTTTACTTCTGACAGGGAGGAAACGCTACGAGCGTAAACCTCTCCAAAACTGTTGACGTTGCCTTGGTGGAGACGTTTCAGGATAAAAATCATTTACGAAACATCTGAGGGGATTAATAGTGGGGGGGGGGGGGGGGGTTACCTATAATATCGACAATCATATAACGTCCAATGGCGTATGCAAGAATTAGTCACTCTCGTTCTTTCCCCCGTTTGAGTGTGTATGACGTATGTAGTGTACTATCGACGAATTAAAGATTGTCACGGGATTTTCACGACCTAACAATAAGTCTTGCCTTCAAGGTTCTGGTTCGGCCACTCTTCATGCTCCTCACACCTTGCAGCTGAGAGGTCAGTGCGGGTGCGGGGGCGGGAAAGCCGTTACAGATCAGTCCCTCACTCACACGTATGACTGAAAATGTGTGAAAATCTCGCGACAATCTTTAATTCGTCGATAGTACTAGAAAAGGAAAGAGATAGGGGCTAAAGTCACGTTCGAGACCCTGTTCCTGTCCTTTCCCCACTAACGAGTGGAAATGGGGAAAGAGAGAGGAATACAAATTCCTGTGTACGCTACTGATAACCTCCATAAAAGTCGAAACAGATTATAACATAGACAACCACAATTTTATTGTAATATTGCATGGCCAGGAATGCAGGTGGGCCGGTGGGCCTAGATCCGATTAAGAGGATTTCGAATTTTCTGGTTTGAATTTTGAAAAAGAAGAAGAAAAAAAACAACACTTTTACTTAAAAAACAAATTCTAATTTTTTGGTCAATTTAAGGGCGATCTTTGAGCAATTGAGCAGTGCATTATACAGGGTGTAACAAAACTAATGTGCCAAACTTCTGGAGAATATATTTGAGGCCAAAATAAGACCTTTTTTCCCTATAACCTTGGGTCCGGAAATTCCCCCTTTTTGAGCTACAGCCCCCCAAAGTTTTAAAAAAATGTCTGGTTTTTCTGGCATAGTGGCCACCATTATTGACCGAATGTTATGAAAATTGGTGTTCCAAGGTAATTTTATGCGTGGAATCCATTAATGACCTCGAAAAAATTAGAAATTAAGTCTGACTGTACTTTTCAGGCAGTCTTGTACCTTCAACGGTAGGTACAAATTTTATGTTACGGATTAAAAATTTGAAAAATAATTAGTAAAATTAGATGGCTAAAACTCTTAGAAAGGTTTTTGGTCACTTGCATTTTTTTTGATACGACACGTTTTAAGCGAGTTAAATCGCCCCACAATGTGGAAAAGTCAGCGCTTCTACTATGGCAGGCAGCCCGAAGAAGCAGCGGAGTGGCGAGTTGCATACTTACTGCCGCTCACGATGGTAAAAGCGCTCCAGAAGTTTGGCACATTAGTTTTGTTACACCCAGTATAGCGGTTAGAGAAGTCTGGGAGATTGCAAGTAAAATAAGGCGTGCCAAAGAGCTGCAGATAAAAGGACCCGGAGCATGGACTGGTTGTGGGGCCCGAAAATCCTATGGGCGGCCCTTCATAATCTTACAGAAAAATATATATAGTCATCAAACATTCGCTAAATTAAAGTTCCATTTTTTTGTTTTTTGTTTTTTTAGTTTTTGTTTTTTGTTTTTGTTTTTTGTTTTTTGTTTTTGTTTTTTTTTTTTTTTAGGAAAAAGTATCAAATTGCAAACAGTATAGGCCATAAAGTGTAGGTTTCTGCAAGTATGAAAAAACGATTGTGCAACGGAGATCCTTCGCAATAAATTTCGCCAACCGATGGTTTTGATCCTATATACGCTCCTCATATTTTGTAAAGAGGGCAGAGCCATAGTCAAAAATATGTGTTTCTCTCTCTCTTCACCCATTTGAACGCATAAGTTAGAAAAGGGCAGAAACAGCCTGTTTTAAACAACGAATGAGGTCACCTAATGACCTAATGTCATCTTTTTTTAAAACGTGCGGTCAAATAGACAAAATTAATACGTATCCCTGTCTACGCTGCGCCGCTACGATTATATGAGAGAGGAGAGAGATAGTGAGTCTATTGAGTGTCGATGCGCCACTGAACGCAAAGTGGCAGGTAAAATACGATTTGTACTTTTATAACCACAGGATCGTCCAATTAGAATACATCTCAAGATGCGCAGTTTCACTTTCACTCTTTCATCAATATCGAGAGACTGTTTTGATCTCAATTAATCGCGGACATCAGAGCGTTGCCGAAGCCCGAAAATGTCTTGAAAGCGGAACGGCCGCGTTGAAAGATAAGGCTCCATTCATGAATACTTGAATCTATACGCGAGTAAAGGTAAAAGGATCCCAAAGGTGATAGTAACCCTCCATTTATATAGTAGGTAAGAGGTTAAAAAGGTAGCTGTGTAGATAACCAACTTACCGTCTATTTCGACTTCTTCTCTCGTGAAATTCTCACGGAGCCGAGGATGAGTGAATGAAAACCCGAAAAACGCATTCGCACTCGACAAAATGAAAATCCCGAGAAATCGGAGCCGAAAGAGAAAACAGAAAACGGTGGACGAATGAATGAAAAATCGAAGCGGAAAATTTGGAGGCCCTTTCACGCACGTTATACACCTGATCCAGGCATCAATGGAATCGAGAGGGAGTTTGTTGGTATAGCCGTAGCCATATAGCATTATCTTTCTCTCTCTCTCTCTCTTAGCCCGTTTAAACACACTAGTTGGAAAAGGATGGATAAAAAGGCTGTCACGTGACTTCAGCTCCTGTTTCTGTCCTTTTCTAACACATGCGTTCAAATGGGCAGAGAGAGAGAAAGACAATATGTTGTTATAGTATAAATTCAACCGGTGACATTGTAAAACACTTTGTAACCGAGCAGCGAGCGAGCGCCGAGCGGTAGCATCCTATTTACATGTCAAGGGGATGATGCCGAAAGGTTTGTTTAAAATTACAATTGAAGGGTTTTAATTATATCCGGGCTATTAGGAAGAGGCGAATAGAGGGAGGGATGGGCAGGAGGGTTGGAAAGGACTTGGTAGTCGGGCAGTCGACACAACGACGCACTGTGGTCAAAAATCGAAGGGGGAAAAAAAAAAAAAGAAAAAAAAAATCAGTGAAATAGAGTCTCGTTTTCGACCTTTCAAGCTCGATGGATCTGTTGCAGTGGCGCAGCGTGCAATTTGACAACGTTGCAGTCAGTACATTTAAACCCATGAAAAATATCGAACGATTAGATGTTCGGTGAACAACTGCGGATTCGACCTTTTACGTGAGTTTAAATGGACACAGTACAACGTTTCCAGATTACACTCTACGCCACTGGTCTGTTGCGCACTTTTGTGACAGCAATATAAAACATTCATTCCACTATCAAATTCTGAAAATTAACGATGCGCACATTAAAAACTTTCAAAGTCCGGTCATTAACTGAGGAAATCACTTAAGAATCAATGTGACTTATTATCTTAGCAAAAGAAAGTAACCAACCCATTTAAAACTTTCCAGTGACATTTCTAGATTTCAATAGGGCTCTTGCAAACTTTTGCTATTGGGGATTGAAGAGTTGATTCTTGTATAAAAACCTGTAAAAATGACGATGAGTGCACTAAAAAGTCACGAAATTCACTTTCAGAATTGGGCTTAGTTGCGGAGTATCATGGGAGATTCCTATCTACATAGAGACATATCTCTGTGTTTCCGTAAAAAAGTGACATAATAGACAAGAGTCTCCCATGATACCTGCTTTGAAGGGCCATCACAAACTTGCCGTTATAGCAGTTATGTGAGCTTAATACTGAATTTTAGACTTTCTTAGTGTGATTTTTGTGATTTTAGCTGGTGCTTACATGAGATTGGACAGTCCATTTGCTCATAGCAAGAGTTTGCAAGAGCCCCATTACTTGCTGAAAGCTATCTTTGTAAAAAATTATCCTTAAAATCCGCGGTTATGGAGAGTAGATGTGAAATTAATGGCACGTAGATGATGTTTTGATCCGGTAATAATGGGGCTCTTGCAAACTTTTGCTGTAGGGGATTGAAGAGTTGATTCTTGCATAAAAACGTGTAAAAATGACGATGAGTGCACTAAAAAGTCACAAAATTTACTCTCAGAATCGGGCTTAAGGGCAGATAGACGCAAGTAGAGGTCGTTTCACGAAAGTTGGCCGATGCCAGATGGGTTTGTTTACTGCGCAGAGACGATGAGTTTGCGTTTTTGCGCATGTGCAAGAACGCGAACACGTCTTTGCGCAGCGAGCCGCATGATCTCTCATCGGTCTGATTTCGTGAAATGAGCTCTATCATGGGAGATCCCAGCTAAATTGAGACATATCTCTGTGTTTCCGTATAGAGAAAGTGACAAATTAGATAGGAATCTCCCATGATACCTGCGTTGGAGCGCCATTACGAACTTGCCGTTTTAGTAGTTATGTGAGTTTATTACTGAATTTTAGACTTTCTTAGCGTGGATTTTGTGATTTTCGCTAGGTTTTACATCAGAGGGCCGATCATTTACTTCATCGTTAAACCGATCGATAAAACTGTCTACGAGTGATGCTATTGGTCGAAAATTGTAAAACTTGGCTGTTGCTATGGTAACCATCGTTAAGAGTCTCGTTTTATAAAGGCTATTCATGAGTAACCTTTAAAAAACGGACACTATAACGATGGTTACCATAGCAACAGCCAAGTTTTACAATATTCGACCAATAGTATCACTTAAACACAGTCTTATCGATCGGTTTAACGATGAAGTAAATGATCGGCCCTCAGATTGGATTGTTTATTTGCTCACAGCAAGAGATTGCAAGAGCCACATTAAAATTGATCTTGAAAGTCTATAAATGATAAATTGATGAGAAATTTTCCTTCTGAGTTTTGGCCACTTTTTGACGATCTCAGACCACAGTGCGGCGGCAATGCGGCGAGCCTGGAGGCGATAGGGGTGAGTGAGGGTGGGGGTGGAAATCGGTGGACAAAGGACAAACGGCGATCGAGGATCGACTGTATTTACAACAAAGAGATGCGCGTCACTCGGTCTCGGTTTCACTCTGCCTCTGGTCTCCTGGTCTCTGGTCCAGTGGTCCATCTATGAACGCTATGCTATGCTATGATGGTCCTGGTCCAATGGTCCATCCCCTAAATACTCGAACATAATTCATCCCTCAAGTGTCGAGTCGAGAGGCTTTTGTCCGGTCCGAACTCTATTGAGGTGCTCTCTCACAAGTCACACTCACTCACGAGTCACGGCCACTTTTCAACGATGGTCTAATAATCTCGGCACTCTAGACTTATAGAGAAAGGCAGCCGTTTTGCTAATATATTTAATGATAATGGCATTCTAAAATCCATCGGTGATTTAATCGGTTAAAGAAAATATTATTAATTTGAGTATTTTTATCTGCAGAGCTGTTGTTCTGCGGATCTTTAACGGCATTATACGATCCATCGGAGATTTAATCGGTCGAAGCAAAGATTATTGATTTGAGTATTTTTCTATCAGGGCTACCGTTTTGCGGATCTTTAATGATATTCTAAAATCCATCGGTGATTCAATGGGTTGAAGCTAAGATTACTGATCTGAGTATTATTTCTATCAGGACTGCTGTTTTGAGGATCTTTAATGGCATTCTCAAATCCATAGGTGAATCGATCGGTTGATGACGTACGTATCAGTTGAAGAGTATACGTAAAGCCTGGTTTCCAATGAGACGCAAGCCGCAAGGCCTTGCGCGCACTGTTGCGTTATGTTTCCTTGCGTTTGGTAGGTTTGCGACGAAGGACGACGAAGCGGAGATACAGTTATAGAAACAATTCCTGATGGTGAAGTATTATCGGTGTTTTTAATTGTCTTGCGTTGTGAGTCCGAGATTTGGTTGTAAATACTTGGCTTCCGGTCGTTTTTGACCCGTTTAAGCCTAGGCAAAAGTATCGATTCTGAGGGGGTTCAAAATTGAACCCATATAAATGATCGATACTTTTTCCTGTATACATATTATGTATTTAAATACAATCATTTTAAAACAGCCCGTCGCATAGAATAAAATAATAACTTAATTGGGAAAAAGACGGAGGAACCAAATAGCAAAGAACGAGACGTTTCGAGGAAACAACGGCCACTTCATCAATCGTACAGTTAAAAAGTAAAGCTGAAAACAAACTGAGTCAATGTCATCATAACGACGACCATGACCTATCATAACCATCATAACCAACGACGACCATCATAACCATCATAGCCAACGACGACCAGCATAAAGATTGACGATCAAATATAGAATTCAAATGATAGTCGGTTGAACTCGAACTGCCACTGCTTGCTATGGTTGCTTTGCCAAATATGGCGGGGAAATTTTTAAAAAAAAATACATTGAGCTAAATGTTCGAAATTTAAAAAAAAATTTAAATTTAATTTAAATAAAATTAATAAATATACAAAAATTCAAAATGAAAATTTTAAAGTTCAAGGAGGGAGAAAAATGATAATAGATTTAACTCAGCCACCAGTGCAGTGCCGCCACTACTTGCTGCGTCGCCAAATTTGACGGAGATTCAAGAAAATGGCACGGTATAAGGTGTTATATGCTCAAAAGAATTTAAAATTCAAAATGTTTAACCAAAAAAATAACAATTTATTAAGTAAACACATGAGTTCAAAAAGAAAAGTTTTAATATTTTTTTTATTAATTTTTTTTTTTTTTCATAAAAATTTTTCAGAATGGATGTAAAGGCAGCCTTATTATTTTGTACTACATATCATCGAACTGATGAAAAACAAATTCTTTTCTCTGGCACTGCTCGGGTTGGATGCATTATGCGCGAGTGTTCCAGAGGCGGCTCGTGTAATTTGGCAACAATGTCATCCCTCCATTTGATTGTATGTAAAGCAATCGATTCGAAAATGAAGCAGCGCTTCACCAGCAATCAATTGTTAAACATAGATTCAAATGGAGCAAAGACAGTGTTGCCAAATAGCACGAGCCGCCGCTGGAGTGTTCCGAGCTGCAGAGTGCAGAGGCTCTCGGCGTGTGTGTGCGACGTCTATACTCAACCGAGCGCTATGCGGTATGTAGTATGGATCGCTTTATTTTCCAAGACATCGAATTATATTGTGTCCTGTCTTGACAAATTTTGATCGATCGGGTCGGCGATTCGTCACTCTTTTCAGCCTCACACACACTCACTCACGTAAAGAACCGTAATACACAAAATAGCGGAGTGTGACACAATCATGTCGATCACGTTCATTCAGAATTATACGCACTCGCGCGAACCGCATTTGACTTTATGAATGACCTGAGTTGTAGAATACGGCACGTGGTGGTGGCGGCGATGGCGCGGCGCAGGCGTAACCTGAGACCTCCAAAGAAGAAACCTTTGATATTTTTAAAAATCCCCGTAGTTTTGACATTTCCAGACATTTTAATGTGTAGGTGAACGATGTTTTGTGATGTTCGATCGTCCAGATTTTTGTTGCTGGTAAAAAGTAAAAAGGTAAGCAAAGGAGGTTTTTAAGAGGACGGCTGAATGGTTTATTCCGGAAAGACCTACGCAGAGACAATAATATAATAAAGACCCCGCACTCACCATGCGCGCGGTGGCCGACTTTTTTTTTTCGAAGCTCAACAAGAATTAACGCAGGGAGCATGACGGAGCACCATCAAACATGGCACATGCGTTGACTGATGCAATTTCGTTGATTCGGTCTCATTAGGCAAAAACCTGAACAAAGCTCATCAGTCAGCGTATGGTACATTTTTGCGGTGTTCACGGAAAAAAATGTATATTTGGGGCTACCAGAATTACATCTACGTAATATTTAAGTAAATGTCCATTCGCGTATCCTTAAATAGATTCCTGGTAATATTCAAAATACATTTTTCGTTGAAACCACCAATATCTTCACAGATACCAGAATTTACATTTAACTATTTCGTAGAAGTATAATTTTGGTAGCCCCTAATATAAATTTTTCTCCGTGTTCTGTTGAGACCCCGAAAAAAAAGTTGCCACCGCGCGCAAACATGGGCAAGATAGATAATGCGTGGTCTCTATTATATATTGTATCTAGGGGCCTACGTAAACAAAATCAAATCTCGGAAGAAAAAACAGGCGGGAATGAGAAAAACTGTGGAAGTATTGAAAAAGTTGGAAATATAGTATCATACTGCAGTTCTAAAACGTCATCTTTAAACACACAATTTTTTTTTCGTCCATCATAATTTAAACTTGAAAAACTAATGATCCCCTCACCCCTAAGAATTATTCTAGAACTTTTATTTTGGTGTTACTTAGTCCTTTTTTGAAATAAGTTCAGCCATTCGGAGATTCTTGCAGTACAGATGCTCCTTGATTACAAGTCTGCCATTTTGCGTACAATGGGCCTGTTGCAAACTTTTGCAACAACGTTATGGAGGCAGGAGCTGGCCCATTTCTATTTGAAATCACGCGGAAATCACATTGAAAGCATCGCTAAAGACTCAAAATTCACTCACAAACTCAATAAATTCGTTTAACAAAATCCAAATATAACGGTCGAATAAGCGAGTCGCAAGGGAGGAGGCCCTTCTTAATGCGCAGCTTTCTATGCTGAAAAAAAAAAAAAACTTCATTATAGAGGGAACTACAATTAGATGGAGCTCCCTCATTGTGACCCCGACTCGTTTGACCGCCATCTTTGAATTTTGTGTAAAGGAGCATTTATAGAGTTTGAGAGTGGATTTTAAGGCTTTTCGATGCTTTTAATTCCAATGTGATTTTCACGCGATTAACATAGTAAATTGTCTCTTTCATGACGCTGAAGTAAAAGTTTCAGAACTGATGTAAAACAATTATTTTCCCTAAGAGACGATATATTATTTTTACCTGCTTTGATGTGTTTGTTTTTATTTTTATCAGACTATGGCCATTTCGGATAATTTTTATCCATCCTCAGGTCTGAGGAAAACTGAAAACACTATACCGGAAAAATAAAAAATAAAAAGTAAAATTAGTTTTATTTTTCCGGTATGGTGTTTCCAGTTTTCCACAGACCTGAGGATGGATAAAAATTATCCGAAATGGCCATAGTCTAATAAAAAAAGAATAAGCAAACACAGGAAATCAGGTAAAAATAATATATCTCCTCATATATTGAAGTGCAGCCTGATCATGAAATTCACCGTCAAATTACTTATTTTCTCGTTTATCTCGCAGAGTACAATTGGAGAATTCCCCGCTAAATTCGGTAACGCCGCTTATTGCTTGGTTAGAAAGCCACAATTATTTAATGTAGAAAAATTATTATTTTGAAGGAAAATAATTCCTTGAAAATGGTGACGTTATTGAAGCGCCGTCATCAATTTGTCCCCCATGCTATACCACACATCCGGAGTTCGCACAATGACGCATATATCATGACGCATAGGTATCATGACGGCATACGAATTTTTCGATGGCGACCAACAAATAAGGCCGGTTTTTGGCTCCAAAAATGGTCAATATTTAAGATGGTCTAAAAGTTCGTGTAAAATGGCTCTACTTACTCTTAAAAGCTTATATTTTTAGGTTTGGATGGTGTTTTCGGGTTATTCGAACTATAGAGGCGTATTTTACCACCTCAAAGTAGGTCGGTTTTGTGTTTTTCACGGAAAATGCCCGATTTTGCGTTAAATTATTGAATATTTAGATGTGAGCCGGGCATAGTTCGGTTTTCTCCTTTAAATATGTTATTATACCACTAAGTATGAGTAAAATGCTGCAATATAGTCACCGAACTATGTCCGGCTCGTACTTAAATATCAACTTTTATGATTTCGTGAAAATGGAAAACTTGAACGAATTCGATTAATATCAATGTAGTAATGCTTATATTACAACCTGGCTACCTGTCAAACCATGAAATACGTTTTGCAGGTTGCAAAGATGCAGTTTTGTATTATTGTACGTAAATTTTTAGAATTCGTTCAAGTTTTCCATTTTTACGAAATCAAAAAAGTTGATATTTTAGTACGAGCCGGACATAGTTCGGTGACTATATTGCAGTATGTTACTCATTTTTAGTGGTATAATAACATATCTAAAGGAGAAAACCGAACTATGTCCGGCTCACATCTAAATATTCAATAATTTAACGCAAAATCGGGCATTTTCCGTGAAAAACACAAAACCGACCCACTTTGAGGTGGTAAAATACGCCTCTAAAGTTCGAATAACCCGAAAACACCACCCAAACCTAAAAATATAAGCCTTTAAGAGTAACTAGAGCCATTTTACACGAACTTTTAGACCATCTTAAATATTGACCATTTTTGGGGCCAAAAACCGGCCTTATTGACACTCCTCCTTTGATGTTGTAATCCAATCATCGCCGAAAGTCAGAAAACGACATAAATTCTGAGATAAAGTTTGTTTTCTAATGAAAAATGCATCGCTGTATAGCTCCGATGAATGTCCGGAATGGCTCTTTTACAAGCGTCATATTCAACTCAGTTGATTTTGGTTCAATTGATGCCTCAAAAAGCAGATTAGTTGGGACTCCTCCATTGTGACTCGCTCATTTAACAGCCATCTTTGAATTTTTTTAAACGAGTTTATTCATTTTGTGAGTGAATTTTAGGAATTTCCGATGCTTTCAATGTGATTTTCAAGCGATTTTACATCATAATCGACCCTCCATAAGGCTGAACAAAACAAAGCTGTCCCTTATTGGCCACTTCTTGATAGAGTAACAGTACTAACAGTATTATTCGATGGCAATCTCACATGCTTAGTGCCCAACACCACAGCCGTAGCCAGGATATTGTCTTTCTCTCTCTTTGCCCATTTACAGGCACGTGTTAGAAAAGGATGGATATAGGGGCTGTCACGTGACTTCAGCCCCTGTTTCTATCCTTTCCTAACACATGCTGTCAAATGGGATAAGAGAGAGAAAGACAATATCCTGGCTACGGCTATGCCCGACACTGCGACATTACAATTGCGCGTAAAAGTATTCATAGGTGGAAATAGGGAGCCCCCCCCCCCCCAGGAAATTTTAGAAACAAAAAAAGTTTGGCGAATTGGCCACATCTCAAAATTTCGGAGCTCATGGAGGATTTTTGGGGCAAACACTGTTTTCCCCCAAATTTGGCTGTATTGTATAAGAGAAAAAGGGGCGTCAAGGACTTTAATGATCGGAGTAATCTGGGATCAAACACAAGAGAAGCATAAAAAAAAAAAAAAAAAAAAAAAAAAAAAAAAAAAAAAAAAGTGAACAGATTTTTTACTGCTCAGCTCCCCCCCCCCCCTAGAAAATTCCTAGTTCCGCCTATGAAATCATTCTATGAATTTAGGAGTGGTGTTTATAAGTTTTAAGTACTATATATCGTCGTTATTCTTGGACGTTTTTACATCTGAATTGACCTTTATTAAATCTCCTGAACACTGAGAGAATTATTTTTTTAATCCAAGGTGTATTTCGTTTGTGTTAAAGAAACTGCACAGTGAAATATTGACTAACGAAGAATTCATCTAACCCAAGGAAAATGTCTGCTGCTACAATAAGTAAAAGATTCCTTGTTGTGACATTGATTCTCCTCCATGCAAGCAGAACTTTACTTCGTGCAAGGAAAACTGTCACAATAAGTAAACGTGTTTCCTTGTTTTTATAGAAGTGATTTCTCTCAGTGTAGAAAAATCTTGCAATAGTTCCATTGATAAGAAAAAAACAAAACAAAATCCCTCTAATGAAATAATTTACGAACCATACCAAACAGTAAAAGAAAACAGAAGTCTTGCGGTAAAACAACACCAAAAACATCAATTATTGGAAGGCGCTCCGGACAAACGGAGCGCGGCTCTCACCGGTGCAATGTTTGAGCAACAACCTCCAGCAACTTTTATTCAAAAGGATGAGTTTACAAAATGGCCACAAACATTACACTCGAAGTTCGGCCCCAACATCTATACACCCATCCTCCCCTTCCCCCTCAAAACAACCTCGTTTTCGAGAAGGGGATTATTTATTATTACACATTGGATTACCACTCGAGTGTGTGCGAGGAGGGTCGGTCAAGTCCAACCCCCAAACGACTCACACAATGCCGCGGGACGCCACAGTCAACCCCACTAACACTCCCTCAGGTTTACGCTCACACACAAACACACAAACACACAATCACACAATTCAAAGGAGCCTCGTTGAACGAGCCCTTTTCGAACCCTAAAAGCCCAAATCTCTCATCGTTTGGCATCATTCGCGTTTGCACCCTCACAGGTGTCACACTGTGTTTAGCGCTTCCAAAATTCATTTCTATTTTTTTTTTCTTTTTTTCGACCTGTTATTTTTTTTTCGCACGGTTCTTCTTCCCTTATTATAACAGAAATAGCGTTCCCGGATCTGTGATATTTCGAGTGTTTCACTACAGCAAAAGTGTTATTTTTTTCGCGCATGAAGCAGAGAGCTTCAATATTATTTTTTTTACAACTGGACTTTCTAAAAAAAAATGTGTTCTTAAAATTTTGTGTTATCTTTTTTTTTTTTTTTTTTTAACCTCCTTCGTATAGTACTTGTGTTACCTGTGCCGTGGCTTCTTCGTGAGACCAATCGCTGCGAATTTCTGAAATTTCAAATCAGTTGAGCTTTTAAACACGAACTTTCTCTCAAACTTTGTGATTCTTTTTATTTTTTTACAACTTTTATACCTACTTTTTTGGTCTCAATTTTTCTCGTGGTTACATTAATATTCATTTCTGTGTTTTTTTATTACGTTCAACAAATAGTAGATGAAATTCATGCTTTGACCTACAATTTAATCTGTGTTCGACTTATATGAGCTTAAATGCGAAGTAAGTTCGGTTATTCAAATTCGTCTTGATTTTTTTCCTGAAAGTTTTCGTTGTTATCAGTGCGTTCAAGTTTCGGGGGCACCGCGCATGGACACAATGACTTCCTCGGAGCTTAAGTTATTCCGGCCGTGGGCCCCTTATTCGGCCGAATTAAAGCCGGGTGACATCCAAAAAGACTGTTTCGATCAGACGGATCTGACGAGTGAGGAAGCATCTCGGCTGAAAAGCGCTATCGACGAACATTTCAGTAAAAAGCGTTCGGAAGAAAATAGTTCCAGCTCGAAATATCCGCGCGTGAAATCCTCCGCGTTCAGCGCGCTCAACAAGAAACAAAACACGTGGTGCAATCGAAAACGCGAGTTATCCGAGAAAAAATTTTCGACTAACAAACAAACGAAAAGACCGAAGCAGGAAGAACCGACGGTCTCGTCGTCCTTCAACGGTGGTTCGATATGTTCGATAGATCGATCTGAATCGACGAGTAGCAGTCAGGATTCGTTACAGGCCTTGAGTGAATCGAGCGGGAAATGTGATAGTAGTTTTAGTGATAAAGTTAACGTAGTAGGAGGTGGCCCTTTTGGTCAAGATATCCTTGATCCTTTGTGCATTAAAAGTCCTCCGTTTGATGCGAGCTTTAGTTATTTGAATTATCCTAATTATTACGATCCGGGTGTCCTGCCTTATGGGTTGAGCGCAGAGGATTTTGCCTTTGGATGCAAAAGTGACTTTTTGTACGCGAATTCTACAGATCCTTGGGGAGACCTGGCTAAATTCTACAGTCAAACGAGTCAAACAAAAGTGAAGCAGAGACCCAAGAAGTTCCAATGTCCTCACTGCAACGTGGCGTTCAGCAATAACGGCCAACTCAAAGGTCACGTTCGAATACACACAGGTAATTAATTAGCCATTTTCTTACATTCCCTCGTAGCAAAAATGGACCGAAAATGTAAGGTTTTACGCAAGTTGTTCACCCGGGAAAACGGTTAAAGTTCCGTTTACGTTAAAAAGATGATACCAATATTACCGTTTTAAGGTAGTTTTCCCCCGGGAAAACGGAAAACTTGCGCAAAACCTTACATGTTTGACCCATTTTTTCTACTTGGGTTCCGGTCGTCCATTTTCAAGACCGCAGATTTGTATATGATGTGTTTGAACCAAACTTCGATGTATAATTATACTGTAAGCACCTCTCGAATACACACAGGTAATTAATTAGCCATTTCTTACAATCCCAAAGTAGCAAAAATGGACCGAAAACGTAAGGTTTTACACAAATTGTTCCCCCCGGGAAAACGGTATAAAGTTCCGTTCACGTAAAAAATATATCTAATTCCAATTTTATCGTTTTACTGAAGTTTTTCCCCGAGAAAACTTACGCAAAACCTTACGTTTTTGACCCATTTTTGCTACTTGGGTTCCGGACATCCATTTTCAAAACCAGATATAATGTGTGAGGACCGAACTTCGATGTATGTACCTAATTATTGTCAGCAACTCTAGTAAGCTTAATGAAATTTTTACCTCCTTCATTGGAGGAAAGATTTATGGGTAAAGTCGGTTGAATTTTTGTCCATTGGAATCCACGTAAAAGGTCGACTTTGGAAGTACTTACTCACTGAACGCCCGATAACTTGCGATCTTTTTCATTGGTTGAAATGGACGGAAAGCAACGTTGCTAAATTACATGGGCTACTGTTTTAACCCTTTTGCTCCATGATCCCATGTAGAGGGCATTCTGTCAACATTAATTCTTATGAAATTAAAAAAACAGGACAGGATTTTCTCAAATGCGGAAGGGAAGAATTTGTAGAAAGGGAACAAATTATTCGGTTGTGGAATCGTAATTTGACAAAATAAAGGCCAACCATCTTCAGTGTTTCCAGATTGGGGTGAAAAAACCGTACGCTTTACATTGATTTAAATGGAGACGATACGGCTTTTTACCCTCGATCTGGCAACACTGACCATCTTCGACTTTTTACCCTCGATCTGGCAACACTGACCATCTTCGACCGATCAGAGACCGTTCTTCAATTTGGCTATTATCTGTGCTGACAATGCACGCAGACTATTTGTCAAATTAATAAAAACACTATTGGGAAAGAAGCTAAAACAAATAGGTAAACAAAATGGCGGGACGTTTCGGAAATTTACATTTCTATTTTCAACCGCAAAAAAACACATACTAAAAAAGAAGAAGAAGATCTTTCAATGTGTTTTTTTGAGGTTGAAAATGGAAATGTAAATTTCCGAAACGTCCCACCATTTCTTTTACCAATTTGTTTTAGCTTCATTCCCGATAGAGTTTTTATACACTTGACAAATTAGTAGCTAATAATGTTGTTTATGCCTGTTAAATTCCGACTCTATTTTACTCTTTGAATGGGGCTCTTGCAAACTTTTGCTGTAAGGAAATAAATAGCACAATCTGATGTAAAAACCAGCGAAAATCAGGAAAATTACACTGAAAAAGTCTAAAATTCAGTTATGAACTCACAAAAATGCTCAAACGGAATGGAGCTTCAACGCAGGTATCATGGGAGATTCCTGTCTAATTTGTCACTTTCTCTACGGAAACACAGAGATATGTCTCAAATTAGATAGGAATCTCCCATGATACCTGCATTGAACCGCCATTATGCCCGATTCTAAGAGTGAATTTCGTGAATTTTCAGTGTACGCGTCGTCATTTTTATAGGTTAATATGCAAGAATCAACTTTTCAATTCCGTGTAGCAAAAGTTTGCAAGAGTCCCATTGTACACAATTTTGCGTGTGGCTAATCCTATAACCGTAATGTCGAAGTTACATTAAAAAAAAGTCGTATTGGAGCGCTAATCGCTTCTGTTCTTATTAGTCATTAGTTAAAAGCTCTCGGTTGTAGTTTTACTTTTAATGATGGGATGTCGTAGATATAATAAATAGTTTTGATGTCTTATCAAAAAGCTTGATACAAAATCTGAGTTTCCACCGCTAACAGCACACGTTCAGACCTAATGTTTCAAACATATTTTGTTTGTTTCTGTCTTGTTTGTTTTTTAAATCACCTTATTGCTAACACGCAATCTCAAATTGGTTCTCATACACACACAAAATTTTTTTGGATTTAAAACAATTTTACAAAATATTTTTTAAATGTTTTCCATTAAGTGTACTCTAAAAACTACATAACTGCAGATCATATTTTTCAGACAGTTCTATAACTTGTTTTATTTCTGCATTGTTTGATACTCAAATGGAACTCTTACAAAACAATTTCAAATTCATTATTTTCTTCTCGTCCGAAAGACTTTAAAGTCACTATCTCGAGAAATGTTTTCAAGCCATTGCGGAAACATGTTAAAAACTTATCTGGAGTATTTTCGAATGTTTTTCAAAAAGTGAAAACTTTTCGAGTCGAACTTTGTCTCACTGAAACATTTCATAAATGTTTTGAAAATATGTTGTTCTATCAGTGATGGCAATTTTTCGTTCCCTGTTTTTATAGCCAACGTATTTACTTTGTCACCCTTTGACCGTCTCGACTTCTTTGGTTCAATGTGCAAAAAGTGATATAATCTGATTAAAGTTTGGAGGTTTGCTTAATTTTGGCCATTGAAAGGGGAAAACGGGGTTTGCACCACTGTTACACGCATTTCATGTCATAAAGTAAACTGCCCAGAGAAATGACTCTGTTGCACACTTTTGCTAGTTTAATAGTTGATTCTGGTGAAAAAACCTCACAAAATAACGATGACAGCACTAAAAACTTCGAAAATCCACTCCTAAACTCAATAAACGCTTTTATTTTCGCGAGCGTAACGGATGCTTAGGGCAGTTCTAGGGATTCTTATCTTAATTTCGCCACTTTCTCTCTATGCTAACAGCTAACAAGGATGATTCACAGAGTAATTATAGTCATCTGAGTAATGCTCCACATCCGATAAATGGTACCGCAACACCTAGTGACACCGGTGTCAAATGAAAGTCGTCTCTTATTGGTCACTTCTTGATGGATTTACAGTCTTGTTAGATGGGAATCTCCCATTATTGCTGGCCTCAGCCACCACTACGCCCGCGCAAATAAAAGGATTTATTGAGTTTAGGAGTGAATTTCGGAAGTTTTTAGTGCTGCCATCGTTATGATCGGAGGGTTTTTTTTTTTTTTTTTTTTTTTTTTTTTTAACCAGAATCGACTATTAAATCGCTTTACAGCGAAAAAGGGCGACAGTCTCAGTGTGTGTATTAATGTCAAAAGACTCTACACTCTATGTTGCGCTGTCTTAATTGCATGGATATCAAAGTTGTCGACAAATTGTAAAAATCACAGTTGTTGACATGTCATTGTAAAAACCGCGACATCACCAGGAATTGGTTGACAATCGACTGCATAGTGAGATTCGAAACTTTTTATTAGGTACGTAACTATTCCGACTTGTCGGTCTTGGTTTTGCATCGAAAAATTTTGAAGGCGAAAATTATTGTTCACTGCGTGATTCATATTCTTGTTATCTTTCCCTTATTTGTCTTTCCTTCTCATTCAATTCAGTTCTCTGTCTCGATTCTCTCGTCTTGTCTGTATTATTTTGTCATGTTAGTACGTTTTCTTTTAATTATTTTTCTTTTTCTTGGCCTTTCTTTTTCTACATTTATGGTAATGAGACCTGCACATCAGTGGCGTAGCGTGCAATTTGACGACGTTGCAGTTTGTCAATTTGAACTCATGGAAAAGATCGAAGTATTGATTGATCGGTGAACACCTTCGCATTCGACTTTTTTACATGAGTTTAAATGGAAAAATTACAACGTGTCAAATTGCACGCTACGCCCCTGCTGCACATGATTTGAGGTTAAAAGCCGAATATTTTACGCATTGAATATTATGATGTAGCGTTGCGTGATGCACTCTGACAAAACTTCGTTTATTCAATTTAATTCCATGTGCACTATACACTTCCAATAGATCGATATTTTTCCTGGATTTAAATGGGCGATTTACAATGTTGCCATATTGCATGCGACTCCGCTGGTCTTATGGGAAATTTGCGGCCTTAAAGCCAACACATCTGGCAACGCTGCTTTATTCTGACTTTGATTTTTCTTTTTTCTTTTAAATTGAAAAACTACCAGGTGTAGTTTTGTATAAAAAAAAAAAAAAAAAAAAAATCAGCAAACTTTTTTCATAACACGAAAAGTCCGTTTAAAATTTTAGGAAAGTATATTCGTCGGCTCTCTTTGTAACAAAATAAAATTTATATGAAGACAAATTTTGAAACGTCGTAAGGCTCTCGTGTTGGTAAATAATCAAATCGCGCGAAAAACTCTGTGAGAAAAACGATGAGTATAGTAAAAAAGTCAAGAACTCACTGCCTACAGAGGAAACTAAAGAGAACAAACAGAAAACTGGTTCAGATGGATCACACCTTGAATGAGAAGAGACTATTTGGGTTTGATCCAAAACTTGCTGTCCACTTTTGCATATCTGCATCTTTGTATATGCATTTCTAAGTCATTAACTGACGCTGATAATTTTATTGCTGTAGAAATTGCATCAATGAAACATTAAAGGTAAATTTCACGGTAACTCAGTCAACATAGATTCATAATTTGAGTCATGATCGAAAAAATTCCATCTTCACTGAAAAAAATAAATAGTTAAAAAAAGACAGAACAAAATGATTTGCTAAATTAACGTATAATTTTGTTAAATTAACAACTCAAATGCTGAATCAGCAATTCATTTTGTTAGCCTAACAACTAATTTGCCCAACCAGCAAATCAAGTAGTAAAAATAACAATTTTTATGCTGAATAACAACAAATGATAACAAATTAGTAAGTAAATTCAGCAATTTATTTTGCTGATATAACAAGCTGCATTGTTAGATCAACTAATTAGGTTTAGTTCTGTATTTTGTTTACTATTTAAAATTGCTAAATTAACAATGTATATTTTGTTAAAAGAACACCATTATATGGTTGAGTTAACAACTATTTTTGTAAACTCAACAAATAAATTGTTAACTCAACAGAAAACCCTGGTTGATTTAGCAACTTTCAATTTTTGTTAAATCAGCAAATTTTGAATTGTTGCTTTAAGAATTGATTTTGTTCAGTGTTGCCAAAAAAGCGAAACAGCAGTTTTTCGCGACATTCCGAAAGTTTAAAAAGTGGATTCAGCATTTTTTATCCTGAAATGCTTCATATTATCTTCATTGTCAAACAGTTCCTGCGTTTTTCTCTCTTCCACTTGCTATAGGTACTATATATATCCAATATCCATCTCCATACTGATAAATCCATTTTTTTTTTTTCTGTTTGCGCAGGTGAAAGACCATTCAAGTGTGACGTGGACGGCTGTGGAAAAAGTTTTACGCGAAACGAAGAATTGACGAGACACAAGCGGATCCATTCGGGTCTGAGGCCATTCGCTTGTCCTCACTGCGGCAAAAAATTCGGAAGGAAAGACCATCTGAAAAAGCACGCTCGGACGCATCTACCTCAGCCAAGATTTGCTCCTCAACTAGTCCCTCTTTACCCCTTTCTTTACGGATATTAAATTTAAAGTCTCTCCGTAATGACCGTAATGAACATTGTGATATTAGAGCATGAGTGTCATGCTCTATTGAAATCGTTTCTACAAGGTCAATAATGCTTTTCTTATAGGAACGGCATGGTTCGGGGGTCCGCTCGGGGGATCGCTTGGTTTCAGTATCGAGAACGGGTCCTCGAGGACCGATTGACCCATGTGATTCCGCCAATCCGGTGTCCTCCCAATTTGTCGCTTTTTCTTTGTGGCGGGAGTTTTTGGCCAAGATTGAGGTTAAGCATTTTTGGGAATGTAATTACGTTACTAATTTGGGTCAGACTTCAACGAAATTTTCTGTATGAGATATTGGGGTTTTATATCAGAGGATTGTGTCCATGTTTCGTGTATTCTGCGATTTAAAATGCATTTAGATGATTTCAAATTTCCAATCCTGTTATTGTTGATGTTTCGGTCCGCTAAAAGAGTTCGTTTGGGGAACGCGATCGGCGTTGCGTTTTAAGGTGAATCCTCAGCGACCTGTAGTAAGATTCTCATCCGCTAGATAACGCCACTGTTCCGCGGTCCAGAAACCATGCTTTTTCCGCCTTTAATCGTTAATTGCGAGAGCTAGAGTTAACTTTTCGAAAATGTAAGAACGTTGCGTTCTAGATCAAATCCTAAGGAAAATTTTAAGACCATTCCGAGCCATGGACGAAGATATAACTAAGGACTGCCGACTTCCTATCTCCGCCCGTGTTAAAACCTGTTAGCGGGTTTTCGAGCGCGACCGCAGCGCTCCAAGCAGCAGTAAGGGTCAACTAAAAGCGAACCGCTGCAGCGGTGGCCGCTCCGGCTCCCTTTCTCCCATGCCTTCCCGCAAATGTATACCGTGTAGGTAATTTGAATCACGATTGAACGAAGGGAACAAATGATCAGCGAATTAAAAGGAAGCAAAATCCGCTAAAAAGCAAACGTCTGGAGTATTTCTTGAAAGATTCCTGAATTGTCGAAAATGATTAATCAAGGACTGAAATACTATACATCACAGTTAACCTCAAAACGGAATCAAACCAGAAAGAGTACATAGACATTTGTTTTATTAGTAGAGATCAAGCGACTATTTTAATTTGCTGATGATTTCTGTTACCTTGTCCAAAGTTGATTCTGAATTTCCCTTGCTTTCGATCTTCCATTGAGATACTGAGTTATCTGATCCTCTTGGGTCGCCGACAACAGTTGACAGCCATGCCATAACAGACCAACTCCAACAACGGTTTTAGCAGTAGCACAGCATGTGAGCATGGACACATCGCCAGGATCGCTCACTTGAAAGAGTAGTTCAGCTGACCGCTGCATGGAGCGCTGGGGTCGAGAGCAAAACAGGACTAACAACAGTCGGCAGTCCTTAGTTATATCTTCGTCCATGGTTTTGCGACGACCTCCCGTCCCCTTTGCCCTCCCCACGAACTACTGCACCTACGCCTACAACGGTTGCTTGCCGCGTTGTGCAGATTGCATGAATGATGTGTGTCCATCTACTTCATCCCAATTTCACAGCCATCACGGATGCCACGCCCTCCACGGGTTTTCTACCTGGTTTTATGCGACATCGGTCATCGTGGCCCAGTGTTACATGGTAATCAGCGGCGGATTCGGGAAAGGCACGCCCCCCCCCCAACTCACGGTAGCCTTTGCCTTTTTTCAACAGAAAAAATCCCATAAATTCCTCCTTGCAAATTTGAAAATTCATAGGCGTGAAGCCCCCCCCCTAAAAGAATTTTCTGGATCCGCCAGTGGTAGTAATTTTTGCGGCACACTACGCCGGATTCCCGTGCGCTTTCCCACACTCACCTTTCTCCCTTATCTGTCAATGGGCGCTCCCCGAGGGGCGGCGCGGCGCCCCCCCCCCCCAATTTAGAAAAATCAAAACTTTACAATAAAAAAGAATCGGAACATTCGAAGATCAAATAATAACGAAAGGAGTAAGAGTTAACAAACTTTATTCTTAGTTTACTTTACAATTTTAATTAGGGGCGTAATTTAGGGGGGGGCAGGGCGGGAAGTAGCCCCCCCCCCCTAAGCAGTGGTGCCCAACCACCCCTTGCCACTATACAGCTCGCCCCCCAGTTTCAGGATTCCTCTCCCCCCCAGATCTAGACCTCCCCCTGATTTTTACCCCACCCCCTCCTGATTCAGACGACATCATCCTTCCCACCCGTCATCTCCCTCGCCGAAAGAAGTTTTAAAATCTACTAGTATGAACGTGTCTACATTGGCAACTACCGTTGGCAACGAGAATTTTGCGAACTTCCTTGAAAATTCAGAATCCTCTGGGTCGATAATTACATGATTAGAGAATGTATAGGCAAGAGTTTTGGTTTTGTTAATTTAAATAGGTTAACTCTTAGAATTCATCAGGACAATGAAAATAAAGAAGGAATAGTTGTACTTAGCTTTTTACTATTTCTATCATCTGATGCTGTCACTTTATTCATAATATCAAACACGTCAAAAATAGAATTACTTTTGATACAACTAAATGCTACAATCACTTACAATTTCTACCATTTGGAAGGATAATGGATTTATTTTCTATTTTGGGCGGAAGTGGGGGAGGGGGGGGGGGGGTTCTCTAGACTTGCCCGTCTCTAGGTGGTGTCCCCTAGACCTTCCATTGACATTCAAAAAGTTGCCCCTCCGGGCAATTGTTTTGCGGGTGCCCATGTCTTTGTCCATGGTCTCTGAACCAGAAATTGAACGTTCTTCCGGTCTGTGGTTGCCTTCTTTTCTCATAAGTTTAGGCACGGCCACCCTGTAAACCCCACAACAAGTTAAAAGTCCGCAATCCGCACCCTCAACCCGCAGCCACTATCAAAAGTAAATTGCCGGTTGACTTGCAGGTACTCTCCTCCTCCTCCCCCAACTTAGATTAGACAAAAATAAAAAATTTTTAAAAAAAAAAAAAAAAAAAAAAAAAAAAAAAGGTGAAAATAGAATGTATGCCCCAGCAAAGGGCCCCCTCCACAGTTTTCCAAGAGAGGAAGCGACCCCCTTGCCAGCGTAAGTCCGAAAAAATAATTCCAACTGGGATCCAAGTAACTCAAGTAAGGTCTCAAAATGAAATCAGATGGATCCAAAATTTTAACGGCGAGTACCGGTAAGCTTACTCTTTTGATCGGTCCAAACCGGATTGCGATACATCGATTTACTCTCGAGATATCGATTTTTCAAAGGCGCGCGGTATAGGGTCAGAAATCTAAGATTCTCTAAAATCCGCGAATTTCGACTCTCATGGACCTAGCATGCGCCGTGAGAAGTCATATGTGAGTTTTTTGAGTTCACATGAAGTTCATTAAGGGCCCTGACAAATGTCGGACCGATAAAGTCTATATCGGGGGGGGGGGGGCGTGGCCCCAACTCCAGCGTAAGTCTCACGTACAATGTCTAACTGCGGCCGCGGGAGGTCCCATAAGATCCGTTTAAAAACTTGGATGGATCTGAATTTTTTTCAAGAATTATCTAAAAGCTGAAGCTACCGCCCAATCCAAACCGCAGTGCGCAATCCATCGATTCGTTCTCGAGATATCGATTTTTCAAAGGCGCGCGGTCTTGTCAGATCGACCTTAGAGGGGCGCTGGAGGCTGGAAAAAGGCGAATTTCGTCTCTCACGAACCAGTCGTGTGCCGTATTATATCGGTTCTGCTTTTTTTTCGGGTCCCAATGATGTCCCGAGAGGGCCCAATGCAGTTTCGAGCCAAAAAAAATCATCTTAGGGGGGAAATACTCCCCGTTTTAGCGTAACTCTGACAAGAAATGTCTAACTGCGGCCGCGAGAGGTCCTGTGAGGTCATTAAATAAACTCGGATGGATCTGAAATTTTCGAGGTTGTCAGTCACAAGCAAGCGCTTTCGACCGGTGCAAACCGAATTGCAATACATCGATTCACTATCGAGATATCGATTTTTCAAAGGCGCACGGTCTTGTCAGATCGAACATTGAAATAAGCTGTGGATACTCTGTATCCGCGAATTTCGTCTCTCATGGACCGTTTAAGCTCCCTTAAAAATCGAATGAGCTTTTTTCAAGTTCATATTACGTTCCTTAAGGGCCTTGATGAGTGTCGGATGACATTTGATCAATATTAATATTCATTTTTTAATCTGAGACAAAAAGAGCTGAAACCATAAATACGAAGAATTTTCATCGTGATGACTTTGGTTCAAGCGAGAAAAATTCTATAGAAGTCCCAAATAACTAGACTAGACTTTCCGGCTTGCTAGGATTGGTATTAAGAATTTCCTTCCTGATGACTTTGGTTCAGGCGAGAGAAATCTAAAAAAGTCCCAAATAACTAAACTAGACTTTGCGGCTTGCTAGGATTGGTATTGCGTCATCCGATTTTAAAGGAACTATCACTATCGAAATCGATTTTCAAAACCACAGTATTCACCCCGCCTCGTGAACAACTGTTTCAACACGCTATAAGTAAATTTTCATTCCCACTTTCACCTATCAAGTTATTTTTACAGCGATCACTGTTATACAGGGTGTCCAAGAAATGAGTTCACACTTTTGCTGTGAGCACCTGGTTGATTGTAAAAATCTGAAAAATTCAGGAATAATCTATTACCCTTCAGCGACTTCAGAGAAAATATCGGGGGGGCTCCCACCCCCCTTAAGGGGGGGGCGTAGGCCCCAAAATATACCCCGTGTTGCCAATATATCGCATATTTCAAATAGCAGGGGGTATTTTTTATTTCATCATTCAAAAAGGCTCAAAAAACTGAGTAATTTCGTTTTTTCAGATTTTCGGTAGCCCCTCTCAAAACAAAATGGCGGCCAAATAGCTACCCCATACTTTAGAGGCCTATAACTTCGGTTTGAATCAATATTTTTTCAAAAACTAAAAGTTTTCTGAATCCTCAGAACGTCTTCTTTCCAATGATGTGCCACACTTTATCATTTGGTGGGAAAAAAATGGGGCACGGAGCCCCCCCAAAAATTTTTGAGTTTGGGGGGCTGTAGCTCAAAAAAGTCAAATGTAAAGGGGGGTCGTGTTGTACATCAATCGAAAGGTCTTAAAAAAAGGAAGAATTTGGCGCAAACCCAAAGTCGGTACGATGCGTCTATTCAAAATGGCGGCCATTTAACCATTTGGGGGTGGGGGACCGTCCCCCCCAAATGAAATCCCTCCATCGAGTGATACACCAATCGAAAGGTCTTGGAAAGAGAAAGAGAATGGCGCAAACCGGACGTCAATACGATGCTTGCATTCAAAATGGCAGCCGGTTAAAGTTTTTTGGATTATGAACTTGCAGGCCTATAGCCAAAAAACTTTAACCGGCTGCCATTTTGGATGCAAGCATCGTATTGACGTCCGGTTTGCGCCATTCTCTTTCTCTTTCCAAGACCTTTCGATTGGTGTATCACTCGATGGAGGGATTTCATTTGGGGGGGACGGTCCCCCACCCCCAAATGGTTAAATGGCCGCCATTTTGAATAGACGCATCGTACCGACTTTGGGTTTGCGCCAAATTCTTCCTTTTTTTAAGACCTTTCGATTGATGTACAACACGACCCCCCTTTACATTTGACTTTTTTGAGCTACAGCCCCCCAAACTCAAAAATTTTTGGGGGGGCTCCGTGCCCCATTTTTTTCCCACCAAATGATAAAGTGTGGCACATCATTGGAAAGAAGACGTTCTGAGGATTCAGAAAACTTTTAGTTTTTGAAAAAATATTGATTCAAACCGAAGTTATAGGCCTCTAAAGTATGGGGTAGCTATTTGGCCGCCATTTTGTTTTGAGAGGGGCTACCGAAAATCTGAAAAAACGAAATTACTCAGTTTTTTGAGCTCTTTTGAATGATGAAATAAAAAATACCCCCTGCTATTTGAAATATGCGATATATTGGCAACACGGGGTATATTTTGGGGCCTACGCCCCCCCTTAAGGGTGGTGGGAGCCCCCCGATATTTTCTCTGAAGTTGCTTAAGGGTAATAGATTATTCCTGAATTTTTCAGATTTTTATAATCAACCAGGCGCTCACAGCAAAAGTGTGAACTCATTTCTCGGACACCCTGTATAAACACAAATGCAGCGTTGCGATTGACTTTGTCACAGTTTTGTACTATCAATATGGAACTCCACACTTACAATGATTTACGGCCGACACTCATGCTCTCTTTGCTAACACTGTTCCAGTGTTGCAAGTTCCAACTTGTTTTTTCCTTGTATTGAACTTTTTGTAAGACTAATTCATTTTCAGATATTTTGGGGTTCATATATTCATAATTAAAATTCATCACCCTGGTAAAAGTATTCCATGAATCCCCATTGCAAACTTTTGCTGTAACACGGAAAAAAAACTACGGTGTAATTAACCATACGATAGCTGATTTTGGCACCTGCTAGATGTTATGGTAATGTTATCCAGAAGTATACTATGTTTGACTAGGTACTGGGGTGATTTTACCTGATTGCATGTCGAATTTACTCAAAGTATCGGTAAATGTACCATACTTCTGGTCAAGTTTACCATAACATCTAGCAGGTGCCAAAATCAGCTATCGTATGGTTAATTTCACTAATCTTTTTTTTTCCGTGAAGGAGATGAATAATCTATTTCGATGTAAAAACCAGCAAAAATCACAAAAATTACACTAAGAAAGTCTATAATTCAGTAATAAACTCACAAAACTACTCAATCGGCAAGATCGTCCGTAATGACCGTAATTGAACATTGTGATATTTTTTCCTTGTATTGAACTTTTTGTAAGACTAATTCATTTTCAGATATTTTGGGGTTCATATATTCATAATTAAAATTCATCACCCCGGTAAAAGTGTTCCATGAATGGGGCTCTTGCAAACTTTTGCTGTAAGGAGATGAATAATCTATTTTGATGTAAAAACCAGCAAAAATCACAAAAATCACACTAAGAAAGTCTATAATTCAGTAAAAAACTCACAAAACTGCTCAATCGGCAAGATCGTAATGGCGGTTCGACGCAGGTATCATGGGAGATTCCTGTCTAATTTGTCACTTTTTCTACGGAAACAACATAGAGATACGTCTCAAATTAGATAGGAATCTCCCGTGATACCTGCGTCTAACCGCCATTATGCCCGATTCTGAGCTTAAATTTCGTGATTTTTCAGTGTGCTCATCGTCATTTATACAGGTTTTTATGTGGGCATTCTTTCCGTGCATGGGTACTTAATTATTATGTTTACATGAAATTACGTGGAAAATCTTATACAATCCCATGAAAAATTATGGGCAAATAATATTTTGCCCACGGGATTCCATGAAATTTTATGGAAAAATAATAATTGCTCGCAGGAAAAATGACCACAGAATTTTGGTCATGGAAATTCATGGAACACTTTTACCAGGGCAGGTTTTTCTAAGCTCAAAGAACTGAAAAGTTACCTTATCAATGAGTTGAAAAACAAATAGTGACGGCCTCTTTTACAAGATATATAAGGCCAGTAAATTTAACTTTTTAGGCTCTTCGTTGATTATGTTCAATATTTAACTCACAAGAGATTATGAGCCATGAGGCGCCACCTCCTTTTTTCTGTTAATTCTTGGCAATGCTCATTCTTTGATACTCGGTAGCACTCAATACAAAGACCCGATTTTTTAAAAATTTCATTTCTGGAATAGTTCGGTTATTCAAAAGATGATTGAAGAACGAACTAAAATTATCACGAAATTCTCGGTATAGTAGAACACATACGTAATCGATAGTCGGAACATTTATACTTAATGTTGTCTGCAGTTGTTGTACTTTGAGCCGAATTTGAAACTTTTCTGAAATTATAAATAGAAAAATTCGAGTCATATCTTATTAGTGTATTGAGTCATCAATGCAATGCATTTTTTATTTTAAAATAGTCTTCTCCAGAAATTTTACGTTTATTCTACACTGTTAAAAATAATTCACTCCAAGAAGGACTTAATACGGGAACTAGGCCAAATTTAACACCAACGTTAGAGTGAACTCAAATATGAACTCGATTTGACGAGTCATGCAACACATGTTAGATTAGTTTCACTCTAATTGACATAAGTTTGGATTGATTAATAGAAGAAACGTTGGAATCATTTTATGCGAAAATGGGTAATTTGACGCTAGCTAAGAGTTAAAATGATCCATATTCTCGAGTGATTTATTCCAAATTGGACTATCCATAAACCGGAGGTGGTGAGGGGAGGGGGCGGGAGGGGAGGGAGGGGCGGGGGAGGGAGGGGAGAGGGGCGGGGTAGGGAGCGGAGAGGGGAGAGGGGAGAGGGGCGGGGGAGGGAGGGGAGGGAGGGGCGGGGGAGGAGGGTTAGGGAGGGCATGGGGGGGCTGTTGGGGTGGTGAGGCGAGGGGAGGGAGGGATGGTGAGGGAGGGGCTGGGGAGGATAATGGTTGGGTGGGTGCTGCGGGGAGAGAAGGGCGGAAGTGGTTGTGTGAAGAGGGGTGAAAACGGGAGGGGAGGGGAGAGGAACAATATTAGGGATTGATAAAGCCAACAAAAATATTCTTTTTGATTACGGGGTCTTTTGACCAGTTGTCCGGCCTACGCCTATATTACAAATTTTTACTGCCACCGCCGGGATTCGAACGCGCAACCTACCTATTCCTAGCCTAACACCCTATCCGATACACTAACCTAACAGTTGACAGAAAGCGACGAAATTACGGTATTTAAGTTTGTAGACGGTATAGAAACGAACTCCAAGAACTTTAAAATGACTCTGTGACAAGAGTTCATTCACTCGAGCATCAGATTTAACTGAATCTAAGTCTTTTGCTGATTTCACTCTAAGTTCAGTTCCTTAAACTTCTTTTTCAAGTGAAGTAATTCTTGTGAGTGTGTTTTGACTCCGTTTCTGTGTGATATAAAAATTAACCTGACGTGAGTTCATTTACTAGAGCGCAAGATTCAATTGAATCAAAGCCTCGCTGATTTAACGACAAGTTTAGCTCTTTTCAGTCTCTTTTGTGAATGGATTGACTCTTCATGTGTAGTCATTTTGGAGTGGAAAAAAAACAAACTATTCTAAGTTTTTAGTCCTTCCACTAAGCATGGAGTCAATTCACTTCTCAGACATTATTTAACTCGATAAAGATCAATATGTCTAATGTTTGGGTAAATGCAACTGTCAATAATGTGAATTTTTAATCCATTTTAACTAAAATGAATCATAATTCCTCGAATGATTCCAAAAAGGAGTTACCGACTCCAATTTAGGGTGCATTTGGATCCGAAAAAAATGACTCCAAGTCACAAAAAGTCACTCCAGTGTTACTTTTTTTTTACAGTGTACAGTTATCTTTTTGCGTTTTGAATGGTTCCTAATATTCTTTTGTATCGTAGCCGAATTTGCTTTCTCCTCAATTTTCAGTGGCTGCACGGAAAAAAAAGATTAGTGAAAATAACCATACGGATACCTGATTTTGGCACCTGCTAGCTGTTATGGTAAACTTGACCAGAAGTATGGTACATTTACCGATAATTTGAGTAAATTCGACATGCAATCAGGTAACATGACCTAGTACCTAGTCAAAACATAGTATACTTCTGGTTAACATTACCATAACATCTAGCAGGTGCCAAAATCAGGTATCCGTATGGTTATTTTCACCGTAGTTTTTTTTCCGTGTGCTTTTGCGATTTTATCATTGTGTTTTTCCTTGATCGTTTGATTTTTTACAAAACAATAAATTCGATAGTGAAGTGCCGCTTCACCAACGATCGATTGTTATTAGTAATTTCAAATGGAGAGAAAACATTGTTGCCAAATTGCACGAGCCACGACTGCCATTTTCATAATCAAACATGTCAGTATATTGATAGTGACTACTTTTATCGTTTTATTTTCTCCTCAAAACTTATTGTTAGCTTCAGAATGATGTAGCCAGTCACTATACTGAGGTGAACTCTCTATGTAGTTAGTGAAAGTGCATACTATTAAATTTTAAGTTATATAAGATGTTTTTTAAGTTTTTGCTTGCGAAATCAATTTTAAAAATTGCGAGACTTATATATATGTGAAAAAGGGCATCCCACAGAAAGATATCCGATAAAAACAGCACATTTGTATAAGAGATGAAACCGGCATACTTGGAATTTTGATGTGATGCCATATTTTTCAATTTCATATTCGTTGAATTGCATCACTCGCCGTTATAGAATACGTTCGGCTTTTTTTGCGGCTTTGATGGGCCAATAGTTCTGCGTCAACTTTATTTAGGGTGTGCCGTCGAGAGAAAATCCCCCACGAAAGCCACAAATTAAAGCCAATCATGTTTTAACGGTGAGTGATGCATTTCAAGGTACATGAAATTGAAAAATGTATCACATCGAAATTCAAAGTATGCCGATTTCATCTCAAATTTGCAGTTTTTATCGGATATTTTTCTGTTGGATGCCTTCCTCGTTAAAATATTTAAGCCTCGTCGATTCGATAGCTATTTTCAAGCAGAAAATAACAAAGTGTTTCAGATGAATGCACCATAATATATCATGATGCATTCTCGAATTCAACCGAGTATTAGTTTTCAACCCTTTCAAGGGAAGTGGTAAACATTCATTTGTACCCCTGTATGTAACATGGGATTCAATGGGATTTAAATGAACATTTTGCAAAAAGTTGTGTGACCCATCAAAGTTCTTTGAAAACTGTCCTCTTATGAATGGTTTAATCAAATCTCAAAAAAACTCAAATCCCAAAATACGCGCATGAAAGGGTTTTAACCTAGTTTCAAATCTACTACACCGGTTCCTTTTGATGCGTCATCACTCATCAATTAATAGTGACATACATCAAGGGGGTGATCGATATAGTTAACTTGACAGTATTGTGACGTCCACCTTGGCAATCGCAAAGTATTAAAAGTCAGAAATTAAGAACCAGAGATGATTATGATTGATTCGAATAGAATTCTTTATGAAAACCCAGAGATAAATTTTTATAAGTCAATATAAATCGATTGTTTTGGTTATATAAGACAGCTTTTATTGTGATCTCCCAAATTGTCCAGGTTCTTATTTTGTTCTTTGATTATATTTTAATTTGTCTACCTAGTTGCTTTAATTTAAATTGAGTGACAAAATTTATTTTTCATTACGTCTGTCATGTTGCACATTTGGCAAGTTCGATTATGGAAAGACGCCAAATAAACCTTACCATAAAGCTCCCGAACTCAACGAAAGTTTGAATACAACGAAAGACCAGTAGTGAGTGAGTAGGTGATATTTAGAGGCCTACAAAAACCAAATAAGACTAAAGATTTCTATTTTTTATTCAAGATTGTAAATTTTGTAAAAAGAAAGAAAAAGTATTTTGTATAAGTATACATACTGTAAAGTTTTATAAGGACGTGTTTATATTTTATGAGAAAAAGAAAATTTTATTTATCTTTTTTAAGCGTTGAGGAAAGAAAAAATATTTTGTAATAAAAAATGAAAAAATAAAATTTTAAAAATGCTTTGACAAATTCATTATAGTTTTATCATTTTGTTCAGATCAAACGTTCAAAATTTAAAAAAAAAAAAAAATAGAATAATATGAACAAGTGAGAATTTAAGACCTTGCCGAGAGAAGGACGTAGAAGAAAGTTTGTGCTTTTCAGGAAAACGCTTTTGAAAGTTTCAAAGTAGTTTTTTGGTTCTTCAAAATAGGGAATCGATGAAGCCAAGTCTTGATTTTACTTATTCCTTACTTTAAAGTATTAAAAAACCCTTTGAAACTTTCAATCTTGTTTTTCTCTAAATCGTAAATTTTCATCTACTTGCTAAAATATTTATTTTACCACAGCTTGAAATGCGCTGATCCTTTTTTCTTTTCTTCTTTTTTTCTTTTTTTAGAAATCTTGAGTTAAATAATAATTAGTAAACATTAGAGTTGATATTTCATTGCAATCTATGACATTTTATTCCAAAGCATAAAAAACAAAAAATAAAAATAAACAAAAAAGTCGAAATCCAGAGGAGCGCAGTGCTACTTAAATTGTAAGAAGAAGAAAAAAAAGACGAAAAATAATAAACACAAATTTCGGGCAAGATCAATAAAAGTCCATAGTACAGGTTGACAAAAGTTTTTCGCAACTCTACTTTTAAGAGGTCTTTAAGAAATTAACGTATAAAACAGATGGTATGTTCAATGGAGCTGTTGCAAACTTTTGCTACAGGCTTATTAATAGTTGATAATGGGGTAATATACAGTAAAAATAACAATTAGCGCACTAAAAAATCACGAAATCCGCTCCTAAACTCACAAAATGCTTTTAAACGCGAGACCGTAATGGCGGCCGGGGCCGCGGTTTTCATTGGGGTTCCCTATCTTCAATCAGCGCCATCTACACGAGGTGTTTTCGCAACACCACACAAGAAGAAGAAGAAGCATACAATTGCCATAAGAAAACCGCGGCCTCGGCCGTCATTACGGTCTCGCATTTAAAAGCATTTTGTGAGTTTAGGAGTGGATTTTGTGATTTTTTAGTGCGCTAATCGTTATTTTTACAGGGTATTATCCCGTAATAAACTATTAATAAGCCTGTAGCAAAAGTTTGCAACAGCTCCATTGCTCATTCTCAAAAATTCTCATTTCAAAAGTGTTATTGTGTGTGTTTCTGATGAAGTAGACATGTTATTATTTTTATCTGACAAATGATCCAAGCTCCCATCGTCAAGTAAACAATGGGCAGATCCAGCAATTTGGCAACTGTGGATTCTTTCCATTTGAACGCATGAGAAACAATCGATTCTTGAGGGGGCCGTGGCCTTTCTGCTAATCGATTGTTTTGCATAGATTCAAATGGGAAGAATCCTCAGTTGCCAGATTGCTGGATCAGCCTTTGCAAATAAGAAAGAACAACTCGTTTAATTCATCAGAAATAGACCCATAATAATACGCTCCACATCAAAATGAACTATTGAGAACTAGCATAGGTACTCTATGTTTTTTGCATGGTTTTTTTTTTAAACAACTCCTCAAGTGTTTTCAATTCAAGATAGAGTAAATATTTGCGTATAGTTGATTTCTCTACTCGATCTCATTCCAGCTCTCAAATATGTCAACTTTTGTAATGCTTCGAAAAAAAAGTTCCCAGCAAAAATTATGTCAAAAATACCGTGTTTAGTTATGATAATGGGGCTCTTGCAAACTTTTGCTGTGAGCAAATGAATAGTGCATTCTAATGTAAAAACCAGCAAAAATCACGAAAATCACACTGAGAAAGTTTAAAATTCAGTTATAAACCTACATAACTACATAAATGGCAAGATCGTAATGGCGGTTCGAAGCAGGTATCTTGGGAGATTCCTATCTAACATGCCTCTTTCTCTTTGGAAACACCAGAGGTATGTCTCAATTTAGATTGGAATCTCCCATGATACCTGCGTCGAATCGCCATTAAGCTCGATTCTGAGAGTGAATTTCGTGATTTTTTAGTGTACTCATCGTCATTTTTACAGGTTTTTATGCAAGAATCAACTCTTCAGTCCCGTGTAGCAAAAGTTCGCAAGAGCCCCCCATTCTGATAAATGCAGGAAGACTCTTGGAGGCTTGATCAATAGATTTGCATAGATTCAATTGAGGATAAAACGTTTATCGATTAATCGAAAGCCACCCCTTGCCACAGAGCATATCATAAACGACGAGGCTTCCATCATTGCTTTTCCATATCTGAAATGACGAGAGATTGGCCACGGGCACTAATTGGATTATATGCCATACAGTTCCCTCCCCCAAAATAGAAGGGGCAGATAACGAGAGGGTTAAATCAGGGTGGGAGTTTTATCGAGGGCGGAGTGATAGTAAGGAGCGGGAGAGGAGGGGAGGGGAGGGGAGGGGAAATCCTGTCTGTGAGTAGCGAGAGAGGGTCGTCAAAAAAGGGGACCGCATCGGCAAACCAAAGCCGATCCTCATCATGACCGCGGCAGTTTCGCTGTTTATGAAAGTCCCCATTTTTCCCCCTTTCAATCCTCTCTCTCTCTCTCTCTCTCTCTCTCTCCCCCCTCTCTCACTCTCTCTTTCACTCTCTCTCTCTCTCTCTCTCTCTCTCTCTCTCTCTCTCTCTCTCTCTCTCTCTCTCTCTCTCTCTCTTTCTCTCTCCCTCTCTCCCTCCCTCCCTCCCTCCCTCCCCCTCTCCCGTCCATAGGCAAAAAAAGGCGAACACCGCGAGAGAGTCAGTCACCGATTGCGCGATGCGGATTGACAGATCAAAAACATTATTTATTTGCGGTCTCCCGATTCCATTTCCAGGCTCGTGTTGAATGTAAAGTGCGGAGGGGGGGTGTGGGTAGGGGGGAGGGAGGGTGCCTCCCATTCATGGAATACGCGAGGGAAGGAATATATACGTATATAAAAAAATAAAAAAAAAGTAATTTTTCCCAACCGAATGTCACTTTACTGAATCAGAAAGGGTGCAACCTGCAAGGACCCTAACCGCAGGGTATAGTGCGCAGAGGATGATAAACTGAGCGGCGCCATCAAGCACGTGACTTCTCCCCCTCCTCCCTTTTTTTTCTCGTGGGTGCCTTTTTTAGTTTTTGTTTTGTTTTTTTTTTTTTTGTTTTGTTTTTTGTTTTGTTTTGTTTTGTTTCCTTAATCAAACTTTTGCCGACAGACCCGATGTTTTGTCCTCTTCCTATGCGTGCCATAAAAATGGTTCATGGACTCTTTCAGAAATTTGTTTTACTTTTTTGCCGGAATTATGGAGTGCGAAAACTAAGCGTAAAAGTTTTGACAGTAAAAGATGAGCACTGCACCATACGCCATAAGGACATCGATTTTACCAACACAGTTCAAAGTATGGACGAAACTTAGAAAGTGTTAGTTTTATTATTTGAAATAGTTTTAATACATCCGTGCTGTGTTAATTAAACTATGTACATATAACAGATAACCAACAGTTTTCTAGTTACATCAAAACATTTTACAATGTAAGTATAGATAAATTCGGTCTTTATTTCAGCGCAGGCACATTAGATGAACTAAATTTACTTACGTGTCGTGTATTTTTCCTTAGATTTTGGTTCAGTTTGAGCAACCTGCTTCGAGCCATTTCGTTTGGACGTTAAAAGTTTTCGGACAGAATATTTGAATGTTCAAAATGTATAAAAAGTCAATAAAATTTTGAACGAAATGTTCTGAAACAAAAATCACTCACACGAATGAGGATTTTCTCCGAGAAGTCTTGTGGGGTGGAGGGAGGGGAGGGGGGGGAGGGGAGGGGGAGCCTCTGCACTGACTGCACAGCCTTAAAATTCTCACGAGAGTGCGTAACAGTGGAATCCAAGCAACCCCTTTATCACGCTCACGCAGTATATAAACGGATCACATTATACACATTAGAGACTGACTCCGCTAACAAAGATTTAGATAATTTAGTTGACTTTTAAACCTGATCGATACCTCGTTGAGGATCGGGAATCGGGAACTGGGAATAAAATGCGACGAAAAGGCATAAATCTTGGAAACCGTCGGACAATGTGTGTGTGTGTGTGTGTGTGTGAGAGAGAGAGAGAGAGAGAGAGAGAGAGAGAGAGAGAGAGAGAGAGAGAGAGAGAGAGAGAGAGAGAGAGAGAGAGAGAGAGAGAGAGAGACAGAGACAAAAGGTCATGCACCAAGAGCGGTAGGGGACGTCGCGTCTCCACCGCGGGGGGCACCATTTAAAGGGCGGACAATGGTCAGTGTCTCGACGATGCGAGTGCGGTGATGCCAAACTTCCAGTGTTAAAAATTGCAACACCTTATGGGGGGTCAGACACTCCATAAGGACCAATGTAAAATACACTTAACTTCATGTGCCTTTTTCTCAGGAGCTACTGAATCCAATTACACATTTTTTTTTTTTGTCATTTTGTTCCTTATAATTTCCTGCATATTCAGATGGGAGGTTTTTTTTTTTTTTTTTTTTTTTTGAAAATTTGAAATTTTGTCAATATTTTTGACAAATTGTGAAATATTTTGTAAAAATGTGTAAAAATTTGACCTTTGCAGTCCCATAAATAATAATATGTTCAACATTTTGAGGAAATCTCCCGTCTATTATTACGAAGAGAACCAAAAAAATAAAAAATTGAAAATCTGTACAGTAGATCCTGAAAAAAAGGTACAGAACTGTCAAAAAAAGTAGTTTTCAGGAAATGCAATTAGAAAAAAAGTATATAATTAGCTATCTCTGAGAGAGCTGGGGAACATTAATGAAAATTATCCCTTCATGTTACTTAACCTTTCCTCATAAAACAGTGCACAGCTTCGAAACTACACATCAGATCGAGGTGATATGTTGGTCTTAAATTAAACATAAATAACTGTACTACACGAAAATCAAATTAATAGAAATTTCGTTTTTTGAAAAAAAAAATCGTGTCTGACCCCTCTTAAGGCTGTATTATGAATCTCATTGGGCGACGTCGTCCACTAATGGGTTTTAACTTTTAACTTTCAGTGTCATCGATGTGTCAGACAAAGAAATGCATCGACCCTTTGAGACCCAAATTCCTCCACAGAGTACACAACTTCAAGAAAGTATATCTCTTATTGGGAAAAAAATGCCTTAATAAAGCCTCAATTGCCTCAAATATATCCCTTGGAAAAAAATGCCTAGATTCTGGTATAATACTACCAGAAGCACTTATTGACTTTTAAGTCATTTAAGTCATTAAATATTAAATAAAACTGGACATGATTTTTAAGTAAAGAAAAGAGTCATTTTACATAAATGTAATTAACAGTTGATGCAGGATTGTTGGCAATGGGTCTGTTGCAAACTTTTGCTACAGCGCTATAGAGTGATCAATCTCGTGTAAAATTGCGTGAAAAGTCCATTGGTGGTATCAGAAAGTCATCAAATGCAGTATTAAACTCACAAGAGGCGTTTAACTGAAACCTAAGATGGCGGTAAAATATCGAGCAATCTGTATGCAACACCATGAACATCCAAGATGGCCAACCTCAAAACATCGATCACATCCAATCACAACGCAAACAAACTCATGACCTCCGATGCTGTGAGGTTGTTAACGTTGGCCATCATGGATGTTCACGGTATGCTTGCATACAGGTTGCTCGATATTTTACCGCCATCTTAGGTTTCAGTTAAACGCCTCTTGTGAGTTTAATACTGCATTTGATGACTTTCTGATACCACCAATGGACTTTTCACGCGAGTTTACATGAGATTGATCATTCTGTCGCGCTGTAGCAAAAGTTTGCAACAGACCCATTATGTTGAAATCATACGAAATCTGTTTTACATAACTTTTACCTGTCATTATCACGTAAAACTGAGTTCGTGATTTTTGCGTAGGTAATTATTGTCAGCAATTCTGTACCATTTATTCATTAAATTTTACGTAAACGAACTATTACTACATCATTATTAAACACATTTCACAAAGAATACAGCCATAGTAATATAAATTATTGAAATTATACATGAACCAGTTATCTTCTCCTCCAATTTTCCTCATTTTCTCAAATTAGTTAATATGTTGAATCCTGCGACTATCTCTACTAAAATATGTTGAAAATTCTGGGGAGGAAAATTTGGATCGTTATTTTAATGCCAAAGATAAATATGTTAAAAAAAACAAATCTGCAAGAAAAAGCATCAGCTCTGTATGGACAAGTTGACGCAACCCACAGTTACCAAAAAATCCCAACAATATATACACGCACAGAAAAAATATTCTCTCAAAATTGCAAAAAAAAAAATCTGAAAACAGCTAGGGAATACACTTTAAACAACGCAAACACTGCATTTTATGAGATGCAAATTTAGCGAAAAAATATTGATGTCATTGCGAAAACTTTGATAATTCATCAAAAATATTGATCGCTCGTCAAAAAAATGGCTTGAGAAACCAATTTTTTTTTTTTTTTTTTTCAAAATCAGCAATATTTTTCGTAAATTAGCATTTCATAAAATGAAATTTCTGCAATATGTAAAGTGTATTCCCGGTTTTTAGCATTTTCTTGCAATTCTTTAATTTACATTTTCTTTTCTCGCAAAACAAACGCTTCTTCGTTTTTTTCCCGTTTACTCTCAAAATCGAGAAATTCTCGGACTTCTTGTGATCGCGAGTTGAGTCAAATCAACGACCCAGAAGTGCAAGACTTCTGCTACTAGTTGTACAGAAATGTTATTCCTCTGGCAGATTTAATTCGGGTCTGAAAGGGTTAGTAAGAGGAATGGAATCAACTGAAATGATTATTATATTGTGTAGGCTCGGGTGTAAAGACCCTTTAAATTAAAAAAATCATTTTATTTTATTTTAATTGATATTTTAGCTTTGATCCTGTTTTGTTCTTTTTTATATTTTAAATTAACCCATAACATCCTAGCGTAGCCATATGGCTACAGTAGTAGAGGGGTAGTTTTCATTTTTCAGGGGTATTTAAATTAGGGGCTATTAGATTGACAATCAGATGTTATAGATTAAATGTCTTTTGGCATCAGCCTTTTTTGGGCATTCTAGAATTTCTAATAATTTTTTTAAAGGTTTGGGGGTTGTTTTATTAATGGTTGTAGTTGAAAACGGTTGAAAAAAAAATGAAATAATTCAGGATGTTATGGGTTAAAACTGACAACATTGCAGTTCTGTACGATGGGGCGGACACGGACGCTTCTGAGAGAAAACGAGCTGCTACCGTTCTAAACATTTTATACTGATCTGGATCCCGGTGCATTTAGTTCTAAGTGTTGAATAATTGTCCGTTGTCGAATTACATCGAGTATAACTGTCGGGTCCCAATAAGTCCCATTATCGGTCAGCGGGATGCGCGACTTGCGAACGCCGGCCCTGGGGGTTGAAGGACCCCCCCCCCCCCCCCGCCACCCCTTTCCCCGCTCTTTCAGTTATTAGTCACGACCCCTGTTCACTTGTCCGCAGTAGTGACTTGTCTAGACAACGTGAAAAAAGAAATTATTCCAAATACATGAGAAGCATATCAATTTTTCGATTCAATCGATAGTTCTCGATATATTTCGATATAAAGGCATTTTGGGCTTCATTTTTGGATATATCTGGCAACGCCGGCAAGATATCTTGAAGTACTTTTTTTGGGTGAAAGTACATGCCATAAGGACCATCTCTGCCGAAAATTAATGATTATTTTTTCCTGCTATTTGATGGTATCTTTAAGGCGGCGAGACCCGTTTTACGTAAAAAGGGGTTCCTAGGAGTCAACTTCAAAATATTGTGTAAAACACAGAAATACACGGATTTTAGAAAACTTTAAGCCATTATGTCCGTAAATAAACCTAGTTTTAGGGAAAAAATTTACATCAGCCATCTAGATAGCCAGATCAGTAGAAATCAAGTTGCAAAACTTTGTATGCGTTTTTCTTCCAATTATAAAACTGCAAAGAACCCCTTTTTTCATAAAACGCCTCAATTTAGATAGGAATCTCCTGAGATACCTGCTTCTCTCCGCCATTAAGCCCGATTCTGAGAGTGAATTTCGTGATTTTTTAATGTACTCATCGTCATTTTTACAGGTTAATTTGTATGCAAGTATCAATTTTTCAATCCCCCACAGCAAAAGTTTGCAAGAGCCCCATTCGCAATAATTGTTGCTATAAATTGTTGAAGTTTTATTCATAACGTTTCCTCGAGCGCCTTCAATCCCTTGTGTGTGCAAAACCAGCACCGCGGTGTAGGAATATTTAACTACTCACTTAATTTGAGCGAGCGAACATTGATTTCTTCGTAACCTCGCAACCTGGTAGTAAAAGGGTTAAGGCCGAGTTAACGAAAGTCCTCACCAAAGAGTAAACAAGAGCCGCAATTGAATAGAAGGCCTGCGTGGTCAACGCAGATAAGGGATCGGAAACGTGGGCTGGCCTCTGATTTGCTGTAAGCGTGGGTCTAAACTTTTTTTGACTTTATAGAAATTAACATGGGATTTTCGTTCCGGGCCGTTTATCTCGAAGCCTGTGCAAAATTGATACGTCGCAAATAATACGAGTCGATTTTCTCATTAATTAATTTATTTATTTATCTAATTTTTTTTTTTTTTTTAAGTCTCTTAAGGTGATTCCAGGGTCGATTAGTTCCAACTGTGGACACCACGTCGCACAATGGTCCAGAAGTCCGATTTAGGAGGACATTAGTTTGCATTAAAATCGCCCAATATCTTGAAAACGGCTCATCTGACATCAAAAATGGTTATTACAAAACAGTTAAAACGGTTTACGTTCTATCTTTTTTGTAATAACCAGTTTTGGTGTCAGATGGGCCGTTTTCCAGATATTGGGCGATTTTAATGCAAACTAATGTCTTCCTAAACCGGACTTCTGGACCATAGTGCGTCGCGTCGCGCTGCTCAAAAAGTCAACAAATTTTTGCTTAATTTGACGAACTCACGCTAAAAACACAAATTTGAGGAACGTCAGCACCTGCGAGCATACTTCAGGAAGATACAATAAAAGTTTCAGGCTGAAACACTCAAAAATAAAGCCGGAAATTATGAAATCCGAAACTTCCCGTAAGCCGCAATGAGTGCGAGTGAGGCAGATAGACGTATCATTACTCGCACTCACTCTCACTCACTAAGCTTATGGCTAAACGAATTTCATAATTTACGGCTTTAATTTTAAACCAATTTTGCTCATTTTGGGCTAAAAAAATCCATAAAAAAGTTTGCATGTGCTGACGTTCTTGTATTCTGCGTTTTATCTATGGTTTCAGTTTAAAACGCCAAAAACACGACTTTTCCAAAAAGCGACTAGTGGCGCTATCCATCGGATTGAAATCTGGAAAAGTTTCGCCTGGAATCACCTTAAATTGCAGGTTTTCATCATTGATCGATTCACGTTAATGAAGCAAAATTTTGCTTCCCTGTAGTCTTTTTCGTAATTTTGCAGAAACATATGCCAAAAATACTCAGAACTTCCCACTGAGGAGTGAGGAGGTTAAAAATTGAACAAATTCTACGTTCAGAATCCTCCAGCTCAACAAACCTCACATAAGCTTCATTCTCAGTCCTCCCCTTCAGCGAAACGGGACATATAAAACTACCCCTGTAAATATGACTGCCAAAGGGCAGAACGAGATCGAATTCATGCATAAGGGACCAGGGCAAGGGTGGAAAGAAGACAGTTATATCCTATGAGGATTCCCATGAAATTCAGACATTCCAGAAATATTTTTTCCCCTTCTCTCTCTCTCCCTCTCTCTCTCTCTCTCTCCCACTTTCTCTGTTCCTCACTCATTCCCTTCACGGCGACTTTATTTAAGCACATCGCACATACGAGAGAGATAAGGGAAAAGATAATGACATATATCAGCCCTGCATAGCCGTAGCCAGAATACTTTCTTTCTCTCTCTCGGCCCTTTTGAACGCATGTGTTAGAAAAGGAAGGATAAAAGGGATCGTCATGTGACTTCAGCCCCTGTTTCTTTCCTTTTCTATCACATGCGTTCAAATGGGCCAAGAGAGAGACCGGCAATATCTTGGCTATGGCTGTGAGCGCTGGATTAAGGCTGGAGGATACGGTTCCAACCGTATACAACATCCAACCACACTTACATCATTCAAATTTTAGGGGATCGAGAAAAAAAAGGGGGGAAAAGGGCGAAAAAAAAGGGATGAAAAAGAGAGAAACGGAAAATGATGGACTCAACTCGAGGGTGTGAAGAATCGGATCTTAGTGGATATTTAGTCCATAAATCCGTCATATTACTAGATAGTGTAAAAAAATCTCATTGATTCAGATTGCATCGGGTTCATTCATACGATTAGTCGTAGTTGTTAGAGTACAATGAATGATCCTTTTCTCATTCGAGTGCCGAGGTCGATGGCAGTGGTCAGCTCACCCCCGAGAATGCCCCCCCTCCCCCCTCCTCATACTCCTTGTGACCTCTGGGTGGTCCGAGACGGTGCTGTGGAGCAACGGTGGGTATGTTATGTCCGTGTCGTCATACAGTCTGTGTGTCTACGGCGGGACAGGGATCACTATGACTATCCCAGCGAGCCTCTCGAGTCGTCTCTGTCCCTGTGTATTCTCTAACTGGGCTGCCGCGAATCAGTTTCGCTACGCTGGTTCATTCATTCATTGATATCAACTTCATATCTTAACTCTCGCTGATTGTGATTTCATTATTTACGACTTAAATTATATACTCACACTTCAAAATATAACACGCCGTGTATTTTTTTCTTTTTCTCTCTCTCTCTCTCTCTCTCTCTTTCTCTCTCTCTCTCTCTCTCTCTCTCTCTCTCTCTCTCTCTCTCTCTCTCTCTCTCTCTCTCTCTCTCTCTCTCTCTCCTTTTTTATTAGTCTCGCCGAGTTGAATGTAAAAGACCCTATCCCCCCAAATCATGTCATCATCAAACCCACTATTTTTGGGAGAAAAAAAAAATAAAGGACGAAGCGAAAAAAAAAAAAAAACTAGATTATTATATTATCATTTTTTTTTTTTTTCGGTTGACTCTCGCTTTACGTTTTTATTGCTTTTATTCATAAGATAGCGGTGTTCCCCGCCCATTCAGATAGTCCATCCTTTTGCATTCAATTAAATCTGAATTAAATTTCGTGCCTCCGATATTGCGCCGATTGCTTCACGAAATTGCGCGCGGGTGGTATTATTGATAATTTCATAATTGAGGCGATGGGTGCTGGCAACAAATCCACGCTTCACCAATGTATTTTGAATTGGAGAAATGTTGTTCTTGAACGAAATGTGTCCTCAAGTGTGGCCGCAGTGATATATCTATCTATTTGGGTGTTCTCATTTTTTTTTTTTTTTTTTTTTTTTTTTCCGGGGGTAGATTTGAACCCTTAACCACCTCCGTTCCATGCTGGGTCTGTTGCAAACTTTTGCTACAGCGTTACGGCATTTTGATTGCTAGATGGAAAAACCGCGTGAAAATCAAATTGAAAGCATCGAAAAGTTTCAAAATCCACTCTCAAACTCAATTATTGCGTTTAACAAAATTCAAATATGGTCGAATAAGCGGGTCACATTTGGGGAGTCCCATCAGTGGCGTAGCGTGCAATTTGGTAACGTTGTAATGTGTCCATGCATTAATGCATATGTATATGCATTAAAAAGATCGAACTATTTGGTGTTCGGTGAACACCTTTGCATTCGAGCTTTTACATGGGTTTAAATAGACACATTACAACGTTGCCAAATTGCACGCAGAGCCACTGAGTCCCATCTAAATGAAGCTTTCTATAGTGAGAGGAGTGATTTGTTGCGGAAAAAGCTGCAATGGGTCTGTTGCGTATTTTTGCTACATCAATATAACTCATTGTTTCTAACGTAAAATTTTGCGAAAATAACGATACGCACATTAAAAACTTTCAAAATCCACTCATGCATTAACTCAGAAAATACCTTCCATTTCAAACAACCCGCGCTACACTAGACACAATATCACCGACTTATAACTACATAGATGGAACCATCTCGTTTATGCAAACAAGAACAGAACTTACAGAACTCACTTACTTAATGTTTCGTTTAGATGCTTACATTTCTTACATTATTTTGTAATCTTTGATAAACCGAAAAGACCAGACAGCAAATGCAGCTCATATTTCACGTATTAAAAAAGAAATTCCATCATTTTGTAGTAACGATGTTGTTTACTTATGCACGTTGGTTCCGTCTATATAGTATTATACCGGTGCAAATAGTGCCTAGTGTAGCGCGGGCTGTTTGAAATTGAAGTGATTTCCTGAGTTAATGAGTGGATTTTGGACGTCTTTAATCTGCGCATCGTTATTTTCGCCGAATTTTACATAAGAATCAAGGTTCCATATTGTTGTAGCAAAAGTATGCAATAGACCCATTACTTAGATGGAAATCCCTCATTATAACTTATTCAGAAAAGCTTGTGATATTCACCCATCCGATGGGGTTGATACTGTACCTAAGCTGCGGCGATTTTTCGGAATTTTTTAAGTCACCGATGCTAATGGAGCTGTTGCAAACTTTTGCTACATACTTATTAATAGTTGATTATGGGGTAATACCCTGTACAAATAACAATTAGCTCACTAAAAAATCACGAAATCCACTCCTAAACGCACAAAATGCTTTTAAACGCGAGACCGTAATGGCGGCCGGGGCCGCGGTTTGCATTGGGGTTCCCTATCTTCAATCAGGGCCATCTACACGAGGTGTTCTCGCAACACCACACAAGAAGAAGAAGAAGCATACAATTGCCATAAGAAAACCGCGGCCTCGCCCGCCATTACGGTCTCGCATTTAAAAGCATTTTGTGAGTTTAGGAATGAATTTCGTGATTTTTTAGTGCGCTAATCGATATTTTTAACAGGGTATTACCCCATATTCAACTATTAATAAGCCTGTAGCAAAAGTTTGCAACAGCTCCATGCACCCACTGATGACGAAAAGATTACACAGTCTAGGTCAGCAGTTACTATAAACCCTCGAAAATACTGTGATCTCTAATATTTTCATCCAGTAAACTTTAACGAAGTAGGTAATTTCTTCGATGCACCTGTGAAAACACCGTCATTAACTTTGAAATTCGCGAGAGCAAATCACTGCAATGGGTCTGTTGCAAACTTTTGCTAAAACGCTTAAGAGATTTTAAACTAATGTAAAATCGCCTGAAAAGTCCATTGGTGGCATCAAAAAGTCATAAAATTCAATAATAAACTCACAACAGGCTTTTGATGAAATCCAAGATGGCGGAGAAATATCGAGCAATTTGTATGCATGCACCATCACGAGCATCCAAGGATAGCCAACCTCACAAAGTCGATCACAAGCAATCACAACGTAAGCAAACACATAACCTGTACCTGCAGTGACGTTGCGTCAAAGTTGGCCATCCTTGGAGGTTCATGGTGCATGCATACAGATTGCTCGATATTTCTCCGCCATCTTGGATTTTATTAAACGTCTCTTGTGAGTTTATTATTGCATTTTATGACTTATGCCACCAATGGACTATTCAGGCGATTTCACATTAAATTATACAGTATATACCCTCTTAATCATTGTAACAAAATTTTGCAACAGACCCATTGTTAGAAGACCTATAAATCCTGTGAAAAGTTCTTGAAAATCCTTCATTTTTTTTTTTTAATTAATAAAAATAAATAAAAATATATCTGCCATGAGCCGTCGACCTGCGATCCAATAAGCTTAAAAAGCTGCCAAATCGCACGCGTAGCCACTGCCGAAGAATGAACGATACCACACAGGAGAGTCATACAGTTGGAGATTTGCAACGGATCTGTTGCATACATTTGCTAAAGTATGGAACAACTTGGGAAACGGACCGAACCGCCATAAGAGGCAATGAGTGCGAGAGAGAAACAGTCTTCACGAAAAAGGTCTCTCTCTCGCACTCGTTGTCGCTTACGGGAACAACTTGGGAAACGGACCGAACCGCCATAAGAGGCAATGAGTGCGAGAGAGAAACAGTCTTCACGAAAAAGGTCTCTCTCTCGCACTCGTTGTCGCTTACGGGAACAACTTGGGAAACGGTCCGAACCGCCATAAGAGGCAATGAGTGGGAGAGAGAAACAGTCTTCGCGAAAAAGGTCTCTCTCTCGCACTCGTTGTCGCTTAGGGGAACAACTTGGGAAACGGACCGAACCGCCATAAGAGGCAATGAGTGCGAGAGAGAAACAGTCGTCACGAAAAAGTCATCTCTCTCGCACTCGTTGTCGCTTACGGGAACAACTTGGGAAACGGACCGAGCCGCCATAAGAGGCAATGAGTGCGAGAGAGAAACAGTCTCCACGAAAAAGGTCTCTCTCTCGCACTCGTTGTCGCTTACGGGAACAACTTGGGAAACGGACCGAACCGCCATAAGAGGCAATGAGTGCGAGAGAGAAACAGTCTTCACGAAAAAGGTCTCTCTCTCGCACTCGTTGTCGCTTACGGGAAAGCCTAGGGAAACGGTCCGAACCGCCATAAGAGGCGATGAGTGCGAGAGAGAAACAGTCTTCACGAAAATGGTCTCTCTCTCGCACTCGTTGTCTCTTACGGGAACAACTTGGGAAACGGTCCGAACCGCCATAAGAGGCAATGAGTGCGAGAGAAAAACAGTCTTCACGAAAAAGGTCTCTCTCTCGCACTCGTTGTCGCTTACGGGAAAGCCTTGGGAAACGGACCGAACCACCATAAGAGGCAATGAGTGCGAGAGAGAAACAGTCTTCACGAAAAAGGTCTCTCTCTCGCACTCGTTGCCGCTTACGGGAACAACTTGGGAAACGGACCGAACCGCCATAAGAGGCGATGAGTGCGAGAGAGAAACAGTCTTCACGAAAAAGGTGTCTCTCTCGCACTCGTTGTCGCTTACGGGAACAACTTGGGAAACGGACCGAACCCCCATAAGAGGCAATGAGTGCGAGAGAGAAACATTCTTCACGAAAAAGGTCTCTCTCTCGCACTCGTTGTCGCTTACCGGAACAACTTGGGAAACGGACCGATCCGCCATAAGAGGCAATGAGTGCGAGAGAGAAACACTCTTCACGAAAAAGGTCTCTCTCTCGCACTCGTTGTCGCTTACGGGAACAACTTGGGAAACGGACCGAACCCCTATAAGAGGCAATGAGTGCGAGAGAGAAACAGTCTTCACGAAAAAGGTCTCTCTCTCGCACTCGTTGTCGCTTACGGGAACAACTTGGGAAACGGACCAAACCCCCCATAAGAGGCAATGAGTGCGAGAGAGAAACAGTCTTCACGAAAATGGTCTCTCTCTCGCACTCGTTGTCGCTTACGGGAACAACTTGGGAAACGGACCGAACCGCCATAAGAGGCAATGAGTGCGAGAGAGAAACCGTCTTCGCGAAAAAGGTCTCTCTCGCGCACGCGTTGTCGCTTACGGGAACAACTTGGGAAACGGACCGAACCGCCATAAGAGGCAATGAGTGCGAGAGAGAAACAGTCTTCACGAAAAAGGTCTCTCTCTCGCACTCGTTGTCGCTTACCGGAACAACTTGGGAAACGGACCGAACCGCCATAAGAGGCAATGAGTGCGAGAGAGAAACAGTCTTCGCGAAAAAGGTCTCTCTCTCGCACGCGTTGTCGCTTACGGGAACAACCTGGAAAACGGACCGAACCGCCATAAGAGGCAATGAGTGCGAGAGAGAAACAGTCTTCACGAAAAAGGTCTCTCTCTCGCACTCGTTTTCGCTTACGGGAACAACTTGGGAAACGGACCGAACCGCCATAAGAGGCAATGAGTGCGAGAGAGAAACAGTCTTCACGAAAAAGGTCTCTCTCTCGCACTCGTTGTCGCTTACGGGAACAACTTGGGAAACGGACCGAGCCGCCATAAGAGGCAATGAGTGCGAGAGAGAAACAGTCGTCACGAAAAAGGTCTCTCTCTCGCACTCGTTGTCGCTTAAGGGAACAACTTGGGAAACGGACCGAACCGCCATAAGAGGCAATGAGTGCGAGAGAGAAACAGTCTTCACGAAAAAGGTCTCTCTCTCGCACTCGTTGTCGCTTACGGGAACAACTTGGGAAACGGACCGAACCCCCATAAGAGGCAATGAGTGCGAGAGAGAAACAGTCTTCACGAAAAAGGTCTCCCTCTCGCACTCGTTGTCGCTTACGGGAACAACTTGGGAAACGGACCGAACCGCCATAAGAGGCAATGAGTGCGAGAGAGAAACAGTCTTCGCGAAAAAGGTCTCTCTCTCGCACGCGTTGTCGCTTACGGGAACAACTTGGGAAACGGACCGAACCGCCATAAGAGGCAATGAGTGCGAGAGAGAAACAGTCTTCACGAAAAAGGTCTCTCTCTCGCACTCGTTGTCGCTTACCGGAACAACTTGGGAAACGGACCGAACCGCCATAAGAGGCAATGAGTGCGAGAGAGAAACAGTCTTCGCGAAAAAGGTCTCTCTCTCGCACGCGTTGTCGCTTAGGGGAACAACTTGGGAAACGGACCGAACCGCCATAAGAGGCAATGAGTGCGAGAGAGAAACAGTCTTCACGAAAAAGGTCTCTCTCTCGCACTCGTTGTCGCTTACGGGAACAACTTGGGAAACGGTCCGAACCGCCATAAGAGGCAATGAGTGGGATAGAGAAACAGTCTTCGCGAAAAAGGTCTCTCTCTCGCACTCGTTGTCGCTTAGGGGAACAACTTGGGAAACGGACCGAACCGCCATAAGAGGCAATGAGTGCGAGAGAGAAACAGTCTTCACGAAAAAGGTCTCTCTCTCGCACTCGTTGTCGCTTACGGGAACAACTTGGGAAACGGACCGAACCGCCAGAAGAGGCAATGAGTGCGAGAGAGAAACAGTCTTCGCGAAAAAGGTCTCTCTCTCGCACTCGTTGTCGCTTACGGGAACCACTTGGGAAACGGACCGAACCGCCATAAGAGGCAATGAGTGCGAGAGAGAAACAGTCGTCACGAAAAAGTTATCTCTCTCGCACTCGTTGTCGCTTACGGGAACAACTAGGGAAACGGACCGAGCCGCCATAAGAGGCAATGAGTGCGAGAGAGAAACAGTCTTCACGAAGAAGGTCTCTCTCTCGCACTCGTTGTCACTTACGGGAATTACTTGGGAAACGGACCGAACCGCCATAAGAGGCAATGAGTGCGAGAGAGAAAATGTCGTCACGAAAAAGGTCTCTCTCTCGCACTCGCTGTCGCTTACGGGAACAACTTGGGAAACGGACCGAACCACCATAAGAGGCAATGAGTGCGAGAGAGAAACAGTCTTCACGAAAAAGGTCTCTCTCTCGCACTCGTTGCCGCTTACGGGAACAACATGGGAAACGGACCGAACCGCCATAAGAGGCGATGAGTGCGAGAGAGAAACAGTCTTCACGAAAAAGGTGTCTCTCTCGCACTCGTTGTCGCTTACGGGAACAACTTGGGAAACGGACCGAACCCCCATAAGAGGCAATGAGTGCGAGAGAGAAACATTCTTCACGAAAAAGGTCTCTCTCTCGCACTCGTTGTCGCTTACGGGAACAACTTGGGAAACGGACCGAACCGCCATAAGAGGCAATGAGTGCGAGAGAGAAACAGTCTTCGCGAAAAAGGTGTCTCTCTCGCACTCGTTGTCGCTTACGGGAACAACTTGGGAAACGGACCGAACCCCCATAAGAGGCAATGAGTGCGAGAGAGAAACATTCTTCGCGAAAAAGGTCTCTCTCTCGCACGCGTTGTCGCTTACGGGAACAACATGGGAAACGGACCGAACCGCCATAAGAGGCAATGAGTGCGAGAGAGAAACAGTCTTCACGAAAAAGGTCTCTCTCTCGCACTCGTTGTCGCTTACCGGAACAACTTGGGAAACGGACCGAACCGCCATAAGAGGCAATGAGTGCGAGAGAGAAACAGTCTTCCGAAAAAGGTCTCTCTCTCGCACGCGTTGTCGCTTACGGGAACAATTTGGGAAAAACGGACCGAACCGCCATAAGAGGCAATGAGTGCGAGAGAGAAACAGTCTTCACAAAAAAGGTCTCTCTCTCGCACTCTTTTTCGCTTACGGGAACAACTTGGGAAACGGACCGAACCGCCATAAGAGGCAATGAGTGCGAGAGAGAAACAGTCTTCACGAAAAAGGTCTCTCTCTCGCACTCGTTGTCGCTTACGGGAACAACTTGGGAAACGGACCGAGCCGCCATAAGAGGCAATGAGTGCGAGAGAGAAACAGTCGTCACGAAAAAGGTCTCTCTCTCGCACTCGTTGTCGCTTACGGGAACAACTTGGGAAACGGACCGAACCGCCATAAGAGGCAATGAGTGCGAGAGAGAAACAGTCTTCACGAAAAAGGTCTCTCTCTCGCACTCGTTGTCGCTTACGGGAACAACTTGGGAAACGGACCGAACCCCCATAAGAGGCAATGAGTGCGAGAGAGAAAACAGTCTTCACGAAAAAGGTCTCCCTCTCGCACTCGTTGTCGCTTACGGGAACAACTTGGGAAACGGACCGAACCGCCATAAGAGGCAATGAGTGCGAGAGAGAAACAGTCTTCGCGAAAAAGGTCTCTCTCTCGCACGCGTTGTCGCTTACGGGAACAACTTGGGAAACGGACCGAACCGCCATAAGAGGCAATGAGTGCGAGAGAGAAACAGTCTTCACGAAAAAGGTCTCTCTCTCACACTCGTTGTCGCTTACGGGAACAACTTGGGAAACGGACCGAACCGCCATAAGAGGCAATGAGTGCGAGAGAGAAACAGTCGTCACGAAAAAGGTCTCTCTCTCGCACTCGTTGTCGCTTACGGGAACAACTTGGGAAACGGACCGAACCGCCATAAGAGGCAATGAGTGCGAGAGAGAAACAGTCTTCACGAAAAAGGTCTCTCTCTCGCACTCGTTGTCGCTTACGGGAACAACTTGGGAAACGGTCCGAACCGCCATAAGAGGCAATGAGTGGGAGAGAGAAACAGTCTTCGCGAAAAAGGTCTCTCTCTCGCACTCGTTGTCGCTTACGGGAACAACTTGGGAAACGGACCGAACCGCCATAAGAGGCAATGAGTGCGAGAGAGAAACAGTCGTCACGAAAAAGTCATCTCTCTCGCACTCGTTGTCGCTTACGGGAACAACTTGGGAAACGGACCGAACCGCCATAAGAGGCAATGAGTGCGAGAGAGAAACAGTCTCCACGAAAAAGGTCTCTCTCTCGCACTCGTTGTCGCTTACGGGAACAACTTGGGAAACGGACCGAACCGCCATAAGAGGCAATGAGTGCGAGAGAGAAACAGTCTTCACGAAAAAGGTCTCTCTCTCGCACTCGTTGTCGCTTACGGGAAAGCCTAGGGAAACGGTCCGAACCGCCATAAGAGGCGATGAGTGCGAGAGAGAAACAGTCTTCACGAAAATGGTCTCTCTCTCGCACTCGTTGTCTCTTACGGGAACAACTTGGGAAACGGTCCGAACCGCCATAAGAGGCAATGAGTGCGAGAGAAAAACAGTCTTCACGAAAAAGGTCTCTCTCTCGCACGCGTTGTCGCTTACGGGAACAACTTGGGAAACGGTCCGAACCGCCAGAAGAGGCAATGAGTGCGAGAGAGAAACAGTCTTCGCGAAAAAGGTCTCTCTCTCGCACTCGTTGTCGCTTACGGGAACCACTTGGGAAACGGACCGAACCGCCATAAGAGGCAATGAGTGCGAGAGAGAAACAGTCGTCACGAAAAAGTTATCTCTCTCGCACTCGTTGTCGCTTACGGGAACAACTAGGGAAACGGACCGAACCGCCATAAGAGGCAATGAGTGCGAGAGAGAAACAGTCTTCACGAAAAAGGTCTCTCTTTCGCACTCGTTGTCGCTTACGGGAATTACTTGGAAACGGACCGAACCGCCATAAGAGGCAATGAGTGCGAGAGAGAAAATGTCGTCACGAAAAAGGTCTCTCTCTCGCACTCGCTGTCGCTTACGGGAACAACTTGGGAAACGGACCGAACCACCATAAGAGGCAATGAGTGCGAGAGAGAAACAGTCTTCACGAAAAAGGTCTCTCTCTCGCACTCGTTGCCGCTTACGGGAACAACTTGGGAAACGGACCGAACCGCCATAAGAGGCGATGAGTGCGAGAGAGAAACAGTCTTCACGAAAAGGTGTCTCTCTCGCACTCGTTGTCGCTTACGGGAACAACTTGGGAAACGGACCGAACCCCCATAAGAGGCAATGAGTGCGAGAGAGAAACATCTTCACGAAAAGGTCTCTCTCGCACTCGTTGTCGCTAACGGAACAACTTGGGAAACGGACCGATCCGCCATAAGAGGCAATGAGTGCGAGAGAGAAACAGTCTTCACGAAAAGGTCTCTCTCTCGCACTCGTTGTCGCTTAGGGGAACAACTTGGGAAACGGACCGAACCCCTATAAGAGGCAATGAGTGCGAGAGAGAAACAGTCTTCACGAAAAAGGTCTCTCTCTCGCACTCGTTGTCGCTTACGGGAACAACTTGGGAAACGGACCGAACCCCCATAAGAGGCAAACAGTGCGAGAGAGAAACAGTCTTCACGAAAATGGTCTCTCTCTCGCACTCGTTGTCGCTTACGGGAACAACTTGGGAAACGGACCGAACCGCCATAAGAGGCAATGAGTGCGAGAGAGAAACAGTCTTCACGAAAAAGGTCTCTCTCTCGCACTCGTTGTCGCTTACGGGAAAATTTGGGGAAAAACGGACCGAGCCGCCATAAGAGGAATGAGTGCGAGAGAGAAACAGTCTTCACGAAAAAGGTCCCCCTCTCGCACTCGTTGTCGCTTACGGGAACAACTGGGAAACGGACCGAACCGCCATAAGAGGCAATGAGTGCGAGAGAGAAACAGTCTTCGAGAAAAGGTCTCTCTCTCGCACGCGTTGTCGCTTACGGGAACAACTTGGGAAACGGACCGAACCGCCATAAGAGGCAATGAGTGCGAGAGAGAAACAGTCTTCACGAAAAAGGTCTCTCTCTCGCACTCGTTGTCGCTTACGGGAACAACTTGGGAAACGGACCGAACCGCCATAAGAGGCAATGAGTGCGAGAGAGAAACAGTCTTCGCGAAAAAGGTCTCTCTCTCTCGCACTCGTTGTCGCTTACGGGAACCACTTGGGAAACGGACCGAACCGCCATAAGAGGCAATGAGTGCGAGAGAGAAACAGTCGTCACGAAAAAGTTATCTCTCTCGCACTCGTTGTCGCTTACGGGAACAACTAGGGAAACGGACCGAACCGCCATAAGAGGCAATGAGTGCGAGAGAGAAACAGTCTTCACGAAAAAGGTCTCTCTCTCGCACTCGTTGTCGCTTACGGGAATTACTTGGGAAACGGACCGAACCGCCATAAGAGGCAATGAGTGCGAGAGAGAAAATGTCGTCACGAAAAAGGTCTCTCTCTCGCACTCGCTGTCGCTTACGGGAACAACTTGGGAAACGGACCGAACCACCATAAGAGGCAATGAGTGCGAGAGAGAAACAGTCTTCACGAAAAAGGTCTCTCTCTCGCACTCGTTGCCGCTTACGGGAACAACTTGGGAAACGGACCGAACCGCCATAAGAGGCGATGAGTGCGAGAGAGAAACAGTCTTCACGAAAAAGGTGTCTCTCTCGCACTCGTTGTCGCTTACGGGAACAACTTGGGAAACGGACCGAACCCCCATAAGAGGCAATGAGTGCGAGAGAGAAACATTCTTCACGAAAAAGGTCTCTCTCTCGCACTCGTTGTCGCTTACCGGAACAACTTGGGAAACGGACCGATCCGCCATAAGAGGCAATGAGTGGGAGAGAGAAACAGTCTTCACGAAAAAGGTCTCTCTCTCGCACTCGTTGTCGCTTACGGGAACAACTTGGGAAACGGACCGAACCCCTATAAGAGGCAATGAGTGCGAGAGAGAAACAGTCTTCACGATAAAGGTCTCTCTCTCGCACTCGTTGTCGCTTACGGGAACAACTTGGGAAACGGACCGAACCCCCATAAGAGGCAAAGAGTGCGAGAGAGAAACAGTCTTCACGAAAATGGTCTCTCTCTCGCACTCGTTGTCGCTTACGGGAACAACTTGGGAAACGGACCGAACCGCCATAAGAGGCAATGAGTGCGAGAGAGAAACAGTCTTCGCGAAAAAGGTCTCTCTCTCGCACGCGTTGTCGCTTACGGGAACAACATGGGAAACGGACCGAACCGCCATAAGAGGCAATGAGTGCGAGAGAGAAACAGTCTTCACGAAAAAGGTCTCTCTCTCGCACTCGTTGTCGCTTACCGGAACAACTTGGGAAACGGACCGAACCGCCATAAGAGGCAATGAGTGCGAGAGAGAAACAGTCTTCGCGAAAAAGGTCTCTCTCTCGCACGCGTTGTCGCTTACGGGAACAACTTGGGAAACGGACCGAGCCGCCGTAAGAGGCAATGAGTGCGAGAGAGAAACAGTCTTCACGAAAAAGGTCTCTCTCTCGCACTCGTTTTCGCTTACGGGAACAACTTGGGAAACGGACCGAACCGCCATAAGAGGCAATGAGTGCGAGAGAGAAACAGTCGTCACGAAAAAGGTCTCTCTCTCGCACTCGTTGTCGCTTACGGGAACAATTTGGGAAACGGACCGAACCGCCATAATGGCAATGGGTGCGAGAGAGAAACAGTCTTCACGAAAAAGGTCTCTCTCTCCCACTCGTTGTCGCTTACGGGAACAACTTGGGAAACGGACCGAACCCCCATAAGAGGCAATGAGTGCGAGAGAGAAACAGTCTTCACGAAAATGGTCTCTCTCTCGCACTCGTTGTCGCTTACCGGAACAACTTGGGAAACGGACCGAACCGCCATAAGAGGCAATGAGTGCGAGAGAGAAACAGTCTTCGCGAAAAAGGTCTCTCTCTCGCACGCGTTGTCGCTTACGGGAACAACTTGGGAAACGGACCGAACCACCATAAGAGGCAATGAGTGCGAGAGAGAAACAGTCTTCACGAAAAAGGTCTCTCTCTCGCACTCGTTGTCGCTTACCGGAACAACTTGGGAAACGGACCGAACCGCCATAAGAGGCAATGAGTGCGAGAGAGAAACATTCTTCACGAAAAAGGTCTCTCTCTCGCACTCGTTGTCGCTTACGGGAACAACTTGGGAAACGGACCGAACCGCCATAAGAGGCAATGAGTGCGAGAGAGAAACAGTCTTCACGAAAAAGGTCTCTCTCTCGCACTCGTTGTCGCTTACCGGAACAACTTGGGAAACGGACCGAACCGCCATAAGAGGCAATGAGTGCGAGAGAGAAACAGTCTTCACGAAAAAGGTCTCTCTCTCGCACTCGTTGTCGCTTACGGGAACAACTTGGGAAACGGACCGAACCCCCATAAGAGGCAATGAGTGCGAGAGAGAAACAGTCTTCACGAAAATGGTCTCTCTCTCGCACTCGTTGTCGCTTACGGGAACAACTTGGGAAACGGACCGAGCCGCCATAAGAGGCAATGAGTGCGAGAGAGAAACAGTCGTCACGAAAAAGGTCTCTCTCTCGCACTCGTTGTCGCTTACGGGAACAACTTGGGAAACGGACCGAACCGCCATAAGAGGCAATGAGTGCGAGAGAGAAACAGTCTTCACGAAAAAGGTCTCTCTCTCGCACTCGTTGTCGCTTACGGGAACAACTTGGGAAACGGACCGAACCGCCATAAGAGGCAATGAGTGCGAGAGAGAAACAGTCTTCACGAAAAAGGTCTCTCTCTCGCACTCGTTGTCGCTTACGGGAACAACTTGGGAAACGGACCGAACCCCCATAAGAGGCAATGAGTGCGAGAGAGAAACAGTCTTCACGAAAAAATGTTCTCTCTCTCGCACTTGTTGTCGCTTACGGGAACAACTTGGGAAACCGACCGAACCGCCATAAGAGGCAATGAGTGCGAGAGAGAAACAGTCTTCACGAAAAAGGTCTCTCTCTCGCACTCGTTGTCGCTTACGGGAACAACTTGGGAAACGGACCGAGCCGCCATAAGAGGCAATGAGTGCGAGAGAGAAACAGTCGTCACGAAAAAGGTCTCTCTCTCGCACTCGTTGTCGCTTACGGGAACAACTTGGGAAACGGACCGAACCGCCATAAGAGGCAATGAGTGCGAGAGAGAAACAGTGGTTAAGTCCGTTTCTCAAGTTGTTCCCGTAAAGCGACAACGAGCGCGTGAGAGAGACCTTTTTCATGAAGACTGTTTCTCTGTTGCACTCATTGCGTCTAATGGCGGTTCAGTCGTTTTTCCAAATTAGAGATATTTACGAAAAAAAAAAAAAAGTAACGTCACACGCGTGCTTAGTTCATTATTAGGTACTTTCTTCCTTTTTTTTTTCTTTTTCTTTACAAAGAACCCCAAACAGACCCTTAAATGCAACTGAGCAATGAATCTGATTGCGGTTTTAAATTATAGGTTAGGGTAAGAAGTGTCCTTTGTCTCAAACATGTCTGTGTGTTTAGTTTTTCTTCCAACTAAAATAATTTATTGAATTATATTTTAAATAAGCCTTTTAATGCTGCTTTATCTGTAATTCACTTTTTTGTTCCGAGAATTTAAAAAAAAAAAAAAATAAGAATTCGAGTCGCAAAGGAAAATTTTTCCATTGAAACATAGGACAGTTCCTAATCTATCATTCAAATCCATAGTCAAGTCAATTGAGTGGTAGGAAGGGAGAAATATTAATTTCTCTTGGCAGAGACTTATCTACTTCAACTGAAGATTGAAGTGGCAGGTATGCAACCAGATTGAGAAAATTTGTCTCAGACCTTTGTTTTCCTTTTTTTCAAGCGCATCCCGGTCAGTGGAAAAATTTAATGGTCTTTAAGTCAAATAGTCCAGTCAAATGGTAGTTTCACCTGGAAAAAAATGGTGGAAAGCGGGAGTTAACGTTTTTCGGTGCAGTTAGGTGTCCTTTTTAACATACTGATTTTTCACCCCTGTGAGGCCTGTGCTAAAGCCGCCATCTTGAAAATAAGAAGCCTAAAAACGGTTTTTTGCAAATATCTCGATTTCTATGCATTTTACGAGAAAAGTACTTCAGTATTAAAATGCTCTACGCAAAATTTCCCACAAAAAAGATTCTATACAATTTTTACGTCCAGCGCAAAGTTTAGGAGCTAGGAGCGTAAGTAGATTTACCCTTTTTTCGGTACCCCCGCGCGAGCTGCGAAACGCGCCCTAGGCACTCGGCGCATCACACCGCGCTTGTCTCCTCTCTATCTCAACGCACCGTATGCTTTATTTAGAGAAGAGGGGGAAACATTGGCACCCCAGGGTGTCCCTAAAGCACCCTCTAGTGCCCCCCTGAGTCCCCTCCCCTCCGTTGAGAGTTAAAACAGCCTATGTGCGCACGGGAATTGAGGGGTCCTTTTTCCCCACTTTTACACCCGTTTTTCGACGAAATTTTTTGCTTTCCCGCTTAGATATGAAATTTCATGCCGTATTCAAATTTGTAGCCCAAACCCAAAATTCCCCGCCCCCCCCCCACCCTCCCCCCTTTCCCCAAAACACCCCCCTCTCCCCACAATTGCCGCGTTATCATCTTTTTGGTAGCGGTTAGAAAGATTGGCCCGTTTTTTTTTTTTTTGTGTTTTTCCCCTTTGGAAAATATGAGGCATAGAGGCAAATATAAAGACAAAATTATGCAGTTCCTCCTTTGAGCAAGAGATATATTACTATGTAGATACTGAGGGATGGAGGGGGGTCAACTTTATTCATCAAACATTTATTTTAAGTTTAGAATATATAAAGAATATTCTGTAACAAAAACTCTCTTCAAATATTACATAGTTAAACTCAGAACTGTCTGAATGTTTTTGCTCTTAATTTAAAAACGATCGAAAGTCAAAATGTTTATAATATCAAGTATCAAGAGCGGTTTGATTTGTATTTGGCGCGTATTTTATTTTCTTTCCTAGTTGTGTAAATGAAGCATAATTTTATACATTGGCGGCTCGTGACATTCGGCAACCGTGTCGTTTGCCATTTAAATCTATGTGAAAGAATCGATTTCTCAGGGATGCAAAACGATTATTTTACGTAGGTTCAAATGGAGCGACTCTGTTACTGCCTCATGGCACGAGCCGCCCCTGATTTTTTGTTGAATGAGATTGATTTTCTTACCAGGCTTGCCCTCTTTTAGAACTATACACTGAGAAAAATTTCTTGTTGCCGTAACCCGACGTCATTTTAATACTTACTTAATACTTAATCAGAATTCCTATTATTTTTTAACTATACCAACCCCCTTTCATAAATGTCAAGAGATATAGTTTTTGTAATAAAGCTAGACACATTTCTGCATGTTGACATTTATGAAAGGGGGCTGGTATAGTTTATTGAAAAATCATAATAAGTTTACAAAAAAGGCGAAAAGTTCTGAATGTATACTTTGCACGGTTGTTTTCAAGTAACATTAAAAAATTATGCATTATTGGGTAAAAATATTATCGTTTTACATTTAAACACATGTAGGTCAAAGTGTAAAGTAGTATTATGCTTATGCTATGATCTTTACATCGTTGCATGGACAATTTTATATGCACTTTCTTTATTGGAACAAGAATTATATAGTTCTAAAAGAGGGCTAGCCTGGTAAGAAAATCAATCTCATTCAACAAAAAATCAGGGGCGGCTCGTGCCATGAGGCAGTAACAGAGTCGCTCCATTTGAACCTACGTAAAATAATCGTTTTGCATCCCTGAGAAATCGATTCTTTCACATAGATTTAAATGGCAAACGACACGGTTGCCGAATGTCACGAGCCGCCAATGTATAAAATTATGCTTCATTTACACAACTAGGAAAGAAAATAAAATACGCGCCAAATACAAATCAAACCGCTCTTGATACTTGATATTATAAACATTTTTTGACTTTCGATCGTTTTTAAATTAAGAGCAAAAACATTCAGACAGTTCTGAGTTTAACTATGTAATATTTGAAGAGAGTTTTTGTTACAGAATATTCTTTATATATTCTAAACTTAAAATAAATGTTTGATGAATAAAGTTGACCCCCCTCCATCCCTCAGTATCTACATAGTAATATATCTCTTGCTCAAAAGGAGGAACTGCATAATTTTGTCTTTATATTTGCCTCTATGCCTCATATTTTCCAAAGGGGAAAAACACAAAAAAACAAAACGGTCCAATTCTTTCTAACCGCTACCAAAACGATGATAACGCGGCAATTGTGGGGAGAGGGGGGTGTTTTGGGAAGGGGCGAGGGTGGGAGGGGGGGGCGGGGAATTTGGTTGGTCTACAATTCGAATACGGCATGAAATTTCATATCTTAAGCGGGAAAGCAAAAAGTTTCGTCGAAAATCGGGTGTAAAAGTGGGAAAATGGACCCCTCAATTCCCGTGCGCACATAGGCTGTTTTAACTCTCAACGGAGGGGAGGGGACTCAGGGGGGCACTAGAGGGTGCTTTAGGGACACCCTGGGGTGCCAATGTTTCCCCCTCTTCTCTAAATAAAGCATACGGTGCGTTGAGATAGAGAGGAGACAAGCGCGGTGTGATGCGCCGAGTGCCTAGGGCGCGTTTCGCAGCTCGCGCGGGGGTACCGAAAAAAGGGTAAATCTACTTACGCTCCTAGCTCCTAAACTTTGCGCTGGACGTAAAAATTGTATAGAATCTTTTTTGTGGGAAATTTTGCGTAGAGCATTTTAATACTGAAGTACTTTTCTCGTAAAATGCATAGAAATCGAGATATTTGCAAAAAACCGTTTTTAGGCTTCTTATTTTCAAGATGGCGGCTTTAGCACAGGCCTCACAGGGGTGAAAAATCAGTATGTTAAAAAGGACACCTAACTGCACCGAAAAACGTCAACTTCCGCTTTCCACCATTTTTTTCCAGGTAAAGCCATTATTTTTGACCATTTGACTGGACTAAAATAGGCGGGAAAGTTTTTATTTTGGGTCAAGTACCTCATCCATTAGGTTTCACGCGCTTACAAGTCAGGGAGCGAGAAGTGATTACGTACACTGCTAAAGAATAGTCGGTTGAAAGAAATAATATGGAATTTGTGATAGGTACGCAAAATTCAACTTTAAATGATATTCGTCGCACTCACAATATTTCTCTAGTTTTGAGATCAACAGTTTTCGAGCCGTGTACACCGTGGTGTCCGTGTTATATAGCTTGAAAGAAAACTTGAAATTTGTTTCCAAAACTGTGGGAAGTATAAAGCCATACTCCTTCGAGTATAATTGCACCTACTGCGAGCTGAAATTGTTCATGGACCATCTTGAAGGTATAAGACAATTTCCTGTTTGCTATGTGGTGGAAATTCTTCGAAAAATCACTATTCTCGACCCATTCAATTTAAAACACGTGATAAAATAGTGCTAGGGACCGTAGCAATCGAGTCATTATGAGCAGTTCTTAGCATAGATTAAGCAACGGTCGCCAGAAAAAATTGCCCACCAAATAGAAACCGTTACTCAGTCTAAGTTCCCAGGACTCGCCACGAGGAGGCGCCTGCTCTTAGAGTCCCGCTTAACAACTAGGTGTACATAGTATGAATTAAGAGTAGAAATGAGGAGGTTTTAAAAATCCCGCGGCGATCGTTAAAATCCCCTCACCCCGCTGGAAAAAAGGGGTATCCTTCAAAGACGGTCTGAATACACGTGGCGCTTGCTAAAGTCACGGAGTATGCCATTACTTCACCGAACAGTTCAAACATCTAATGACCGGGTGTAAACACCACTAACAACCGGGGTTGTAAGCCGGGAGAGCGGTTTAAAAAGATCGGATCCGTGATGGCGGAAAAACCGTAACTAGAAAGAACCCAGGGCGTTCTGGCACGGATTTGAAGAAGAACAGGAAATGGGAACTTACCTAAAAACTAGAACTTATAAACTAAAACTTATGAACTAAAACTTATAAACTAAAACTTATGAACTAAATCTTGTAAACTAAAACTTATAAACTAACTTATAAACTAAAACTTATAAACTAAATAGAGGTGCGTTCAGCTCTAGTCGTGGCCACGAGGAGGGCTGAACTGAAGAGTAGTGAAAATGGTCATCGTTTATATGTCAGACGGGCCCCGTCAACTCTTCGTGCCACAGTGTTGCCAGATCGATGGTAAAAAGCCGTATCATCCCCATTTAAATCAATGTAAAGTGTACGGCTTTTTCACCCCAATCTGGCAACACTGTGGTGCCACACTCAGCGGATCACCGTATCACTGCGCTTTCGCGGTACTCCATCACCAAGGTTATAGATTAAAGACGTATGCTCATCTGACTTCGCGCCACAAATTCAGTGGCGCGCAGTTCAAAATCACTGCAGGCAAGATGGCCGACAAAAGCAGAAAACATATACTCTTTGCAGAAAACATTGGGTTGTTTTCTGCTTTCCTGCAGAGGGCAGCCCAATGTTTTCTGCTTTTGTCGGCCATCTTGCCTGCAGTGATTTTGAACTGCGCGCCACTGAATTTGTGGCGCGAAGTCAGATGAGCATACCTCTTTAATCTATAACCTTGCTCCGTCACGACTACTGTTGCACGAATTCACCAACAGGAGCGCGCGCTAGATCTCCCGCAATAAAAAATATTTATGTCTCATATGTACCTATTTACCGTTAATCTTTACCTTTTTTCCTTCTTCCAATCCTTCCAATTATTCTTGCGATCTTCGGATGAAGGGTCATGAAATTACACGCATGTATGACGCGAATGTTTACTCTTTCAAAATACATTTTCATTTCACTGTAGAAATAATTTCTAACAAAGAGCACACACGCTATGTTTCAAACCCAACTTCCAACTGTTGTATCAACTGGCCGGGTTCATCCGGTAAGGATGCTGCTATCAATTTCCCATGTAGTTGGATCCTTTTTCCAAAAAAAATCTTCTAATTGATACGATCGCCGGATGTAGGGGTCATAAAAATACATGTCTGCTCTTCCGAGGAAATCTTCACGTCACCACTGTGCTCATTTTCAGAATAGCAGGGCCGGATTTAATGCGGGGCGACCAGGGCGCGCGCCCCGGGGCCCCCACCACAAAGGGGCCCCCACCACAAAGCAGGTCCTTTTTTTTGGTATCGATGGTTGATGAACTACCTTTTTTCTCTCTGTACAATACTGTAACAGTCCGGCAATGTTGTACGTGAAGCTTTTTGTAAAATAACCCTTAAAAAAATAAAGAAACATTGAAAAATACTAACGAAACTTTAGAAATTATTAACGACTTTTTTATCAGGGTGATAATTTACTTATTTTACTCGATATGCCTTTTAAAGTAGGGACTTTATAATTTATTATTCCTAAGATCTACCGGGAGGGGGCCCCCCAATCACCAAAGGTCCGCCGCACCGGGGCCCCCTGCAACCTAAATCCGGCCCTGGAATAGAGCACATGCCCGGTTTTTGTGTCCCTCCTTTTGGATATACTTACAATTAGTCTTGATTGAATGGTTCTGTTGCAAACTTTTACTGCAGCATTGTTGAGGGTAGGTTCTAATGAAAAATTGCGTAAAAATCACATCGAAAGCATCGAAAAGCATCAAACTCTTCTTACAAAGTCACAAACGGCGTTTTGAGGAAAGCCTAAGATGGCGGTTGAAAGGGCGAATCAACCTCGCATATGTATGCACCACGAGCACCAAAATATGGTCGACGACCAAGGTACTCATATATTTAACAGGTATGCTCAACTCGCTTCCCGCGTCATCTTCAGTGGCGCGCAATTCGAAATTACTGCAACCAAGATGGCCGACAAAATAAGAAAACACACCAACTCGCTCGGGCGACTCCGGCGACGAGAGTATCGCCCGAGTGAATCCCTGTGTTTTCTTCTTTTGTCGGCCATCTTGGCTGCAGTAATTTCGAATTGCGCGCCACTGAAGATGACGCGGGCAGCGAGTTGAGCATACCTGTTAAATATAAGTACCTTGGCCGACGACGAAAATTTATATTGTTGGTTGCTGTAGGTAGGCCCTAACAGGGATTAACGCCAGTTCACCTCTCCAATAATAAAATATTAATAATTTGGTGAATTTCATGATCAGGCTGCACTTCAATATGAGGAGATTTTTACCTGATTTCCTGGGTTTGTTTTTTTTCTATTTGTTAGACTATGGCCATTTCGGATAATTTTTATCCATCCTCAGGTCTGTGGAAAATAATATATCTCCTCATAATAAAATGTTGTTGGTTAGAATGTAAACAAACGACTCACTTCCTCAAAGTACCTAAATTTTAAGTCATTCTGTGAGTTTTTCCTCGGTAAATTTTACTTTCTCTTTGATGTTTGTAATTATTGATTACTGCGATGAATATATCACCACGTTTTGTGTGAATTTGCCTGAATTCTGAAATGAAACCCCCGAGCAAGAATCTACTTTTCCAAATTCCGTCGTCGACCATCTTTGCCAGTAGCGCACCGAGAGTTTCTTCATCTCTCTCTTTTCTCCATTAAAAAACGTATGTTAGACACGTATGGACAACGGGATAAAACCCCCTGTTTCTGTCCTTTTCCTACTTATACATTCAAATGGGAATTGAGAGAGATGGAAGATATTCTGGTTGCGCCAGTGATCTTTGCTAATCGTGGTGCTGATGCATGCACGCAGGTTAATTGATTCGCCTATTATAACCGCCATCTTTGTTGATTCCCTCAAATTGTAGGAAATTATTTCCAGACAATTTTCTAGTCACCACCGAAATTTTTATTTCGAACCTTCAAAGTAGCTCACAAGCAGGGACTTATAACGTACAATAATTTGTCGTGATGACTGCGACAAACCTTCTTTTTCTGCATGATTCAGTGACTGATCTATCATTAGAGGAGTGGAGCGGGTACCATCAATTTGTAAACTCCTGAGGGATTAAAATGAAGAAAAAAGAACCCCAGCAAGAGAAAGGAATATAATCTGAGATCTATCAATCAATTGTGCAGCTCTGAAAGACTCCGGCCCAGAAAGCAACAGGTCCGATATAGAAGAGACGATCTCCTGAAGATGGATCAGTAAAATTGTCAGGTGTGCTCTTTCAAAGAGATCCTAATGTAAATTGCAATGCCGATCCGTAGACAAAAGCAGACCTGATGTCTCCCTATAGGTTGGTCCTTCTTCTGGAGCCGTCGACGATAAAGGAAATTGCGGGGAGATATAGGCTTCATGAAATACATTAGGTGTGCTGGTCCGCTAAGAATATCATCGTGGCTAAATGATGATTTCATTTTACGAGCACACCCGTCTTCCGTGAGTTCTCAATTTTGGATGCACCACACACAATACACCCATGCGTCCATTCCATTTTTTTTTTTTTTTATTTCCTCTGAGAGTACATAACCTATAAAATCAAGACGTTTAGTAAAGGCATAGCAAAATGCATGCAGCTTGGACTTGGAGCGAGATTTCGAGTCGGTCGCACGAGAGACTTCCTACGGCAATTTATGCAACGATAAATCAGATAATCCAAGTGTTGAAACGCGCGTTTTAGCGTCCGTTAAACGCGCAGACGCGAGTTGGACCTCTGAATGAAAACCCTCCTCACATATGTGACTATCATTTATCAATATCGCTAAATAGTTCAGAGATTAGACGACTCGACTCAATCTCTGTTGCTTGCTCTTTGTCACGTCGCACATAGGGTGGAAGTGTCCGGTTCGGCGATCAAAATTCATACGGATAAAATTACTTAAACTTGTCGTTTGAAAGCTTCTAATACTAAATTTTATAAACGACTTCTAACACCCGATTGAAGCTGGAAAATGTACACACAGAGTCATACACAGGGGGAAAAAAAGTTTTGTATTTAAAAAGAAATATTTTTGAATTACGTATATACTTGTATAAACGACAAAAATACGTATTTTAAAATTAGAACTAAGTATTGTTAAATTAAAAAAAACTTTTCATTAGATCAAAATACCAAATTTTCAAATTTAAAAACAATTATTTTCAATTGAAATAAGTTATTTTTAATTTAAAAACAATTAATTTCAGTTTAAAAGTACGTCTTACTGTCATATAATTCAAAAATATTTTTTTTTCAATTTAAAACATTTTTTTTTTTTTTCTGTGTAAAATCAGTTCAGCTTTAAAATGATAATTAAGACGTCTCCAGGAGAAGGGAACTTGAAACATCAGGCGAGTTCTTCCAAAAAAATTAACCTCACGATCTCATTAGAATATACTCAGATGAGCACACCCATCCTTTCGTGTGTCCTTTTTCCGGAGACGGTCCCAATTATTTTACCCTTTCAGACCGGACATTTTTATTATTCAGAAACGGATTTTTGACCAACATAGTTGATGTTAGCGCTGTCTTCTCATCAAAATTGATGCGCATATTGTATTTTCATTTTTTCCTTATAAGACTCAATGTCATTCAGATGGGCATTGAAATGTACACTATGTGTGAGAGGGTCAAGGTGATTTGAACTTTTTAATGATGGTCTGTGGGTCAAAAAGTGTGGACTTGGAAAATCAAAATTTGAGGATTTTTTTTTTTTGCTTTCTTTTTACTCTTTTTTCTACTCTGTTTTTGCAGAAGTGGTTAAAAAACTGTAGGAGGGGGTAACTTGCATTTGTAACAGGAGTGGTGGTTCTTTTTTCCGACAAATCCATCCAAAACGGCTTGGATTATGACTTCCATGTTCCTTTCAATCTATGTAAACGGGTGAGGGATTTTTTTTCTCCCTCTCTCTTTTTATTTACTTTCCCCTCTTTTATATATTTTTTATTTTTTCCCTTCTTTTTCCTCACTGTTTTCAGCCCTTCTTTCTAAGAAAAAAAGGGGAGGGTGTATTGAGCCCCCAAAAGACCCCCTCCCAGTGATGGGCAAAAACCATTTTTTGAATAACCGTGAATAATGAACTAAAATTATTCACATTATTTTCATGTTATTACTGTTAGTAAGTCGAAGTCCTGCATATTCATCTGTCATAAGATGAATGACTAAAAATTTGATTTACTAATAGGAATATCATGAGAATAATGCGAATAATTTTAGTTAATTATTCATGGTTATTCAAAAAATGATTTTGTTCATCACTGCGCCCTCCACGGACTGCCGCTGTTGAGCTTGTTGCATTTTGGCCGTCGAATTGCTAATGGGGCAGTTGCAAGGGTCTAAAATGTTATGTTTTTTTATAAAGAAAGTAAAAGTACTTGATGAGCTGAGAAGAAAGATGTCTTTGGTTTCTATTTAGGTCCCTTTATTCCGGAGATGAGATGTTGGCCCGAAATACATTGTTTAAAATGGGAATTCCGCGTAATGACGTCACCACGCACGCACGATTTTTCGCAACTTTACGAGCGTGAATCTTCAAAACCAGGACACTTGGGAAAAACCCAAAGGCACCATTGTTCTCAGCTCATCAAGTATATCATTTTTCTTGATTAAAAACACACAATTTTAGACCCATGCAACTGCCCCATTCAAGTCCGACTGTGCGTCGCGTCGAAGCAATGGATAAAATGACCCACCAAGGAGGTGAACTGAATACAATGCGAAAGGCTCTCATTGAAATATTTTGTGGAGAATATTTGTGGTGCAGTGATAATGGGTATAAAAGGAGAAGACGACACACACACACGGAGATGGCACCGATGCCACCGGTGGTCCGCCGCGGGGGGTTCCCCGGGATGATTTTTAAATTCAAATCGATGATTTGTGCAATATTCAACACTTCCTTCATCCGAATTATATCAGAATATTAATGATGCAACTTATCTAGTGTCGCGTCGTTGCATCGGCGGGTTCAACCGCGTAAGGTGTGTTTTGTTTGTAAAATTGCGTGTGCGCTTAACCCCCCCCCCCTCCCCAACTAAATCCCCCTCCCCTCTCTATACAAGATTCAGCTCGCCTTGTTTTGGGCCCATTGCGCATTGTGGAAGGAGAGAATTGAGGCACCAATTTGTTGTAATATTTTCTTTTGTATATGCTCCAGACTGGATTGCAATCGACCGAGCGCGGTTTGTAATTTTTTTTTTCTTTCTTTCTTTTTTTTTTTCTGGAGTGTTTGCGTTTATTGTGGTTTCATAGCCGTTTGCGGAACAAAAATAAATATCGATTTTCCATTATAATGTCGGAAGTATATAAGAAATAATATCTGTGTTGATGACTGAGAGTTTTTGTAGGGCTCTGTGCAGACCATCTGACTTGATCATCAAAGTATCCTCGTGAATATATAGGTTGTTGCCGCACTAAAAAAATAGCTATCGTAAGATTTAGGTACCATAACTTGGTTCAACTGATTGACAATTCAAGAAAATTGTAAATTTAACGTTTTTCATAGTTTGAGTTCAAGATGTCTTGGTTAAAATTTAACCTTATTTACACGGTTAAAATTTAACCAATACGTTTGAAACTCGAACCATGGAAAACTTAAAATTTACAATTTTCTTGGATTGTCGATCCGTTAAACCAAGTTATGGTAAATCCTACGATAGCTGTTTTTTTAGTGCGTGCACATATCATCTTGTACACCCACTGCCCCAAAAGCGGTGAGCCTTGTACGATCATCAGTGCATCGTCTGGGATCGTCATCAATCATAAGGCAAAGATTATTTTCTCGTCAGATGCTCACAAATTTGAAAATGTTGACGTCAAATGTCTATTGATTTGAGACTAATTGAAAATGATTTATGTTACTTACCTATCACTGAAAAGTCGACTTGTAAATGTGGTTATCATCCGTCCTACTTTTTAAGCATTTGACAGGCGCGCCGTCGTCCGGTTTGAGTTTTGAAAATTGAGGATATGTCCGGCTTTCTTACTATTTAACTTTTGCTTCAAGCGATTCAGAATAGTTAATTCTTGAGTGAAATCCAGCTCGAAATATGATGAGCACATGAAAAAAAAATTTGCAAAATTCACTCATAGACTCATAAAATAACTGCGATATTACGCCAGAAAGTTTAAAGTTATTTTGTGAGTCTGTGAGTGAATTTCGTGTTTTTACTTTCTCAGATCTAACAAAGTTGGAAATTGAGAAAGTATTGTGTTTGATTTTTTGTATGGAGTTCAACCACCAAAATTTCTGCAGTTGGTGTTTCCAATCAATAGATGTCGACCAGTGGCGTAGCGTGCAATTCGGCGATGTTGTATTTTGTCCATTTAAACCCATAAAGAAGGTCGAATGCAAAGCTGTTTACCCAACACCCATTAGTTCGATCTTTTTCACGGGTTTATATAGACGAACTGCGACGCTGCAAAATTGCACGCTACGCCAGTGATGTCAACGAAGGACTTGAAGCAAATTCACGATAAAAATAAAGTCGAGCTTTGAGCAATAAGCAAAAACCTTGGGGGTGTAGGCCGTAGGGGTGGATCTATAGAAATATCCATACTTGTCATACACATAATCAAAATTAAAAGAGGATGGAGTAAATCGGCAACGGTGTTCCTTCGTCCAATTCCACGTAAAACACTCGACTCACATGTGTTGTGACGTATTCACTTCTATAGTTGTATTAAATAGGGGATAGTAGCCAGTAGCATAACTTGTTTTTTGAAGGCGCGGAGAGACTTCAATAGTCAGATAGAAACATGGGTGCCGTATTCACATGTATAGTTGTATTAAATAGGGGATAAAAGCCAGTAGCATAACTTGTTTTTTGAAGGCGCGGAGAGACTTCAACAGTCAGATAGAAACATGGGTGCCGTGTGCGTGGGGCGTGATTGCATTGACGCAGCCAAGATCTCTTCCATCTCTCTCATTTTCCCTTTGAATGTTTAAGTAGAAAAAGGATAGGAAGAGGGCGTTTTAACTCTTTGACTATCCGTGTCTAACATGCGTGTTTTAATGGAGAAAAGAGGGAGATAAACGGAGACTCAGAGGCGCATGGGCAAGATATCTCTTCCATCTCTTTCATTTTCCCTTTGAATGTATGAGTAGAAAAAGGATAGCTGTAGAGGGGTTGTTAGCCCTTTGCCTATCCTTGTCTAACACATGGAGTGTTTCAATTGAGAAAAGATGAGATGGAAAGAGGAAAGAGAATTTCTCTCCGTTGCGCTGGTGATGATTGTCATCGCCCGCCAAGGGCGGATCCAGCAATCTGGCAACCATGTATTCTTCCCATTTGAACGTATGAGGAAGAATCTATTCTCGAGGGGGCCATGGTCCCTTGACTAATCGATTGTTTCTCACGCATTCAAATGGGAAGAATACACAGTTGCCAGATCGCTGGATCCGCCCATGTGACGCCCGCCTCCGCGAAAGTGACGTTCATTGCTATGACGTCAATGATAGTATAAGTTCACGTGTACCATGACTTTCAAAAGAAAATCCTCTCATAGAAATTTTAAGGCATAATGTCACAAGTGGCTATACTGTGAGACTCTGAAATAACTGAAAACCGTAAAATTTCTCAAATGGGTCGGGAAATTAAACAATGAAAATTGCTATGAGGTTGCTTTCTTTTGGAAACCATATAGTACAACTTCGCGAAGCCTTCGATGATGCGATAGTACTTGTAAGTCGCCCATTACTCAAGGGAGTAGCGGAAATACGCTCCTTCTCCTTAACAATTGCTCTGGTCATGCTCTACGGTCTGATATCGTTAAAAAAAAGCCAAAAATCGGAATGTGAATTTCTCATGAATTTATCATTAATTTATAAACTTTCATGAAAAATTTTAACTACTGAGAACTCTCTTAACAAGTAATTTAAACCTAGAAATGTCACTGAAAAGTTTTAGGTTAAGCATCATAGGTTGAAAACGATGGTTTTTGATGATTTATTTCATTTCGTAAATGACTACCAGTCAAACTGCAGAGTTATTTGAGGGTGGATGCTGTATCATTTGTTCACCAGTCTACGGTCAACAAAGCAAATAAACCCGTTTTGAAGGTGCTTTAGTCAAGGTTATGTTTGAATTTTTGAAATGTCAGGTTGGCAATTTAAGTGTTTGCGGTGGATTTCAGCTCAGCGATGCCAATTTGACGATCGTACTTCGAGCGTGTATACGAAGGCCTTCGTGTGACGATGGATGGTATGTCATCTGTTCACCAATTTCACTTAACAAAACCAAATAAAACCACTTTTTGAGATGTTTTGGTCAAGTCTATGTTTGAGTTTTACAGGAGTCAGATTGGCAACTCTGCAGTTTGGTCAAATCCATTGGAGCTTGAATACGATTGTACGAAGCGCTTTAAAACTGTTATCGTTGATTCACACGCCGGCAATGTTCCGCACCAGGCGTTGAAGTCACTTGCGCCTTCAAAAGTAGGTGCTGGCAAAATCACCTATGACCAACCTCTACCTCGTCGATTTACACGCCGGCAATGTTCCGCACCAGGCGTTGAAGTCACTTGCGCCTTCAGAAGTAGGTGCTGGCAAAATCACCTATGACCAACCTCTACCTCGTCGATTTACACGCCGGCAATGTTCCGCACCAGGCGTTGAAGTCACTTGCGCCTTCAAAAGTAGGTGCTGGCAAAATCGCCTATGACCAACCTCTACCCTTCATTGAATTAGCATCGTTTCAGTTCGAGATATTGTAAGGGTCATTTCATAAGTCTAGGCGCACCTTGACCGATATACGAATAATATTTTGTAATTTACTTACTTCATTACTCACTTTTCACATTAAATAATATTATGCAATGGAAACGAATTGGAGCGTTGGCTTTTCATTGAAAACACTTTAAAATCAGAAGATCAGATCAAAGGTTTAAGGTCATAGTCGCAGGCAGGTTATGTTTTGATGCTAAGGAATGAGAATTGTGAATTCGTTAATCATACGTGAGCTGCGCCTACACTTCTGCAACGAACTCTGTGCTGAAGCTGTTGTCTGATGGAATAGAAAAATAACCTCTAATAGAAATAACCTCTCTAAAAGAGACAATGGCCTTTCAAAGTACATTTTGAAATTGAAGGGTCCAGCTTGATTTATTCTTCGGAGGTTTTCGCGCCTTAAATATAACTTTGACCCTTATGAGCTGATAAAAGAACTCGGAGAGGTGAGTAAAAATGTGACAAATGCCGCGTTTATTTTTTTTTTATTGCCATTTCTTTTCTCCGCTTTCACGGAAAAAGAATGGTGTAACAAAACCATTCGCATAGCTGATTTTGGCCCCTACCAGAGTTAAGATAAACTTGACCAGAGTTATGGAACATTTGACCGGGAATCAGGTCAATTTCACTTATGATACCTGGTCAAATGTTTCAAAACTCTGGTCAAGTTTATCTTAACTCTGGCAGGGGCCAAAATCAGCTATGCGAATGGTAAATTACATCCATCCTTTTTTTATGTTAGATGCAATTTTTACAGCGATAAAACAATTTTTTTGAACGATGCCCTAAGGTCTGAGATTTAAAAAAAAGAGGCCACTAGACAGTGAGAAAAGTTATAAAAAATAATCGTTTTTGACCTCTGAATTTAAACTTTTTTAGTGATAATTTTAGGTTTAAATTACTTGACCAATGTGTTCTGTGTAAATATAAAATTGGTCTTGAAATTTTCTAAATGGTCAGTTGATGAGAAGTTCACTTTATGATTTTTTGCCTCTTTTTGACGATCTCAGACCATAGTGCAATGATAGAACACAAAATAAAAGTTTTCAAGAAAAATCGAATGAAAGTGTGACTATCTGAATGAAACGTAAATGAAAGTTAGGTTGCCTGCAATACAGAAATCGGGAATAGACTTGCAGGACCGGTCCAGGTCCCAACCCGTAACTTACGCACGATCATAGTCTAATGAATGGAGCGCACCATCCATCATCACGGTTCCATCAAGCATCACTTCCTGCTCTCTATACTCACCAGTCACCATATGCATATTGTATACATCGTGTTGACTGCGTCGCGTCATCTCACGTATAAAACGCCTGCCACGATGCATCACGAACAACGTCCGAGAGTACCCAAAAGTCAAACGTTGCCTCATCCCTTATTTGAAGGGGTTTTATGCAATGAATCAAGTCATCTCATTGTCAGCGTCATCGAAACTCACGAGCCCCTACGGCTTGTAAAGGGTAGGACTGCTTCTTTATACACGGAAAAAAAGAGACTGCTAGAGAATCTACCATCAGTTCTGATTTTGGAGTCAGCTATCGAGTAGATGGTAAACGCAACGTACATTATGGTAAATTAAGTTAACTTGTTGGTATACATTTTACCACCAATTAGTAAAATTTACCATACTTGATAGCTGACTCCAAAATCAACAATGCAGATGGTAAGTTCTACCAGTTATTTTTTCCAGTGTATGTATTTATTGACATTTTTCAATTCTCCGATAATTAAACCGATACCTACATAAAAAAGTAATAATAAAATAATAATGAAAAAAATAATTAAACGATTAAAGATGAATGTAAAAATGTTATCAATTATACAAAGCGGAATCTCGCTTTGGTATAAAGGGTTGAGCGACCATTGGCAAATCCAACAATCTGGCAACAGTCTATTATTTCCATTTAATTGCACGAGAAATAATCGACGGCCGCGACTATAACCCTTTCAAGAATCGACTGTTTATCATACATTCAAATGGAAAGAATGCGATGTTGCCAGATGCCGCGCTGCTTTCTACATTAGCTTGATGTATTTTAATTAAGGTCTCTGTAAAATACCATAGGCGGCTCGAGCAGTTAAACAACAACATTTTTCTGCCATCTGAATATATGTGCAACAATCGATTACGCTGCTTCACAAATAAATCGATTGTTTTACATAGAATCAAACGAAGGAAAATCCTTGTTGCCAAATTGCACCAGCCGCGCCACGCGCCACTGCGCTCTGTACACGCTTAACAATTTGATCAAGTAAAGAGTCAATCGATGAGCAAAAATTCACCGCTAAACGTCAATTATTGCAAACCGTCGAATGTGTAGCCTGCATCGGCGTTTGTCTAACAAGAGCTATTTGATAATTCTATTTGACGGATGATCAAATTAATCCTTCGAACAAGGTGACTAATCATAAAATCCGTCACCAACAGCCATCAAACAACGACTTTAGTCAAGTTTCTGTTGGAATTTTGGAAGTATCAAATTGGAGGCTCTGCAGTTTGATCATAACTTCTTCTTTTAGCGTGTACGGAGGCCTTAAAAATCCCCCGTCAAAAAGAAATTCAAACACTTGGCTATTATTAAAAATTACGACGAATATAAATTACCATATGCGCAGCATAAAATATTATCGCTCATAATTATGAAAGTTTGTTTTTCTACCAAAGAAAGTACAATACAAAACAATGGTTGTGTTGACATCTGCTCCTTTTCTTGGATGTCAAAATAACGACAAGGGTTATCTGATATTACGTCATAGAATTCCGACCCTTGATAAGAATTGGTATTCCGTCTTTTGCTACCGCGATTTGATCTAATGGTGCGATAAGAAGATGCAAATTCCTTTGACTTTGTTTTGCCTCCAAATGTGTACGTTGAAACTTGACCGAAAATGAATTTTTAGTTTCGAAAGATTCAGTACAATGCTTTTTGGATTTTTATCATAAAATGCGAGAAGATATGTGGGTAGATTGTTAGGGGAAACGAAACGTAAAAAGGTGTTTTTAAATTCGTTCTTGTTGAGACCAACAGACCTAGGGGGAAGAAATCGAGAAAATTGGGACGAACGAATTTTCGAGTGAGGAAGTTTACTGATAAATACTTCAAGAAGAAATGAGAAGGGGGAAATGCATAAATCAGCGGTTCCCAACCTTTTTTGGTCGCGGACCACCAATTGGACGATCGGTGGAGGCTGCGGACCACCAACTTGAAAAAATGAACAATCGATTAATTTTTTTTCTTCTTCTTCTTCTTTGACAATGAAGGGAGGAAATAAAAAATTACCTATCCTGCTATTTTAAATACAGCCATCGGTTGGGAATCGCTGAGATAATTACTGAACAAAACCAATAATTGAAAACTTCCAATTTTAAAATTAATTTTGAATTTAAAAAACCGAAAATGAAAACCTCGAAGGAGGAATTTTATGAAATTTAGATTCAAATGATAACTTTATTTTTTTTTTTTTTTTTTTTTTTGCTACGTAAAAAAATATTGGTCACAAATTCAACGTTTTCCACTTTCGGGCGAAAAAAAAGGGAAAAATCCGGAAAGGTCTTCGCGGACCACCAAAACTTGGTCCACGGACCACCGGTTGGGAACCGCTGGCATAAATGATGAAAAAAAAATAATTTGTAGAAAATGGGAATGGGGCTCTTGCAAACTTTATATCAGGTATCATGGTGTCTTTGGAAACACAGTGATATGTCTCAAATTAGATAGGAATCTTCCACGATACCTGCGTCTCGGCGTCTCCTCCCCGCCATTAAGCCCGATTCTAAGACTGGCTTTCGTGATTTTTTAGTGTACTCATCGTCATTTTTACAGGTTTTTATGCAAGAAACAACTCTTCAATTGCCCTCAGCAAAATTTTGCAAGAGCCCATTGAGTTGAATTATTTTAAAAGTTAAAAAAAGAAACACGAGCAATTTTTAATACCGTTTTAAAAACTCTTTCAAAACGCTTCAAAAAAAATTAAAATATCTTCAAACATTTTAGTGCTTAGAGCAGAACTGCCGTTTCATTTATATTCAATAGCATTTGTCAATTCATCGATGATTTCACCGGTTAACCAAAATATTGCTCAAAGTTCGGTTCAGTATTTTACTATTTTACTATAGTACAAAAGTACTTGCATCTGGAATATTTTATTCGTCGACGGAATTTAACCGTTTTAAAGGATCAAAATATCCTCTAATTTTGTAAAGCCAGTGACGAAGGAGGAGATTCCGTCGTTTAAGAGACGATTACAGATCAGAGTATTTCCTTGCATTACATTTATACCCTGAACGGAACCGTGTAATCTTTTAGCTAACCGCAAGTGCGGAATCATCAGTGAATTGAAAAAATGTCATTATAAATATATACACAAAACGGCGGCTCTGAGGCCAGAGGCGAGGCGTGAAATTTGACAACCATGTAATTTCTCCATTTCTCCATGAATTTTCATCAAAAAGGTCGAGCGCTTCACCAGGCGGTTCGACGATGACCAGGCATTTCTACCTTTCTAATGACTTTAAGTGGGGAAAAAAGAACGTTGCCAAATCGCACGTCTCGCCACTGTCTGAGGCCCCGTAGGATGTCGAAGATGGACAGCGGTGGTGTCCGTGATATAACACAATAATCAGCCGTAGCTCCACCCCCCCCCCCCCCCGTAGACATCTTACAGGGATGCATGCGAGCTCATTGCGCGCGGGGAACAGGTGAGATATTCCGAGCTAATGTAAAAAAAAAAAAAAAAAAAAAAAAAAAAAAAAAAAATGTGACTCGTTAATTAACGAGAAAATATTAGCACACGTCTGTTTGTTTTTGTTTTCTTTTTTTCATGCATCTATAATCAGTGTTTCGCACGTAATAGTTTATCTGTAACCATGGCAACGGCGTGCGAGGATCGATATTCCGAGGGAGAGAGATAGCGCGAGTGAACTGAGATTGGGCGCGAATGAGTGAGAGAAAGAAGGGTAGAAGTGATAGAGAGATAGAGTGTGACTGAGAGAGAGAGAGAGAGAGAGAGAGAGAGAGAGAGAGAGAGAGAGAGAGAGAGAGGACGGTCTGTGCAGGGCTCGCTTTGACGATAAGGAGGAAAGAGGGTGCATTTTATCGATCGATGCGAAGGCTCCTGCTGCCTCTCGCCTCCTCTCCAACTTTCGCAGTCCCTACGAAATCCAGTCGGACTCAACCCTTCGCAGCAATGGCTACCCTCTAGTGCACCCGATTCTTTGTACAGGTAACGAGATTCACTTTTTTCTTATACGCTTCTTTGCTATCATTGTTTACCCATTAATATCCACAGACGATGTTATATGTACTCTATGTCTGTTTTGCGCGGTCGTTTATTTACCCTTACTATATATGGCGAAATTTTAATATCAGCACGCGTGAGAGGTTTCCGATTCTAACCAAAACAATACATTGTATTTAATACATTCCGACACTGTTCCTGTTGTTTTTTTGTTTGTTTTTGTTTTTCAAATCACATGTCATGACACAATTCTTTTTTTCTTTTTTTTAAAATCTACTGTAGACGTTATCGTCATTCTACATCCGTACAGGAAAATCCGACATTTTCTATATTTTTGTTGTTGTTTCTCTGCCACCTGCTGAGATGCAGGAGTTAGAACTGAAGGACTGAAGGTATGATATAACCGTGTTGCGGTTATTTGTGTCTTTTTATATAGATACTGCGTAACAAACACCCTCGCAATTTGAAAAATGTCGTCGTAAACAACGTCAAACATGTTCCGTCTCCATCTTTTCGACTTTATAAGTATTATATAAAAATGAGCACCTTATCTTGAAACGGCCTTAAACAACAAAACAAACTGAGCAATGATCAATTCAATCCTTTGACAAATAATAATAATCATGAGAACGTGACAACTATTGGGATTTTCAGGCCGGAATACATAGGTGAGCTTTGTACTTTTTGGAATTTGCTTTGGCCCACGACAACTAGGCTCAAAAATCGATTAGTGTGTGTGTTTAGCATGAAGTATCATTTGTCTCTGAAGGAGCTCTTAAGGCTTTTGAATCTTTAATTGCAATGTCTTGGTTTCGGGCAATCATCAAAGCCTGTCCTACCCCAAATAAAAAGACTTTTGCTCCAACTATAGAAGAGAAATGAAACATTAATTAATTTTTCGAGTTATTTTTTGGTTAACTCAAAAAAAAAAACCCCCATGATAAACAATAAACATTAAATGATCTATTTCTTATCCCTTATTTTTGTACTGCGTCTTATCAGCATCATTTTGCCCTTAAATAAGGCACTGTCCGGAAGAAAAGTCCGTCAAACAGTAAGTACGCTCTTCCCCCAAAATCTTATTACAATCATAATGCTAATCTCTAGGAAAGAGCACGTACACCTCGTATTTCATGGGCTCTTCTTGCGAGGACCACCTAAAACCAACGGTGGCGGGTAGTGTGAAACTCAGCAACCATGTATTTTACTCATTTAACCCTTTTAGTAAATCATTATGAAAATTCAATCAACAAAATTGACGCCTAGACAAGTGAAACGACCCAGCTTTTCTAACATTATTTTATGTGCATTTTTTTTTTTTTTTTTTGAAATTCCATACCTACAAGGCTTCATGTTATAAATCGTCCACTTTTGAGGACATTGTGACCATGGGGTTAAACCGACGAAAAAGAATTAAAACGTGATCTCCAAACAGTCTAAAGTTTGATCTTTTTCTCACACAGGTTTAAATGGACATTGGACAAAATGCACGTAATACCACCGCCAATGTAGTAGACCTTGTCATTTGGAAACTTTACTTTTGCACCTTTCTTTCCATTTAAATCCATTCAAAAGGTCGAATTCAAGGATGCTCATCGAACACCCAAAAGCTCGATATTTATGTATTTCCAGTTTAAATGGGTGTAGCGGTTCCCAATGGGGCTCTTGCAAACTTTTGCTGTGAGCAAATGAATATCCTATTCTGATGTGCAAACCAGCGAAACTCACGAAAATCATACTGAGTAAGTCTAAAATTCAGTAATAAACCTACATAGGTAACTACTTTAATGGCAAGATCGTAATGGCGGTTCGACGCAGGTATCATGGGAGATTCCTATCTAATAATAGGTATATGTCACTTTCTCTTTAGAAACACAGCGGCATGTCTCAATTTAGATAGGAATCTCCCATGACACCTGCGTCTCTCCGCCATTAAGCTCGATTCTGAGCAGAAGCGAGGCGTGAAATTTGACAACGATGTACCTTCTCCATTTAAACTCACTGAAAGAATCGAATGCTTCGGTCGTCGGCAATGACCAGATGTTTCGACCTTTCTAATGTGTTTAAAGGGGAAAGAAGGAACGTTGCCAAATGTCACGCCTCGCCACTGATTCTGAGAGTGAATTTCGTGATTTTTCTGTGTACTCATGGTCATTTTTACAGGTTTTTATGCGAGAATCAACTCTTCAATCCCGTGTAGAAAAAGTTCACAAGAGCCCCACGCCCCATTACATGCAATGTCCCATGGCCACTGCCTGAATGGAGCTGTTGCAAACTTTTGCTACAGGCTTATTAATAGTTGAATATGGGGTAATACCCTGTAAAAATAACGATTAGCGCACTAAAAAATCAGGAAATCCACTCCCAAACTCACAAAATGCTTTTAAACGCGAGACCGTAATGGCGGCCGGGGCCGCGGTTTGCATTGGGTTTCCCTATCTTCAATCAGCGCCATCTACACGAGGTGTTCTCGCAACACCACACAAGAAGAAGAAGAAGCATACAATTGCCATAAGAAAACCGCGGCCGCGGCCGCCATTAAGGTCTCGCATTGAAAAGCATTTTGTGACTTTAGAAGTGGATTTCGTGATTTTTTAGTGCGCTAATCGTTATTTTTACAGGGTATTACCCCATAATTAACTATTAATAAGCCTGTAGCAAAAGTTTGCAACAGCTCCATTATGATTTTTGGACTTTAAAATGTCTCGCAACCAGAAATTTGCAGAAAGCAGAAGTAGCAGTGGCAGCTCGTGCAATGTGGCAACAGCGTATTTTCTCCATTTAAACCCATGTAAAACAATCGATCATCACCCCCCAGGATATCGATAGAAATCGATACTTTTGAATAGCGTTAAAGGGATGATAATCCTGGCTGTCAAAGCACGAGCCGCCACTGAGAAGCAGAGAAAAGAAGTTTTGTAGATATGCTTTTTAAGGTCAATTTTACATGGGCTCTCTACGCCTACGGTTGAGTTTAGGAAATATTAAAAAAGTGTATCGCTCCTGAAAAATGTTGGCAACGGCAACATAGCATTGTAAAATCTCAACGGAAACAAAGGCTGAATATAAGACTAGGTGACGACTTTTGTTTTGTTTTGTTTTTTCTTTATCTCTCTTCGTCTGTCTCTCTCTCTTTCGCAATTTGATTAAAAAATGTCTGTTTATATACCTCGTGGATTTAAGACGCATTGAATTTTTCTTTATCAAATCTCATAGCTGAATTATGTTCTGCTGAAAGGACTCTCGGTTATTCAAAATTTAAATCTATTATAGAACCAATTCATCGCATAGAGCGCAAATTAAAACAATTAGGTAATAATGAAATTCATGACTTATTTTTACCCAAATGTTTGAGTTTTTTTTTTCTCCTTTCATTTAAATCGAGACAATGGAGCTGTTGCAAACTTTTGCTACAGGCTTATTAATAGTTGATTACGGGGTACGTAATACCCAGTAAAAATAACGATTAGCGCACTAAAAAATCACGAAATCCAATCCTAAACTCACAAAATGCTTTTAAACGCGAGACCGTAATGGCAGCCGGGGCCGTGGTTTTCATTGGGGTTCCCTAACTTCAATCAGCGCCATCTACACGAGGTGTTCTCGCAACACCACACAAGAAGAAGAAGAAGCATACAATTGCCATAAGAAAACCGCGGCCGCGGCCGCCATTAAGGTCTCGCATTGAAAAGCATTTTGTGAGTTTAGAAGTGGATTTCGTGATTTTTTAGTGCGCTAATCGTTATTTTTACAGGGTATTACCCCATAATCAACTATTAATAAGCCTGTAGCAAAAGTTTGCAACAGCTCCATTGTTTACCTACTTCCCATCAGCACCTCCTGGAAAAAAAAGTATGGAGAGGAGTAGCGCTTGCAATCGGGCAATGTTGCATCTTTCATCTTTTTTACATTGAATTTCATGCATAATATCGAACTGTTGAGTAATGTATGAGCCACACGCTTGCATTCGACCTTCTTCACAGGTTTAAATGGACAGCATTGAATGTTGCCAGCTTGCACAAGAAGCCTGGGTTGCGCCGAATGACCGAAATAGGTTTTCCTCAAACCTACAATTCCCTACTGGAAATAAACCTTAAGCCTTCAGAAATCGTGTTCCAATTACCCTCAAAACTAGTCAAAACCCTCAAGAATTTTGAGGGTAACCTCAAGATTCTTCAGGATTTTGAGAGTAATTGGAACATGATTTATGAAGACTTGAGGTTTATTTCTACTAGTGAAAATATCGTATAAAAATTTTAAACCTCATTCTTTAGTCTTTTAGAAAGGTAGTTCCGTTGAAAGCTGAAGGAAAGCTTATTCGACGGCCCTCCTGAAACTAGAAGGCTTATTTTAGTAGAAAACTTTCGTGTGACATCGTAATTCCCTTGACCCTGAATTGATACATATAGGAGAGGCTAAATTGTAGATTTTCTTGACAAGTGCCAAGGAATCGATTATTTTGCATAGGTTTAAATGGAGAGGAACTTGGTTGCCGCGTCGCACGAGCCGCCTCTGAACTTGGGCTTATTTTTCGGTACAAGCTGTGTAGAATATAGAAACATTGCGGCGGCTCGTGGAATCTGTCAACAAATGCTCTTTGTCCCCATTTGATACCATGTAAAACAATCGATTCGATAGTAAAAAAGTGCTTCACTCAACAATCGATTGTTTTGAACACAGCATCTATATATAGATTCAAATGAAGGAGAAACACAATTGCCAGATTTCACAAGCAGCGCCACAGTCAGTGTTGCCATTTTTCGGATATAGCTATCCGATTTTTCCTATTTGACTAAATGTAAAATATGGTAATTTTAATGAAAATTTGGCAACCATGTCCACCGTCAGTGTTGCCATTCATGACAGAAATTATACGAACTTTAAATTGAGTTGAATAAAGAGCTGCCGTTTTGCGTGCGTAATTAATCGCATTTTTCAATTCACCGATGATTCCACCCGTTGAGAAAAGATTACCGATCAGAGTATTTTCGGGCATTTCAGTCATACATTGAATTAATCTGTGTACCTACATTGTTCTCAACCGACCGTGGAATCATCGGTGAATTAAAAGCTGCACTGAAAAAAAAATGCTGAATTAACATTTAAATGTTTAAAAAATGTGCGACAAGTTCTTCATGCTGATTTTACATTACTTATGGAAAAACTGACTTAGCCGCATGGGCGTAGTTAAATGAGCATTTTCATGGGTTGAATCAGCATTTTTATAATGTAAACTTGGTAAACTTAGAACTTGGCGAACATTTTTTTAAACATTTTTACTGCTAAATTAGCAACTCGTTTTTGTTCAGTGTGCGATTAATGGGGCTGTTGCAAACTTTTGCTTCAGGGGATTGACGAGTTGATTGTTGCATAAAAACCTGTAAAAATGACGAAGGGTACTCTAAAAAATCACAAAATTCTCTCTCAAAATCGAGCTTAAAGGCGGAGAGACGCAGGTGTCGCAGGTGTAGTGGGAGCGATTCCAATCTAAATTGAGACATATCTCTGTGTTTCCATAGAGAAAGTGACATAATAGACAGGAATCTCCCATGATACCTGCGTTGAACCGCCATTGAGATCTTGCCGTCATAGCAGTTATGTGAGTTTATTGCTGAATTTTAGACTTCCTTAGTGTGATTTTCGTGATTTCTGCTGGTTTTACATCAGATTGTACACTGTTCATTTGCCCACAGCAAAAGTTTGCAAGAGCCCCATTATACAAAAAACGGCGCAGCTCTGGTTAAATTAGATACTGGGATAATGGGTCTGTTGCGTACTTTTGCTACATCAATATATAACTCATTGTTTCTAACGTAAAATTCGGCGAAAAGAACGATGCGCGCATGAAAAACTTTCAAAATCCACTCATTAACTCAGAAAATACCTTTCCATTTCAAACAACCCGCGCTACACTAGACACTATATCACCGACTTATAACTATATAGATGGAACAATATCGTTTCTGTACACATGAACAGAACTTACAAACATTGGAATGTTTCGTTCAGATGCATACATTTCTTATATTATTTTGTAATCTTTGCTAAATCGAAAAAAACCAGACAGCTAATGCAGCCAATAGTTCATGTATTTAGAAGGGAGTTCTATCATTTTGTAGTTACGATATTGTTTACGTATGCACGGTGGTTCCGTCTATGTAATAATAGGTAGCGTTCTAGAATTCAACCATTTACTGCATCCGTGCAAAAAAGATTACATTATCCTGTGATACTGTATATCTACGTACATTGGAAAGTGCTGCTATTCATAATCTTTTCTGCATCGAGACAATAAAGGGATGAATTCTAGAACGGTACCAAATGGTGCAAATAGTGTCTAGTGTAGCGCGGGCTGTTTGAAATTGAAGTGATTTCCTGAGTTAATGAGTGGATTTTGAACGTTTTTCATGAGCGCGTCATTATTTTCGCCGAATTTTACATACAAATCAAGGTTCTATATTGTTGTAGCAAAAGTATGCAAGAGACCCATTTGATACCAGGATTTCCGCCATAAATGGCAACACAAGCCACAGTATACATACGCGACGTGGCAACAGTGTCTTCGCACCTTTTTTGCGACCCTCCGAACGAACGTCATAAGCATCTAACAAGGGAACTGCGGTGGTGCCAGTGACTCAAAGTTCTATAATAAGAGGTAAATACGCGGAGCCTAAAATTCAGGCGCAGGCTGGAGATAACATTTTGATAAGAGAAACGTACACATTACACGCACTTGCATCCCTCCGGCTTAAATCGATTTTTATCATCTTGGTTGGGGTCGCGGAGCACGGGAACGGCAAGAGGCCACGAGCTACGGCCGCGGCCTTCACCGCACGCGCGCAAGACCAACCCAACGGTGGCGGTGATGCAGAGCGGAGCGGAGCGGGCGATGACCTCACCATCCTCTGTCTTGCGGGCTAGTCTACAAATCAGGCGCTCTGATACTGAGAGCTCGTTTCCATCCCTTCAAACCAATGAGCTATACAGCGGCCGGCCGGTAGAAGCAGCGGAGAGGCGGGTTGCATACTCTCTGCCGTTTTTCATGGTAAAAGCGCTGACTTTTCCACACTGTGCAGCGATTATCTCGCTTAAAACGCGTCGTATCGAAAGAAACAAAGAGGACCAAAAATCTTTCTAAGGGTTTTTCGCATCTGATGACGGTAACTTTTCTTCAAATTTTTAATCCGTAACATAAAATTCGTGCCGTTAAAAGTACAAGATTGCGTGTAAAGTACAGTTAGACTCAATTTCTGAATTTTTCGAGGTCATTAATGGATTTTACACGTAAAATTACCCTTGGACACCAAATTTTAGGACATTTGGTTCATAATAGTGGTCGCTATTCCAAAAAAACCGTAAATTTTTTGAAACTTTGGGGGGCTCAAAAGGGGGGCATATTCGGGAACAGTTTTTCAACACCCTGTATACAGCGGGTTCTGGGACGTGCTTTTGAGATACCAAAGGAGGCAGCCCCAATGTAAATCACTTACGGACATTTTTACACAGGCTCAGTTTGTTTGCCTCCTATTTTCTAACCTTAAAATCTTAAATACTAAAAAAAAAAAGTTTTGACAAACCCATTTCGAAATTGGTTTGAAATGCAATTAAATGCAATGAAATGCAAACTCTGGACGTAGAAACCGACATAATTGTTCCTTTTAGTAGGATTTACTCGATGAAGAAACTAACACATGACGGGAGCAGGCAAGATGATGTCATCTGGAAAGTTTTATATTAAATACTAAGTGGAGATAGACAACTCTAAAATACTTGTTTGAACCAATGTCCTCTGAACTATATAGTTACAATTTTTGATTTAAGGTTAAGAAAAGTATGAGGCAAACAAACCTTCTACGCGATAGGGGTTATTTCCTGTTCGATATAATACATGTCACATTTTGTGTCGATAAATCGAGCTGAACATCTTTTTCAATCATCAATAATATACAGAGTTGCGATATCGCTCTGGAATTTAAAGACACCGAAGTTTCGACCCAACTACACGATCAAAACTGCAAATAAGTACCGACTTAATAAATAAGTATATCGTGGAAAAACCACTTCCATCACACAGAAGTGTCCTTACATTTAGATCGCTGAACACTTGGCTTCAGGGGCGTGCCGTGGTTTCCAGAGAGGAGGGGCAAGAATGCAATCTTGCCACCCCCCGAACAAAATTATAAATTTGATAACCTATTTTTTTTTTTAACATGCAGTAAGTACTGCATGTTTTTTTTTTTTATTGTTTTGGTTGTTCACCCTGATTTTGCCGCCCCCGAAGAGTGCCGCCCGGGACAAGGGCAAGGTTATAGATTAAAGAGGTATGCTCATCTGACTTCGCGCCACAAATTCAGTGGCGCGCAGTTCAAAATCACTGCAGGCAAGATGGCCGACAAAAGCAGAAAACGTATACTCTTTGCAGAAAACATTGGGCTGCCCTCTGCAGGAAAGCAGAAAACAACCCAATGTTTTCTGCAGAGAGTATAAGTTTTCTGCTTTTGTCATCGGCCATCTTGCCAGCAGTGATTTTGAACTGCGCGCCACTTAATTTGTGGCGCGAAGTCAGATGAGCATACCTCTTTAATCTGTAACCTTGGGGCAAGGGGACCCACATGCCGCCCCCCCCCCCCAGGCACGCCCCTGCTTGGCTTATAGTTAACGCAGGCGAGTTTGAATTCTTGGCACGATCTCCTCCTAAAAGTAAGTCTTACCGGATGAACGGGACCGGAAGCAGGTGACCGGAAATGAGCTAAATGTTTCAGAAACAGCTCTTTCACTAAAGTTCCTGGATGCTGTCAGCAGTCACAATTCGACAACTTGGCAAGTATTTGGATTGCATCAAAAAATACTCTTTGATATTGCGACTTTACTAAATATATGTGAAACAATATTCCGAGCAATACCTACATCTATCACCGCATTGTGATTCATCAGTTTTCTCGTTTTATGTCCGCAGGTTTTCTGAGCTTGAAAGCTCACCCCGTGTAAATTAGTTGTAACATACTTAGACTGTATCACACGCAAATTTAGACATATTTTGAACTTCTCACCTTTCACATGGCAGCTCCAAAACGGACAGAGTGAATAACATGATTGCAAAAATAAAGAAGCCAGTAAGATTTTTCGAACCTGACGAGGATAACAACGTGAGTACCAAAAACTTTGAATTATAGTAATTGAAAACTATCGGACAAACTGTGCAGCTCAGGAGTGAGCTAAGAAAATCGGGATTGTTGTTTCAAACCTAAACGATTGAACATTTTGATGACAACCAAAGTTATTAATTGTTTAGTTCTATAAAATGTTTTTGACTTCCGTATTTACCCACCGCCATATGTACCTTGGTACTTGTTAACTAAGTCCATATTAAGTACTTAGGTGCATACATGGGATATTGTTGCTCTGGCAACATCGCCCTTAAAGATCGTCGATTCTCTCGTGAAATGCCGAGAAAATTGTAATTTCGCTATTACATTACGATCCGTCCAGTATTAAGGTAGGTTAACACCAAAGGGCTCCCTGAATTTTGCACCAATACCCAAGACCTATTTTTCACAATGTGAAAAATATTATTTTAGAGGCAATTCTGGTGTTTTGCGTATTTTTTTCGAATGTTTCACATTCGAAGTCTCAGAAGAAACCCACACAAATCACCAGTAAGTATTGCCACCAAACTCGTACTTTTTACAGTGCGAAAAATGGGTGTCGGGTACTGGGGTGTTTACCTTGTTTGAGATGAGTTTGTACCTATTGCAGTTATGCCTGAGGGGAGGGGAGGGGGTTTCCATTGAACCTTAACAGAAAATGGCCCAAAAATGCTTCCTGAGATGCTGCAAATACCTAGATACCTTTCGAAAAATAAAAATAATTTCTATTTCTAGGATCCGTCACTGACGTGAAAAAACTTTTTTCTATACCGAGCAAATTTAAAATTTTCTTATACTCCACTAGAATTGCCGTTAATTTTTCAATGAATAATTAGATTTCCTGCAAAAATCTAAAAAAACTGAGAAAAATAATGTTTTGGTATCCTCCAAGTATTCAATTTTCACTTTCATTTGTGTTTCTCTTTTGCATCAGGAGGGAATGACGGGCTGTCCGCTTTTGCTCGGCTGCGCTGACACCTGGACTTGGGATAAAGAAAATCGTAGTCCAGAGGTACGACTCCACGGCCCTGGTTCAAGATTTGTACAGTTTCATCCTCATTGGAGTAGTGGGACAGCAGGTGTTAGAGGAACTAGAGTTTTAAACAATGGCAGGTAATGACCTCATGATTAATTATTTCTACAATTTTATTTTTATCGATTCTCTACACTGAAAAGAAAAGTTGGGAAGGTTGGTACAGGCGATGAATAAAGTGAGTGAAAGCGCAAACTAATTGATAGGTTGTACATGCCCAATGAAATTGGTACCGATTACCAATTATCGGTACTGAGCACCCATTTATCGATTGAATCATCAATTTTAAATGGTAAGTAAGTAGGTAAAATAAAAAAATTAGTTTGCGCAAATTTCTCTTACGTATCAGTCTGCCATAACATTTTTTTTTTCCAGAGAATGACCTCTATTCATTCTGGTGTTTTTTTTTTTTATAAATAATGAATTATTTATTCAAGTGCATAGGAAATAATTTATTATTAAAAATCATGAATTTCTTCACTTGTATTGAACTCCTCGTAGACGTCTCATTATCAATGCTGCAGACACACACTACTGAGTTCCCTTATCTAGCGCATTCCTAAACCACTTTCACGCTCCCTGACTGTTCACAGTCTTTTATATTGAGAAAGCATCGTCTCAAATTTTGAACGCAGACTTGGATCAAAAAGAAACTTGAGAAAACATAAGAGTATATTCACCTAATTGTCCTGGAAAAATGCATAGGTATATCATGGAGAAAGCTTGCTATGAATAATTTGTCAGATTCTTATGGAAAATTTGACATAGGCCAAATTTCATTGAATGAAACAGTAGTTCAGTGAAATTTTAGTTGCGGTAAAAATGTAGCTACGCACAATGAAATTCACAGTACTTACCTCGAAAGTCTTGAATAATTTATCAATCACCACTCACCAGTGATACATTTTTTTTTTCTTGCAGGTACTACTGGGAACTGCAAATATCTCAACGAATATTTGGAACGAGTATGATGTTTGGAATAGGCACAAAACAGGCAAGACTACATGCAGGTACTTTTGTTAATTTAGTTGGCGAAAATCAATATAGTTGGGGTCTATCGCATAAAGGTCTCCTTTGGCACGGAGGCTATAGAAAAATCTACACCAAACCTTTTAGAGAAAACGAAGCGACCATCATCGGAATTTTGTTTGATGGCATAAACGGCACATTAACATATTATAAAGACGGTAAAAATCTAGGCGTGGCATTCAGCGGTTTACAAGATGTGAAGGAGGCGTTGTATCCAATGGTCTGCTCAACGGCTGCTAAGACAGAGATGTCCTTAATTTTTATGAGAAGGGATTTTGTAAATCTACAGGATCGGTGCAGAGCAGTTATTTTAAAGACGATTAATAACAATCAACAAACTCTAGAACAATTACACTTACCTAGCATAATTAAGAATTATTTATCAGAACCTTTAGCAAATAATAGTCAAATGGCTGGCGTAAACGGCAAAAATAAAAAATATTTATGCCATTGGAGTAATTACTGTGATTTCTAGCAATCGGAGGACTGCGAAAAACAATGCCACGGAGACTGTTAACAATTAGATTCCCGTTCCTTCCGTGGTAAGCGTGTGATGCCTGATTCCGAAAATGAAATGACAAAACTTAATCCTCATGCTAGGAGGAAACCGAAATAACGGACACCCACAACTATCCTAAAAACCTAGCATTATTTAAGCTTTATCCATGAATAAAAATTAATAATCAATTATTTAATTAATAATGAATAATTTTAAAGTCAGAATTTTAAAGTTCAGAATTAGGTATACATGCTGTCCCAACAGGAATGATTTTTTTAAATTAGGTATCAATATAACCGATATATTTTGAATAAATTTGCAACGAGCAAATTCCAAAAAAAAATTGAATTTTTTTACTTTTTTAGCGTAGGCAGTTATTATTTCAGTTTTTTTTTGAGTTGTAACAAAATGTTTTTAGGGGCCGGGCTTGGGGCTTTAAGTGTCCTGAAACACTGAAAGGCCGACGTGCAATGTCAAGTTAACATATTATGTCTAGTGAATTTTTTTAATCGTCTTAAAAAGTGCAATCTTGCAGAGCTTCGAAAATTAGTATTTTCATGTTAGAGTAATTTGTATTGTTTTGTTATTGGCTAGGAGGATGCGAAAAATATTTGATGAAATTCTAGTCGAAAAAATGTATCTGAATACATTTTTATTCAATTTTTTCTCCCCTCTCATCACTTTACTTCTTCCTTCAAAAAAATATTAAAATACTTCTTAAATTAACTTCACGCCAAATATCTAAAAGAGAATGTAAGTACTATGACTTACAAAAGAAAGTAGGTACCCCAGTCAAAATTTTTACTCGGAAAAAAATGCTGATTTAATATTTAAAATGTTAAAAAATGTCCGACAAGTTCTAAATGCTGAGTTTACCTACATTATGAAAAAGCTGACTCAACCATGGATGTACTAAAATGAGCATTTTTAAATGTTTAATCTGCATTTTTAAAAGTTGAGCCAGCATTTAGAACTTGTCGGACATTTTTTCAACATTTTAAATGTTAAATCAGCATTTTTTTTTCAGTGTATTGCTAAATTTTTCCACTAACTGTTTTCGATAGAATTTTTGATTTCTCACAATGTAACTCAAAAGGGGCATTCTGCTTAGGGCGTAAACACGTGAAAGTAGGAAAATGGTCTCAAGATTGCGAGATTTAAAAGAATCAAAATTTCTACCAGGGTATACTTTCTTTTGAAGGCCATAGTACATTAGTACCTATGCTTTTTAATTTAATTGAAAGGTGGTGGACTTACTTTTTTTCCTTTGTTTAAAGTGTGATTTGATTCTATCTGAATGAAAAACTCTGTGACTCAACAGTATGTTTTTTAAATGCAAAGAAATAAAATTGAGGTCATCTCCAGAAGAAGGGCTCATTAAAAGATAGGTGTGCTCATCTGAGTAAATTCTAATGAGATCATATGGCTTATTGTCTCAGATGAGCATACCTGATGTTTCATAGGCCCTCCGTCAAGAGATGGTCTCAATTATATGAGACTTGAATTGATTTTAAATTCAACTTTGATTATTTTCATAGCTTTGAATAACAGGTAAAATAAAATACCTTCTTCAAAGTTTCAACAAAATAATTATGATTTTTTCCTTCAGAGAAAAAGTCTGAAGAAAACTCATTACTATAAGTCACGAAATGGGCTTGATAAACCAAATTTATCATCAGTTTTATTATTCTGAAGGTTGAATTAATTTAGACATCTTAAAAATATACCTAGTCAATTTCGCTTAGAAACGAATTTTGTTAATGTTTTTTCAACTTCTTTTTTAAATGTTGTAAACGTGTAGTATAAACATTTGGTTTTTCATTTACTCGATTTTTAATTAATTTAATTATTTATTTATTCATTCATTTTTGTTGAGTTTTTCAAAACTTGTACGTGAATCAAATCGATTGACAAATATCAGCTACTCTGATCTCAAGTTAGTCCAAGTAAGTAGGTATTATTAGACTAGATGTTATCAATACATGTGTACCGTTGTATTATATAACCCTCGAAAATAATGAAACAGATTTGAAAAACGTGTTTGTCAGTTATAATTTGCCACACTGCTGTCATTTGAAAAAAAAATTATCAATTTATCAACAATTTCTTTAGAATGAAACCTACAAACATCCTTACAATGCTGCATTAGATTGGGTGATAACTACTGAAACAGCTCAATTTTTTCAAGAGTGCCTATTAATCACCCAAAATAACTATAATAGTTATGACTTTTTTCCACCGATAATACTTATGTTTAGCGTCTTTTGTGCTCCAAGAGATGCAAATTTTTGCTCCCCCAGTCCATGATTTAGTCGGTTCGTGGATGATAAACGACATCGCGCAAAACCTCTTGCTAACAGTCATAATAAGTTAATTTTTGTTCGTTTACTGCAAGTGCATTTTATTAATTTAATAAACATTTTTCTTAAAGATACCATGACAGAGAACTTCTCAAACCAATTAGTTTCATCACTTTCATCTCATGATTTACCGATAGATTCATTTCAAGTGATAACAATTTTTCAGTCAGTTTTATTTCTTGAATTTCTGTTCCAAATTTGAATACTAGCACACCCGTGAAACTTTTTTATTTTAGAAAACAAAAACTATTGAACGTGAATCCTTTTGTTTAAAATGCGTTACGTGCACGTCCATCCCATGGGTTTCTTGATTGGAATGACCGTTTTATTACTTGCGTGTTGTTACATTTAACGAAAAAAAGAAGCAGACTGTGTTGGAAAATTAAAAATGGCGATAGTTATTGATCCAGTTTACTTGATTTTTGGACTAATGCTACTATATTCCGTGGCAAATGCAATGCGAACTAAGTACATACTTTGAGCTAGGTCACTGGATGTTTGGGAAAGGTATGATTTTTAAAAATATGATGTGTTTCTTATTCAAGAAGAACGGAAACAAAACTATTCGGTGAAGGCAACGGTTAAAACTAAAAGTGAGAAACTGTGAATGATATCTAAATTCTTTTTGCCACGTTCCAAAGAAAAGTTACCATGATTTTTGAAATAATATTTGTAGGCATATGCTACTATCTATGGAAATATCTGAAAAAAAATTTATGATTTTAGAGTGAGGTCAGTAAATTTTCCATTATTTTATAAGAAGTGTATCATCCAAAACGAAATGTATTTTAAAAACTTCGTTTACGGCATCATATGCCTCTTCTTCATTTCTTATACGGCACAAAAATTAAGACAGCCTTTATTTTAACAAGAGCATTTAAGAGTAAAGGAGGACTCCAATTTTAGAACAGAATTGAAGAGTTAAAAGAAAATAAAATGAATAAAAACCGCAGCAAGAAAAAACGAAAAAAAAAATGCTCAGATTATGGAGGTGTTGACTCGATTCTGTTTCCAGCAAACTCTGCAAAAGCAGTGATGTTCTTATAAGAATTATTAATTTGCTAAAGGAGCAATAATAGTTAATCTGGGTTTAGCATCAAAATCTGTTTTGTTATTTTCAAATATTCGTACAGTTCTTGGCTACTAGATATTTTTCCCCAAATTTTTTTACTAATTTTAGTCAAGTGGGTAATTCATTTTGACTCATTGTAATCCCTCCTCCCCATCATTATTCCTTCCATTGTTTTCATAATTAAATATAATCTTTTTTTTTCTTCTTCTTTAATGAAAGTTTGAATGACCAAGTGATCGTTCAAACTGGTTTTGTAAATCGATTGCGTTTTAGCGATTAAACTTTCACTTCTCAAATTATAAGGCTTTGGCATCGAAAATGAGGGTATTCTTAAATCAAACTGACCAGCGTGAAGTTTCATAATTCTTATGTCTCTTTTCTTTCATCAAACTTAAGCACTTAAGCACCTCTGAAATGAATTACCAATGCAGAGTACCCATTGAATAAAATTAATCAACACTTTTGTAACATTAAAAGTAAGAATTGAAAATGTAATTCTAAACAACCAACTAGATATCCGTTTGGTTTGAAGAGGAAATTGAGCAAATTTCAACTCTGGATTTTTTGTCAATATCACACGGTGCAAAATAGTAGAAATGTATCATGTACATAATATAGATCAAACTTTCCTTTGTCAGCAGGATTTGAAGAAATCATTATAAAGAGCACTTGAACATTTCAAAGAATCCAAAAATCTCTAAATGTTTCAGTTTGATACCGAGATTAATTTATTGGATTATAATTCTCAATCACTATTTCATGAAATTTACAACTCACACATGTATTTGTTTGTTCATTGACTTATAGATTTTTAATTATTTTTTTTTTTCTTCTTTTTATCCAAACTTTGATGTATAGGTACTTAATTATTTTTATTAGACAGTCAAAAAAAGAATTTTTTTTTGTAAATATAAAAATGTAAAAAAAAAAAATGATTGATTTGATAGAGAACTTTTAGAATTAAGTTTGAAACCGTGGATATCTTATCTATGTGCCATAGTAACTATAATCCTAAGAGGTTTCATGAAATAGAAAACTTTTGGCTTTAAAAGCTATGTTTCAGCTTTGAAAGCTACCTAATTTTAAATATATTTGCGTTTATTAGGTACTTCATTTACACTACATTTTCTATGTTTTTGAATCACGTTTACTTGTCGTAATTAATTATTCATTTATGTTTATTACCAATTTAGTCTTGAATATGTTCATTAAACGTTATTTTTTCCATTTTCATAAAACTTCAGTTAATCTCCTTCCTCAAAATAATGATACAATCATGAACAAGGGAGAAATACCCACAACAAGCCCAAAACAAACTAACAACTAAAAAACAAACAAACTAAAGGTAAAATACCCCGCTTTATTTTATGTTTTAAAATTTTCATTTCACCTTTTTATCCATTTATATTTGATCCCCCACAATCTATCATTCTTAACCAATTGTTCATTGGTGGTTTTATTTGTTTAATTATGTTGTTTGAATTTTTGTTTTTTTGTTTTTTTTTTTTAAATGCACTTTTTGTCAACTTAAAGTATATTGGTGATTCTTTTCATTATGTAAGTCAAGAACTTTTATTTAAAAAGACAAAAAAAAATAATAAAAAAGAAGATGTTTTTAAATCTCTTCAATAAAAATCTGATTCAAATCACGGATATTTTGCTCCTTTAAGATGATTCTGGGGTCAAATAGTATGAAACGTGGACACCACGTTGCGCTGCTCGAAAATTCAACAGTATGTGGCTACAAATTATGAATTTACGCAAAAGTACAAATTTGAGGAGTGCGGACACCTGCGAGTATGCTTCAGGGAGATACCCTGAAAGTTTTGAGCTGAAACACTCACAAATAATGCCAGGCTTTGTGAAATAAAAAAATTCCAATGAGCCATAATGAGTGCAACAAGGGGTAGATAGATAAAGTATTACTCGCACTCACTAAGAGTATGGCAAAATGCATTTCATAAATTATGGCTTTCATTGTCAACCATTAAGCAAGTGTCAACGTTCTTGAATTTTGCGTTTTTTCTTTGATTTCACTTTAAAATGCCAAAAACACAACTTTTCCCAATAAATAGTAATAAGTGGCGCTATCCAACAGATTGGTACCTGGAAAAGTTTTTCCTGGAATCGCCTTAAAAAATCTTGGTGGCTTCCATTACATCGCGGTTTGACGGCATTTCAAAAACGGTTCAATACAGCAATTAACAAAATGATCCTACATTTTTCAAACTTTCAATGAATTTTATTAACTATTTTCCATTAATTGACAATTATTCTATATGGCACAAACAACTTAAATAAATTAATATACAAAATGAAGTAAATACATCTGAACAATTTACATTGGTGTGAGTGACAAAGACATCACGCGCTCACTTGAACAGCTAAGGTTAACTTTTGCTCCTTACAGGCGGTGAAATATATTTGAAACGGTCCGCAAAGCTCCAAAATCCAAAGATTATTCCGTTAAAAAGATTTTAAAAATGGTAGACTTCAATATAGACGAAGGAAAAAATTTGAGTATTGAATGTAAGAACAATAAATTAATTTAAACAAAAATTAAAGTAATTTAAAAATACTTTAAAACTGTCAGACTGCAGTATAAATGGAGGAAGAAGTTTGAATATTGAATAAAAGCAACGACGAATTAATTAAATTTCAATAATTTGGTATCAAAACTGTACAGCTAAAATTCAAGTCTTCACACTTTCTTTCATGTTTTTTTTATGATTAGGTATTTGTTTTCTCATCTTTTTAGTTTACACTTACTTTATTTTTACACCAATTAAACGAGCTAGGAGGAAAGATCCAAAAAGGAATATCCAAACTAAAAATGTCCACAGCTTAAATAAGTCCAATTTTAAAAAATGTCCCAAAAGAAACAACCAACAAAATAAAGGTCCGAAATAAATGATAAGAAGCCAATATTAGGAATATATCACCAATCAGCATTAAGAATGGGAACAGAAATTTGCACGAATCAAATGCTTCAAAATAAGTCCAAGCCTAAGGTTAAGATCAAAGTCAATTGGACATAAACTCTCATAGGTCTGTTGTCAAACGTGTATTGTAAAAAAGACTCTATTTTTCATGCATATTTCTGAGGGACATTCTTGAAGGTTGTTGGTGGCTCTTTATTTGGACATTCAAAGTCTAATGGATATTTTTTTATTCAGACTGTTTTAAAAACTGGACTAAATTACTTTGTGGACATTTTCAGTTTGGACATGTATTTTTGGACATTTCCTCTGAGCCAAAAAATAAAAGCAATATATTTTACACAAGACTGTTAAGTTTGCCCAATACTTAAAATGAACAAAGTTAAGAATAACTTTGAGTTCAATAAAAGTTTCAAACCGGGGAGAAGAGTGATTTGTTTCTGTTTTTTGTTTATTTAACGTTTGATTACAGTTCATCGATCAATTTTTCTTCGTACAAATGAGAGTCTGTTAACGACCCATTAACTTTCGCTGATCGATGAGGGTAATATTAGCTGTCCCATCAACATCAAAACTCTTCTCCACTGATTCTGATTAATCATAAAGCAGATTTTATTGGGTAACCAGGTAATTTTTCAAAAATCGATAGTAACCAAATTTTAAATTACTCTGGTCACGAAAACATGAGGCAGTGGTGAACACTGTGCGATCATAAACAATACCGTAACAAAAAAAGACTGGTAACCTCTTGGTTCTGATTTTTGAGACCTACCTCCCAAGTCGTGAGATAGGTGATCAGAAAAGTGACCAGAGGGAGCATTTGACTTTTGAATCGGCTTTTTTGCCATTGGCTCCGGGAAGTTACCGCAATTTTGAAACCTGGATACTTTAATAGTGACCAAGTTACAAAATAAAATTTGCTTCAAAGCGCAGTTTTTTGAAAAGTCAATATCGTTTCTTCGGATAGATTTTTTAACTTTTCCAGTGTTACCTGCTTGCTTGTATTGATTGACTTGAGGCTAAAATCTCCACAAATTTAAATCCTTCAAGGAAAACCAGAGGTCTTGCTATAATACTTTGATTTAGCATTTGTAAGGATGGTTTTTTAGTGCTAGCCCCTTTCAGAGGCATTTTAATGATGGAAATCCAACGTTTTCGAAAGCAATTAAATAAGACCAGATTTTAGATGCAATTCAATTGACTCAAACAGGAGGTCACGCAGAAAAGAATTCAACACTTTGAAAATCAAAGCCCGAAAACAGGCTGATCCCAGATGCCTTTAATTTTTAATTTTTTTTTTTTAAAAGATAGCAAAAGTATGACTGAAGGAAGAAAAGAAAAACACCTGATGACCTTGAATCAAGTAAACAAAATGGTGCAATTACAACAAGCGTCTGAGTAGAATTGAAACTCTAAAATACTTACAAACTACACGTACATATTTACAATCCAACAATAAATAATAAGACTGAAGGAAAAATAGAGTTACATCCTAACAATAATTAAATGGTAAAAACATTTGGTGATTAGAAAAAACTTCTTAAAATACACTTTGGTCAAAATTTCCTTAATTAACTAAAAAGATATTTGGTAAATTTAAGTTCATAACAAGATAAAAGTATTCAATGAATACAATTATGTACAGGAATTTACGCAAAACTTTATTCAATTAGTGCTCTAAGTTCTGTAATACTACAGAAAAATTTCTTTCAGAAGCATAGCCAGAAAATAAATCACAGAGTTCTCACGGTACAAATGCCCAGAATTTTGGTATGAAGCATTATTAAAAAAAGAGATTAAAACCCGTCTTGATGCACAGTTGAGATGATGGGTAGTGTGCTGAAATAGGATGGCTTGATATCTAAAAAGCAAAGGGAGACTCAAGATACGTCAAATTATGAACACTATCTACAGAGTGATTTAATCTCGGACCTTCATTTTCACTAAGGGAATAAAAGTTGGACTAATTTCAAATGAATTCTATCGAGACCTAAAAAATCCATTCATATGTTTCAAAACTTCCTTTTCGATTTTTTTCGTTCAAAGAAAATTTACGGTCTAAATTTATGGAATTTTTTAAAACTATTCTTCTCATAACCTCAGACAATTTAGGATCAGTAAAAAGGGATGATTCCAACACACAAAAAAGAAAATGAAGCCAAAGAATGAACGTGACAGGTTTTATGTAATCCCAAAGCGTTGAGTATTTTAAAGGAATTCAGGTTCAATTTTAATTATTAAAATTTCTCTCCACACTCAGGGAGCAAATCTAGCTATGCTCCTTGTTTCTTAAGAATAATCGGCAGTTAGGTAAGGCAGTTGTTTACAGACACATTAAATTTAATGATCCGTTCCAGCAAAGGCAAACATTAAAAGAAAACGGGTAAGAAAAAGACTGAGACATGACACATTGAGTTCAACGAAAGAAATTTAAACGGAGTAAAAAAAAACCATAAAAATGATTCCAGCTTTCTCTCAGCTCTCTGGAAATTGAGGTTCTCCAAGCAAACACGATTTTAAATTTCAGGGTTTTTCATTGCTTGCAGTACAACTTGGGGTATAGTGTTATTAAATTTAAACTTCTGACTATTTCTGAGGATTCCAAATATTAACATACAGTCTCTCTTATCAGATTCAGCAATAAGTTGCAAAAACGCCTTCAAAGTTTTGCACATGCATGACATAACGCAAACGCACACAGATTACATAATTTCAAGAAAAACCTATTGAGTAGAGAAAAATAGCTGTGGGAAATCGGAAAAGGTCCATCTTCTGATTTTAAAATCCTAGCATTTAGTGCCGATTTCTGCCACCAGAGCGCTACCATTCGATTAATGTCAAAATACAGGCCGAAAGTAATTTACGTTTGAGTAAACGGATAGTCAGATACCAGATAATCATCTGAAGAACGTCTCTGCAAAATATCTTGTCAATAACTTCAAAAATAAGGCTGAAAGTACCTAAAAATGGAATATCGCAAATCGATTCTTGTATCAAAATCCGATACTTCATGAAGTACTTTTGATTACTTCTGAAGTTATTGGCGAGATATTTTGCAGAGATATTCTTCAGATGATTAGTAGCTGACTTTCCGTTTTCTTAAATATAAATTACTTTTGGCCTGTAATTTGACATTCATCGAACAGTAGCGCTCTGATGGCAGAAATTGGCACTAAACACTGAAGAATCACCTTAATCAATGAAGCATGGATCCTTTCTGAAAAACGAGCTTGTTTCATTGGACTGAATTGATAATTTGTTTTTTAGTTTTTGGTCACACGTCTTTGTTACCGTCGAATAAAATACTTTGCTATGAATATAAACAATGATGAAGGTACCGACAAAAAATTATTGAAAGTTTACAGGTTTTACATCATGAATGTGAAAACGGTACCAAAGAGTAAAATTTCCTCGTTTTTCAAAGGTTTTAACAGTTTTTATTTATTGATTAATTTAAATTTTACAACAGGCATGGTTGGGTGGGTTTATTGCCGGAATGCGAGACAACTCAAAAGTTTCTGCGGATGTCTAATTTATTTTTCAATCTATGGCACTCAGATCACGTGGCACGATTATGCGCCGTTAAATATTTACACTAGAAATCAAACCAGCAAGTAGAGAACTGACTTCAGCAATATGAGAACCAAAGATAAAGTATAGTACAGATCACGCACTATCTATCTTGCCCACGTTAAAATCAGGTGGCACTTATTTTTTTCGGAGTTTCAACAAAACAACGTTCAACTGGACCATACGTTGACTGATGAGGAAAGGTGTTGAAGTCAGTTGCTCAATGAGAGGCGAAGCACCAAAGTTTCATCATTCAACGTATGGTCCATGTCGGATGGTGCTCCTTTTGTTATTCTGTTGAGTCCCCCCCAAAAAAAAAAGTTACCCACTGCAAGATTGGCTAGTGCGCAGTCTCTAATATACATTGTCTCTGAAGAGCAGTGGCATAGCCTGCAATATAGCAACGTTGTATTTTGTTTATTCAAACGCATGTGAAAGGTCGAATTTTAGGGTGTTCACCGAACGCCTAATAATTTGACCTTTTACATGAGTTTAAATAGACAAAATACGGCATTGCCAATTTGTACCCTACGCCACTGCTGAAGGGAACTAAAATAACTCTGTGCAAGCGATCAACGAATATTTTTACAACTTTGAACAAAATAATCAAGTAATAAATAAACATAAATAGTACCGAACATTCATAAAATTCTAGACTAGGCTATTTACAAAATATAAGTACAAATGGTAATCGTCACGTAGAAAACATTTAAAAAGATAGTCGTTTTACTCAAAAAAAAAAAGAGAAAAAAAAAACCTAGGGGACAAGATAACGAGCATCGCAAAAAGCTTAATTAAATGACTAAAAACTTATTGGATAAGGGAGATAAGGAAAAAATACCCAGCTGAAAAAAAGAAAACATAGACAGAGAAAAAAAAAAAAACTTTGCTAAAATGACTTTGAGTAGCACCAATCCTAAATAATGTACTCGGATAAATTATTGCTGATTCATCAGTGGTTAGAATCTAGCATTTTTGTTTGTTTGTTTGTTTTAGTTCCACTAAGTTCTCCTGATACACACTTGGCAACGACTTATTCTGGATCTTAGATCACCGCTCTTTAGCGTTTGCCGTCTTGGACTGACAAACTGCTCGCTTGGTTCTATGGTTGCGAGCCAGAAACTAAGCTTGTTCGCAAAGTAGTGGCACGTTCCTCTTTCACCATTACATTCAATGAAAGGCGTTGCTCGGAAGTCTTCTAAGCAAGATCCAGGACTAGCTAATGATTGGCCACCTCCTTCAGCACCAGCTGCAGTGTGCTGTAAATGAGGTGAAGAAAATAATTTTAAAATAACCGTGTTTGAGTATTGAAAAGCAAACATTCTCATAATTTGAATCTGAAGCAATGTTTTTTTTAGTTTTTTATTATTCATTTATTTTAATTGGTACGTAATGCCTTTGCGGCCAAATATAGGTCAATTGTTACAAGGTCTTATGTATCTTTAACCTTTAGGTAGTGGGTATTCATTTAACCTTTTTACTGCTATTGTTACAAGGTCTTATGTATCTTTAACCTTTAGGTAGTGGGTATTCATTTAACCTTTTTACTGCTAAGTTCTTTTGAATCCCAAAGCACCCCCACTGCTGAGTTCTTTTCTGCAGTTTCTCATTAGTTTTTTGCTCATTATAAGACCAAATATGACTCAAATTTCTTGAAATGTTTATTACTGGTGCCTGAGAGTATAAGAAATAAGAAATGGGGGTTGGATTTTTTTCAACCAAAAGTCAAAATTTTTAAAAATTCTAAAATTGAGAAAAAATTAAAAAAAAACCCTTTTTTTGTTTTTCTCCTTTTGAGACACAAAGTGTACCACTATATTGTTGATTTAGACAACTTTCTTGCCCAAAGTAATCATAGATGATAAGTTTCAGTGCATGAAACCTTTGAATGGTTTCTTTTGACAGAAAAATAGCTCAATTTCGATGTTCCGATTTTGAGAAAAACTGCAAGAATTGTGCCAAAAATATGCAAACAAATATTTTTCATTCTAGGGACTTAATTAGAAACCAAAGGCATCTTTGTTCTCGGCTAATTTCATTTTCTTTATAAAAAACACAGCATTGCAGACCCTTGCAACTGCCCCATTCTGCGGTTATCGATGTTAACTTGTCCGCTGTTGTGAGAATGAATTGGTAACACGTAGGAAGGTGTTGTATATTCATGTATATACATGGATGTCAAGGAAGAAGAAAAATAGATGAAGCATTAAGGCTGATGAAAACTTACCATAACAAAACTGAATCCAATCCACAAGCTGTCCCAATCATCAGGACAATCAGGGATGGATAACGCTTGACTGTGAACAGCGATCACATTTGCTGGCGCCTCACATACGACACACCTGATCAGAGAGGAAAAATAGAGAAACAAAATCACGTTAGCTTTTCCAAAGTGACTAAATGACGGATAACAATAATTCAAAATATTCTATGTTTTCCATCGCAAGATTACAAAAAAAAAAAAAGCGATGACTCCTGGTAAAACAAGAAATCATTAGGTCCATGATTTCAAAATGTCAAAAGTTGACATTTTTTATCAGATCCATCCCACCAATTGAAGTCTTGAAAATGAATCTATCGAAACCTGTGCAGATTTAAAAAAAGTAAAAATTGAAAATTCAAGTTTTTAAAATTCAAAATTTTAAACCCTGAAAAATGTCAGCTGACTTGTAATCTACACTTGAAATGTCAAAAGACTAATTTTTTAATTTGTAAAAATGAGCTTGCTTCCATTACGCTTAAAAATCTGCATCATCTCAAAAGAACTTTAAAACCGTTCTGTTCCAAGATGCACATCACAATTTCTCGTCTTTTAAACTTTGTTTCAACACTTTGCAGGTCACCAAACAACCTGATACACAAACATTTCCAAAAACTCAATTCGAATAAACTGTAATGTTCACATCCTCACCTTGAAATGTATTTCTGGATCGCAGTGTCTTCCACTGGCATCATAGGAATTGGCTCATTTGTACTTAACCAATAAGATTTATCATTGCGACTAGCATAGTTACATACATTATTAAAATCACAGAATAAGAATGGCATTGTTGAGAATTTACGAACACACGAGCCTGCAAAACCTAGAAAAGAATAAAACAAAGCGAAAAAAAAAAATATCAAATGGTGTTCTTGTATTATTGGGCAGAAAAATTATTAAATGGTCTTCTTGTAACATTGGGCAAGCAAAATTATTAAATAATCTTATTGTGATATGTATTGGGTTAACGTACATTAGACGAAAGTCACTGTTTGATTGTTCCGGAAACCAAAAATAAAGAAATGCAACTTTCATAGACAGTACAGTGCAAATCTTGATGATAACTCCAAGAAAATTTGCTTGGGATCAAAGAAACGCTTAAAAAGTTGGACACACCTAATGGAGGATCAGGCAGAGGCTTATCCTGGAATTAGCCTTATAATCTCTTTGCCTTTTTAAACGGATTAGTTTGGAAAGGATAAAGATAGAGACCAACAGAGGTCCGATCCTTGAAATTTCCGACTTTTGGGTAGACTGGATAAGGATGAAACCAGTGATTGGTGAAGACGAGTCACGTGGTTGCCAAGTCTAATCAAAATACAGAATTTATCTGATTGGTTATCAGAAATTCTTGAGCATCTGATAATCAGTTAGATAAATTCTGTATTTTGATAAGATTTGGCAACCACATGACTCACCTCCACCAATCACCGGTTTCCCCTCTTATCCAGTCTACCTGAAAGCATGGCCGGATATAGGGAATTGTCTTTCTCTCTCTCCTCCCATTTGAAAATGTGCGTTAGAAAAGGACAGAAGAGGGGGCCAAAGTCACGTGATGGCCCCCTCTGCTATCCTTTTCTAACACATAAGTTCAGATGGAAGGAGAGAGAGAAAGACAATTCCCTGTATCCGCCCATGCCTGAAAGTTGGAAATTTCAAGGATCAACCCACAGGTGACTTTAGTCACATTTGAAGACTAAACAAAAAGAACGTGGATAGAGGTGACATATTTTGATAGCCAGGTTGTCAGGTTCCGGCAAGTAGCAGTGGCTGCTTCTAAAATGCATCAAAACGAATCGGTGAGCAGTTGCTCACGAAAGAGTTCCGTCTCAATGCTAACCAACCATTCACCGATGAATTTTGATGCATTTCGGAAGTAAGCACCAATATTTGTTTGAACCTGTCAACTGGGTACTCAAAATGCGTCAGCTCAAGTCATTTCAGGCGTTGTCAAAATTTGGCAACCAACTCTTCACTTTATTCTCCTTGTGGCTGACTTAAGAAAAATAATATGAAAAGTAAACACAAATTTTGGATTTTTGTCTTTCATGTCGACAAAAAACTTGTAATTTTTTTTTTTACTTTAAATCTCTTTTTTTGAAAAAGCCACATATTTAAAAAAAAGAAGTCAGCAGCCAAATGACAATGCCTGAAGTGACTAACTACGTTCTTTCCATGAAGTCTTCAATTGCTGTCTTTTTCTACTATGTACATACTTACACACTCGAACAAGAGTTATGAGCAAAAGAGAGAGACTTGTTCTTAGATCCCCCTCTGGATGAGGCACGGGTGCAAAAAATGTCTGAACTAGCAATCCGCAGATTTTGAGACAGTGAAAGTTTTTGGGAATTTGACCCGGCAAAAACATTATCCTTGAAAGTGATCTCAAACTTGTAAATCAGGCCCAAAAATACGTACAGTGCAGAAAAAAAAGAAAAAAAAAAAAAAAAAAAAAAAAAAAACAGTCATCACTTTCCAAATTTTTGTGAGGAATTTTTTTTTGAAAATTCTGTTAGGAAAAAATCTTGCATCGCGAGAAACTTCCGACATTTTGAAACATTTTGCACCCCTGAGATGGGCGAGAAATTTCAATTGAATCCAAACAACGTACCTAAGTCTTGATTATGAGACTTTTCGTTTCCTTCGATATACAGAAGTGAGTAACCATCCCATAATTTGTGATGTCCAGGTTCACAACCCGGAACAACCGTACTCTGAGAGTGTTTGACTAGTAGAATACCAGTCTCATAATCTGATTCTTCTTTGCAAGGAGCTCCATCGAGACCTTTCGGACCAGGTTGACCAGGTTGACCCTGTTGAAAGATTAAAATGAAGAATGAATAAACAAGTTTTGAAAAGAATGGTAAAAACATCCAATGACCCTTTGTATCCTGACGGTACAAATTCGTACCACCAAATTAACATAGTTTTTAATGTACATATTTTTAAAACGATCACTTTGCGCATCAAACTAAATGAGAAAAATTCATTCGAATTATTGAGATTCGTAAAGAATTTGTTTTTTTGTTTGTTTTTGTTTTGTTTCATTGAATTAAAGCTGTAAATTATAAAATTCATTTCGCCATAAGCTTAGTGAGTCCGAGTGAGTGCAAGTGATACTACGTCTATCTGCCTCACTCTTACTCATTGAGGCTTATGGGAGACACTCGTATTTCCTGAATCTCAGTTTTATTTTTGAGTGTTTCAGCTTGAAACTTTCAGGGTATCTTCTCGAAGTATCCTTGCAGGTTCCAAAGTTCCTTAAATTTGTACTTTTTGCGTAACTTCGTAAATTTTTGCCGAACACTGTTGACTTTTAGAGCAGCACGATCTGGTGTCCACGGATTGAACGAATCAACCCTGGAATTATCTTAAGAGCCATAACAGCGAAGTTCTTTTCAAAGTAGCGATTTGATCCATAAGGAATTGATGATGAGTTCTTCTTTCCAAGCGGCATCAGGAAATAGAAAATCAACAAACTTTGGGTTAAAGTCAAGTATTCAATTTACCTGCAACCCAGGTAGACCGTCTCTACCGGAATCTCCTTTCAGACCTAAGGGACCTATTGGACCAGGTAAACCTTCCGGTCCGGGGATTCCACGAACACCTTTCAGTCCGGGTGCGCCTGGCATGCCATCTCTGCCTGGGGCTCCTGGAGTTCCGGGCTGACCAGGGAATCCTGTAATAAGTAAATATGATATGTATTGTAATTTTACCACACATAATACCATTAAAAAAGTACCATGAAATACCATTTGACATTACAAAGTGATATTACAAGTAAAGATGCACGGAAAAATTCAAAGCACAAGCAGTGTGGCTTGTGCATGAGATTTTGGACCGTTTTTTCGAGACCATCTGAGAGTTTTGGACTTTTTTAATGGTCTCATCGTTATTTTCGTAGCATTTAAACACTGGAATTGCTAGTCTATTTGCCTGTAGCAAAACCTTGCAAGAGCTCCATAGTAAACATTTGATAAAACTTCGAAAGAAGAAAAATGTCTCATTTTGTAGTTGACATCTTCTAATAATTGAATGGGCTCATTCGAAAACGTCCTAGGTCCCAAATTTTTTATGTTTGATTTTGTGAGCGTACTATGACTTTCAAAAGAAAGTCTTCTCATCGAAACTGATCTTGATAAATTTTTTTTATTTTCCGTCGTTTTAAATTTTTTGAGGCGTAATATCACAAGTGGGAATAGTGTGAGACTCTGAAATACCTGAACCGTATGAATTTGCAATTTGGTCGTGAAATGAAATAATGAAAACTTCTATCAGGATACTTTCTTTTGAAAACCATCGTACATAACTCTAAAGAAGAAGTCGCATCTGTGCAAGTATCGATCAGACTTGTTCCGCAACTTTATGCTCTTTTTTCCCTTCTTTTTTTTCTTTTTTTTGTTCATTTCTGTTTTAAGTTCGTTATTTTTTATTTTTTTATTTTTTTATATTTGTCTTCTCGATAATAGATATTTTGGACATCAGATAGTTCCGCTTAAGCTCGTTTAATTGCTATCGGAGAAAAATTGGAATTTGAATTATACGGCCTCAACTTCATGTCTTGACCAAATTTCTGACTTATTTCAGTTTTGAAATGAAGGGTAGAGTACATAAAATGGTTATGTGACACTTTTTTGATTTTGAGAAAATCGACATTAAAGTTCATAGTGTGGACGTTTTTCGACATTTTAGTTGAACATCAACCGCAACAGCTTTGAAAGTAGGGTCATATCCTACATTTTTTGAACCAAGTTGGAAAATTTATAAATTGATACCATCATAACTCCTTTATCCACTGTGCTAACTCGATTTTTTCCAAAATGTCACATAACCCCTTTATCCACTCTACCCTTCAAATATAGACAAGAGCAATAGGAGGATTTAGGCTTCTAATGAGTTTACAATTCAAGCTGACAACTCACAATGATGTCATGACGACTCAATAATTCATAATTTGTAGTTAGAAAAACAAAAAAATACTGGATCTCTAATTTTTCCCATCTTTTCTGAAAATGAATTAAAGAAAATTGGTGAAACTGGCCCATAGCCGTTATTTACTACGTTGATAAAATTCATTCCAAGCATCGTAAAAGACTAGTACATGATGTCAAACGTGTTATACCTCTGTCTCCTTTATCTCCTCTGGGTCCAGGTGGTGGGATCAGTCCTGGTTCTCCTTTGTCTCCTTTCATTCCGTCAAATCCGGGTAAACCTGGCGAACCTTCAAGACCAGGCCATCCTTTGTCTCCTATTGGACCATCTAAGCCTGGTAATCCAGGCACTCCTGGTGTTCCTCTGTCTCCTTTAGGACCTGTTGATCCAGGTAAACCGGACTGACCTGCAAAAACATTTAAAAACTATGAATGAACGATCTTTATGGGGTAATTTTCTTAAGACTAGAGAGCTGTTTACAAAATCAGGAGGTTTCAAAAGCTAAGTTTAACTTAAGTTATCCAAAATTACAATTTAATTTAGACTACGTCTTCCATAGAGACACCATTTTATCGTCATATTGAAATGCCCTTTTTCGTCACTTCAAAATTAAGTTTTCGTCATTATTTGTCGTCGTTATTTTTTGTGGGTTTTTCGCTTTTTAACAGCGCTTTAAGCTCTATTTTGATATTTAAGTGGTGTACATGCAGTATTTTATCACCATGCTTCTAGTTTTGGATACCAGTACTTCTGGAAATGATTTTTTCAGACTCTTATTACAGAAAATGTGAATATGAATCCATCTTTTGAATAAATTTTTATTTACCCTTTTTTTTTTTTAAATATGGCTTCGAAGCCTTTGAGACCCGATGAAAACAGTTTGAGAAACAAAGGTAAGCACAAGAATGGGTCAATTCATCAATTTTCTATTTTTGAACTGACCCTTTGTAACTCTATGAGAGGAGATCAAGATAAAAAATCAATAAATGAAAGGAAAATTGAACAGATTTTTTTTTTTTTATTTTTTTTTTTTTTTTTTTTTAAATATAATAGTTTTTGGGATTTTTCGGGCATTTCTGGGCTTTTTCAGCAATTTTTTCAGAAGGGGGGGGCTTCAGATGGTGTTCCTATTAACTTAAACAACAAACAAAATTCAAAAATGTCGATTTTTTTGCTCAAATTATTGGGAATGACATCTGAAGGACCTCCCGACCGAAAAAATCGACGAAAAGGCCCAAATATGCCTAGAAATGCCCAAAAAATCCCTAAAACTGCATGCAACCCACTGTCTCCCATAAGCGGCTGTGGAAACGGAAAATGCCGATAACGACCGAGAGAACCCGCGAAGTCGCCGGCCGCGCCGCGAAGAATATAAACATCGCTTACCAAAGGCAAAATCCGGTCAAAATCACGGGCAAGGAAAGCCGAAACAAACCGGGTTAGTGAAACGTCCAAAGTTTCGTAAAAATCGCGATATTTCGCGAGATATATAGCCAAATTCGCGGGCAGTTTCGCGATTAAAGCCGAAAATGCCGGATTTCGCGTTTTGTCGCGTTTTAGATTTAGAATCAGCAGGATGCCAGGATGCCGGCTGTTTGGGTCCTGTCACAATCCGATGAAATTCCGGAAATTCGCGCGATTCGCAGCCGCGAAATTCTGGTGTCTCTAGTCTTCCAAAATGACTTACTTTAGACCACAATCCGGGGTTTTTGAAGTTGCATCGTTATTTCAGGTGTCTGCTTGCAAAGACCAGATAACAGAATATTTGACCTAAATCTAACTAGTTTTCATAATTTGATGTACTTTTAGAAAATATGTATGGTCTTGCACTCATTTTCTAAGCACCGTCTCTTCCATAAATTTCCTCTGGATTTTCCTGACTGAAAAAACGGTATGGAATCAAATTCATGGATATGAAAATATTACAAACCAGGAGGTCCCATGTCTCCCTTCTCTCCTGGAGCTCCATAAGGCGCTGGGAGGCCTGCATCTCCTTTGGGTCCAACTGGACCTAAAGGACCGTCTAATCCGGGTATTCCTGGAAGGCCATCCTGGCCGTCTTTTCCTGGTGGTCCGGGTGGTCCAGAATCTCCAACATCTCCTGGAGGTCCTACAGGGCCTGGTGTGCCAATAGACCCTTGTACTCCTGGAAGACCAGGGAAGCCTGCATCACCTGGAGAAACATAATAGAAATTAAAAATAATTTGCCGACATAAAAAATTGAAAGGATTAGCATTTTGTTTTTTTGCCAGCAATCATCACTGTTTATATGTGATAGAGTTGATGGGAACAACTGATGTCAATTGAGGATCATAAAAAAGAATTATTATAATTATTCACGAGATTTATTCTACTCCCGTTTCCATTCGCAAAATGAATTGTTTCCTGGAACAGCGAACGCAAGTCGATCGCATCATTTAACCCAGAGCTGCCGTTTTGCGTATAATTAATGATATTTTTCAATTCACTGATGATTCCACCGGTTGAGAAAAGATTACACGGTTCAGTTCAGTGTCCGTACTGCTCGAACATATTCCGATCTGTAATCTTTTCTCAATCGGTGCAATCACCGTTAAATTACTTAAGTATCGGCAAGTTTTTTAAAGTCATCGACGACTCAACCGGTTGAGAAAAGATTACAGATCAGAGTATTTTCGTGCTGTACAGTCATACACTGAACTGAGCTGTGTAATCTTATCTCAACCAGTGAAATCATCAGTGAATTGAAATATTCCATTAATTATACACAAAACGGCAGCACTGGTTTAACCGCAAGAACAGCGTATGCGGGTACAGGCTAGTTCTGCATTCAATAATGCAACAGAATAGGTGAGGCACCTTTTCCACTCTATCTGCTTACGATTTCAGTTTGGATCAAAATTGACAAATTTCATGTCTTCTAAAAGATTGAAAGCTTAAGATAAACACCCCAGTAGCCGACACCCCTGAAATTTGCACTAGTACCTAACACCTACTTTTCACAATGTGAAAAATATTAGTTTAGTGGCAATTTTGGTTTTTTGCGTATTTTTTGCGAATATTTCACATTTGAGGTCTCAGAAAAAAACCACACAAATCACCAGTATTGCCACCAAACTAGTACTTTTTACAGTGTGAAAAATGGGTGTCCGGTACTGGTGCAAATCTTAGGAGTGTCGGCTACTGGGGTGTTTACCTTATGTTAGAATAAAAAAAAACACAATATTTTACTAAGGAAAACACATTTTTTACACTGGTTTTGTGTCAATAATGTAGCATTAGTACTTTTCATTTTATTTAAGTTACACAACTGATAACAAAGTTTAGCGGTGACTGCGGCGCTATCTATCGGTTTAAAATCTGAGAGATAAAGCCTGCAATCAAATGAGGAAAAAAACCAGTGGCGGCTCATGCAATTTGGCAAAGCGCAATTGTTGGTAAAGCGCTGCTTCACTATCAAATCAATTGTTTTACATAAAGTCAAAGCGGAGGAAAAACATAGTTACTAAATTACACGAACCGCCACTAGAAGAAACAAAATTCAGAATTGCTTCATTCAAGCTATTTAAAATAAAATAAGAGAGAACAAACCTTTTTCTCCTCGTAATCCAGGAGCTCCTTCTCTTCCGTGCTTGCCAAGTAATCCTGGTAAACCTTTCTCGCCTTTAACGGTTATACCAGGTAGACCTGGAGGACCAGGTAATCCGCTGTCACCTGAGATAAGGCACATAATTTTATCGTTATAGTTATTGAATTATTTATTAATTATTTACATTTTAATTGAACAGGTTCATGCGAATATGTCCGATATCCAAAATATTTTTATTGATAAGACAAATATAAAAATTAAAAAAAGAATCGCAAATAAAAGAATAAAAACTTAATGAAAACTGACAAGACAAGTGAAAAGCTGCGGAGCAAATCTGATCAGCACTTACATATTTGCAGCGTCTTCTTAAGAGTGATATACGATCACAAAGTCAAATATAAAAAAATGGACATCGGGTGTTTTCGCATGAGCTTGTTCAATTGGAACAAAAGCTAGTGTGGGCTAGTATTACATAGGTCATAGACTAACAACAATGAAGGCTCATGAATAATCAATTATTGTTTTTTTCCCATCTGAACCGATGAATAAACATTGATTAGCCAGTGGTTCAATTTTTTCCTCGTTAGATTTATATGGAGCCAGAAATATTGATAAATTGCAATTTGTGAGAGATTGCTATGGTTACGAACCATCTGGATTTTGCCGTACATGACCTACTTTTCGCACTTTTGTTTGGCAACCAACCTGATTTTTAAAGTTTTGAAAATGTCTGGCGTTTTGGAACTTCAGAACAACCAACCCAAAAACGTTAAAATGAGAACAAAATGTTGCCTTTTTGCACCTATGTCCAGTAATCAACCTGATTTTTTTAAAATTTCGAAAATGCCTGACTTTTTGGAACTTCAGAACCAACTCAAAGACGTTGAAAAAGAGAATGAAACGGAAAAAGGTAATAGACAAGAATAAAAAATAAAAGAAAAGATGAAAAAAAATTCAGAAGGCATGGGCTTCAAAAATATTTTACTATGAAGGTACTCAAATATTTCCTGAATAATGGCTTCCTTTGAGCTGAAATGAAAATTCTTGAATGTATCTCCGTTTTTATAACTGTATAACCTCGATCGAAAAATTTTGGGTTAACGCACAAACACTATGCATATTATTTTTCAAAGGAATGAAAAAAACAGATCCTGCATTTGGAGACATCCAGCATCGCGACTACGTCATAAAATGAGTTGGTGTGTCTAAAGAATATTGAAGTGGCTTTAACTTTATTTACTGTTAATGTTTCTCTCATTTTGTTCATTTCTTTATTTCTAACTCATTCAATACACAAAAGTGCCTCATACATTGATCTAGGTCACAGTAAGGGATTGCTTGGGTGTATATTTCAAAGAAAGCGGCGACACCGCAAAAAGGTACAAGAAAACGCCTGTTTTTAAGGTTGCTCACTATGAATAGGATACAGCAGAATTTAAGAAACTTGAGAACTATGGAGGTAATGGGGTTTTTTTTTTTTTAAAATATACCTTTAGGTCCAATGAGTCCATATGGTCCAGCATTTCCTTTCGGACCTGGGAAACCTACGTCACCCTTTGGTCCTGCAATTCCTGGTGTGCCGTCAAAACCTCTGGGACCGGAATCTCCTGGCAAGCCATTTAATCCTGGCGGTCCTGGTTCTCCTTTGTCTCCTTTTACACTAATTGGGATACCTGGGGCACCTCTGTCTCCCTTGTCGCCGGATATTCCTGGGAATCCGACCGGTCCGGCTAATCCTGAATAAGAAAATAAAAAGGATCAATAAAAGTATGAGTTTCATCATTTTATTTCTGTTGTAGTTTCAGGCTATTTGTAAGCCTGTTTCTAAAAGAAGCAGCATTATAGTATCAATTTCATAATTTTAATTCTATTGTAGTTTCAGGCTATTTGTAAACCTGTTTCTAATCAATAAAAAATAGATTGATAGATAAAATAAGCATATCAATAATACGAAATGAAAAGAAAAGAAGAAAAATAAAATGATTAGTCAGCAATAAATGCACAGAATGCTACAATTAGAACGGAAACCTCAGTTTATTTGGAAGCATAATTTTTTGGTCCGCCATCTTAAGGAGTTCAAAACTATCTCCATTCAAAGCATTGCAAATGACAGAGGGCCACTTTTAAGACCGTTTGTTAAAGGAGCTACGAAGGTAACATGGGAGATTCCTATCTAATTTCAGGCTTATCTCTGTGTGTTTCTACAGAGAGAGTGACATATTAGACAAGAATCCCCCATCACACCTGTGTAGCTACACCATTTAAGAGCAAAGATAGCGGAGCTACGCGGGTATCATAGGAGATTCTTATCTAATCTGTCTCTCTTTCCATAGAAGCACACAGAGAAAAGTCTGAAATTAGATAGGAGTCTCCCATGGTACCTGCGCAGTTCTGCCAGTATACCTTAAGCTTTAAAGTTATTTTGTGAGTCTGAGCGAATTTTATAATTTTTTCGCGTACTCATCATAAGTTTTGCTGGTTTTTATGCAATGATTATGTATTCAAACGCAAAAAGCAAAAGTCAGTAAGAGCTCTGTTTAAACAAATCACAAACAAATTAATGACTACCAATTATAGTGAAAGTTCATTGTGTGGAACCTCCGTCTGACCCGAAAAAAAAATTCCACTCAGGAAAAGTTCCACTTAGGAAATTGCGGTCAGAGTATGCAGGGGTGCAAAATATGCCTGATCTAGCGATCCGCGGATCGCGTGAAAGTGAGGAAATTTCTGGGAAAGTGAAGAAATTTGTCCATTATTTTTTTTTTTTTTTTTTTAATAATGGCACAATAAAGATTTCCCAGGAAAATAGTGTGAAAAATAGGAAAATATCGGTCACTTTGCGAACCTACGGTGTTGAAATGTTAAAATAACCAAAAAAAAGGCCTCACTTTAAAATTTTTGTGAGGAAATTTTTTAAAATCCTGTGAGGAAATAAGTCATGGATCGCGTGAAACTTCCAAAGTTTTGGAACATTTTGCACCCCTGAGAGTATGGGAGGTCTCACCAAAGATATTATATACTATATAGATACCGAGTGCTAGGGAATAAAATGGTCCCAGATCCTGTAAGTATGCAACGTGTTTTGCGCATAGGCAAACATTCTCATAGGCAAAGCATTGAGGTGTTTCGAGTTCCGTGAAATATTAAAAGAAAAATTGTCGAATGGCGCTTTAAAAATTTTTATGGCTCCTTACTGATGTAATAATCGATTTCCATAAGTTTAAAGTTAAATTCGTGGCAAAATTTATCAATTTATTACAGTTTGAAAAGTCCGTGTATTTCGTATGGGAACTCAATGTAAACAAGAGAACATAACCTAACACACAGATTTCAAACATCATTAAATTATTCATAATGCGTCGAATTTCAACTTTCAAGTTTTGAAATGTGGTCTGTGGCTGCAGCTGCGCGATATGTAAGTGTGAAACCAAGAAATTACGTCTTTTTTTTTCAGCAACGGTCACGAAACTTGGACGTCCTCGTAAGCTCGTAATAGGAAAGTTTGCCTATGCGCAAAACACGCAGCCTACGTGGCCGGCGCATCTTCCCTTTTCTGTACCCCCTAGCAGGTCCATTTTCCTTGCCTTAAGTAGGACCTCATTCAGTATCTATATAGTATATAATATCTTTGGGTCTCACAGTGCTGAAAAAAAATTCCACTAGGCAAATACAGAACAAGTTGTAAAGCGAAACCTTTATAGAATCAATCAAGATGAAAAATTACAGGGACAGAAATCATTCGACAAAACGAAACGAAGGAAGGTACTAAAAAAGAATGGAAACATACATCGGACAAAAGGAATTTGAATGTTGATCTTACCTGTTAAGCCTCTTTCTCCCTTTGAACCATCAAGACCCGGTAAACCAACTTGGCCCTTGTCACCTTTCTCTCCGACAAAACCTGTTGGCCCTGGTAGACCAGGTTCTCCATCTCCTCCGGGTATTCCATCGATTCCTGGTGTTCCGGGGGGTCCTGAAAGACCTCTGAGACCCTTTAAAAAACATGAGAATCAAATTTAAAAAGACTGAAACATCTTGAAAAACCACAATTTATAAAATTTGCAATTTTTTTCAAATTAAAAAAAAAAAAAAGAATTAAAAATTTTGAATCTTTTTAAAATCTTAACCTTTTCACTGCGTTCGACGAGTATACTTGTCCGATGCAACGGTGATCCGCAGTGCGTTTGGTACTTGTCCAGTTTTGTCCGCTTTTTTGCCGCCTGTACAGCTGCCGTATCTAAGCAGAACATAGCTACAGTGACTCTATCTATTCGGAAGAGTATGAACTATGTGATGGAGGCGCTGGCAACGTTATTCACACCACACACCTCCGGATTCAGTGAAAAGATTAAAAATCGAACCTTGAGTTTGATTCAGTTTTTATAAGAGAGAGGCAGAAAGCCATAAGACGAATAAACAGAGAAGAGAAAAGCTAGGTACTTACTGGCTCTCCCTTCTGACCAGCTGTGCCTGGGTAACCAATGAGACCTTTTTCGCCAGGTAAACCGTCTATACCAGCACGTCCAGGGATTCCAGCATCACCCTTCTCTCCTGGTGCACCTGGTCGTCCGTATCCTGGTCGCCCAGCATCACCTTTGGGACCAGGTATACCATCCAGACCGGCGGAACCCGGTGGACCACGTAAGCCACCTAGTCCAGGCTCTCCTTTCTGACCCTTTTGTGAAACAGGGCCAGGCTCTCCTTTGAAACCCTAAAAAATAAACAAATAAATTATGGCACATTGATAATTATGGATTATGGATGGATGAAACAGTTATTAGAGACTACTGAAGGAGCTTTATAATCTGTAAAACTGCACAAGGTGGTAAAATTAGAATTTGGCGATTACTAGCCAATTTATTCCTACTAGTGCGTTTTTTTTTTCACAGTTCGAATTTGATGTTCCAGTAAAGATTAGAGGTTCGGAACTTCTGGGAGGACATCGAACGCCAAAGTCAACAAAACCGTTTCCAGCCAATCAGGAGTGTTGTTTATTGATGTCTCTCACCGCTGAGTTACGTTTTTCTCCCCGTCACCTCGCAGAACGGGTACAAATTTTGAAGTTCAGGTACAGCATCCGTGTCATCCATCGTTACTGAACAAATAGTTCCGGTGAGATAATAAAAAGCACAATCTTTGGTTTGGGTAAAAATATAACATTTGCTTTATATTTAAACCCAGAAGTTTCGTTTATATAGTAGTATTGTCAGGGAAAATAGTGTGTAGTGTAGTGCGGGTTGCTCAAAATGGAAACGATTTCCTGAGTTAATTAGTGGTTTTTGAAAGTTTCTGATGTGCACATCGTTATTTTTGCCAAATTTTACACAGAAACAATGCGCCATATTGCTGCAGTTAAAATAAACAAACTCAAGACAACAAATTAAAAGTGAGGAGAGAGAGAAAAAGATGAACTGAGCTTGTAAAGTCCGAAAGTATTGAAAAAGTCAACAGGAACTAAACTCATAATAACTTTTGAAAAGTAGAAATTTATCCAATTTTTACCTGAGGACCTACGATACCACGATCTCCTTTAGCACCACTGATACCCATCAATCCTGGTTGGCCAGGAGGTCCGGGGAATCCGATATCTCCTTTAGGTCCGAGTGGACCAGGGAGGCCTTGAAGACCGTCCGGACCTGGTAGACCAGGTAAGCCAGATAATCCTCGGTCTCCTTTTTCTCCTTTAGATCCACCTATTCCGTCTATACCAGGGGCTCCTGGCACTCCTGTAAAATGAAACGGGGCATTCAAGTTCATAAACATACGGAATGAAGAAACTGAAATTTTCCGACAGCGGTCAGTCTGTCTAACATCAGTTACTATAACTAGCTTTTCACAGAGTCCTTATAAGTAGAGAGTTAAGACAAGAGGGTAGTCAACTTCTGATTGGTCGATGAGTTTTAGGCTCTACGGACGCCGCCATTGGATGCGATTTTGCACTTTTGTCTACAATTGCAGTTGTTTACCAACGGTATTTTGCGGATAAAGAGTTAATTTTCGACGAATCTGTTAATTTTAATTATGATACGCATCAAGAATGTCTAAAAATCCCAAAAGAATCTTTCAAAGCGTAAATAGATGTCGATCCACAAAAGCAGTAAAAGATTACATCGTTAGAAACTCAGCGGCACTGTAATCTTTGTAGTAGACGAAAACACAGCAACGGCCCTCAGAATGTAAACAAATGTGCAAAATCGCATCCAATGGCAGCGCCCATGGTTTCACTTGTCTTAACTCTCTACATATAGGGACTCTAGTTTTTCAAAAACCCAGAGGGACTGCATGGACTGATAATTCGTCAGTTGTGGGAGTCCAGAGGCAGATCTAGGAGGACACACCGGCAAGTGTCCCACCAGAAGCCTTAAAACTTACATTTTTCAACAGAAAGACGCCTAAAAATGCTTCCTACGACGCTGCTTCAAATTTGATTTCAAGCTGATAATCATTTTAAAAATAATTTTTCTGATCACTTGTAAAAAAAATTACATTTTTTTTATAATGACCAATGTCATGATTGTGTTCATGTTGTGATTACTACGATAACAAACATTGCAAAAATACTTGCAATGTTTATCTTGATAAATTATTGCAACATCACTTTTGTAAATTGAATGTAAATATTGACTCTGTGCGATGAGAGTATCAATTTGCTAAGAGACGATTTAATAATTATTTTTACGATATTTTGATTAAAAATCAAACAGTAACAGTAAAAACCTATGTTTACCAAATATATGATTATTGGATGCAGTGCACTCAACATCAGTATTGGTTGATAAGGCAAGAAATATTTAATCATGAAACAATAAAGAATAATGAAAAAAGAGAAAAAATAACATTACCTTGAGGGCCTCTGGGTCCAGGGAAACCTTTTGGACCTTCGAATCCAGTTGCACCTGTGTCACCTTTTTCACCAGGGAAACCAGGAACTCCAGCGCGACCCGGCTCTCCAATCAAACCCATTTCACCTAAAAATGACGCAAAATATTATATGTAAGTGCAAGTAGAAATCAGTCATGATTTAAGGTAGTCCTTTAACCCTTTTCACTCATGAGCATTTTTACCTGACCGCCCCATTAGCTCGGGGAGCTTCAACAACAAGATGTAAAGAAACCATATGATCTGTAAAAAACTCACATCATGGTGTACAGAGCGCGCTGGTGTAGTGCGTGATTTTCGTACTAGTTCCCATAAAATCCGCTACAGCTCACCATCTGTCAAGCGCATCGAATATATCCGATAATCGAGTCCGCAGAATGTCTCTTTTTTTGTCGGATATATCCGACATGCGAGTGGAACTCAACATTTCCCTGGTCGGATATATCCGACACCCGAGTGGAAGGGGTTAAGGTGATTCTACAGCGTTTAGTGCCAATTTCAGTCACCAGAGCCCTACCGCTTGATTATTATCAAATTACAGACCAAAAGTAATTTATACTTAAGAAAATGGAAGGTAAGTTACTAGATAATCATCTGAAGAACATTTCTGAAAAATATCTCGTCAATAACTTCAAAAATAAGGCTGAAAGAACCAAAAAATGAAATATCGCATTTCGATACAAGAATCGATTTGCGATATTACATTCTTAAATTAATAATTAGATAAAATTTATAAAATTAATAAAAAATAAAAATATGTATTGACAAAAGGAGAGGTAAATAAAATCACAAAAATTATACCTTTAGGCCCATCATATCCGGGTGGTCCGTCTAGACCAGCAGGGCCAACTGGTCCAAGTGGCCCAGGTTCACCCTTTTGACCCGGAGTTCCAGGGAGACCGTTTAAGCCTGACTGACCTTGGTCACCTTTTTCACCAGGTTGACCAGGTAGACCTGCAGAGAGAAAAATTGTAATTTTAAACTAGAAAAATTGTGAAAAGGTAAATTATTCAATTATTGACTCTGTTCCTGTAAATCTTTTATTAATTAATGAAAAGTCCCTTTCATACTGCATACTTGCAAACAACTGAGAGATTTCATCAAGGGGAGATAAGATAAAGTAAGTAAGTAAGACTTAAGCCTAAATAATTGTAAGAATAAGAGTTTCCACTTGTTGATAGTCATGAGCATTGCAACTTTTTGTCGGACCATGTCAGACTAATGAGTGAAACGGCAAATTTGTTTTGTCAGACGACATCCAACATACAAGAGCAAAGGGTTAATAGCTTTAACTTTACATTCAAAATCTGAGAGATGTAGCAAAAAATAAAAAGGCATTTTTGTGTTCTTTCCACAAATGCATTAATTCTAGCGAGGATTAACTGCCCTCCAATTTGCTGAAAGCACTTTCAGCTACTCCCAAACTCAATACCAAACTTATTCTAAGCTTCCAAACTTATTCTAAGCTTCCAAACTTATTTCATGGAGCAAAACACCATCAAAAGTTTGGGAAGTATGAATAAATAAATAAATAATTAATACTGATACAGTGAAAACCGCTTGTCTCGGATCGGCTCGGGACCGGCCGAAAAATCCGAGACAAGCGGTTTTCCGAGAAAAACGGTTTTTTGCTCCTGATGTCCTAAATCGCGATAATTGCGGTCGATTTTCGTGTTATCTCGCCAAAAGTGTCTCGCCCTCTATTCACGTATATTTTTCGTTATCCGAAACGGCTTATCTTGTTACCAAGCTTAAAAGCGGTGCCATTGGGGGGAGGAGACGGCTTCTACACCCCCCCCGCCTCTCAATGAAAAAAAAAGTCATCGCTGTACCCCTCTCCCCGAAAATCGGTGAAATGGCGCCGCTGGATTTTTATTGAAACTTAGATTTTGCCAAAGTGGTGCTACACACAAACATCCGCGAAATAAGTGCGAGACACACTCGGTTCATTATGATGAAGAGCAGTAACTATTTGTCGGCATGGTTGTTGAATGATCTAAAGATCTGGGACCAAATAAACGTTACGGCTTGGCGCCCCCCCCCCCCCCCCCAACAAAATACGTTGAACAGTGAGTATGAGTGAGAGTAAATACTTGCGAGGGGTTAAACCCCCCGTAAATGCTCACCAGCCGGCGCGGCAGCCTGCCATGTCAAGCTTCAGTATTATTTAGTCCCTGCAATCCGACGCGACGAGTAGGCGCCATCGCACCGCATCGCTATCGCTACGCCACGAATTGCACTGCCTGAGGGTATGCACGCGTCTGCCGATGCAGACTGTTGGTCTGAGGATCGCGCTTATCTCACCGACAGGCAACAACTACCCCGCGCACTCCCGCAACATGTAAGATCTTAATCTCTGATAGACGATCATGGGCCATGGCGATGTGTGAAATGAGCCCTGACGAAACTTTCGTGCGACTTCGCGGCAGAGGGGTGGCACTCTTCACCGCGCCGATGAAGCTGATTCTGCTGATTCATGATAAAAAAACGGAAGGAGACCAGCTAAACATGTTCGGGAGGTAAACTGGAGGGAGAAATGAAGGAAAAAGAAAAAAGTTTCCGTAAAAATCCGAGACGTACGGGATTTTTTATGCTTTGGGACCGGAGAAATTTCCGAGACAAGCGGTTTTCCGAGAAACGCGGTTTCCGGCTAACGCGGGATTTTTTTCTATTGTTCTTATGGACGGAAAAACGGGACCGGCCGAAAAATACGAGATAGGCGGTTTTCCGGCTAACGCGGTGTCCGAGACAAGCGGTTTTCACTGTACTTCACAGCAAATGACTAGATAAATAAATAAGTAAAAAATAAAACAGCGAACCTGGCTCTCCTGGAGATCCGTATTTGCCAACTGGTCCTGGTAATCCTCTTTCTCCTTTTTCTCCTGAATACCCGACGGGTCCTGGTGGGCCGGGGGTGGGTATACCAGATTCTCCCTTGTTACCTAATAAACAAAGGTTTACACTGAGTCATTAATACATTCAATTATGAAAAAAGGACAAATGCATTAAATTTTTTGACAGAGCATGACAAAAAATTTGCATCCCAAACTTTGCGACATAAAAAAATGGGAAGATGATATACACTATTGGAAGAAATCAAAGCACTCATTAATAAAGACAGGCAATATCAGTGTTTACAGGCTAACTCTTGAGTCCTACAACCAGAAATATTTGTGACAAGGAAATCTCTGGCTAATGCCTGAACTTATTTGGAGTACTTTCTACTTTGTTGTCAAGTGAGACCAAAATATTTCGAACAGATTTTGAGGAAAACGGCCCGAAACTAAAATTCTACATTAATTTTCACAAGGCTGAAAGAGTTTGGACACCGACTCATCGGCCAATCAAAGGCCGTCTTCCGTTCTCACTCTTATCAGCTTTGACCAAAGACCGCGCAGACTGTCCATTCAATTGCATTCCTTATTTACTCTTTGGGTTCACCAATAGCGATTAGGAGGTTAAAACTGTTCAATTTACTGAGAAGACGATAAGTCACCTTTGTATCCGATTAACCCTGGAGCACCTCGTACACCGTCTGTGCCTGGTTCACCAGGGAATCCCATGGCTCCTGTATCACCTTTGTCTCCGCGAGGGCCCGGCAATCCACGAGGTCCGACCGGACCTGGCAATCCTCGAGGTCCCACTACCCCAGTATCTCCCTAAAAAGGAAACATTTCTTATAGAGTTATAGCATTAACAAAATTCATATAATCTTAGCAAAATTCATGTAATCTTAATGGCTGTTGCTATCATAGGACAGAAAAGAATGCAGCAATAAAGAAATAACCTTTACATGCAAGTAGATTGAGAACACACTTTGCTCATTTTCTCAGATCTGAAAAGAGTGTTTTTCCACTTTCCTCTTGCGATTAAAGTTTGACAAGTTACAGAGTTAAAATGGTTCTGAGTCTCAGTAAAAGTAATTAACTACACAAATGGGCAATGATATTAATTTTTTTAATAAATAAATGCATTTTATAACTGTAATAAAAGTAAACGAAATGGAAAACATGCAATTCTACAGTCTCAATTCATTTCTTGGATAATTTTATGTTAATCTCATTTTACACTGATTCCAATGTAGTTTTTTCTACTTTATACGCCTAGCTAAAGAACAAAACTGAACTAACATTGGTAACTCCGTCTTATAGTCGAGACGCTGAGTTTAAAAAGTTAACTATAAAGTGAAAGGACGTAAACGATGCAAAATAAAGACCAAACTAACATTTAATAACATTCAAATCAGCAACCAAAGCAGTGTTCTTGTAAAATGATAAGCTCCTTCAATACTAAACAGCAATGCAAATTTCAAGACTTTAAAAATGATAAGATGTCATTCTAAAAAAGCCACTTCTAATAAAGGCCGCTATTGGAATGGCATAATATTTATGATTTATTTTACATTAAACTGTTTATCTACACAGAACTTTAAAATTTTAACAAGAAAATTACATTAAAAAACCATAATGGCCTTAGTGAAGATTCATTCCTCAAAAGGTTGTGCTTATTATTTAATGATATTGATACATAGATAGTACAGAAAGGCTGGAAAACAAAAACATACCCGTAATCCTTCCAATCCTTTGTCTCCAGGTAGTCCGTCTCTTCCAGGTGGACCTGGTTCACCTTTCTCTCCCTGCGCACCGCGCTCTCCTTTTGAACCAAGAATCTGTTCTAAAGGTGCACATTGACCTATAAAATAATAACAGCGTACGTTACATTTCATGTAGGTAGTAAAAAGAGACCAAACGAAGAGGAAAAATCTGCTGAGAAAAAAGTCTGTAACCCTGTAATTAGTGGCGCACTCTGAATAATCAATCTTCAATATAAAGGATAGTAATCCATCAGCTAAGATGCAGAGTTGTCATGAAACCGGAGTTTACATTTTTTATTGTTCTGAGTAAAATTGATACGACTTTAGATATGAACTTCTTACTGTGAGCTCATCAGTGGCGTAGTGTGCGATTTGGCAACGTTGTAAAAGGTCCATCTAAACCCAGTAAAAAGATCGAACTATTGGGTGTTTCGTGAACACCTTTGCATTTGACCTTTTTTTTGGGTTTAAATGGATACAATACAACATTGCCAAATTGCACACTATGCCATTGAAGCCCATGGATACATTGGGACAAGGGTCTTCAAATCAGTTTAATTTTGGTTTGAATAGAAAACCGCTGAATGAAACTGAAAAGCAAAATTCTGAGCTTTAAAAAAAACTAAACCCGTATTAAACTAAAAAAAATTACTGAACGTTTGAATAAAAAAAATTACGCAACGCTTCAATCAAAAAAATTACACGCCATTTAAAACCAGTTTAAAACCAGTTTGGAAAAATCATTTCAATTCACATTTATACAAACTTGTATTCCAAAACTCTTATACTCTTTCTTCAATAAAACTAAATTTCTAATCCCTCCGTGATATTGATACCTACCTGGTTAATCTGTGGTCTCTGTACTATCGACGAATTAAAGATTGACGCGGAATTTTCTCGAGCTAAGTTGCACCTTCAAGGTTCTGGTTCGGCCACTCCTCATATTCTTTACACCTTGCAGGTGAGAGGCCAGTGCGGTTGGGGCGGAAAAGCTGTTGCAGATCAGTTCCTCACTCACGCTCATAACAGAAAAAGTGTAGAGGTGTGCACATACCACTTTTTTGCACTCGAATCGAATTCGAATAATTTCCTCGAATATCGAATCGAATAATCGAATAATTTTACTCATTTTTTCACAATCTATTTTCTACAAAAAATTTTCCAAAAAATTGTCTTTTCAATGTTAAATAACCCATGAATTGTAGAAAGCTACCATATTAAATAGTTCTGAAATGAAAGAAGGCGAACAATTTGAGAAAAAAGTTGAACTTTTATTACTATACTACTATACTACTAAGTATTTATCCATGTCGGTTCGAACAATAAATCGGAACGCCAAAGTTAACTTTACACACGCGTGCTGTTATCGTTTTCGCAGGTCTTCGGAGCTACCGATGCGCGGGTGTTCGTTCGCCGCTGTTCATTCGGAACTCTAGGAGAAGCCAAAGAGGAAACTCTCCTTCGGCCTTCCTCTTTCCTCTATTCGCGATAAGTATCGAGAGAAAGTGCCTTGAAATGCGAGGTTAGGCAACCCTCACGTCCCAGTGGTGCCGCCGCATCAGCGTTGTGTCGGTTCTCGCAAAGACTCCGCGAGTCCCTCTTATCAGCATCACCTCGAGTCTTGGAAGCTACTTTATTCCGTTTGACACCGCAAAGACGCATGGTCAATGCTCTGCGCGATTGTCTAAGTGCGAAGTTCAACGGCGCGGAATACCATGTTTAGTTTTGCCAAAAGAACGAGAAAAACGTTTCCAGAATTGGTCATATTCGGCGAACTATTCGAACAAACTATTCGAACTCGAATAGTCGGTATTCGAGGAGCGCTATTCGATATTCGGACCCGACCAGTAAACCGGTATTCGAGTTCGAATATCGAATACAATTCAAATATTCACATACCACTAAAAAGTGTGAAACTCTCGCGACAATCTTTAATTCGTCGATAGTTCATGATATTAAAATGTTAATAATCCTTGACCTGCTTCTCCTTTAAGACCAATAAGACCAGGTTGGCCCTTGGATCCTTTCGTGCCCGGTAATCCGCTGAAACCTCTGTCTCCTTTCACACTGATTCCTCTTTCTCCCTTGAGACCAGCTAAACCAGGAAGTCCCGGAATTCCATCTGTACCAGGGAATCCTTTGTCACCCTGAAACAATCCGCAGGCCATTAAGCTTCAAGTAGAAAAAAAGGGTGCGTAAAAACGGTTGCATCTGTATAGATGCGTTTTTTTCCCCATCCACTGCAGTGATCTATCGAAAATTTAGCTGGGATCGCTTGAATCCATCTGTTCACTGGTCCATTGAAGTGTTCCTGACAATTTGTACGATTTAGCTTGAAGGAAGTTAGGGTTCGCCATTCGTAAACACAGATGTAAATAAAAAAGACCAATCCATCTGTTCCCAGCGGTTTCCAGAGGTCGCTGGATCGATGGGCAGCGGACGGAATCCATCAGGCTCCATCGGAATTGAGAGAAACGGTTTGATGGATTCCATTTGCTGGAGCGATGGGCAGTGGATGGGGGGAAAAAACAGTTTTTTTGTATGTAATTGTACGTAAGCAACAACGTTTTATCGTTAGTATCAGATTTCATAAATTGATCTCTTTGCTAATCAAAGGTATTTACAACTGTGATAGATTCATTGACAAGATGTAAGCTATTGTAAGATAACTACACCGCCTAGTTTCAGCTTTCATTTGTGTACAATGAAAAACTAAGAATCAGTGTTATAAAAAATAGATAAAACAATTTAAAATATACATAAAATTAAACCACTGTTAGCAAGGCATCTGCACAAACACGAATTTAAATAAATGGAAATCCGGCTAATACCTTGTCTCCAGAAATTCCAGGTGGTCCATTAGGACCAAGTCTTCCAGGAGGTCCATTTAATCCTGGGGGTCCGGGAAGTCCTTCTCTGCCTGGTTCTCCTCGAAGACCAGGATCACCTGGTGGACACTTGATTAAATTGTCTGGAATAACAGCTGGATCACCTTTCGGCCCAGAGGGACCTGGAGGTCCGATTATTCCATCACGGCCCTGAGAAAAACAAAACAAGCACCATTAGAAAAGATGAAAATTCAGAAAAAGCTCACCTGTAGGTATTTAAATTAAAAATGGGACGCTGACAGTTCCAGAATATAACATTTTTGGTCTGAAATCGAGAGAAAACAAATTGCAACGTCCAATTATGAATTTAAACATTTTCCATGATCGGAACAAATATTTACTTCAAAGATTATTTAAAAAAGAGAACATTTTTTCTTCTTTTGAGCTTAGAGAGGTCAGTTAATGACCATCGAAAATTTAAGAAATGATACGAGTTGATGCAATTTCAATTGTCTGGTGCCAACATCTGTTTACAAATTCATAAAAGTTTTGACTAATTTCGCATAGTTGCTTTCTGAAACTTTTCACAGCAATTTTTTCCTCAGATACAGAATTTCACATCCTTTATTTTTTTCAAAACAATTGAGACTGAGAATGTACCCAAAGCTACTACTATTTCCAGGGATGCAAAAAGTGCCCAATCTCGCTATTCGCAGAGCGCATGAGAGTGAGGATATTTTTGGGACTATAAGGGAACTCGCCTTATCTTTTTGTTTTTTTTTAAGGGTCGTAAGATTTTTCCGAGAGAATGGCCTCAGAATTTCAAAAATATCGGTCATTTTGCAAAAACGCGGTGCAAAAAAAAAAAAAAAAGTAGTAAGAGTAAGTAAAGTCTAGCCACCCAAACCTTGAGTTAAAAAGAAAAAAAAAGGTCATCAGTTTTCAAATTTTTGTGAGGAAATTTTTTGAAAATCCTGTGAGGAAACGGTCCCGGATCTTCCGGCTGAAACTTCCTAAGTTTTAGAACATTTTGCATCCCTAGCTATTTTTCAGATCAAGGCATAAAACCGAGTTTCCACTATTCCATAAAACAAACTGAAATCACAGCATTCATACCACAGATATTTGAACTTTCAGCAAACAATAAGTCAGAGGTCAAAGATAGTGACAAAAAAAAAAAAAAAAAAAAAAAAAAAAAAAAAAAACAAGAATATAACTCTGAAAAGCAAATGAAACTTACAGGCAAACCTGGTGATCCTGGTGAGCCAGGTAAGCCATCAGCACCAGCTTCTCCGATGTAACCACGCTCACCAGAAGGTCCGGGCGGACCAGTTAAACCGGGAATGCCGTCTCTACCTCGATCACCTTTGTCTCCTCTCTCTCCAGGTCTGCAACCTTCACATTTTCCGCCTCGATCTCCTTTTGGTCCATCTCTCCCTGTTTGGGTAGACATTAACAACAGCAATTAATAAATAGTTTAGTTTTTATATTATATTGAGGTGGGAAGGGGGGGGGGTGTTTCTTATTTTTTAAAACAGCAAAACTTGAGGAGTCTCACCGCTTAAAATGTTTCTTGATGGTAGGAGAAACAACCACTTCAGGGATTTTTACTCTTCACATTTAAACACATTTACATCAAACAATGTACTTTATACACTCATTCAAAATTTTGAGTTAAAATGACAAGAATAACAAATATAGTTCAATTTTTTTCATTTCACACTATTTTTCATGCTATTTATGGAGAGGATGGGGTTTCAACTTCCCACAGATCCAAAAATGGCACTTGTGTTAATCTTTCAGGAGGGTGTGTTGATTTGTTCTTAACAGTATTCAAATACAGTGAAAGTTTGTTGAGTGGAACCTCGATCCTGCCCGAAAAAAATTCCACTTAGCGAAAGTCTAGAAAATTGCGGTCAGAAGTGGGGGGTTTCACAGTGCTGGAAAAAAATTCCACTTGGCGAGATATTCCACTTACAAGGGGAAGGCAAAGGTGGGCCCGCTCCAAATGGAACGGGACTTGCGCAAAAAGATAGTCCTCGGGGTCCTAATGAAGGGGCTTACAGCACTTTTTGTGAATGGACCCCTGAATTTGCAAAATTTTGATTTTAAAATGAGCCCCTGGGACGGCGGATTGTTATGTAGCCGAAAATCATAGCTATTGCTACAAGCAGAGTCGTGGTGTAGCGGCAGTGTCGTTGACTCCGGATTGCAACATTCCGAGTTCGATCCTTGCTGCTGGCGCATATTTTTTAATGATATTTCTGCTCATTTTCCTTTACCGTTTTTTTGTTTCTTTTTTATTCTTTGTTTCTCGTTTGATTTGTTTGGTTTTTGTTTTTGTTTCATTTTTTAACCGTTTGAATCAAATTACTCCGCCGCTTTTTCATCGTGAATATGCACTGTTACTACACCGTGTTTTTACGTGGAAGTTAAGAAAATATTGGAAAAGAGAGACAATAACACCGTCGGAAAAAATGGGCGAAAAAAGTTTTGTTGACCAATTTGCACTTTCTGTTTGATACTTTTAATATTTTCTTAACTTCTATGTACAAGTATATAGCAGCAGTAACTATATACAGGATGAAAAAGCCGCGGAATAATTCGATTCAAACAGCGTTAAAAAAAAAAAAAAATAACAACAACAAAAAACAAACGAGAAATAAAAAATAAAAAAGAAACAAAAAACACGGTAAATGAAAATGAGCATAAATATCATTAAAAAAATGCGCCGGCAGCAAGGATCGAACTCGGGACGTTGCAATCCGGAGTCCACGACACTGCCGCTACACCACGACTCTGCTTGTAGCAATAGCTATGATTTTCGGCTACATAACAATCCGCCGTCCCAGGGGCTCATTTTAAAATCAAAATTTTGCAAATTCAGGGGCCCATTCACAAAAAGTGCTGTAAGCCCCTTCATTAGGACCCCGAGGACTATCTTTTTGCGCAAGTCCCGTTCCATTTGGAGCGGGCCCACCTTTGCCTTCCCCTTGTTAGAGGACGTTCCACACAACGAACTCTCACTGTAAATGAGTAAAGATAACGAATCTGTATTAGTTGTTTGTGTTCATTCTGGGTGTATCCACACTCTACAGACTTCTCAAATAAATACCTGCGGAATGTGTGATGAAACCAAAAAATTAAAACACGAGTTCCTTGCCGTTCAAACTTAGGACTCAAACTTGTTCCATAGAAATAAGGCCAGAAAAAATTTGTTGGACAGTTTTAAACAGATAAAACTTCGAAGAATTTTGAGTGCAAAAATGAGGATGCAACAATTAATAAATGAAAGGAAAATGATGATGTCCAAACATTAAGATGTTCTTACCAGGAATTCCAGGGTATCCGGGCCTTCCATCTAAACCTTTCTCTCCCGGCTGACCCATTGGACCAGGCGCTCCAGGGATACCCATCTGAGAGTCTCCAGGAATACCCGGTTCTCCAGCGTAACCACGGTCTCCTTTGTCACCCTTCTCTCCATCTCTACCCGGCAAACCATCATGTCCTTTGACTCCCTGTAAATAGGAAAGGTCATAAACATATCATACAAAGATTTTTAACCATTGTGTTTAAATCAACTGTTACGTGCAAGCAAACGCAAAAGTTTAGACCGTCAGGGATGCACGTGGAGCGCAGAGGATTTCTTTGATTACATGAGCATTTGTCTGTTATTGATAACACCTGCAGAAAATGACAATAAACATGGGGCAAAAATATAGCTCGTATACCTCTCCACATTTTTTCTTGATTTCCAAAAAGAGGGGCGGTTGGCGACACTTTTTATAATGTCAAGGGGCAGATATATTGATTATGTTGTAGCTACTTTCATAGAATCCTCTTCCAACTTTTAAGCTTGAAGATGTTAGAAGCTAATCAAGAGAGAGTCTAGGACAAGGTGTGCACAACTTTTGCCCTACCCTATACGTAAAAGAGGTTGATCATTGGAAACAAGGCACCGTTGAAAAGTCCTGTTAGGATTTTCATCAGTCTGTCAATTATTAACTCTCATTACTATCAGTTACCTTTGAGTTTTTCAATTGATAAAATCTTTGGATTTAGTCACCATCTCTTATCTTTCATTTAAGAGGAAATACTTGGTATTCTATTCAAATTATCGTATTAAGACAAGATTTAGAACAGAGACTAGACTAGGCTTTATCTATTGGATACAAATCTCTTGAGAATCTTGCCAGGAATCACAACAAGAGTGGGAAAAGAACCAGCCAAGACTTATTGGATTGTTACAAAATAATTACATTTAATTTAATCCTCAACATTTTCTAGGCAAAGAAAAAAAAAAAAAAAAAAAACAAGGAAATTTTCCATTGAGGAGATATTGGGCCCATAAAATCCCATAGATAATGAAGTTAACTTACGACTATTGAAAGCCCTTTCTCTCCTTGGTATCCACGAGGTCCTTGAGGACCAGGAAGTCCGTTTGATCCGCGAGGTCCAATATCACCAGGAAAACCTGAAATAGGATTTAAAATTGCAGATTATTACGAAGACAAGTAATTGAGAGATTATAGATTCGATTAAGAAGACAGACGGAAGATAAAAAGAAACCTTGCTGTGTGAAACTTCGTTCCGGTCATGGTTAAAATTCTACTCAATGAAAGTTTTACAGACGATATTTTTTACAGGGCAATGATGGGTCCAAGTATCCATCAAAGTTATTTTTTCAAAGTTAAATGCAGAAGGAATTACCATGAGCACATTAAAAAATTGTGAAATTTACTCAAAGATTCACAGATTTTTTAATGTTGTTTTTGTGGGAAGATTGCGGGTGCGAGTAAATAATTCCAATTAGCAAAGAATTCCTCTTATTGGAAGTTCCATAAGACAAACTTTACTGTAAGAAGTTCTACAGATGGGATAGCAGAGGAGAAGATAAAAATTAGTTCCTGACTTACCAGGTAATCCAGGTTCACCCTTGCCTCCTTTTTCACCCGGGAAACCTTCTGGACCAGGAGCTCCTGGAATTCCAGCCCCTCCCGGTGGACCTACTGGACCACGAGCTCCGACTGGCCCGTCAGTACCATCCAATCCTTTTGGACCAGGTAGACCTTGGTATCCTCGGGGTCCTTGAACACCTGGTGGACCCGGCTTTCCGTTGCCGCCCTAAAGACACACACAAAAAATTCAAAATAATGTACGGACACATATTACTTTGTTGGTGTTTTTACAAATAGACATAACTCAATTCAACATTTCAAAATCTCACACTGCTTTTCAATTTTAAAAGGAAAAGCAAAAGGGTAAATTTTCTTCTTTTTCCCCCTTATTTTTGCGTTGAACCTGAAAAATCCCGTAACCAATTTTCATACAATTGGCTGATCGGATCGCCACTGATGAAAGAGACTGGTATAAGAGATTTTGAGACTTTTTTTTCTTTGCATCTCGGATGCTCTTCATAAAAACACCAACGGTTTGAGCAAAAATAAAGTCAAAACGACTTAATTGACTATAATAAAGAGTCCAGGGGTAAAACGATAAATGTCACAAAAATCAAAATTAAAATTTTTACGGTCATCTAACGGGACACAAAAGTACAAATTAAATAGAGATCTATGGAAACGCAAGACAACAAATTTTGGTGGATAGAAATACATCACTTATCAGTAAGAATAACCTTTAAACGTCATTTCCCTCTTTCCTTCAGCTTAAAAACAAAAATGAATTTTTACAACATTTATCATTCTTCCCCTGGACTCTTTGTTTGGATTTGCCATATTTGCTTTTCAAGGAACTCCAACGTCACTTCGCTTGCACAAGGTGGAGATTAAATAAGCACTCTGGCAACGTCTCCTTATACACTTTGTAGCGCACTGTCTTGATTAAAAATCAATTTCTGTCCAGAGCTTTATGTCCGTTGAATGTATCAACATTCAATACTACTTGCTGCATATTCACCTTGACCAAAAGCGCAACGAGAAATTCACTATCCCTCTATTTTCGCCATTGAAACACGTAAGTTAGATACACGGAAAAGAAAGAATGGTGTAATTTACCATTCGCATACCTGATTTTGGCCCCCGCCAGAGTTAAGATAAACTTGACCAGAGTTATGGAACATTTGACCAGGAATCAGGTCAATTTCACTTGATACCTGGTCAAATTTACGATAATTCTGGTGAAGTTTATCTTAACTCTAGCAGGGGCCAAAATAAGCTATGCGAATGGTAAATTACACCATTCTTTTTTTTCCCTGTAAGAGTAGACAGGGTGATAAACCCTCTCTTCCTTTCCTTTTCCGACTTATGCATTCAAAAGGGAAATAAGAGAGATAAAGGAGATCCGAGTTGCGGCATTGACCTTGACATTACTTGGTATGAGATAGCAATGTAAATATCCGAAAAAAAAGGAAATGTGGTTCATTTCAATATCAGCTCGTGACTTGCAATTAATCAATGTCTTCTCCACAAGAACTTATTAAAAAGAATCTATCTTTAGGCAGTTTAATTGAATCTCTCAAAATAACCAATACTTTCGCATCTGCTCAAATGAGAAGAAAACAATAATCGATTGTTCACAAGCCCCACAAATACAAACGACCATGTTCAGAAGGTAAAGCTGTAAGAAAAATGTTCAATCGCTCTCTGGCTTTCTTACAACATTTTTTAATTCACAAAACCTAAAAAAGATACAAGTAATTTATCCTCCTCAAAACTTTTTTCTATCAAAACTTTAACAGGTAAATATTAGGAATCAAACAGACAAGAGTCCTGCATGAAAATAATTTACTTACACCTGGGGGTCCAGGGGGTCCTCGAAGTCCAAGCCGTCCAGCAGGTCCATCACGACCCGGTTCTCCTTTTGACCCGGGTCGCCCTGGTAGTCCTGTTAAACCGTCCATACCCCGATCACCTTTCTGTCCAAAAGGTCCAGGGGGGCCTGGAAAACCATCTCGACCCTAGAATTACAAGTGACTCATTAATGTACCATGAAAAAAAATAAGTAGTAGTAATAGTAGTAGTAGTAAAGTCCAGCGGCCCAAACACGTGGTTCGTTATGCTGATAATTCACAGCGAACGACTGGACTGCATAAAAAAAGAAGGGGTAGGAAAGACAATCAAAGTATTCTCAAAACAAAGAATAGGAAAGAGGAGAGTAACGGCGACCTGCCAGGCTTAAAAAAAACACATACCTTAGTCATCAACCAAACCAAACTTGTGGATAACAGTTAAATTTAAAAAAAAATCAGTTGAAAAATAAAGACTAAAAAAAAAATGAATCTACGTCAAAGTGAAAAAGACATGTTTATGTAGGTAAACTCACCTTTCACTTCAAATTCTGGACCTACAAAAAGTGTTTATCATCCCCATTTATCATGATACCTGACAAAAAGAACTTAACCTTCAATGTTGTTCAACTTAATCATTTTGACACTACTTTTCCAAGTAGCTAAGTCAACAAATAAGTGAAAAGATTGTCGCGAAGAGTAGGCTACAAAAAATTTGCGGACCAACTAAAGGAAGCTACCATTGATCAATTACTGTGACTGAGATAAAACTGATAACAGTAGAAATTTACGGAAATCATAACTCATTGACAAGATTCCTAACGAACAGAATTAGAACAGGTTACATTCAGTGCATTCTTTCATTCACTGGGATTTGCATTTGTACAATGATACATGGCTGCATTGTTTCTGCTCTGGTAGGTACTATGATCCTCTTCTCCGCTGCACTTACCAGAGTAGCATCACGGCTTAAAAAAAAAAAAAAAAAAAAAAAAAAAAAAAACACTTTGGTGCTATTCATCCCAAATACAAGCGAATGAAAAAAACAGTGCAGTGCAGCTCCGCGTAAGTGATAAAAAAGTGTAACAACTGCCACTGGCAAATTGTTTCCAACTCTTTCATTCCTTCATCACTTGATCAGGAATATCAATAGTAATGATGAAGGTAAATGCACTGGGGGGTGATCACGGAGGATCGGATCGTTTCGGTATCGTTATCGTTATTGTTTGCATTGAATCAAATGGGATAGCTTCTGCACAACTCGATCGCGCAAGGTGATCCCCTCCTCACCTCTTCCTACTTCAAACGATTGAGATTACGACAGCCTCCGACTTATCGCTTCCTTTCGTCCGTTTCAATCGTTACGAGGGGCTCAAAACGATTCGATCAGTTGAGCCACCCATAAGGTTGTATGTAAACGATAACGATACCAAAACGATCCGATTCTCCGTGATCACTCCCCTGGCCTCAATTTGTTTAGCATGAATGGTCCTCCGAGCAAGTTGTGTTTCCACCAGTCGACAGCTAGAATACTCGACTTAAAAATGGCGTCAAGGACCATCCATGCCAAGCAAAATAAGGTCTAGATATGTTCCATAAGTTGACTAAGAATAACTGGAACGGATTATTTGATAGTGAACTAAGAGCTACAAGGGGCACTATAATACAAGGAAGAAAAAAATGTTCAATTCATTCCCTGAATCAAAGTTGATGGTTTGAAAAAAATAAATAGAGGCCTTGAAATACACTTACGGTTATATGCCATGAAGTAAGACCTACAAATGAGGAAAATAATATCATGTGGTTTGATGATGAAAAATATCAACCATTTACATTGAGATGACATGTACTGGTGAGCTCAAAAAATAATCATGTTTTCTCGGTTTTGAGTAATGAGTGACTCAAAAAGTACTACCAAAAAGCAAGAAATAATTGGTATAGTTTTTTTGAGCATGCTTATTGAAAGGTCACACAGTAAGAATCACTTATGTTAGAATTTATTTTCTATCATTAGAATTTGTAATTATGCACTATGGGTGTCTATGGGGCATTGATTTTTACATAGGTATTTGCATTCAGGATTAAATCGGAATTTTCAACACAACTCCTCAAGTAAAGAGAAAACATAAAGTTAAAAAGAAGTTAGTTACTTCAATTTTACGAGTAAAGTTCAACTAAAGATGCGTTTTTTTTCCAACTAACTAGACTCTATCAATCCAATTGAAATATTCTTGTCCACTCTTAAATAGACCGTTTCAATGCGGTTTTCCAGAAGTTAACAGTTAGCCACGATGCACTCCTCTGTCGCAATCAGATGTTGCAAAACTCACATGGCATTCCAAACCATCTCTCTCACTCTCTGTGATCCTGTCCATCGCTATTTGTTTCTCGTATCAAATTTTGGCTTTGCTTCACAACATTTTCTTCTCAAAAACACGTTGAAATGACTCCAAAACTTAATTAAAACCAAAAAAATTTCACAAAAAAGTATCTGAAAACGATTTTAGCAATGATTCAAGGTTTTGCGGTCTGACTGAGAAACGCTTCGAGTTGGAAACCATTAAAAAATAATGCAATTACTTACTCTTATTCCAGGGGGTCCAATGAGACCTTTTTCACCTTTGGGTCCATCTTCACCCTTGTAACCAGGATCACCCATTGGCCCAGGCTCACCTTTTGTTCCAGGATATCCCGGTTCACCCTAATCAAGCAAATAAAAATAAATCAATTGATACAGCAGACATTTTTATCAGTTTTAAGCTATAGATAAAATTAAAAAAATCACATAATAAGGCAAAACATCATTGCTATCTATATGCTATTGCTATATCAGCGGGCCGATCATTTACTTTCTCGTTAAACCGATCGTTAAAACTGTTTACGAGTAATGATAGGTATTGGTTGAAAATTGTAAAACTTGGCTGTTGCTATGGTAACCATCGTTAAGAGTCTAGTTTTATAAAGGCTATTCATGAGTAACCTTTAAAAAACAAACACGATAACGAAGGTTACCGTAGCAACGGCTAAGTTTTACAATATTCGACCAATAGAATCACTCATACGCAGTCTTAACGATCGGTTTAACGATGAAGTAAATGATCGGCCTACAGGTTTAGATATAAAATCTGTTATTTAATGTCTGCTTGGAATTAGATGAATTGTATTACATTTGTTTTTTCAAATGACTGAAGAGGTACTAGTTCTGGAGGTCTAGTTCCTATTTCGGTCTTGATCTCATGGTACTTAGTTATCGACATCAAAAACATTACTTAATCCAAGTTAAGAGTAGGGGTCCAGAATCTCCATAATGTTCACATTTACGAAGGATGGTGTCCACAGTTTTGATATCTTCTTCTTACTTTGCTAAACACTTCACCTGCTTGGAGATTTTGAGTTCCTCCGGCAACCCTTGCATAGAAACGCACATATTTAATCTCCAGTAAGAACGTTTTGTCAAAAGATTTAGATATATGTGTTGATAATTAAATGCATTTTGTTTGATTCACAGAAATTACTATTTTCTTCAGAGAAAAGCCAAAATAAGACTTACGGCATCTCCTTTCTCTCCTGGATCACCAATTGGTCCGATGTCAGTGCCTTTGGGTGATAGTTGAGATCGGTAGGACCCAGGTAAACCTTGCGGGCCCACCTCTCCTTTTTTTCCTTTCTCTCCCTTGGGACCATCGAATCCCACTCCCATGTTTCCTTTCTCTCCTTTGAGGCCGGTTGATCCTTTGGGTCCCTAAAGAGAGGAAAAGAGAAAATAATAGTACAATAGTTCAGGGTGAAGACGACATTTACTAAAAGAAAGGCGCAGAAAATTAACGAAACATACCCATCTGTCAGATTGAGAATATTATTGACAGCAATGCCTGATCAACTTAGATTTTTTTGGTCCAACACTCAAAAAAGAATAAGAAAATTTTAAAAGCGCTATGTGTTAGTAACATAAACTTATGTACTTCGTGGTTATGACATGGACCAAGGTCCAAGATTGTATTATTCTGTGATATAACTTATGTTATAAATTTATGTTATAACCAGAAAATGTAAACAAGGCGAATATTTGAGTCACGTGGTTCTAGAATGTTTGAGGTTATGGTTTTGTTTGTAAATAAACCCCTCCACTTTACCTCGCCCCCCACCCCTTCATCATGTTTGTTTTGGCTGGTACCCAGTGTGTCGATGTGCTTTACATCGAAAAAGCGAAAAAGTCATTACATCGAACGCTTATTTGACCGAACGGACACAACATCGAACGGTCGTTGCATCGATTGACGTTTGATCGAACGGCGTTGCATCGAATGACGATTGATCGAACGGCGTTGCATCGAATGGACATTCGGTCGAACGGTCGTTGCATCGATTGACGTTTGATCGAACGGCGTTGCAGCGAATGAACATTCGGTCGAAGGCTCTTTGAATCTATTGACGTTGCATCGAATCGAAAAGTCTTTGGATTGCTCAGCTTCGTTGCCAGACTGTGTTTTATTATTGTTTTATTTTTTCTTTCTCATTTGTTTGCTTGCAGGTTATTTTATATTTATTATTTAATAATAAGTTGTATTCATTCCGACCATTCCGTAATTACTTAAGTGTTTGCCAATCGGTTTCATTTTACCTACCTGTCGGTTTTTAAGTAATTCATCCCTTTATTCCCACGATCATATCAGATGTAGTGGTTCTTACTTCATTTATGATTTTTTTCACGATCCGCGCTGCCGAGAGCGAATGCTAAAGACCGATAAACAGCCAAGTATTCCCGACTGATCTTTTGATTAAATCAGAATCTGAATCTTCTTAGAAGTGAATTTTGCTGTATGCAATGGAGATACAGTTACAAGCGCTTTTACTGCCTACTTACGACACAGACTGAAGAGACTTCCCCCCGAATCAGCGAACCGATTCTGTTGATTCGATCAGTGGTAAGTTCACCATTCACTATTCAGCTCTCTTTGCTCTTTAAATTCTCTTTTTGTAACAAATTATTACACACTCCTAGAGTTTGTTTCAGATGTGTAGGCTGATAATCTGTGGGGAGTTTTCAATTTCCATCCCTTCAAGTTGTATAAAAGCTTGGCCACGACTTTGACCTGCTGATTTCTTAGCATTCCTCAACGGGAAGCTAATGCTCTCATTGATTTTCTACCCGTATTATGAGGAATAACGTTGGAAAGTTCTTGAGATTATTGGTCAAGGTGCGCCTGCACTTCTGAAACGACCTATACATGAGGGACGTACTTGCCAAATTTACTATTTTATAATTATGATGGACATTCAATGTTCAGGACACGGACCATCTATTCCCCAAGCCTAACAGCAAAATTTGCTTTGATTAGGGTGGGGGTTCAGCGTTTTTAATCTGCTAATCTGTGGAAAGTTCCGAATGTGACTTGCGCATTACTTTGGGTTCAACCTAGGTTAGTTCAGAGTTGATCTAACCAGTTGCGATGAGTAGAGGCTGTTTTAGATAACTTCGGTTCTGACAGCTCTTTGTTTACATGCGTTAAAATGTTGACGCCGCTTACTGCGTGAATCATTAGAACTTTTTGCCACAAAGTAGACTCGGTTAAATGTAATTAGTGAATATTAACATTAAAGCGTAATTGAAGACTTGATATCGTCCTTTCACGCATGTAAAGAAAGAACAGTCAAAACTTAGGCTATCTGAAACAGCCTCTAACTTTATTGATGCGCCTTCTAAAAAGTATGATGATCATCACTGAGAGAAGTGATCTAGAAAGGCTCACGATATTCTGAATACCTTTGATCTCCAAATATTTGAAACAATTATCTTCAGAATCTTGCAGGGAGCCTGGGACGTGATCACGGAGGATCGGATCGTTTTGGGTATTGTTATCATTATCAATTGCATTAAAGCAAATGGGCTTGCTTCTGCGCAGCTCGATTGCACAGGTGATCCCCTCCTCACCTCTTCCTACTTCAAACGATTGACATTACGACAGCCCCTGACTCATCGTTTCCTTTCATCTGTTTTAATCGATACGAGAGGTCCAAAACGATGCGATCAGTTGAGTCACCCATAAGGTTATATGTAAAAACGATAATGATTATGATACCAAAACGATCCGATCCTCCATGGTCACCTCCCTGCCTATGAGCCCCGGTCCGACATACCTGCAATCCTGAGTCACTCGGCAATGTACACTCTTGCAGATTGGGGTATTTCTTCGACCGCAGGTGGAGAGACAGCCTCCTGCCTGATTTATGGTGCACAAACATCATGCACCCTGCTCCAAGGAATGCGTCTCACCGCTTTCGGAAGGAAAACCCGAGGTTTTTTAGTGGGTATGTCCTCCATACTTAACTAAGAGATCTGTTCTAAGAAGGGGAACAGAACGTGGCTGGTTGTGGATGCATCGACCCCCACACGGCGTCAGTAGTTTGAGTTATTGTCCTCGTGAACAACCAAAAAAAAATTATTTTTGGAAAAGCATTCTGTCAACTACCCTAAACTGTTATCATCTGATTTTACGGGGACATTTTTGGGACAGCTGAAAACCTTTAATTCAAAGAGGAATTTGATTCCAAGCGACTTTATTTAAGGATTGAAAGTACCTAGCGGTGGCTCTAGCTTTGAAACGGAGCTATCTTCCTCCTTTGTCTCGCGGTGTTTCATTGTTTCAATGTCAAAAGTCTCATAAACTGTTCTCTCTTTTTCAGAATCTGGATTGTTTACAGTCAGTTGGGGATCAAGACTACTCTTTCAGAAGATAATAATTGCATGCTGCTGTGACCGATAGAAGTTTTCAAGCCTCTGGACATTCCAAATTATTTTGTAACTTCGTACCTTAGAGGATGGAGAGAAAAAAATAAAAAAATGCTGAAAAAATTACTGTGTGCGCAGCATGCTGACTAATCATAAATCATACATTCACTTGATGTTCCTCTTAGATAATAAATATTTACCTCGTAAAAGTTTCAACAGTTTTCATTCATCCTCAATTAGACTAGATGCCTTAATCTCAATAATTCCAACAGTTTGCTTGACTGAACCAATCACATTCTCGTTTTATCTGCTCAAATTGATCTAATTCATCAGTTTTGCGACCAGATCTTTTTCTGAAATTTTCTTTTCACCAAATACTCACATCGTATTCATTATCTGTGAAAGTCTACTCTCCTCTAGGCACACGCCTAATCAGTAGCATGGATGAATTGTTTCTGACAAGTCTTGCAGCTTGCCCAGTGTGATTTTATATCCTCACCTGGCAAAAAATGAATCGCCCATTTTGGTCCTAAAAACGTCCAGGACGATTTTAGGACCAAACCGGGCGATTCATTTTTGCCGGGCACTCAAGTCGGCATCAGTGGCACCTCATTCTGACAACAGTGACAACGTTGAATTTTGTCCATCTATAAGTGCACCTGTAAAATAATTATTTAAGGAATTGCACTGTGCACCCTTAATATTTTGACCTTCTTTAATACTTTAAATGGACTAAATCCAACGCTACCAAATTAACCGCGTCGCCTCTGGTCGGCATAGTTAGTCTGATTGGAATTGCCGTTTGCACAATTGTATCACTGTGAATTGAAGGCATTTCAGTTTCACTCCAATTTAGGATACATCAGTTTTAAGGCCATGTGCGGCAACAAGTCCTTTGCTTTGAAAAATTAAAATTAAAAAGATTGCCTTCATTCTTTTCCTTGTCAAGAAATTGTTCATAGGCGGAAATAGGGGGGGAGGGGGAGCTGGAGGGGGCTAAGCCCCCCCCCCAGAAAATTTTGGAAACAAAAAAATGTTTACCCACAACAACAACAAAAATATTACAGTATATGATGTTTATCATTTAATTTTGCGATTGCCTAATTGTTTCGCACCCCAGCTAATAGCTGTATGAGTACAATTTATTTCATATCTTAACTTAGGTGTGTATGATGTAGGTACTTACAGTCGACAAAAGAATGGCAGATGCGGCCTTATATTTTGGTCCAAGTAGACTACCTGCGATACCTATCACAGTAAAAAGCATCGCATGTGGCCTACTTAAGTCAAAATCCAGGACGTTATCTGACATTATTTAATTCGTTGACTGTAACTGTAAGTACATCATACGCCTAAGTAAGATGGGGGGGGGGTCATGGTATACCCCTCTTGGAGGGGGGGGCGGTCTTGAGGTGTCTCGAAAATCCCTTGGAACTCAGCCCCCCCCCCCAGAAAAAATTCTTAGTTCCACCTATGAAATTGTTTGAAGGATCATTTTTAATGTGCGCACGAAATTGGTCCCGAGCCTCTTGAAAATAGTCGGTCATTAATTTTTATTCATCTCAATTGAGATTTGTTGATAAAACGCTCCTCGCTCTAATTAAATCAAATATCTTCAGTCATTGGATAGGAATAATTTAGCCTTCGTAAAGTCAAAAATTTCAGACATTTCAATCAACGGAAAGACTGATAGGTAACAGGGTGTGTGAACAATACTTGCCATTATGGTAGGGTTGTCGGTACCTACTACTGGGTTTTGGTATCGATACTATGGTACCAATACCAGTATCGATACTTTGGCATCGATATTTAGATAAGTGGAAATTAGAATAAACAAAACATTGAGGCCACAATAGAGATAAGGGGTGTTTAAAAGTGGAGAGAGGGTTAATTACTTGAGCAAGACTTAAAGGTTTTGGAAGTATGATGTGGTTCATTAGTGCTGACATGCAGCAACAACCAACTACTGCCAAGGTAAATAAAACCCTGTTGTTATAGATAAATAAGAGTGTTTATTTACCTTGTGGACTACAGAATTATACCGATGGTATCATAGCCCGTTTGGTACTAATACTGACTAGTATGGAGTAGGTACCGAGGTATCGATACTTTGAATTCGAAGTATTGACATCACTACATTGCGGTAAAATAATTTCTTTCAGTCAATGCATTGTCGGTGGTTGGAACGAATTTTTGAGATAGTCCTGACTTTTCTCTGACTTGCCTTTGTTTCCAGACAGTCCTCGCTTATTGGGGGGGGGGGGGGGGGGGGGGGAGGTTTTAGTATGGGAGAGTGAAGCACAAATTTTAGAGTAATTTAAATGGACTAGCGATTTGAAGTATCGAAAATTTATTCAAACATTTTTACTTATTTTTGTTGAGCTTTGCTTTTCTGCCCACATTTATTGATAGAAAAGAATTATAATCATAATACTTTAGATAAATTTTTGATATTTGAATAATGGTCCTATTTAATCTGGTATTTTACTATCATCACAAAATTTGCCAAAAATTAAAGAAAACAGAATCAGACCATGATTAAACCCCTATGAAATCATTCCTGTTGTGAATGCGCAGCTTGGGGCAATAATAAGGTATCGATACTGTTCTGTTTCATTTGTGTCAAATTTCATGTCAAATTTCATGTCAAATTTCATAACGGTGAATAGAGACCAATCTTAATAAAGCCAGTAGGTAATCTTTGGCAGCGCGATAAAATATATCGTGAAAAGTTCCCATCTTGCTTACATACTATCGAATAATGTCTGCGTAGAATTCATGAGAGGAAAGTGATTCGAAGTATCAAAAAATGTACATTTTGATTTATTTTTATCGAAGGACATTTTTGCCAATATACCCATATTAAGGCAAAAACACAAAAAAACAATAAAAAGCCTTCGATACTTTTATGTTAGTAAAATGACGATCCTTTTCTATCTGGTATTTGAAAAGTGTTCGAATATGCGACATGAATTGATTTATTTTTCAGATCCAAACCCTAGCTACATCACTAGAGTGACACAGAATCTTGAATTCTGAAAACTATCCATGACTTCTTTTTCTATTTTGTTTATAATTTCTTATTCCGCCACGAGACCGCAATTTTCGGTTTTCTCGTAACTTATAGTGTACATTTGACAGCCCGGATGGGCGGCAAAATCGCTAAAACCTTCTTTTTACGGAGAAAATTCCGAAAATCTGAAAATTTCTTCAGCCCGTTTTTTCAAAATTCGCTACCAAAACCTTCGCCAGAGCAGCCAACCACAGCCTAAATTGAGTGGTAACTATCCCGGCTATTCCATGACTGCTGCTCATTAATTTCTCGGAAGTTCAAATTTCCGCATCGGATTTCAAAATTATTGGCCAATCTTCTCCAAAATACACTCCAGCTTTGTTAAATTCCTCAAAGTCTCAAAATTTGTGAAACTCGATCTCTCCAACTAGTTATTATGTCATGCTGAGAGTTTCCCAGCTCGAGCGTAGGGAAAATTTCGCGCTCAGACTTGTAGCATCATTTCCTGTGTGTTTTGATTTTTGCAGTGAATGGTCGGTGCACTTTTTGAACTTGACGACTACTTCTCTGAAAAACGTAAAGAAATAAATTGGAAAGTCTTTAAACTGTGGTTTTCTGTGTGCCTATTGTTTATCATGGTTCACTGTGACTAGGAAAAATAATTTGAGACCATGAACTGCTTCGAAAAGTCGATTATCTCTACAATCGCGGGGCACTTCCAAAGTGCTAGATACCGGCTCACGTACTTACTTACTTCTTCCAATTAATCCAATTTCATGTATCTCATTTCGATGGATGCAAGCGGGTAAATATATAAACAAAACAATTCTGGCTCTGTCCCAGTGTCGCCTAGTTGTGGAGCAATGATCCCTTCCTTATATGTTCACTGATACAGGGTTGTCCGTCTCGTTGTTGAACCTACCATCGTCATAATATATTACGCATGTAACTACTGTCTTCCGGAAGAATGATTTTCAATTTTTTCTCCCTTAAAGTTCCCTATGTATCTTTCATTGTTTTTTGTGGCTCAGAAGAGCTTATGCTTCAGCGCAAAGATCTGGAGTGGTGGACATATGGGACGCCTTGAATTCTGAAGTATAAGTATTTCTAAAATTTAAACTGTTCTACTCAGCGTCTGAATATCCTGCGTAGAAGCAAAGTTTGACTTTAGATAGTATTTTAATGCGCAGCAGTCATACCTTCCATCTGCTACAAGTAAGTATCTGCAAATTTTCCTATAAAATTCCTCTGAATCATCTTTAGTTGTTGATGTTTAGGATAAGATTATTCGTTTGGAAATTATGAAATAATCTCAAAAAATAAATCTAAGCTTTCAGAATTGTTTTGAGAGAAACAAGTTTGAGGTACTACTAGCCATCACCTGTGAGTGCCACCTCCACTTCTGCGATAAGCTATACCCACATGCGGTAATCCGGTATAAAGTAAGAGCTATAAAATCAGCTATTGCACATTTCCGTTTTCCCGCCGAAAACCCTGACTCTTGCTTTAATTCAGCGCAGAGCCTAGAAACCTTAAATTGATGCCTCTCGGCAAACCACTCTCGCATGCATTATTACTTCCTCAGATTGAACACTTTTCGCCTTTGTTAGGTGCACTCTGAGGACTTCCCTGCGGCTATTCTACTTGTCTTTGAGACGAGCTACCTCTGTGTGTGTTTGATTTTAGGGTGCTGTTGACGAGGAACCAAGAAAACTCAGGAGAGATGATTTGATTGCGGTCATCTTCATTAACTGGCGAAAGCTCTGTAAGAGTGAGACTGTGTTAGAGGAGTTCTTTGAGTGCTCTTTGCGCGGTTAAGTTGGTCAATCAGAGCAAAAAAAAATTCATGAGTAGAACCACTGTGTTACTAGCGTTGTCGTCAAGAATTTCTACCATTTGATGGTAAAGCCAATAGAATATTTGGTGAAAAAAATGAATTCGGGCAGCGGCTCCTGAATCACAGAAATGGACACACAGTTTGTACTCTCACTATAGATTCTTTTAAAATGCTCCTTTGAAACGCATTAAATTTAATTAGGAAGAATCATTGATCGCTGATGGACTTGTTTTTCAATAGCACTAGACAATCGAGATGCATCAGCTCTTGCTTCAGAATCTGATACTGCAGACGTCCTCACTTTCTCACACTTCTCAGCAAACAAAATAGCTGTCAATTCCAAGCAAGAACTCTAAAATTAAGTCAAGTTTTTATTCTGATCGTACTATTCTGTGCATATCAAGTTAAATCATAACCTGCAAGCAAACAAATGAGAAAGAAAAAATAAAACAATAATAAAACACAGTCTGGCAACGAAGCTGAGCAATCCAAAGACTTTTCGATTCGATGCAACGTCAATAGATTCAAAGAGCCTTCGACCGAATGTTCATTCGCTGCAACGCCGTTCGATCAAACGTCAATCGATGCAACGACCGTTCGACCGAATGTCCATTCGATGCAACGCCGTTCGATCAATCGTCATTCGATGCAACGCCGTTCGATCAAACGTCAATCGATGCAACGACCGTTCGATGTTGTGTCTGTTCGGTCAAATAAGCGTTCGATGTAATGACTTTTTCGCTTTTTCGATGTAAAGCACATCGACACACTGGGTACCAGCCGTTTGTTTTCATTTTTCGCCGGTAACCGCTGTTCTTCAAAGACTTCTAAGAAGTATTAGATTAGAAGTCTTTAGAAGTCTATTAGAAGTCTTTGATGTTCTTGCGCGCCAGTTTTTCCGAAAAATCTCTGCGAAAGTGCGAAACGCGATAGCTTTCAGTCAAGGTAGATTAAAGATTAATCTACCTTGGCTTTCAGTATTTCTCTTGAATATTTTCATGAAGAGGAAGGCTTATGTGAAATATGAAGCAATTCGTAACGAATACAGGTTAATTCGCGCGGTTTTGCCTTCATTGTGAAAAGTGTCATCACGACTCATTTGGTCATTTGCAATCGGAACCTCTGAAAGTGCTGGGGTGTTGCAGAACTACTGAAGGTACTTGATCTAGTTCATTGTAAAATTTTATTACTCTCCTGTTTTTAGTACCTCTGCTCGCTTTTGTAAGTTAATATTTCTAAAGTGCAGCATCTGAGAAAGACTAGATCTGCAGGATAACAAAAAGCTAATCCCTAAACTTATTCGTCAATCACATATCACCTTGCTGAAATACCTACTTACCAACAGTCCCAGCTCTCCTTTTGCGCCGACCTCTCCGATTGGTCCATCTATTCCAGGGACACCAGGTGATCCTTGAACTCCATCCAAACCGGGTTCTCCCTTTTGTCCTTTATCGTAAAGCCCAGCGAAAGCCGGTTCACCTTTATCACCTTTTCCGCCTCCCAATCCTGGATATCCGCGAGGTCCAGGTTGGCCAGGAAGACCAGGTAACCCAGGAGCACCCTACAAAAATTAAAATGTATTAGAAATCTATTCCAATTTCTGCTTAAGTTTCAGCAAATGGCTGGCCATTTTGGAACACTTCTATTTTCAGGTCATAGAAAAATGAATATTGATAAGTTCTCTAACTTATTACTGTTGCTTTTTGAGGTTTTATTTTGTTAGTAGGTATTTAAATAGAGTCATTTCATCCTAACTGTCCCACTGCAACATTTTGAAACTGCAATTTACTTAAACTTATTAAAAGTTGGAATTTTTATCTTTTTATTGATGAGGTGGGAAAGAAATGCATGGTGGCATCTTGCCCGTTTGATTAATAAATAATTGTAAAAAAATCAATTTTTAGTATAAGAAAAATGTTAAGTTTTAAAGGGTGGGACATTTATGATAGAATGACCCTTATTGCCTGGGTTAATGTGATACCAGGCAAAACTTTCAGAAGTGTTAATCCCAAAGTTGCGCGTCTTGTCGATTTTCTAAATCTGGTTAAAAAGGTTAACAAAGGCTAAAAAAGGTTAACGCTCAACATCGGTTTAATGTAGCTTTTTGAAAATTTTCTTACGATTTATTTGAGTCATCAACAATCAAAATTGGTTGAGCAATGAAGTTGTAAGTTTTCATTGAAATTTTGGCCATGAGTGCCAGTGAGATCGAAGTTACGTCTCACTAGCACGCATAATACAGTTGGTCAAACCTTCTGTGAAAACATTCAACTTTGAGACTTAAACAATTTTGATGGTTATTGATGACTCTTTAAATTTATTAAAAAAATTATGAAGGTACCAAAGTTTACCTGAGGTTAAAATATGAACCAAAGCCAGATATTGTTTTATCAACCAAAAAATTAAGTGTTTCGATTAGTTACCGATCGAAAACTTTGTCAATAAATGTATTCAAAATTGAAAATTTCCATGTTTTGCCTCAGAAGAATTTTGCGGAGTCACGGAGTTTACATTAGAAGATAGTCTCTGCACTTTCCAAGATCTATTAACGTTTTGGTGGATACTTTAACAGAGTAACGATTATTTTCTTAACTTCACCCTAGGAACAAAGGATTGTCAAAATTTTCATTTTGTTATCAAGATAGTTCAGGAGATAACAGCTAATAGGCTAATAGCATCAAAATAATTGAGTTACTCACATCAGTACCATTACAACCATCTAAACCTGGAATGCCAGGGAAACCCTGGGGTCCAGATTGACCAGGTATACCATTGATTCCTGGGTATCCAGGAAGTCCCATTTTCCCCTGAAAGAAATGAAAAAAAAAAAAATTGAAATTAATTAGAGAAAGTTAGTGCAGGACACTTTCTTCATAGTGATTTTCCAAGTCCAAGGTTGCTTATATTACCAGGGCTGGACTGGGAATAGGTATGCTCATAAGTCTGTTTCCATATTTAAATTCACTTTGATGATGGCTCGGAAGAGCAGATGGGACTTTTTACGCCCTGAGCCTCGTTGCCAGTTTAAAGGCTGCGAGAATAACAGGTCTGCTGGTAAGTCTCTTTCCCCATCTAGAATAACATTGAAGATGCCTCGGAAGAGCAGAGGGGACATTTTTGGAGCCCTGAGCCTCACTGGCAGTTTAAAGGCCGCGAGAACAATAGATCTGCTCATAAGTCTCTTTCCCCATTTAAAATAACATTGACGATGCCCCGGAAGAGCAGAGGGGACGTTTTTAGAGCCTTGAGCCTCGTTGGCTGTTAAATGGCCGCGAGAACAACAGGTCTGCTCGTAAGTCTCTTTCCCCATTTAAAGTAACATTGACGATGCCCCGGAAGAGCAGAGGGGACGTTATTAGAGCCTTGAGCCTCGTTGGCTGTTAAAAGTTCGCGAAAACAACAGGTCTGCTCGTAAGTACCTTTCCCCAATTAAAATAACATTGACGACGCCCCGGAAGAGCAGAGGGGACGTTTTTAGAGCCTTGAACCTCGTTGGCAGTTTTAAGTCCGCGAAAACAACAGGTCTGCTCGTAAGTCTCTTTCCCCAATTAAAATGACATTGACGATGCCCCGGAAGAGCAGAGGGGACGTTTTTAGAGCCTAGAGCCTCGTTGGCTGTTAAAAGGCCGCTAGAACAACAGGTCTGCTCGTAAGTCTCTTTCCCCATTTAAAATAACATTGACGATTCCCCGGAAGAGCAGAGGGGACGTTTTTAGAACCTTGAGCCTCGTTGGCAGTTTTAAGTCCGCGAAAACAACAGGTCGGCTCGTAAGTCTCTTTCCCCGTTTAAAATAACATTGACGATGTCTCGGAAGAGCAGAGGGGAAGTTTTTAGAGCCCTAAGCCTTATTGGCAGTTTAAAGTCCGCGAGAACAACAGGTCTGCTCGTAAGTCTCTTTCCCCATTTAAAATAACATTGACGATGCCCCGGAAGAGCAGAGGGGACGTTTTTAGAGCCTTGAGCCTCGTTGGCTGTTAAAAGGCCGCGAGAACAACAGGTCTGCTCGTAAGTCTCTTTCCCCATTTAAAGTAACATTGACGATGCCCCGGAAGAGCAGAGGGGACGTTATTAGAGCCTTGAGCCTCGTTGGCTGTTAAAAGTCCGCGAAAACAACAAGTCTGCTCGTAAGTACCTTTCCCCAATTAAAATAACATTGACGACGCCCCGGAAGAGCAGAGGGGACGTTTTTAGAGCCTTGAGCCTCGTTGGCAGTTTTAAGTCCGCGAAAACAACAGGTCTGCTCGTAAGTCTCTTTCCCCAATTAAAATGACATTGACGATGCCCCGGAAGAGCAGAGGGGACGTTTTTAGAGCCTTGAGCCTCGTTGGCTGTTAAAAGGCCGCGAGAACAACAGGTCTGCTCGTAAGTCTCTTTCCCCATTTAAAATAACATTGACGATTCCCCGGAAGAGCAGAGGGGACGTTTTTAGAACCTTGAGCCTCGTTGGCTGTTAAAAGGCCGTGAGAACAACAGGTCGGCTCGTAAGTCTCTTTCCCCGTTTAAAATAACATTGACGATGTCTCGGAAGAGCAGAGGGGAAGTTTTTAGAGCCCTAAGCCTTATTGGCAGTTTAAAGTCCGCGAGAACAACAGGTCTGCTCGTAAGTCTCTTTCCCCATTTAAAATAACATTGACGATGCCCCGGAAGAGCAGAGGGGACGTTTTTAGAGCCTTGAGCCTCGTTGGCTGTTAAAAGGCCGCGAGAACAACAGGTCTGCTCGTAAGTCTCTTTCCCCATTTAAAATAACATTGACGATTCCCCGGAAGAGCAGAGGGGACGTTTTTAGAGCCTTGAGCCTCGGTGGCTGTTAAAAGGCCGTGAGAACAACAGGTCGGCTCGTAAGTCTCTTTCCCCGTTTAAAATAACATTGACGATGTCTCGGAAGAGCAGAGGGGAAGTTTTTAGAGCCCTAAGCCTTATTGGCAGTTTAAAGTCCGCGAGAACAACAGGTCTGCTCGTAAGTCTCTTTCCCCATTTAAAATAACATTAACGATGCCCCGGAAGAGCACAGGGGATGTTTAAAGATACCTTGGCGCTCCGTAGGCGAATATTTGTCTCCTCTTGTCCTCCACTGCTTTCTATTTCCTTGTGTTTTCATTTCAAGGTCCGGTAAAGGGCTCGAAATGCTTCATCGGGAGGTAGACGCCATGTCACCGAAAGAAAGAGGGAGGGAAAGAACGAAAGCTATCCTAATTTTTTTTCCACCATTTTTACTCTCAATTTTTTATTTTATTTGTTTATTTTTTATCCAGTTTTTTTATCTCATTACTAGAGCAATTAATAAAATGTTTCCGACTACGCATTTATCAAGGCCAGCGGGCCGATCGTTTACTTCATCGTTAAACCGATCGTCAAGATTGTCTATGAGTGATTCGATTGGTTGAAAGTGATAGAACTTGGCCTTGCTATGGTAACCATCGATAAGATTCTCCTTCCATAAAGGCTGGCTATTCATAAGCAACTTTTAAATAGCGGATAATTTAACGATGGTTACCATAGCAACGGCCAAGTTTGAGAATTTTCTACCAATGGAATCACTCATATGCAGTTTTAACGATCGGTTTAACGATGAAGTAAATGATCGGCCCGCAGGCTTTATAACCAATGATCTTACACTTAACACGCTTAAGTTTGCATTCGCACTTGTTCAAATTGGTTTTTTACAGATTCTCTTCCATAATACTGCTTACTCGCTCTGTTATTTTTGTTTGAAAACTAATTTAAGTAGATTGCGTTTAGCTATTTATCAGTGCATATTATGATCTTAACACTTTTTTTTTTTTTTTTTTTTTTTTTTTTTTTTTTTTTTTTTTTTTGAGGATTCCATTAATCGTCTATAGACTTTGACCTGCATTTTTACTTGAAATTTTTAACGGCATGACTTACCCGATCTCCCTTTGGTCCTATTGGTCCCATCAGACCTATATCTCCTTTTTCACCTTCAGGGCCTGGCAAACCCTCTGGTCCGGGGTATCCGATTTGTCCTGGAGGTCCTGCTGGGCCAATGAGTCCTGGAGGTCCCTTGGGAAAAGAGAAAGAAATTCCTCAGGAAAGAAAAACAATCAAGACAAAGCACCTTGGATGATCTTATCGTTAGTGCTTTGACATTCTCAATTTTTCACTTTTTCATGCAAGAATTCTCCGCGCTGGCTGGTCTTCACGCGATGATTCATAATGTTTTGCGGGTCCGCATTATTTGAAATTTGAAGGCGCTCTAAGGCGCAAAAATATCTCAATTCAAAATCAGACCACGGACTTGTGATAGGCTTTTTCCTGGATTCAGACATGGTCGTCATTTCAAGTTCGGCTTTGGGGGGGGGGGGGCAAAAAAAAATTATTTTTTTTCTTTTGCTCATCATTATAATTTTCGGCTTGGAGGGGGCAAAAAATCGGATAACCTTTTTTTTTTTTTTTTTTTTCTTTTGCTCATCAATATAATTTTAGAGCCAAAGAACCGTCTTTTGGGGGGCAATAATCGGATGACCTTTTTTTTTTTGCTCATCAATATAATTCGTGCCAGTTTTTGAGCCTGACTTCAAATCCTTGGGGGGGGGCAGTTGCCCCCCTTAAATGACGCCCATGGATTCAGAGTAAAGGTCTTGAATCATCGATCTCTAAACTTGCATCATTTTGCGCTATCGTAATTGCAAGGATAGACTTCAATTTATCGATTTATTTCTGTCAATTATATTTGAAAATTCTGACAGTATCAGGACTTCTCGTCTAGAAATAAATTTTAAGGAGTTTTTTGCATTTTGTATCGAGAATCTATTTCAAATGTACCGTATCATCGACAACAGAAGTAAAAGATGCAGGGGCCTGATCAAGTTGGCGAAAAGTCCGACGTAAGTTTGGTTAGCATAACCTCAATTTTCACGAATCCTTGCTTCTGAATGGTCGCCGTCGCAGATTCGAGGCATCTGTAGAACTTTAGTATGACTTCGAGTGGTGCAAACTTGATCGGGCCTCAGTCACGCCAGTGAAATGTCGTATAGGCAACACCTGTTACACAAATTTTGCGTATAGTGCCGAGCTCTACCAGAGCACTACCGTTCAATTATAATGCCGTACCTATACTCCAGGCAAAAAGTGATTTTTATTTAAGAATACGAAAAGTCAGGTATCAGGGACCAAATAATGTTAGGTCCCGAGCATTGAATCGCGTTCATCTTTCGTGCGGTTTCGAGAGCTTACGCACGGTCATGTGACCGTGCGTAAGTTACGCTCGGGACCGAACATTATTTGGTCCCAGGTAATCATCTGAAGAATTCTGTAAACTATCTCGTAAATAGAACTTTAAAAATAAGACTGTAGATATATGAAGAAATAGAATATCGCATTTCGATAATGGAATCTATTTGCGATATTCCGTATTTTAGAACTGTCAGCCTGAGTTTTGAAGTTACATGGGGCGAGATGTTTTGCCGAGATCTTCTTCTGACGAATGTATCGCAGGTAAATCAGTGATGGGCGAAAACCAGTATTTGAATAACTATGAATAATTATACTAACTAAAATTATCGCATTATTCTCGTATTATTCCTATTAAGTAGTAAATCAAAGTTTTAACACTACCAGTCATTCATCTAATGACATATGAATATGCTGGTAGGTTCAAAACTTCGATTTACTAATGGGAATAACATGAGAATAATGCGAATAATTTTAGTTAATTTTTCATGGCTTCAAAAAATGATTTTTGCCCATCACTGAGGTATACAATGACGGCTCGTGGAATTCTGGCAACAACGTATATTCTCTCCATTTAAAACTGCGTAAAATAATCGATCTTCAGGAGATTCACCGAATCTCTGTGCTATCGATACTTTTCCATTGGTTCAAATGGTAAAAAAATATGGTTGCCAAATTGCACGAGCCGCCGCGCCGCTGAGCAGGTAGGTACCTGCATGACTTTCCGTTTTCTTATGCCCATTGGGTCGTTAACAAGCCACTTTTAATGGTTTTTTGGACCAAATTACAGTAAATTTAGGCCAATTTTACTCAAAAATCAATGCTGTGATCTTTCAGCACCTATATTTTAGCTGGACCAGACAATTTTTCAATTTTTAAATTTAAAATATTTTTAACTCAAAGATGGTGTTTTTTGAGAAAAGCACCAAAAAACACCCAACATGTTCAAATAAAGTTGGGCATATACGGGTTGAAGCCCGTGCCATACCTAAGCGAACGAGAACGCGAACGCTGGTTCGCGTTCGCGTTCGCTCTGGTGTGGCATACCTTGCTACGCGACGCGACGCTATACGTATCTTGCATGGAACATCTTCCCGCTTTTGTCCATTTGTAATCCATGTACATAGTTTATGTTATTTTGTCCCTAAAAACGTGACCATTTTTTAGTCAAAGCTATTAGAAACCTATCCTCTTATTTTTTCTGATATTTATAATGTCATTGATTCCTAAATAAAAAGAAGTGGAGCGTAACTTGGTTTATTGTGTTATCTATGGTTCTGAATTATTACAAAAAATACAAAAAAGTGGTTTATTTAACAGTCTAAACGATGGACGGACATTCATTGGTCAATATCTACCCATTACATCAGTGAAAGTCACCTATCAATGATGAAACACCTTGAATCCCATGAGAAATGCCGAAACGTTCGCGAACGCGTTCGCCTGCGAATCCGTTGCCACGGATTCGCTTGCGAACGTTCGCGTTCGCTCTGGTGTGGCCACTTGCATTGAAATACATGGCGCGGATTTTTTTCGTGGAGTTCGCGTTCGCTTCTGGTGTGGCACGGGCTTAAATATGAATTACTTTTGGCTTTTAATTTGACATTAATCGATTGAAAGCGCTCTGGTAGAATAAATCCGCACTGAACAATGTTAAGCAGATGAGCGCCGTCAAAAGATTATACTTACTCTGCTCCCTTTCTCTGCAAAGCATTTCGGTATGCAATTGGCGGATGTTCCACTCTGCGGGAGGATGTTGAAGTTATTCGGACTCGTGCCTCGGTTGTCGGCCCTGTTCGATAATCCATATGCCCTGTTATCATAATACCGAGGCTGGTTCCTGTCGTACGACTGCTGTGTCCGTGGGTCGTACCTCCAATTCGGATTTGGTGGTGGGTCTTCTCTTTGTTCCTCCTGTAAATAAAATCAGACAAATCTTCATTTTGCCGCAATAAAATAACAGAAATAATAAGTGTTTTAAGGTGATTCCAGGCAAAACTTTTCCAGATTTCAATCCGATGATTCCGATGGATAGCGCCTCTAGTCGCTTTTGGGAAAAGTCGTGTTTTTTTGAGATTTTCATTTGAAACTGAAGAAAAAACGTAAAATCCAATAACGTCAGCACCTGTGAAATTTTTGTATGGATATTTTGAGCCCAAAACGAGCAAAGATGGTTAAGAATCAAACCGTAAATTATAAAATTCGTTTCGCCGTAAGCTTGGTAGAACTAACCAAAATTTTTGCATGCCTATCTAGCATGACTTTGTCTATCTGCCTCACTCGCACTCAGTGGCGGATCCAGAAAATTTTTCTGGGGGGGGGGGGGGACACGCCAGTGAAATTTTGAAATATGAAGCGTTGGTGGAAGCAATTTCGGGCTATTTTCTATAGAAAAAATGCAAATTTTGAGGCTTCTGGGGGGGCCCCCCGTGGATCCGCCACTGCTCGCACTCATTGAGACTTACTTATGGGAATTTTCGTGTTTCATAATTCCCAGCTTTATTTTTGAGCATTTTAGCTTGAAAATTTCAGAACTTCTTCCTGAAATTATGCTCCCATAGGTGCTGACATTCCTCAAAAAGTAAATTCGTGTGGCTAAATTCTTCAATTTCAGCCAAAAAATGTTGACTTTTTGAGCAGCCTATAGTGGCGCTATCCATCGGATTGAAATCTGGACAAACTTCGCCTGAAATCACCTTAACATCAAATCATGATACGCCCACATAAAATTATCACTACGATTCACAACGTAACGTCTGTACCACAGTTGAACTAGTAGGGGTATAGTATAATCGTAATCTTTATTTTGTCGGAAGGTGAATTTTTATAGTAATCAGAACTGATTTTGGACTAATCACCCATAATATTAGTTGTCTAGAAGAAGACGATCCAATCGAAATGATCCTCAAGTTTATTTTAAATTGGCAAAGATTGCTTATAAGTTATAGCTATACAACCAAGCAGAAAGAAAAAGAGTGAAAAAAACACCCAGAATAAACGCTTTGGTATAGCGCTGACAAAACCTTTGATGGAAAAATGACCCAGCAAACAGTGGCGAAGCGTGCAATTTGGCAACGTTCCTTTTTCCCATTGAAACACATTAAAAAGGTCGAAATGCCTGGTCATCGCCGATGACTGAAAAGTTCGACTTTTTTGGTGAATTTAAATGGAGAAAATACACTGTTGCTAAATTTAACGCCGCGCCACTGCCAGCAAAAGACTTTAGTAGAGCTAACCAAAGGTTATGTACGCCTAACAAGCACAATTTTGCTGCAAAGATTTTGAGAGGATGAGAGGTTAGAGATAAAATGCCCTTTTTGTAGCTAGACCAAATTTTCTCGGGCTTTAAAGCTTTGGACTTATTTAAAGTCATCCTTTTTTTGAATCGATGAGCAGCTATAGGCTGTCCCAGAGGCGGCTCGTGAGATGCGATAAATCGATGCTAACTCCATTTCAAACTTTAGAGAAGTATCGATTTCTCGGGGGTTCAGTTGCACCCCCTGACGATCGATACTTTTCTATAGTTTTAAATGGAGTATACATCGATGTATCGAATTTCACGAGCCGCCACTGGGCTGTCCCAAGAATGATTGGACTTGACGACTGTAGGCTTGAATGAAAACATCAGCTATTTTCTGCTCCATAACCAATCAGGTTGTCCTATCTGAGGATGGAAGCTGATGTTTTCATGAAAACCATGTAGAAGTATCAAATCCAATCTTTTCTGGGACAAGCTATATAAACAATATCTCCTCTCTCGTAACATCGCAGGAAGTATCAGTTCCCGGTCTCTGCGATTAAGGAGAAGGAAATAGAAATTAGCACAAATTTGACAAAATTGATACGTGCGTGGTCTTGCTGAAAAAATTTTCCTTATCGCATTCGACAATCGTTATCAAATCATAAAAGGGCCACGCACGACCACATTTTTTTTTACGAAACGAGAGGAAATGAAGTAAGCAATCGCATCAAACGTTTATTTTTATATTTATATTTTTGTGTAATTTTTTTTTTTTTTTTTTTTTTTTAACCCAAATATTTATCTCGATTTCGCAAATATGATGGATAAATGCGGAAGATGGTAGGATCAGTCCTCGGACAATCCCTCTGTAATCTGGCTGTTTCGGCCAACTGATTCGGCCTTTGCCCTTGTTTTATTCCTTCTTTCTCTATGTAGCCCTCTCTGCCCTCTGCCCTCCGCCTATTGCCCGTTGTTGGAACAATATCGAAAGCGTGTCATCGCAGCTCCTCCCCCCCCCCCCCTTGTTCTCCCACATACATGTTCTCTATCTGTTTTCCTGTCATCTCGGGCCTCGGGCCTCGCGGCTCGGATTTGATTTCCTGTCCTGTTGCCATCATTAATCTCGCTCCCGAAGCTCGGAATCGTTGCTCCATTCACGCTGCTTATACATTCAACAGCAAAACATGGTCGCTTTTCAGTGAGCTCAAAATCATATCACCAGAGACAATATTAATGTGGCGTTTTATGTAAAAAGGGGTTCTTCACGAAGAACCCCTTTTTGCGTAAAACACATTAATCGATTTGCCATATCAATAATAGTCTCTCACAAAAATCTCAACTCAATATCTTGAAAACTCAGCGATTACGAGGTGTTTTCGTGAATCGCGGCTTCGTTAAATGGGCGTTGTGATGCGAGTTTCAAGTTCTCCAAAAATCGCCGAAAACTTAGATCGCAGTTTTGAGGGCTTAGGAGTCGTCAGAGCGTAAACACGCAAAGTATCTTTCATGTTGGAAATTATTCCAATTACATGGGAAGCGTATCAATTTTTCGATTCAATCGATAGTTTTCGATGTATTTTGATATAAAGGCATTTTGGGCTACACTTTTGGATATATCTGGCAACGCCGGCAAGATATCTTGAAGTACTTTTTTTGGGTGAAAGTACATGCCATAAGGACCATCTCTGCCGAAAAACAGCTAATGATTATTTTTTCCTGCTATTTGGTGGTATCTTTAAGGCGGCGAGACCCGTTTTACGTAAAAAGGGGTTCCTAGGAGTCAACTTCAAAATATTGTGTAAAACACAGAAATACACGGATTTTAAAAAACTTGAAACCATTATGTCCGTAAATAAACCTAGTTTTAGGAAAAAAATTTACATCAGCCATCTAGGTAGCCAGATTGGTAGAAATCAAGTTGCAAAACTTTGAATGCGTTTTTCTTCCAATTACAAAACTGCAAAGAACCCCTTTTTACATAAAACGCCTCAATTTTATTTTAATAGAGACCACGCACTTGCCGTGCGCACGGTGGCTGACTTTTTATTTTTGCTAGGGGTCTCTCCACCTGCGAATTGACTGCTTGATGGGAACGCAGCGCCCTCACCGTTCCCCCTCAATTTGTGAGGTTATCAGCACTCCCGCGTAAAAATTGCTGAGGACCAAAATTAAAGAACGGATTTTTTTTTTTCCAACTGTGGTATCATTTACTCTTCAGAATCTTTTTTAACTGAGATATGAAAGAAAACCGCAAAACTGCGGACTTATTTCGAGCTTCTGACTTGCCATCTTGAAATTCTCAATTCCCAGAGAATGTTAGATTCTCAGCCAGAAAACTCATGTTTGAAATTTTTATGTAATGAATATCGATAGGAAATTTTACGTTCTTTAACTTTACCTCTTATACTTTTCCACCAAAAATTGACTGGTACCAAGGAAAATAGGAAAAAACTACTCACAAAAGCGTGTTGGAATTCAAAAATTGGCAATTGTATTGTTTTCATTCGCATTCTCTGGGATAACGGCTTACCGTAAGTAAAAAACTTAAAGGACTAAATTTAAATAGCGTAAAATTCTCTACATAAATGGTTCATCAACAGTTTTCACAGATAAACTTTGATTGGCTAGATAGACGGTTCTTTGTGAACGCGGAAAGTCAGAAACTCGGAGTCCGTAATTTTGCCGTTTTCGTTCATATCTCAGTTAAAAGAAATCCTGAAGAAAAAATGATTACACAGTTGGAAAGGAAATGTTCTGTTCTTCAATTTTGGTCCTTAGCAATTTTAACGTGGGAGTGCCGATAACCTCACAAACTGAGGGGGAACGGTGCGGTGCGGGCGTTGCGTTTCCCTTTAAGCGCGCAATGGTACCGCATCGTGCGGCTGGAGCAGATGACGTCAGCGCCGGATCTTTCGGCGGCTGTATCTTCGCAACGAAGTCGAATTTCGAGAAACGGATTTCACCATCATTCATGTCTTACTTTCCTCTATCGATTAAGCTAATGTTGTTTTTAGGGTGTACGTCCCCTTTAACATTTAGAAATTCCTTTTGTCAGAGTGTAGACATCACTGAGCTCCTTTTTTTTTAAAAAAAAAATCTGCAGAGGTTCAACATAAACCAATTCAAACTCGTGTTAGTGACTTCTCAACTCTGTTTTTTTTTTTTCTTTTATCCGTATTTTACCATATGAGCTTTCGGGGAAACGCGAAAACTGTTCGAGCTTTTCTTTTGTTTAAAATTAATGTGAAATGGATTTAGCCACTTTAGATCCAAAGCAAAGAGTAGAAAATAGAGTCGCAGGTTCAATGTTGAAGGGTGATGCCAAACTAGTTTGATCCTAAGTAATGGCTCTTGATCACACATTTGAAGAGAGCCGAAGAAGAGGGAAAATCATTTTTCCTAAACTAAAAACTTTGGAATAAGGCCTTAAAGACGCGCTTGTTAATGATTATTGCATCATCTTTGTGATTGCTTTATTATTAATACAAATCTATCTATACGTCTATTTATCGATACAGTCTATTCTCTTATAAACTTAACGTACGGTCGTACGATGATTCATTATCAAACACATGGATATTCTGCGTCTTCCCACCGCTCTTTCTGTTTCTCCCGCGGAGCCCGTCATTTCAGTCTAAGCTCCTACAATTTTCAGTGTATGCAGCCAGCAATGAACTCGTGCGATGACATTGCATACTAAATGAAATGAAGGCGTTTTTTGTAGCGATGTATGACTTGAAAACGCGGTATCCACACTTTATTTCTTGACAAATTAGGCTTGGTCGCTCGACGGAAATATCCGTACAATCTACTAAATTCTGGTGACTAGAACGACGTGACGGCCCTTAAAACTTCAGGTGTGCTCATTTGTTAGGAAGCTCCATTCCATCCATAAGTACTGAATTTAACTGTTTTTTAGTTAAAAGTGTGGACACCACTTATAAACGGTTAGTTTGACTTTTTAAATTAGTTAAATTAACACGGCACGGAGGTAATTTAATTATTTTAAACAATCAAACTAACTGTTTTTAAGTGGTTTCATAGCCGTAGCCAGGATATTGTCTTTCTCTCTCTTAGCCCATTTGATTGCATGTGTTAGAAAAGGACAGAAAGAGGGGCTGAAGTCACATGACAGCCCCTATATCCATCCTTTTCTAACACATGCGTTTAAATGGGCTAAGGAAGAGAAAGGCCATATCCTGCCTACGGCTATGAGTGGTGTCCATACTTTTAACTAAAAAAAAGTTCGATTCAGCACTTTTTCTTTCCAGAGTGTTAATTTCTAGGAAAGCGCTAGAGCGCATCTTACGTTTATTTTGTTTATTTTTTATTTATTTATCTATTTACCTATTTCTTTATCAATAATATCTTTCTTTGTCTATTTATTCATCTATTTTATTTAGTTATTTTCTTTATTTATTTTATTTATTTATTTCAGTTTTTGTACCTTGAGCTCCGTGGGGAAACCATGTTTACTAAAGTTCAGTTGGTTTCATAGAAGAATGATCACAAGGTAAGAATTTAAGAGAGCACATTTGAAACATTAACAAATGCCATCTAAATATGCAACTATTCATTAGAGATACGGGCTCTACTAATTAGAAAATATTCTACTTTTTTAGAAAACGTATTAAAAGCAACCCATTTTTTTAATTTTTGTTTTATTTGATTAGGGAGCTTTTTGGAAATTTTAGAGCCTAGCTTGTAGCTTGATGTAAGTACAATACATGTAGTATAGTGCAGACTGTTTCAGAACTTAGAGAGGATTGCTTATATCAATTTCACAATCCATTTTCTTAAATTCATGCGGCGCTAAATTTTGTCTCCGGAGAGACTTTAATGAGTGAGCATGAACGAAGTCGACTCAAATAGCGTGCAATTAGGAAACGTTTCAGTTCGTCTAAATAAACCCATGAAAAAGATCGAAGTTTTGGGTGTCGGTGAATACCTTTGAATTCAAACTTCTACGTAGGTTTAAATGGACTGAATACAACGTTGCCAAATTGCACGCTATAGCAAAGCCGTCTTTACAGAATAAGGGTCCGTGTGAAAGGATAGGTAAGCTCTTCAGTTTTGATTCTTATGGTTCTTATAAAATCTCAAAAACATTGACATACACATGAAATCATAAGAAAAGGTTATTCGATTCATCGTTTATACATCGGATTTTTCGGCGAACTATTGATTTTTATCCTGCTTTTCTCCATAAAACCTAAAAGAACAACAAAAATTCCAACTATCGCCTGAAAATAAAAAATTGAAAAAATGTCTCATCCTGATAAATCTGCATCGATTTCCGCAGCAAAATTAAAGTGTATATAATTACCCATGATGTATCGATTGGTTTGAAGAGTCCAGGGGGAAACGATAAAATAATGTCACAATAATCAAAATTAAACTTTTCATGGTCATCTTGAACCCTTCATGGACCAATCCCGAGTCTACTCGTTTTTCTCCTCGTTTTTCTTTTCATATTGATTCAGTCTTCATTCCGGATAGTTGCGATTACCGATGAAAACACTTACAAGATACGGCGCCTTCAATGCGTCGTGTATGCAATTTCAACTCCTCCGAGTACGAACATTAACTACCTTCCCTATTTAAACGGAAAATTGGCGTCTTTCTAACTAACCTGGTCCTTAGAGGGTTAACGGGATGCAGAAGTACACATTTAATGGAAACCTACAGAAGTGCGCAAGACAATCATTTTTGGTGGATGGAAATACGTTGATTTTTATGATAAATAACAATTTTTAAACGTGATCCCCCCCCCCCCCTTTAACTCACCTTAAAAACAAACATGGGGTTTTGTAACATTTATCGTTTTTCCCCTACATGCTTATTATGAACGATCGTATCGTAATGCTATCGAGTCGATGGTCGAATACGTGTTATCTTATGCGTGGTACCATTCCGAAAGGTTTCATTCCGATAGGACAACCCCCCCCCCCCCCCCCCCCCCTATCTCTGCGTAAATTCTCCGAGCTATCGATAGCTCAGGAGTCATGGGCGAATTTCCGCAGAGATGGGAGGGTTTCTATAGGAATGGCACCACCCATAAGATAACACGTACTCGATCATCGACTCGATAGTATTACCGTACGATTGTTCTATCGACGAATTAAAGATTATCGCGAGATTCTCACACATTTTCAGTGATGGTTGTGAGTGTGACTGATCTGTAACGGCTTTGCCCCCTCACCCGCGTTGGCCGGCCTCTCGCCTGCAAAGTGTAAGGAGTATGAAGAGTGGCCGAACCGGAACCTTGAAGGTTAAACTTACTATCTCGTGAAAATATCGCGACAATCTTTAATTCGTCGATAGTTCATAATCAGCCTGCTGGACTCTTCATTAGTGATCGACAATTTTCACATTTTTATTCTATATATAAAAGCAATGATCAGAATCTTGGTTTTTTTTGGGGGTTTATTGGAGGAAAACGTCAGGTGAAAATTGGATAGTTCACCGAGAAGTTCGGAAAATAATCGCAATCTTGATGATTATTTGTTTCTGATTCACGATGCATCAGTATTGAATTCAGGAACGCATCCATGTACTATAATTTAAAAAAAAAAAAAAAAAAAGTTCCCTGTTGGAAATTTTTGCTCTTTTGAAACTCGGCAACTGTTAAACAATTTTGCGGCTTTCAAGTATTAAAAGCAGTGGCGTCGCGTGCCATCTGGCAACAATGCAACTGCTCCATTTAAACTCATTAAATATATCGAATTTTCCTTGTGCACTGTGCACCCCCTGAATTCGATATTTTACATGAGTTTAAATAGATAGAATACATTGTTGCCGAATTGCACGCGACGCCACTGATTAAAAGACTACTCAGAATGCCCCTTTCAGAGTACTTCATGAAACATCGAAACAACGGGGAAATTTAATGTTCAGAACTTCTGGCACAGGGCCCTTTCTTTTGAAAGTCATAGTACTATATACATATGGGCCTAGTTTACTATGCGTATAGTATACATTTTTGTCAATATGGTCAATGGACGGGGCTACAACCTACCAGTGGCGGCTCGTGCAATTTGGCAACAATGTTTTCACTCCATTTGATTATATGTAAAACAATCGATTCGACAGTGAAGCAGCGCTTCACCAGCATTCGATTGTTTTACATGAAGTCAAATGGAAGGAAAACATTGTTGCCAAATTGCACGAGCCGCCACTGCGACCTACAACGACTATGAGATAGAATTATAACATTTGAAGGAAACGAGACGTAGAGAGCAGGGGCGTGAGTCAGTGAGTGGGGAAGGCTTGTCGGAAAGGCATAAAAATGAAAACAAGAAAAAAAGAAAAAGAAAAAAAGCATTATATAGATTCATCCTCAGCTTCCCCGAAACGACATGTTCCGCAGCCACCTCTCAATGCTTCTGCAATTTGAGCCCCCCCCCCCCCCCCCAAGTCCCCCTGTCCCATAGTCCAACCCTCCCCTCGCCATACCCCCAGCCCCACGCAATGCACACATTTATATTTCTTGTCTCCCTCTTTTGGACGGAGCACGCTGGATGTGAAACATAATTTTTCCGGACATGAATATCGTTGCTGTTTTTTTTTTCTCTCTCTCTCTCTCTCTCTCTCTCTCTCTCTCTCTCTCTCTCTCTCTCTCTCTTTCTCTCTCTCTCTCTCTCTTTCTCTCTCTCTCTCTCTCTCTCTCTCTCTCTCTCTCTCGCTCTCTCTCTCTTTATTTTGCTTTTTTTTTTGCTTTAAGAAAACAGTTTTGTGTTGATATCATAGTGCAAAAACCACAGTATATTGTATATTTACTTTATGGGGGTAAGTCACTGAAAAATGAATTTTCCCCCTTATTGACTTTTTTGTTTTTAGAATCTGACTTTTTTCCCTATCATTCTGATCCTACTAACCTTCAATGGTGGATCTTGAAATTTTTGTAGCGCTGGTTGCATCCTAGCCCCTTAAATTTGTAAAATAGAGACAACAAGTTGCTCGACAAGAAAACAAATATCTTAGGTTCTAACTGTCGCAATAACTTGCTATATTGGCTTAAATGAAAGTTAAAAATGTGTTTTATGATTTGATTTGAACAGTTCGATACTTTTATTTATTTTATTTTTTTTTTCTTTTCTTTCTTTTAAGTTTGAATTAATATTGGAGAAATGTTTTATCTTCAAACAATAATAAGTGGCTCAATACTGATTATGGAAAATTTAATTCTGATTCACTTAAAAAAAAAAAAAAAAAAAAAAAAAAAAAAAAAAAAAAAAAAAAAAAAAAAACTCTTTTTATAGAAATCAAACATTAAAAAATCACTGTACTCCATAACGGGGGAAGGCGGGGGGGGAGATAAAAAATACAGCAAATACAACAGAGTAAACTTTATTCCTCACCAATTTCATGGTAAAAAAAAAAAAATAATAATAATTTAAAAATCTTCCAGTGCCCCATCTTAAAAAAAGTCAATTTATTTGGCTTTTCATGAAGAAATGGAGCATAAAAAATGGGGTGAAAGCGAAAATCGAAAAAAAAAAAAAAAATCGTATTTTTATGGTAACTTACCCCCTGAAGCTCTTTACGAACGAAGAATACTCTTATACCTTTAATCATGATGATTATTGCTTTTATAATCTTGATTTTTATTTGTAAGTGGCGAAGCGTGAAATTTGGCAACAATGTATTTTCTCCATTTGAATTCACCAAAAAAGTCGAACGCTTCAGTCATCGGCGATGACCAGGATTTCGACCTTTCAGATGTGTTTAAATGGGGGAAAAGGAACGTTGCCAAATCGCACGCCTCGCCACTGTTCAATCCACTGTGCGGAGTTCTTTGCATTGACACAGGCACACGCACACTTCGCACGCTTTACACGCTTTTTACACGCCCACTCATCCATTCACACCGAACACGCACGCACACTTGCGCAGACACGCATAGCGCATCAATCCATTCATTGACTATTGACAAATGCGCATAACCTTCATTGAAAAAGAGCCGGTTCTGTACAAAGGGCCGATTGTGTGATCCCTGATCCGTGATCACTAATGATTGGTGTCCGGACGAGGCCGAATAGAGAAGCGCTGAGCCTGACACCTGACGTGTGAAATATGAACCCCCCATCTGGGTCCCTTAGTTGACACCCATGAGGTGCATTCTGTTGACACCGCTTGGGGCGCACTATGGTTCGGATAGCTATTCTAGTTTGTATAAACTCATAACTTATGATTGGAAAATGCCACAGCTAGGAATGGAACTTTGAGAATACCTTCTCAATAGTTAGACTTAACTTTTTCTCGTGATAAAATTAATTTTTGACGCCGCTGGTGCTCCGGCGGGGGCCAAAAACCCCCTCAATCCAAATTTTACTTTCGGGAACCCCCATCTTGTGATACTTCAATCTCAAGCTTGTAAAAAATGAGAAATTTTGATGCAAACCAGAGCTCTTTATGTGCATTTGTACTGAAGTTATGACTGTTCCAATTTCCGATAAAGTCGAACTTTGACATGTCATAACTTCAGTACAAATGCACATAAAGAGCTCTGGTTTGGGCCAAAATTTCTCATTTTTTACAAGCTCTCGATTGACGTATCACAAGATGGGGGTTTCCGATGGTAAAATTTGGATTGAGGGGGTTTGAGGTCCTCACCGCGCGGGGACTCGAGGGGCATCAAAAATTAATTTTATCGCATGAAAAAGTAAAATCTAACTAATGAGAAGGTATTCTCAAAGTTTCATTCCTGTGGCATTTTCCAATCATAAGTTATGAGTTTATACAAACTAGAATAGCCATCTGGACCATAGTGGGGCGCTGTTTAGGGGAGTCGCAGAAATCGCACTGTGGATTTGAACACGACTTTTCCGTACATTGAGTTAGTTTTCAGGTTATGGTCAGTAACGTCACAATCAGATCTCGTCGTGGTGTTTCAAAATTGCACGAAAAAAAAAGACTGGTCGAATTTACCATCTGCGTACACTGAAAAAAACAAAGTTTATGTACAGCCGACGCAGCTTTTAAAAATAGCTTCGCAGAGCAAAAGTTTAAGCTGCACCGGAGAAATTCGCAGGTGTACCAAAGTAGTACTTCTTTAGAGTAATAGGCTCTTTTCTTGCTTTGGCTCTACCGAAGTAGTGCTTCAGGACAACCGCAAATTGCTTCGGTAGAGATAGGACTTTTGTTCTGCAAAGCTATTTTAAAAAGCTGCTTCGGTTCTACTTAAACTTTGTTTTTTCAGTGTAGCTGATTTTGGTGTCTGCTATAAAGTGGTAAGTTTCACCATCATATGGTAAATGCAACGTACCTTGTCGGTAAATTAAGTTAATCCGTTGGTACATTTTACCATAATCTAGTCAAATTTACCCTATACTTTCTGGTAGACTCCAAAATCAGCTGTGCAGATGGTAAATTCTACACGGAAAAAAAACATCGGTTGCCACACCCGTAAACTCGGTCCCGTGGCCGGAAGGTTACGGTGACTATAGGGATACAGGCGATGTTACGGCCCTGAGAACTGCAGTCTGCAGGCCCTGGTTACTGTAAGTCACTGCCGGTGCCATACCCGAAGTTTCGGCTGTCGCCACTGCTCATTGCAGTCCCTGGCGCCGCGCCGTCAGTTCAGTCCTTCAAAATGCTACCTGCTGGTCCACTGACACTCATTCACCGTAACTTACGGTGTTGGTACCCGCGTTTACCCTCTCGGCCAACTGAAGAGTTACAGTTGTCACACCGGCATTAATGCTTCGTGCTACTACACCTGCACTCCCATATTTTCATTTACGATGCGCATTAGCGGATCCAAAAACTTTTTACGTCCTATTTTCAGTGAATCAATACGAAATAAGGCTAAAATGCTGTATTTAACATACTGTAAAGAAAAAAATTGCGAGACGAAACACTGATCGGATATTCTGTCACCGAAATTTCTGCGACCGAAGCGGGATTCGAACCCACAACCTTCTAACTCCTATAGCCTAACGACCCTATCATCCTAACGCCCTAACCACTACACCACGCCGATTTGATAGGAAACGAGGCACAATTCCTCTAATTTAGGGCAAATCCGATGATTTGTTTTTACATTTCCCATGTGATTTCAAAAATTTTGATTTATTAAATGGGTAATAAATAACAGAAACTTACTTTTGCACTTCTCTCTAGCTTATTTCCGTACTGAGAAGAACTAGTAATAGAATGTAGAAATTATCAAATAGGTTCCGGTTGACTTACTAATCGAATCTAATTCTAACATTTTTAATTGACGAATAGAAAGTACATAAGATGTTTTCAAAAAGTTATCTCATAATTGAATATACATTATAATGCGAGAACTGTCCTTTTTGAACAACATACTCAATTTTCTATTAGCAAAAATGGCCACGGAAAATCAAAATACAGATGGAAATATAATCAATTCAGGATTAAACACATTTTTATCTCACGCTTAGAAGCATTGATTATATCATAAGTATGCACCTTCTAAAGGTATAGGTACCCTTGGTCTCTTGAAAGAAAACGGGGGAGGAGGGGGGGGGGGCAAAATCAAACCACGTTTTTTATTTGGACATTTAGTTTACATCTAATAAAAAAAAAAAAAAAAATGTCATACCTTGCAATTAGTATTGTTAGTCCATTCTTTGGATGATCACTCCGAATCGATTCTTTTGTCACAGATCAAACACACAGTAAGAAAAAATATAATGCTTGATCGGTGAAATCAAAAATTGATTCTCATATGACATGACACTTGGGGGCGTCTTTAATTAAACACACGCGGATCAAAATCTGAATGGTTTTTTGTATTTTAATTAATTTTGGTTTGTTTGTTTCTGAAATTTGTATTTATGAAGCATCCAATCTAAACGCGGTTGATTTCAGTTAGTTTCATGGTTTAAATTATGGTGTTTACATTTTTCACGCGTGCAAAAAAAAAAAAAAAAAAAAAAAAAATATAAGAGCACACATTTAAGTCGAATAAGAAATAAAATGCCGAATAGTAAATTCAATTCTGAAATCAAAAAAGATTCACGATGCAAAGGCACAGAGACACAGCACTACTGGATCAGATCACGGCGTTATTCGGCACTACGAAAAACAATTAAATTTAAAAAATTAATTTTATCAAAGGGTTTCAAAGGAAAAGCACTTATGAAAACTAAACTTCACTAGCACAACACATGGACTGATCACAACTCAGAGGGACTCACGGGACTGACGGTGCTGGTTACCGTAAGTGCCTCTGGTGGGAGCACTGTAAGTTCCCGTCCTCGTGCCTGCAGAGGTTACGGTGAATTTGGGATTACCTGAGTCCAAAGGTCCACCGCGTTCGGAGGGATGGGAAATACCGGTGCGTGGCCGGCACTCCGCTCACCGAATATGCGGTTCCCAGGGCTGGTCAAACTGCAGTTCTCACACCGGGACTACCGGTGCCCACAACTGAAGATTCGGCGCCAGCAATCGTAAGTCGAGTTTACCGTCACTTACGGTACAGTGGCCGGCACTGATTTTTTTCCGTGTACCAGTATTTTTTTCCGTGTGTTGTCGGTGCATCTAGATATGTTAACGTATACACAAAACAGATTAGCGTAAAAACATCTATGGGGGCATCAGTTTTTTTTTTTTTTTTGAACGGCATAGTAGCTGAATTTGGATCGGTTTTCTTTAGGGGAGATTGTAGAAGTCCTATCTTCACCATGTTAATCAACCACATACTTTCGGTACACATGTATCTCAGGAGCAGTTGTATTAGGGAGCTATTTTTTTTTAATTATTATTTTATTTACATCTTGACAAGCTGAACAAACTTACGTAACTGTATTTCTTTTTATTTTAATTTTTAAATTTTTTATACAAATATGTCTTGAAAAAACAGTTTTTTTGGGCTAATTTCATTCAGATTTCTAGTCAAATCCAACATATTCCAGCACATGGTCCACATATTCATGCATTTTAATTTACTTAAGTTTTTCTATCTTTTAAAGACGAACATTTAAAAAATAAGCCTTCTAGGCGCGCAAAAAAACTTGAAAAAAAAAGTTGTAAAAACACTAATTTTCGGAAGAGTGGTTTGAAGTAGAAACAAATAATTAAAAAAAATTATATCCATTATTTTCTACCATTTCCCTTATTCGTTAATTTTAAAGTCTGCATACCCTTTTGTTGAAAATATGGAAAATTACGTGAAAATAATCCTTGAGATTTGCTAGCTGAACAATGGAAAAAATGAAATGAAAACATCATGTCCTTACAATTACAGTCTTCTTTTAAGGGAAGCCCGCCAGAAGGAGTGAGGGGCCTAGATCAATCGCTGGGATCCGATTCTGACCGCGACGTCAAAATTTAAACAATCTATTATGTAAATTTTTCTTCAATTTGTAGATACATTGTAATTTTAAAGGTAGATTCGAGGGTTGAAAAACAATTGGTTTGGAGTGGCCTAAATTCTACAAATCCTACAGAGCAAGTCTGTCAGGAGTCCCAGGGTCCAGGCCCTACAGACTTATTGCATCATGCGAGTCATGCCACTGCATGGCCACTTTTGCTCTATCGATCAATTTCAGACTTGAAGCCACTCTCAAATTTTTCATAATCTTTACTCTCCGGTTCTTATGCTTCTCGAGCCAAAACTGAAAAATGTCTCACGAGGACAAAAGCGAGAGTTTGAGTCTGTCACGAAACATTGACTGATAGAGACACGAACCGGGAACCCACCCATATTATTTATTGTTATCTTCGTTAAATCACACACTTGTGTCGAACATCAAGATCAACAGTTTCAAATTGCATTATTATTTTTTTTTTTTAGGATGACAGAATATTTTGGGTCGACAACAATACAGAAATGAATTGTGGGTCGGGTTAAATAATTTCGAACCGTATAAGAAAAGATTATTTAAAAAAAAAAAAAAAAAAAAAAAAAAAAAAAAAAAAAAAAAAAAAAAAAAAAAAAAAACCACCCTTGATAAAGTATAATCGTTTAAGGGATGCAGTTATCTTGCCCGTATCTATAATTTTGACAAACAACCCTTCAGTATCGTGTTGCCTGAGGCGATGGCGCCTGGATATGAAGATATAACAAGGCAGACCGCACTCCACAGACAGCTTTGTGCTATAGCGGTGTTGTCCGTCCTATCCAGAGCAGGTTTTCGTGAATTGGGTTAGTATTTTATAATAGACTGTTTTAGTTGAGTGATGTATTGTATCGATTGCCGTCCGAGAACCTCTGATTCCAAATGAACTCAGATTCAATGTATTTTCAGTGGCGTAGCGAGCAATTTGGCAACGATGTAATGTGTCCACTTAAATCCATTCAAAAGATCGAACTATTTCCTTTTCTTGACCCTACATTTTTCTATTATATTACCAAAACTTGAATTAAAAATTCCGGTATTTTTTTCCTTCTTAAAATGTCTTCGTGGACAAGAAAAGAATAGGGGACATAAGCACCAGTGGCGTAGCGTGCAATTTGGCAACGATGTAATGTGTCCATTTAAATCCATTCAAAAGATCGAACTGTTGGAGGTTCGGTGAACACCTTTGCATTCGACCTTTTACATGGGTTTAAATGGACACATTGCAACGTTGCCAAATTGCACGGTACGCCATTGTGCATTTTCCCTTTCAGTGCAGTTTTGAACGGAAAATTAGGCTAGCTAAATCCATGGGCGGATCCAGCAATTTGACAACCATGAATTCTTTCCATTTGAATATATGAAAAGAATCGATTATTGAGGGGGCCATGGACCTTTAACTAATCGATTGTTTCTTATACATTCAAATGGGAATTGGGGTGCACAGTTGCCAGATTGCTGGATCCGCCTTTGGCTAAATCAAACAATCAATGCGACATTTTTTCGAGTATATGAATTCTACATCCTCGAAGATGCTTAATGGGGTGGGCAGTTTCAAGGGTCAGCGATTTTGTGTTTTTTTTTTTTTTCAATGAAAATTATAGTACTTGATGTGCCGAGAAGTTGTAAAAATCATGTGTGCAGTGACGTCACTACGCGGAATGTCCATTTAAAACAATGTATTTTGGGCCGAAATCTCATCTCCGGAACAATGGGACTTAATTAGAAACCAAAGGAATCTTTGTGCTCAGCACATCAAGTACTTTCATCTCATAAATTTACTAAATTCAAATGATTGAATTCGAGAGAGTGCACAGTGCTTTTTCTAAAGTTTGACATTTTTCACAGTTTAAAAGGACGAAATATACGACGTTATAAAACTACACATGACGCAGCTAGGCACAGAATATACTGGATCCCGCGAGCCAATCGTATGGACATTTTCGTAATTAATTTTTTGTTTTTTTAGTTTTTGAGTTTTTTATTTGCCCTGAAAAAAAGCGATAGTCATAATACCAGATTCTATAGTCATCGTGGAATTTTTACAGAATTCCTAGCGAAACTTCTTTAATATTCCTCTTTTCAAAATTTCCGCAAAATTTGTAAACTTGAAATAACGGCGTAAAAAATTTTCATCGGGTATACTTGACATATCAAGTAATTCAATGGCGAATCCAGCAATCTGGCAACTGTGTATTATTCCCATTTGCATGTATGGGAAACAATCGATTTGTAACAGGGCCATGACTCTCTCAAGAATCGATTGTTTCTCATATGTTCAAATGGGATGAATCCATGGTTGCCAAATTGCTGGATCCGCCCATGAAATATACTTACAATTAATAATTAATTATTCACCATTTTAGATTATTCGTTTTATGGGTTATTTCACGGTTTTGGACTTTTTGCAAACACCGAAAAATATATTAAAGAATTCGCATCATTGAAACAAATGTTTAAAGATAGAGGTAGTTTCAGAAGTGTAGGCGGACCTAGACCGATAATCTTTGGAATGGGTGTGTTGCAAACTTTTGCTACAACGATAAAGAGTATATCATCGTATGTAAAATCGCCTGAAAAGTCCATTGGTGGCATCAGAAAGTCATGAAATGCGATAATAAACTCACAAGAGACGTTTAATGAAATCCAAGATGGCGGTAAAATATCGAGCAATCTGTATGCATGCACCTTTAACATCCAAGGATTGCCAACGTTGACAACCTCACAGCTTCAGAGGTTATGTGTTTGTTTACGTTGTGATTGGGTGTGATCGATACTGTGAGGTTGGCTATCCTTGGATGTTCGTGGTGCATGCATACAGGTTGCTCAATATTTTACCGCCATCTTGGATTTCATTAAACGCCTCTCGTGAGTTTATTATTGCATTTCATGGCTTTCTGATGCCACCATTGGACTTTTCAGGCAATTTTACATCAGATTGTACCCTCTATAGCGCTGTAGCAAAAGTTTGCAACAGACCCATTTGTCAACATTAATATGTCTGATATTACCCGATGAAAATGAATGAAAATGAAATTGAGTATTCACTTTTCAACGAGGAACACTTTAAACGCAAAAGAACAAAGTCAGAGGCAAGTTTGGTTTTATTTTAAAGGAATTTTTGAAATTCGCCAAAGATTATGATTTAGGTCCGCCTACACTTCTGAAACGAGCTCTACCAAACGAATGAACTCATATGCGTATCTATTAAAAAATTGCTATTAGCAAAGCTTCCTTAAAAATCAATTGTTTTACCTAAGTTTAAATGGAAAAATCCATGGTTGACAAATCTTACAAGCCATCCACTGACAAAATAAGAGACTTCATTTTCAGTTGTACTGTATCGGCGTCGGTATCTCAATAAGGAAAGAAATAAAAACGAAAAATTTCAAAAATACACGCGTGAGAAATGTATCAATTATTTAATTTCATTATTTGACCGAGCATCTTTTTGTGCTCGAAACAAACCTTTTTTATAGCCCTACAAACTGTATTAATTGGCGTAAAATGAAATTATTGATGCTACTGTTCATCTTTACAGATACATTTTATTACATCAATTATATTTTTTTTTCTTTTATATATATTAAATTCCATGCGTGTGTAAGCGCTGTTGGATTCGTACTACAGGGTGTTCTAAAAGTCCTTTAGGTTATTTTCCGATTTATTTGTCTGACTTGGTTTCTGAGTTATTTCTCCCTTAAGGGTCAAGGCAGTGGGGTCATCGATGCCAAATTTTTTCCAAGACTCAACGATAAGGATCCTTAATATTTAATGATTTTTTCAGATTTTATGAGCCACGGAGGCCTCAGGAAATAAGTTCTTTAATATACGGACGCCGCGGCACGGGTATGTTGGATAGAAAAAAAAAGAAAAAATGGGGAAAAAAATCTTACCGCAGTGCTGAAAACAGCCAGCCACGTCATGAATGCCAGGAAGCTGGAACATAAAGAGGAGAGACGAAGGGGAATTAGTCAGGAATTAAGAGACACAAGAATCAAGATAAAAATTAATAACACCTGTTTTTTATTTTTCTTTAAACACGCTGACGCGGAGCGCAGTGGGTTGTTTCTCGTCATAGTTCAGACTTGCACTATTTGTTTTAGTATAAATGGATTGAATGTTGCGCTTTGTATCTTTATGGATCTATCACTTGAATTCGTCATCCTGCTGGCCGATCCTTGACTTTACTATCGAGACCTATCGATATGGATTGATGTTTTTGAACTACCACGCTTTACCGCTCATATACAGGAGCGAGAAAAATGGATGACATCGAGAAAATATGATTTAGGTGATTTTTCACCGAAGAAACTTCTTCTACTTTCTCTGAAGTAAGTTAGAGTTGGGTTAGACCTTAATGTGTCTGTTGCATACTTTTGCTACAGCAAAATAGAACCTTGATTCTTAAGTAAAATTCGGCGAAAATAATGATGCGCACATTAAAAACGTTCAAAATCCACACATTAACTCAGGAAATCACTTCAATTTCAAACAGCCCGCGCTACACTAGACACTATTTGCACCGGCATACTACTACGCAGACGGAACCACCGTGCATGAGTAAACAACATCGTAACTACAAAATGATGGAATTCCCTTCTAAATACATGAACTATTGGCTGCATTTGCTGCCTGGTCTTTTCGGTTTATCAAAGACCACAAAATAATATAAGAAATGTACGCATCTAAACGAAACATTAATTTTTATCAATTTCTCGTATTGTTTTTTTTCCCTCTGCGTCTCGCCGTTTCGCTCCTCTCTGTTGTCCGAGAAACGCGACGCTTCGTACCACTGTGCTCTTCGGCGGACGGCCGCGTTGCTCGGAGCCTCGTGGGCCGGAGTCAAAACAATCTCTTAAAACATGTTTCACGGCATCTCACTCTGAATCTGAATCGGAATCTGAATCGTATAGCAACAAACACTCAACCAACCCAACAAGCATAATATTTAAATTTGAAACAAGGTGACGGATGGCGAGCGGCGAGTGGCCGATTGTCGCACATTGGATCGAATCAAGAATTTTTCCGGACACAAATAATTCCTAGTTTTTTTGCTTCAAAAACATCTTTGCGTTGATATTTTGTTGCAAAAACCCAATGAGCTATAACTGTAGAGTGGCACATCAAGGAACGTTCCGCTGGTTCATTGTTGTCACCTAGGGCGCCGCCATCTTGCCGTAAAAATCAATTTTGAGGTTAAATTTTGTAGGTAGTTTCCGGTCGTTTCGTAAGCAAACTCGGGCATCGCCGGAAACGGCCTTCAAAATTTAACCTCAAACCTTGGAATCTGTCGTCCGAATTCCCGCCAAATTCCGAACGACCTACAAAATTTAACCTCAAACCTTGGAATCTGCAGTCCAAATTCCGCTTTTTCCCGGGATTCCTTCTACCCTGTGTGGCACAAGGTGGACCAGCCCGCTGCCACTCTAAAGTTATAGCTCATTGCAAAAACCACGTTATTTTTTACTTATTTTTAAGCTCTTACGTGAATACTTTCGCACCTTTTCCAGTTATCCTAATGATTATTGTTTATTAATCTTGATTTTTATTATGGTTAAATTTTGTCCAAGAAATTTCATGTTCTGATCCACTGTGTATATCAGGGCTCGGGAGCAACAGCAGCACGCTCCCACTAATAAGTAACTAAGTCGCGTGCGCAGCGTGTGGGAGGTAGACCCCAGACTCGCCCCTCCACCACCCCTCCGTAGGGACACCCCCCAATGCCCCCTTAATAATCCCCCCCTTTCTCCGCTCCGAGCTTTTCCGCCTAGTGTCGATTACCTTTTAGATTTTCATTTTTCCGTGACTGGAGAAAAAATTCTAATGCAGAGCAACTTTTTTTTTTTATATATTTTTTTTATTAGACTGCAGTTTTTGTCTAGCGATGTTTCGTATCGATTGGCGTTTGGGGACCTCTGGTTTCAAACGTTATCAGTGATGAAGTGTTCTATCTGGAAAATGACATTTGGTCCATTGAAACCTTCAGAAAAGTTTTAATTCTATTTATAGTAATCGCTAGTCCCTAGATAGTCTGGCATTTTTCGTGAGTGTTAATGAGTCAACGGGGCTCTTGCAAACTTTTGCCAGCAGGATGCATTGAAGAGTTGATTCTCGCATAAATACCTGTAAAAATGACGATGAGTACACTAAAAAATCACGAAATTCACTCTCAGAATCGGGCTTAATGGCGGAGAGACGCGCAGGTCGCATAGGTATATATCATGGCAGATTCCTATCTATGAATGAGACATATCTCTGTGTTTCTGTAGAGAAAGTGACATAATAGACAGGAATCTCCCATGATACCTGCGTTGGACCGTCATTACGAACTTGCCGTTAAAGCGCAGTTATGTGAGTTTATTACTAAGTTTTAGACTTTTGGAGTGTGGTTTTCGTGATTTTCGCCGGGTTTTACATCTGAAAAGACTATTCATTTGCTCACAGCAAAAGTTTGCAAGAGCCTCATTGAAATATGTTGCCAGATTTGCACGCGTCGCGTTTGCAGTGGCGTAGCGTGAACTTTAGCAACGTTGGATTGGCTCCATTTAAACCCACGTAAAAGGTCGAATACGAAGGTGTTCACCGAACACCCAATAGTTCGATTTTTTTCATGGATTTAAATGGACAAACTGCAACGTTGTCAAATGGCATGCTACGCCACTGCTGGTTTGTATTGATCGTGTGCCCACAAAACAGTGGCGGCTCGTGCAACTTGGCAACCATGCTTATTTGCCATTTAAAACTGTGCACAAGTATCGATATCTTGGGGGTGCAATTGCACCTCCTGAAGATCGATAGTTTTGCATAGGCTTAAATGGAGAGAATCCATCGTTGCAACATTGCACGAGCCGCCACTGCCACAAAACTGTGAACTTGCTATCTGAACAGATTATTGCGGTTGAACTAGAAAGAGGAGAAGCGTTTAAATATGTGAGCGAGTGAAAGAAGACGGAGGGAGCTGCTTGAAAGAAAGTAAACAGAACTAATTTATCAGCGAAGTCGTCTCGGCGTTGACAAACGTGCCCGAAGCCTGATTATCACGAATCCCCGAAAACTTAGAAACCTAACCATGCGAGGTAAAATCACACGAGACAACATTGTATAATGCATCAATTAGTACACAACCTGTAAAAAAATCGGGGAGTCGAATTTGTGTCGAGTTATCGAATCTGCAGTCTCGCGAGTAAACATAATTGAAGACTTCTCCAGAAAAAAAGGCTCGTAAAACAATGGGTGCGTATGCTCTTCCCGAGAATTGTGCATTGTGAGCCAATGGTGATTTTCAGCTGAAGAGCACTCATTTTGTTTTCAGTGGCGTAGCGTGCGATTTGGCAACGTTGCAGTTCTTCCATTTAAACCCATGAAAAAGATCGAAGTGTTGGGTGTTCGGTGAACACCTTCGCATTCGACTTTTTACGTGGGTTTAAATGAACAAAATACCACGTTGCTGAATTGCAAGCTACGCCATTGGTTGTTTTATGAGCCCTTCTTCCGGAGACGGCCTTTTAGTCAGTGGCGGCTCGTACGATTTGGCAACAGTGTTTTTATCCCATTTAAATACATGGAAAACAATCGAAACTCGAGGAGGCTGCCAGCCTCCGCTTGAATCGATTTTTTACCTAAGTTTAAGTGGGAAAAATGCATGGTTGCCAAATCTCACGGACCGCTACTGATCTTAGTTATACTCTCCTCTTTTACTCATTTACAAATCGCACGAGGATTAGCGCAGTGGCCCGAACAAAACCCATTAGAATCTACTCAAAATATCGTTGCCTTTTTCTTTGAGGTGAAACCAACCCGAAGAATCGATTTTTTGTTTGCCATAGGTTTGTATTGAAAACAAAGCTATAGTTAAAAATTCACGAGTTTCCATTGCACAGAAATCTAGCAGCACATAATAATACAACCAGAACGGAAACTCTGTCGGATTTTGAGGCAAATTCATTACGCGCCCGCCATGTTGAGATATAGGATGTTTACATCTGGATTCGTTCGCGAAAAAAAAAAAAAAAAAATATAGGACATGATCCGTGAAATTTTCATTAAATGCCAGTAGAGTAAAAGTGAGGCCGGAAACTAAAATTTCTTTCCAGAATTTACAGAAATAAATGAGTTTCAACACAAATCACATACGTCCGCCATGTTGAGATATAGGACCACAGTGTTGCCTATGGTGCCGTTAAATTCCAAACTTGCTTCCATTGGCTCTTATGGGAGTTTCCGTTCTGATTGTATTATATTCTGTGCCAGCAGTGCTTGCATTTCGCCTATTTAAACCCATGTAAAATATGGATTCTTAAGAGTGCACTGTGTGGTGTGTGCACACTGCGCCTTCTAAAGTTCGGGGTTTTTCACGAGTCGGAAGGACAAAATGCGATGTTGTCAAATGACACAGAAACACAGATAACAAACGCTTTGGCAGTGTAAACGTTTGGTAGAAAAATGACTTTGCAAAAAATTTCAGTGGAGCAAACTAAATCTTTGGTTCACCTAACCAAAGAAGGTTTTGTTCGCCTAGCTAAAGAAATTGTACCCAGTAACATATCTCTCCAGTTAAGGTGTACAAAACCTTTCAAGATTTGGTTTGCTCTACTCGAAGTATTTTATTGCGTAATTTTTCTACCAAAGATTTTAATAGGGCCACCACCAAAGCGGTTTTTTTTTGGTGAAAGATGCGCTGCTTTTTCAAAGATCACAAAATATAATCTTAAAAGAAAAAGAAAAAAAGAAAACGATTTGACGTAGCAACGTCTCCCATCCATGCTTGCAGTTTGTGATTATTACATGAAACTAGGTCAAACTGACTGCTAGATATAGGTCAACAAACAAGTACCTGCAGGTAATCAAGTGTATTGGAATTAAAACGCGTCTTAACCGTCTACCGATCATGTAGATCCAGATTCTACCAGATTCGCCACATTTCTAAATGATGAAAATCTGCAAGTTTCATGAAGTTTTTTAAAATAAATAAAACAACGAAAATCAAATCTTCAAGCCGTCGCTATTATTTTCATGAATGCACAATTCACACGCCATATATAAGTCGCAAAAAGTTCAAAACTGGAGTAGAAACTACCAATTTCACAAATTCAAGGATCGATATGATGCTAGCGATTTGTGATTTTTGGAGATTAGTAGAGTGTATGTTTTAATTGGGCTCTAGCTATAAACTAACTCTCGTAATAAGCGATTGGACAGCTAATGGGGCAGTTGCAAGGGTCTGAAATTGTGTGTTTTTTATAGATAAAATAATGATACTTGATGAGCTGAGAACAATGGTGCCTTTAGTTTTTTCCGTACCGGTTTTGGAGATACGCACGTGTAAAGTTGTAAAAAATCATGTGCGTAGTGACGTCACTACGCGGAATTTCCATTTAAAAACATGTATATTGGGCCAAAATCTCATCTCCGGAACAATGGAACTTGATTAGAAACCAAAGGCATCTTTGTTCTCAAATCATCAACTACTTTCAATTTCTTTTTAAGAAACACAAGGTTTCAGACCAGGACCGTAGCTACACCTCTGAGGGCCCCGGGACAATTGGGATGCATTTCGGGGGCCCCCCTAAAATTGGGGAAGGTGACTGAAGATGTAAGGGGTGACCCCACCCGGACCCTCTTGCTCTTCCGGGGCACCGCCAATGTAATTTTAAATGGGAAAACAGATTTACGAGCAGACCTGTCTTTTTTGTGGGCTTCCAATCGCTGACAAGGCGCAGGGCTCTCAAAACGTCCCCTCTGCCCTTCCTGGCCACCGCCAATGTAATTTTATATGGGAAAATAGACTTACGAGCAGACCTGTCTTTTTGGTGGGCTTTCAATCGCTGACAAGGCGCAGGGCTCTCAAAACGTCCCCTCTGCTCTTCCTGGTCACCGCCAATGTACTTTTATGTGGGAAAACAGACTTACGAGCAGACCTGTCTTTTTTGTGGTCTTTCAATCGCTGACGAGGCGCAGGGCTCTCAAAACGTCCCCTATGCTCTTCCGGGGCACCGCCAATGTAATTTTAAATGGGAAAACAGACTTACGAGCAGACCTGTCTTGTTTGTGGCCTTTTAATCGCTGACAAGGCGTAGGGCTCTCAAAACGTCCCCTCTGCTCTTCCTGGTCACCGCCAATGTACTTTTATGTGGGAAAACAGACTTACGAGCAGACCTGTCTTTTTTGTGGTCTTTCAATCGCTGACGAGGCGCAGGGCTCTCAAAACGTCCCCTATGCTCTTCCGGGGCACCGCCAATGTAATTTTAAATGGGAAAACAGACTTACGAGCAGACCTGTCTTGTTTGTGGCCTTTTAATCGCTGACAAGGCGTAGGGCTCTCAAAACGTCCCCTATGCTCTTTCGGGGCACCGCCAATGTAATTTTAAATAGGAAAACAGACTTACGAGCAGACCTGTCTTTTTTGTGGGCTTTTAATCGCTGACAAGGCGCAGGGCTCTCAAAACTTCCCCTCTGATCTTTCGGGGCACCGCCAACGTGTACTTAAATGGGAAAATAGACTTACGAGCAGACCGTTCGTTTGATTGGTCTTTCAATCGCTGACAAGGCGCAGGGCTCTCAAAACGTCCCCTCTGCCCTTCCTGGCCACCGCCAATGTAATTTTATATGGGAAAATAGACTTACGAGCAGACCAGTCTTTTTGGTGGGTTTTTAATCGCTGCCAAGGCGTAGGGCTCTCAAAACGTCCCCTATGCTCTTCCGGGGCACCGACGATGTTATTTTAAATGGGAAAACAGACTTACGAGCAGACCTGTCTTCTTTGTGGGCTTCCAATCGCTGACAAGGCGCAGGGCTCTCAAAACGTCCCCTCTGCCCTTCCTGGCCACCGCCAATGTAATTTTATATGGGAAAATAGACTTACGAGCAGACCAGTCTTTTTGGTGGGCTTTTAATCGCTGCCAAGGCGGAGGGCTCTCCAAAACGTCCCCTCTGCTCTTCCGGGGCACCGCCAATGTAATTTTAAATAGAAAAACAGACTTACGAGCAGACCTGTCTTTTTGGTGGGCTTTTCATCGCTGCCAAGGCGCAGGGCTCTCCGAAACTTCCCCTCTGCTCTTCCGGGGCACCGCCAATGTAATTTTAAATAGGAAAACAGACTTACGAGCAGACCTGTCTTTTTTGTGGGCTTTTAATCGCTGACAAGGCGCAGGGCTCTCAAAACGTCCCCTCTGCTCTTCCTGGTCACCGCCAATGTACTTTTATGTGGGAAAACAGACTTACGAGCAGACCTGTCTTTTTTGTGGTCTTTCAATCGCTGACGAGGCGCAGGGCTCTCAAAACGTCCCCTATGCTCTTTCGGGGCACCGCCAATGTAATTTTAAATAGGAAAACAGACTTACGAGCAGACCTGTCTTTTTTGTGGGCTTTTAATCGCTGACAAGGCGCAGGGCTCTCAAAACTTCCCCTCTGCTCTTCCGGGGCACCGACAATGTTATTTTAAATGGGAAAACAGACTTACGAGCAGACCTGTCTTCTTTGTGGGCTTTCAATCGCTGACAAGGCGCAGGTCTCTCAAAACATCCCCTACGCTCTTCCGGGGCACCGACAATGTTATTTTAAATGGGGAAACAGACTTAGGAGCAGACCTGTCTTTTTGGTGGGCTTTTAATCGCTGACAAGGCGTAGGGCTCTCAAAACGTCCTCTATGCTCTTCCGGGGCACCGCCAATGTAATTTTAAATAGGAAAACAGACTTACGAGCAGACCTGTCTTTTTTGTGGGCTTTTAATCGCTGACAAGGCGCAGGGCTCTCAAAACTTCCCCTCTTCTCTTCCGGGGCACCGACGATGTTATTTTAAATGGGAAAACAGACTTGCGAGCAGACCTGTCTTCTTTGTGGGCTTCCAATCGCTGACAAGGCGCAGGGCTCTCAAAACGTCCCCTCTGCCCTTCCTGGCCACCGCCAATGTAATTTTATATGGGAAAACAGACTTACGAGCAGACCTGTCTTTTTGGTGGGCTTTCAATCTCTGACAAGGCGCAGGGCTCTCAAAACGTCCCCTCCGCTCTTCCGAGAGACACTTGCAAGTGCCCCACTCTGCAGTAAAACCCAGCAAAAATCAGAATGCGTGCATTAAAAAAGTGTAAAATCCTCCCGCAGACTCACAAAATGACTTTGAAGTTTAATGCGGATTGGCGGAGCTTTATACGCAGTTAAAAAAATAAAATGATTTGATTAGATAAAAAGACCAGAAAAAAAAAAAAAAAATAAAATAAAATAAAATAAACTTCATTAGATTGAAAAAAATCAGAAAAAAAAGAAAAAAATAATATATGAAAAGGAAAATTTTAGATTCCTATTTAATAATTTCCCCCTCTCCCTAAAGAAACACGCAGAGGAAAGTCTCAAATTATCCTCTTGGTGAATGCGTATAGCTTTTTGCCATTGCGCCTGAAAATTCAATGCCATTTTGTGAGTCTCTGAGGGGATTGCGTGATTTTTAGTTAATTCGTCGTCATTTTCGCTGGTTTTTTCGCAATAATTACTAATCAATCCCAAAGTCGCAAAAGTTAGCAGGAGCCCATGTTTTGAAAAATGTTACTATTTATACTTTAGGGCGTAAGGATTCTTGAAACTAATCTGTGTAGGATTTGCCGATCCGATTCTTAGGAAAAAGTCATTTAATTTGTAGATTTTTACCAATTATCGAACACTCAGCGCCGCACGCCGCGCCGTCTAACGGAATCTGCGGAACTACAATTGTAAAAATTCACATTTAATAACCTCAAAAGCTACCTTAAAGTTGCATTTTGCGAACGTGAGTTCACGACGAAACTCTAGATGCAACCATCATTATCTGCAGCCTCGCGTACTGAACAATGTACACAAAAGTTTCAGAATGTGGTTGCCTGGTTGCTGCACCTTCTCGCAAGACCATGCATTCCGGGTTCAAGTACCGACGAATAAACCCCTTATCAGATTCGAGCAACATCAATTCCGAATAGAAACAGTGTTCTTTCTTTCCTACCTGTAAGAACAGGTGCTCGGTTTTGCATGAAAGCTCGGTGCTTTGATAGGGATTACGTCTTCGTCTCGCATATATGCAAGTTTAAAGCTTTCGCTGATTTTTGTCACATAATTTAAAAAGTTACCAGATTAAAACTCATCTCTGTTTTCAGATTCATTCCTCTGATGGATTAAGTTGACAACGAAAGCTTCAATTGATTTATTCCATAATGGGCAAAATTTCTTCGATTTCGTAATTTTCCCATAGGAATGGGGTCTGTTGCAAAATTTTGCACTAGGCCCATGCATTGTATTGACCCATTGCCTGTTTATTGTTTTGGATAAAAAGCCAAATCCACTTATTTAAAAAGTCGGAAAACCGCGTAAAACTTTGGTTTATTTTTTCGGCAAGATATAGAATTTCTTTGACCAATGGCTCCGATCGTAATATATTGCTGTATAATAAAAGTACGCAACAGACCAGCGCTGCCGATTTGCGTAAAGATTTAATGACATTTTTAAATTCACCGATGATTCCACCGGTCGAGAAAAGCTTACATCGTTCAATTCAGTGTATGCCTGTAACGCACGAAAATACTCTGATCTGTAATATTTTCTCAATAGGTGGAAACGCCATTAATTAATTAAAATATACCGGTTGAGAAAAGAAAAAAGATGCTAGTATTTTCGTGCATTACAGTCATACACTGAACTAAACTCTGTAATCTTTTCTCAACCGGTGGAATCTTTGGTGAATTTCGTAATGTCATTAAATCTAAGCACATGGGCAGCTCTGCAGCAGACCCTAACAACTATCGTAATGAAATTAAGCAGTTTATATAAGAAAACAGCAACAATGGGTCTGTTGCGTACTTTTGCTACATCAATATAACTCATTGTTTCTAACGTAAAATTCGGCAAAAATAACGATGCGCACATTAAAAACTTTCAAAATCCACTCAATAACTCAGGAAATCACTTCCATTTCAAACAACCCGCGCTACACTAGACACTATATCACCGACTTATAACTACATAGATGGAACCATCTCGTTTATGTAAACACGAACAGAACTTACAAACATTTGAATGTTTCTATTAGATGCGTACATTTCTTATATTATTTTGTAATCTTTGATAAACCAAAAAGACCAGACAGCAAATGCAGCCAATAGTTCATGTATTTAGAAGGGAATTCCATCATTTTGTAGTTACGGAGTTGTTCACTTCTGCACGGTGGTTCCGTCTATGTAGTGATATACCGGTGCAAATAGTGTCTAGTGTAGCGCGGGCTGTTTGAAATTGAAGTGATTTCCTGAGTTAATGAGTGTATTCTGAACAATGAGCTATAACTTTAGAGTGGCAGCGGATTGGTCCACCTTGTGCCACACAGGGTAGAAGGAATCCCGGGAAAAAGCCGAATTCGGACGGCAGATTCCAAGGTTTGAGGTTAAGTTTTGTAGGTCGTTCCCAAGTCGTTTCCGGCGATGCCCGAGTTTGTTTACGGAACGACCGGAAACTACCTACAAAATTTAACCTCAAAATCAATTTTTACGGCAAGATGGCGGCGCCCTAGGTGACAACAATGAACCAGCGGAACGTTCCTTAATGTGCCACTCTAAAGTTATAGCTCATTGATTCTGAACGTTTTTACTGTGCGCATCATTATTTTCGCCGAATTATACATAAGAATCAAGGTTCTATATTGTTGTTGCAAAAGTATGCAACAGACCCATTCAATATAATTTCAAATTTGAAACAAAAGAAATACTTGTACATCACGTGCGCGACCACCCAAACGGGGCATCGGTCGCCCCTCAACCCCTTTCAACATTCACTATTCAGCATTTATGATGATCAGAATTTCCTCCGGCTAAACAATCGCCATGCCCGGGCCCATGCGCATGCGCAATGCATGCCTTTCGATGTTCTCTCATTGTCAGTTTTACGTTGTAATTATGCCACTTCACGCGCGTTCGAGTGCAAAACGGTGGTCTGCTGATCGCGGATTGGTCGTCGCCACGAGTGATGCATGTCGGGACTGCAGCGCGCGCGAAAAAATCAGCCGTCAGCAGAATCTCAGGAAATGGACTGCTGAAACCGCGGTTTGCACCCCGCGGTCCGGCTCCTGCAACTTGCAAGTCAGTTATTCGATGGAAATGAAAGAATGCGAGATTATGAACTATGATTGCTTCAATGAATTTTTACTGTTCATCAGATAAATTTAGACTTACTGCCAGTGTTGCCATTTATAATAGAAATTATCAGAATTTCCCATTTTAACTTTGTATAAAATGGGTCTGTAGCATACTTTTGCTACAGCAAAATAGAACCTTGATTCTTATGTAAAATTCGGCAAAAGTAACGATGCACACATTAAAAACGTTCAAAATCCACTCATTAACTCGGGAAATCACTTCACTTTCAAATAGCCCGCGCTACACTAGACACTATTTGCACCGATATACTACTACATAGACGGAACCACCGTGCATAAGTAAACAACATCGTAACTACAAAATGATGGAATTCCCTTCTAAATACATGAACTATTGGCTGCGTTTGCAGTCTAGTCTTTTCGGTTTATCAAAGATTACAAAATAATATAATAAATGTACGCATCTAAACGAAACATTCCAATGTTTGTAAGTTCTGTTCATGTTTACATAAACGAGACGGTTCCATCTATGTAGTTATAAGTCGGAGATATAGTGTCTAGTGTAGCGCGGGTTGTTTGAAATGGAAGGTATTTTCTGAGTTAATGGGTGGATTTTGAAAGTTTTTAATGTGCGCATCGTTATTTTCGCCGAATCTTACGTTAGAAACAATGTGTCATATTGATGTAGCAAAAGTACGCAACAAACCCATTAGGATAAGGGTCATTCTACAGTAAAGTGGACATGATATGCAAAAATTGAAAATTAAAAATTAGTGCCTAGCAGTCTTGTTTTGCATTCAAATGCAACCAGAGACGAAAATATTATCTAAATCTAATAAGGTCAAACGTGTTGATGTTACAGCAGGTTTGATGTGTATTTTCAATGACCAAATCACACGCGTCCCACCCGTTACGCTACTTTTTAATTTTTTTAGAGAAAAATAATTTAGTAAATGAAAAAAAAAAACTTTATGTAGGATCAAAGCTTATACCTTCACCTGCAACATATATTTTTTCCACATTTTTATCTCTTCAAAACTCACAGAGTTTCAACTTTTTCTGAATTGATACGCAAGAACCTTGTCCATTTTCTGTCCCACCCGTTACACCCTTATTTTGCTCTTTTCTCAGCTTTTGATTGACTTTTTTTAAATTTTGAAAATCCTATCACTATCTAGAAGGTAAGACCTTTCTGTTGATGGGATAGTTTGTTCATTTAAATGATTATAAAAAGTTGACAAAAATTACTTCAAAGTCGTCTAAATGTCCCACCCGTTACAAAATAATGACCCATCATTTCTGCCGTAAATGGCAACACTTGCTCACTGCAATTATACGAGCAGTTAGATTGTCTGAAAATATTGGATTTTACGTTTTGTATGGTTTTCAATAAAACATCGGCTTCGCTCTAGTTTAATATACGAGGGGCGTTCAACTTATAAGTTTCCCTATTTTTTATCTCTGGCCCTGTTGATGCTAGAAAAATTTCATTTATACGGTTAAATCCGCCAAATCTTCAGCTTTTCAACGGTATTTTTGTTTTTGAAATTTGAGCAATTTTTGTAGGAGAAAAAGCTATATTTCTACACCCGTGTCGAAAAAGTCCCCCGCCAACTTTTTCAGCAAAAAGTATTCGCCTGTTTTGAACAACAGCATTCGTCTGATTAGCTACGAAAATGAGCCGTTATCGCTCCATACCTGTTGCTGTCAATTTTTGTCGTGAAATCTTATCTAAGATGATCATGAGATGCATTACAGTCACATATTGTCGGCAAAAGTATCGCACGTAAAGTTCCAGTCAGATGACCACCTGAAGGATACCGTGATGAATTTTTTCAAGTCCTAAGACCGAGAGTTTTTCGCCCAAGGTATTGAAAAGCTGGTTCATCGCTGCGAAAAATGTATCAATCTGGAAGGAAATTATGTGGAAAAGTCGTAAAAATGGAATACTTCAAAAATAAAATGTATCTTTTATTTTAAAGTTTTGCTTTCTTCATTCCAAGTGTCAAAGTTACTTATTACTTCCCAACTCAGAAGTTGACGGGGACCTTTTCGACACGGGTGTAGAAATATAGTTTTTTCTTCTACAAAAATTGCTTGAATTTCAAAAACAAAAATACCGTTGGAAAGCTGAAGAGTTGGCGGATTTAACCGTATAAATGAAATTTTTTTAGCATCAACAGGGCCAGAGATAAAAAATAGGGAAACTTATAAGTTGAACGCCCCTCGTATGTAGTTTAAAGTCAGATTAATGAAGTCTTTGAAGAAAATATTAAAATCCTTAAAATTTAAATATTAACATTTTCGTTTAAGGGTATACAATAATTTAACTATACCGCTTTGAAAGTATCCCCCCTCCCCTTCTTTTCCTGTATGGTTCGTTTGAAATCTAATCTCTCTTCAAGTGCTGGGGCCACACTTAGAATCTTCTTGTGATTCTCTTGTGTTTTCAGACCGTCCTCATCGGAGGTCGGCTTTATTAATTGGTTTCAGTAGTGTCGCTTGAAATCTGACAACGGTGGATTTTGTCCATTGGAACCCGTATAAAAGGTCGAACTCGAGGGTGTTCATATTATGTGATCGGTGCTCACAAGATTTCGATCTTTTTCATGCGGGTTTACGGACAAATTGCAGCGTTGTCAGACTAAACGGTGCGCCAATGCTAGAAGACACGACGCGATGATTGCGTCCATTGAACCAAAGGGAATCAGCGGATTCACTTGGAGCTCCGCCGCCGCACAGCGAATCGGTTTTACTAATTTTTTTGGAACAGAAAAAGTTTTTTTTTTTTTTTTTTTTTTTTTTTTTTTTTTTTTTTTTTTTTTTGCCTGGGACAAAAATGAAAAATAGTCAGATAATGTTGCCAATGTTGTAGTTGTTCAAGACCAATCAATGAATTTCGGAACAATTTTTTATTCCTCGTCACAATCAGTATGGGTCTGTTGGATACTTTTGCTACAACAACATAGAACCTTGATTCTTATGTAAAATTTGGCGAAAATAATGATGCGCACATTCAAAACGTTCAAAATCCACTCATTAACTCAGGAATTCACTTCAATTTCAAACAGCCCGCGCTACACTAGACACTATTTGCACCGGTATACTACTACATAGACGGAACAAGCGTGCATAAGTGAACAACATCGCAACTACAAAATGATGGAATTCCCCTGTAAATACATGAACTATTGGCTGCATTTGCTGTCTGGTCTTTTCGGTTTATCAAAGATTACAAAATAATATAAGAAATGTACGCATCTAAACGAAACATTCCAATGTTTGTAAGTTCTGTTCATGTTTACATAAACGAGATGGTTCCATCTATGTAGTTATAAGTCGGTGAAATAGTGTCTTGTGTAACGCGTTTTGTTTGAAATGAGAGGTATATTTTCTGAGTTAATGAGTGGATTTTGAAAGTTATTAATGTGCGCATCGTTATTTTCGCCGAATTTTACGTTAGAAACAATAAGTTATATTGATGTGGCAAAAGTACGCAACAGATTCACGAGTGTTTTTATTCTTTAAAGAATTTATTGCTTTTTAGTCCAAGCAATTTTGTAATCTTTTGTTAGCTTCGTCGGTCTTGAAATGTCACTATTCATCCTAATGTGCGCCGCGGCGCCGCGCCGCATTATGGTTTGAGAACCAAGAAAAGGGACAACAAATTGGTGAAAAAAGTCATCATCAAAATTCATCGTTTTCGATCTTTTAAGCTTAATTTAAAACTTTCCAGTGACATTTCTAGGTTTAAATTATTTTTTAAAAGTTTTATTCTCTGTGATTAAAGTTGGCCTCGGAAGTTAAAAATGACAAATTGATGAACAATTCTTTTTCTGATCTTTTTCCACTTTTTGACGCACTCAGACCATAGTGCGGCGTGGCGTACCCTCATCGCGCTTTGCCACCATGTGAGTAGCAGAGAGTATCCACATTTGAGATGCTCTACAGGAAGTCGATCTCCTCCAATCTTATCAATTGTCATTTGGTTCCGGTGGACTCTTTAGAAATGTATTTCATTCATATTACGTAGCTTTTTAGCAGATGGACGTTGGTCAAACGGTTTTGTAAGAATCTTTGACCAAGAAAATTTACCGAGGCTTGATTCAAACATACATTTGCGATTATAGATGGCTCACCTGATTATAGATTATTCTCAATTAGGCCTTTGCGATGTTCGATGCATCGACGCTTGTTCGTCGATGTTTAAGGGACATCGAATGCGGTTCGATGTCTCATGAGATGTATCGAAACATCGATCCAGATCGATCGACTTTGAAGCACCAATCAATATCACACATCGATCCGGACCGCGATTAATGTTTGGTGGAATTATCGAATAAGGTTTCAATTTTCCGACCAAAGGATCATGTTGGTCAGTATACTGTTTGATCTTTAAAATAAAAATCAAGAAATACGGTCGTAAAAAATCCAATGCTTGATTTTTTTTTTTTTTTTTTTTTTTCTTTTCAATAATTCCTGTTGATGTTTTGGTATTTTGATGTAAATGTATATGCTTTTATGCAGATCGATTTTTCGATGCAGATCGATGTTTGGATGTTTCCATGTTAATCAACGATTCGATACAAATCGATGTTGCGATGTTTCGATGTAGATCAATGTTTCGATGTGGATCGATGTTTCGATATTTTTCGATTTTTCGTCGATACATCGCGCTATGATGTTGGAAATTGACATCGAAGCGACTTCGATGGACCAAACGAGACATCGCACAGGCCTATTCTCAATTGAACGCTTTTTATTTTAGAATAGTGAAAATTTTGCTGCGACATCCTAACCTACAATACTACTGGGTCACGCTTTTTAGTTCGATGTACTAAATTCTATTGATATTATTGGCTCCACACTTGAAACTTCCTGTACTGATGTTCCCTTTATCCTGTATCAGAAATCAAAGTAAAACTTCGCGATTGATTTTGGCAAATGTCAATTTCCCTTTCCAGCTGCCCGAGTCTCAACATTTTTATCAGAAAATATTCCTTGGGTGGTAACTAATTTGTAACGTTTCTCAACAACATTATTGACGCATTCGTCTTATGGTTGTCTTTAGAAATGTTACGGATGCAATTTTGGATTTCAAGTGGAATTTTTAACTCACCGATGATCTCACCGATTGTCAAAAAGATTACTCAGTCCAGTTCAAGAGGATATGACTGAATCGCGCACGGAAGTATTCTGATCTGTAATCTTTTATTCAACCGACTATACATCATCGCGGTGAGTTTTATTTTATTAAATTTTAAAGTCATCAATGTTTCTATATCGATGACCAAAAATATTATAGATCAGAATATTTCCGTGGGTTACATGGGTTATCGTCTCACTGCTTCAGCTGTGTAATCTTTTAGTCAACCGGTGAAATTATCATTGAATACATCAAACGGCAGAACTACTTTAAAATTCTCACGCATTAACAAATTTTGAGCGCGTTTTTTGACATTTTTTGGAATCTTTTTTGAAACGATTCAGAGAAAAACAGCAGCGAAACAGCTGCAGTGAAGTTTGGAGGAATAGTGATCGGTCTGAAAGGTCAACTATTCCTACTTAGCGGATATGGTTTTGCATCTAAAAAAAATTGAAGGAGCTGTGAGCGTTTGGCAAAGTCTTGAAACATGTCTCTGTGCGCCTTCAAAATTTTGTGATGCAACACCATATCCGGCGAGTAGGAATAGTTATCTATCCAAAAGAGTGATATGTCAATTTTTGTGAAGGCAGTCTGCTTTCGAGAAAATCATTGCTCTATGCTCCATGCTCCTTTTGATTCCGATATTTTCACGAACCGTAAATAATTTTCTATGGTCAAACTCTCGATATGCTCATCGCGGCTGCAAAGAACGCTTGGTCATTTTCAGTAAAGATTATTCATAATAAATCCGCCATCTTTTAAAATTCAAACGAATCATTTAAATTGTTAAACCTATGCTCTTATGAATTTCATCTTAAACCCACCTCTTGTAATGAAGCTCTTATACAATCATTTACTGTGATGGCAGTATTGAGCGGTGTATCCAGGATGTCTCTCTCTCTCTCTCTTTAATTTCCCATTTGAATGTTTACGTTGGAAAAGGATTGAAAGAAAGAGTCGTATCCCCTTACCTACCCTTATCCAATATACATGTTTTAACGGAGAAAAAAGAGGGATAGAGATGGATATTATCTTCGTGCGCCCCTGACTACTAATGACTATCATAGATTTATATCAAGGTATATACTTTTCTAAACTGAAATGACATGGATCGAGTCAAAGCGCAGGGATTTCAAGTTCTTTAAATATTTTTTAAAAAAATACATTTATTCTTTTGGCGATAGTTAATGGTTTCTCCATGAATAAGTACAAATGAAGTCTTCTAAAAGATCTCATTGTCAGATATTTTATATTGAGAAAATTCTCTTGTAGAAAGAGCGCTGTTTTCAACGTGAAAATGTTTTTGATTTTTTTTTTTCCTTTCTGTATCAAATTATCCTCAACTCAATCTGTCGCCGGATTTTTGGAACTAATTAATTTTTCACGCACCGCGTGCGTCTTGGAAATAAAATTGCATCTTTTCCTTTGCAACTTAATTATTCTCTTACAGAAAGCCTCGGACTTTCAAAACAAGCGCAAAAAAGCGGGAACAAGGCGTAAAATTTCAGAATTTCTGCAACTTACTCGGATATTTTTTCCGTCGTACTTTTTAGGAAGCTTTCAACTACTGTATTATCCCCACCACGTATTTCATTTCATTAAAAAAATATTGATGCAATTTTAGATTTAGTGACCGGCGAATCGCCTTCGACTTTTGTCGGATTTTCGAAATCTATCGCTGAAAATCGAGAATCCTATCACGAATGCAAATTGCAAAAGTTTTACGAAACATCACAGTTATGTTTTTGTATTTTCTTATTATAATTAATTTCGCTGGTCTCAAAAATGAATCTTCAAAAGATTATTACCATCCGATCGTTCGCTTCTTTGGCCCTTTTATCGAGGCGGGAAAATCGCGGAAAATTCATTTTTTCATCTCGAATGTGAGTCGAAGGAGATTTCAAGTTGCTTGTGACTTTTCATTCTCTCTCATCGCGGAACTTTCGATCTGTATTTTACAATCTATGGTGTTATTATGATAGGAAATGGCGGGAAAATTTGAATTTTGAGGTAGGTAAATTGATTTTCTCAATCATCGCTAAGACTAAAGACGAGGGAAAATTGCGGAAAATTCAAATTCTTATCCTGAACAATGAACATGAGTCTTAGGATATTACAAGAACCATCTAAGATTTTACCTCCTCTCATCTTACGTCAATTCCGATCACGTATCCACAATTTTCGATCTAATCACCGCAATCGATGGTTTCCAATGATCGGAAATGGCGGGAAAATTTGAATTTTGAGCTAGGTTTGCTGATTTTCTCAATCATTACTAACAATAAGACCAAACGGAGTAAAAATTGCAGAAAATTCAAATTCTCATCTTGAATACGAGTTTTTACATTCTCTCATCACAATTTTTGGTCTAATCACCATTGTCGGTGTTTTTTTTCTACGATCGAAAACAGCGGGAAATTCGCATTTTCTACATTTTTCCGCTCGAAAGAACGACAAAGCTGATAAAACTTAATATATTTACCTGACATCCATGAAGGGTGGCCTTAGCATGGCTCCACTATAAACTATCACTGAACCTTGCAATTGAATTCATTCACTAAACTTCGGACAAAATACATCGATCAAACAAAGGTTACGGAAGATTTGAAAATGTCGATCGAGAAACGATCGTCTATTACGGGGGGGATTTCGCACACTTTTTTTTTAAAAAAAAAAAACTTCTTCCGTCGATTCGGGCTCCTCACGAGGCGGGCGCGCTCAATTGCTCTTTCAGAGCACCACTAGCTCGCAACTGAGGCTCCGTTCGGATCAGGATTTTGCCCCTCGCTCTTCCCCCCGCGGAACCCCGCGGTGACCCATCGGTCGGATAAGGGAACGACAGGAGCGGGTCGGAGGGGGTGGAGTCCCGCGCTCGTTCGGAGGATTCCTTTCGGAACCGAGGTTGGAAAAACATCCCGAGAGTGGAGTGTGGAGTCGTGGTTGTACGGCCAGTGTCTCGCAGTGTCGATTTTGCTTTGCGCGGCGGCCGCTTAGCGCTTCCCCAAGAGAGAGGTTACAATGCCTCCTTTTTTCAGTATTATTGTTTTTCTTTTGCTCTACAATATTCAGGATTCGCATCAAGCCGTAAGTTTACTATTTTGTTTTTTTAACCCTTTCATATCTGATAAAATTTTTGGTCAGGGGACGGATTTTTGGCCGTCGTATAGCTGATCTGAGCACAATTTTCTAGTGTAAAAAGATGTGCATATCATATTTTCATTTTCTCTGTTATTTACATGTACATTGAAATGTACACCAGGTATGAAAGGGTTGATCTTGTACACCTTCAATTGCATGCTTTTGTTTTGAGAAAAAAAAAAAGAAAAAAAATTGACCGTTTGCAGGTTATGTTTTGAAGTACAAATTTTTAAAGTGTGTGAAGGTCTGTAAAATCTTTTAAAATGAAAGATTCGAAGGGCAAATGTTAAAAATTGTCTGTTGAAAATGTTTTTAAACCACTGCGGAGTGTCTAGCAATCTGTAAAACCTGGGAAAGTAAGAAATTTTGACAGAGGTCAGGGAAGTCGGGATTTCCTTAGATTCAAGTTTTAATCGCACGCCTTTGTTTTGAAAATTTTACCGCTTGAAGGTTATGTGCTGAAGCCCGAAATTTTTAACAGTGTAAAGGTCTGTGAAATCTTTTAAAATGAAGGATTCGTGGAAAAATGATAAAAATTTGCGGTTAAAAATGTTTTCAATCTTCATTTTTATTTAAACCACTGCGGAGTGTCTGGCAATCCGTAGAACCTGGGAAAGTCAGAGATTTTGACGAAGGTCAGGGAAGTCGGGGTTTTCTAAAATTCAAGTTTTAATCGTATGCCTTATTTGTTTGAAAATTTTTGATGACTGCCTTCATTTTTTTCAACTGACTGCGTCACTACAGTTCTTTGGTTATTTTGAAATGTATTTTTGGTCTGTCAAAAAGCTCTTTTATTTTGGGGGCTTTTTGTTTTATTTTTCAAATTTTTATGTAATTAGGAAACGTTTTGGAAATTAATGTCTGAAAAATCTAGTTCCCATACTCGCATGCAGCTCCATAGTTTGTGAGCTTTTGTTATGAACTCAAATTCAGTCGAATGTTTCCAATAAAGTGTCTCTGCTTTCGCCTCTAGCGCATTTGAGCTTTTCACAAGGCACCCTCTATAACCGCTCAACTCGACATTTTCTCCCAGAAATTGACGCGGGGAAAAAATGTTGGAACAAATTATTTTTACTAACCATCGCTAACCCATTTATACACTGACTTCTGTGCTGAAGATTTGTTTTTTTCCCCCAGAAAAATATAATGCAAGCATTCTCCGTAGGTACGTTGATTTTCTAGGTTTTAGCCGGCAATATTTCCTTTTCGGGTGTCAAGTCAATAAATCACCCCCTATCCAGAAAAAAATCACATAAAAAGCTTGTTTTTATAACAATAAAATCATTTCCGTGAGAAGTCCACCGGTTAAAAAAAAAAAAAAAAAAAAAAAAAAAAAAAAAAAAAAAAAAAAAAAAAGAAGTCCATTTTAAACAATCGAAGCGCTGTCAAAAGTTGTATTTATGGGCTTTTTTGTCGTGTACATTTGAATTCCTTTCCCCATAAGTTTTTATCCAATTATTGGCTACCCTACCTTTTCATTTTGTTCTTTTTGATAAACTATTATTCCATCTCCAAAATCGTAAAAAGAAAATAGTAATGCAAGATAAAATCTACACCGGTGGCTTCTCGAGATTTTTTCCAGGGGGGGGGGGGTTGAAGTCTATAAGGTGTCAAGAAGGATGAATCCAAGATCTAATTTGTCAATCCCCCAGAAAACTCGAAAAATTACCTGTTTTAAGGAAAATGTGTATGCCTGGGAAGGGGTTTTGACTTCTTTACACACCCCCTCCCACACATACGCCTGTGATCAACACTAAACCTTTTCTGAGGGGGGAGGGGGGGTCAATAATTTTTCGTATCTGGGAAAATTCACGTGTCGATTCACTTGTGCGGCGACTTCCTAAGTGCCTTGGAAAAGCTAGTCAGTCAAAGTTTTGCTACCCTCTCGGCTCAATAGGGCAGTTGCACAGTCGTCTGAAATTTGTTTTTGTTTGTTTTTGTTTTTTTTTTTTTTTAATTGAAAAAAAAAAAAAAAAAATGGAAGTATTTGATCAGCTGAGAACAAAGGTTCCTTTGGTTTCTTCGTAAGTGTCCCGATTTCGGAGGTATACCAACGTGTAAATATGCACAAAATTATGTATACGTATGTGTTGTGACTTCAAAACGCTGAACTCTCATTTAAAACAATGTATTTTGGGCCAAAATCGCTTCTCAGGAACTTTGAATCCTATAAAGTTAGAAACCAGTGGCATCCTTGTTTTCAGCGCATCGAGTACTTTCACTTCCTTACTAAAAAACTTCAAAAGTCAGACCCTTGCAACACTGCCCCATTTCCGCAGCGCTTAGGTACTAGCGGGGACAAAGATACCTGACCGGAATATGCAACACGCAACACACCTAATACACGTGTTGTATGGGATGCTGTGTATTGCTTATTGCATACCCTGGCTAGGTATCTTTGTCTCCGCTAGTACGTCTCTGTAATCCTGACCCTCGTAAACAAGCACTAGAATGATCTATGTGCCCAATGACCTTCCGCGAGTCTTGTAACAAATCGATTCTTGTATCGAAATGCGATGTTCCAATTTTTGGTACTTTCAGCCTTATTTTTGAAATTATTGACGAGATATTTTGCAGAGACGTTGTTCAGATGATTATTTATCTATAGTAACTGACACTCTGTTTACTTAAATATAAATTACTTTCGGCCTATAATTTTACATTAATCGAACGGTAGCGCTCTGGTGGCAGAAATCGGCACTAAACGCTGAAGAATCACATTAAGGTTATACGGTATCAGTAGCGCGACGAGGATATCTTTCGTCTCTTTCATTTACCCTTTGAAAGTGTGAGTGAAAAAAGGATGGAGCGCGCGCGCGCGAGAGAGAGAGAGAGAGAGAGAGAGAGAGAGAGAGAGAGAGCTAGAGAGAGAGAGAGAGAGAGAGAGAGAGAGAGAGAGAGAGAGAGAGAGAGAGAGAGAGAGAGAGAGAGAGAGAGAGAGAGAGAGAGAGAGAGAGAGAGAGAGAGAGAGAGAGAGAGAGAGAGAGAGAGAGAGAGAGAGAGAGAGAGAGAGAAAGTTCATCCCCTTGTCTAACCTTGTTTAACCTGAGCACTCCAATGAAGAAATGAGAGAGAGAGATGGCGAATTTTTCTTTGCGCGCCACTGAAGACGGTAGTTTCCTCTACGTAAGGACCAACCACAAGCAATGACCGGGAGGGAAATATCATATCATTTAGGTGTCGGATTGTGTTTTAAGCGAGTATACATTTGTATAGTTATCAGATGATGGCGGGGGTGGGGAGGAGCGTAGGCGGATGCAGAAATTTGTCTCTCTGTCTCTCCATTCTTTTGAACACATGTGTTAAAAAAAGATAGCAGATGGAGCAATATCTCATGACTTTCGCCCCTATCTCTATTCTCTGTCCTTCACTGATTGTGAGAGGAATCACTTCTTTAAAAACAAGTAAACGCGTTTACTTATGTGACAGTTTTCCTTGCGCGCGAAGTAAAGTTCTATTCCATGACGGAGAATCACTATGCCACAACAAGGATCTATCTTTTTATTTGTAGCAGCAGACATTTTCCTTGGGTTAAAGGAATTTCCCCTTCGTCAATATTTCACTGCGTGCAGTTTCTTTAACACAAACGAAATACACCTTGGATTAAAAAAAAAGAGAATTCTCTCAGTGTTCTTTAACGTCACTAGCGGATCCAAGACATTGTATCCTTCTCTCTCTTTTCCCTTTAGAACGCATGTGTTGTAGAAAAGGATAGAAGAAGGGCCGCGAATTATGTGACTGCCTCTAATCCGTTCCTTTCTGACACACACGTTCTACAATGGAGGGGTTGAAGAACTGATGTTTAGTGACAACCCTTACGGACAGTGTTTTTTGCTGTACGGTTATCACGTGAGCACACATGAGCCTGACACGCAATTTCGCTACTCTGAGGAAAGGAGAAGAAAAAATAATCGCTTTCGAGCTTCGATATATGTCGATGCGTCGAGCTGTGTTCACTCGTGTAATAGTTTATTTGGTCAAAGATCATTCATATATTTTGACTCTCAAACCGCAGCCACATGAGCCTGACACGCGATTTCGCTACTCTGAGGAAAGGAGAAGAAAAAATAATCGCTCTCGAGCTTCGATATGTCGATGCGTCGAGCTGTGTTCACTCGTGTAATAGTTTATTTGGTTAAAGATTATTAATATATTTTGACTCTCAAACCGCAGCCTATATTGATATTGAACATATAGAAATAGTGTTGTTTTTTTGTCTTTTTGGAAATTCGCCGCTCACCCTTTAAGGTGATTCCAGGCGAAACTTTTCCAGATTTCAATTCGATGGAACGCGCCACTAGTCGCTTTTTGGAAAAGTCGTGTTTTTGGCGTTTTACACTGAAACCATAGATAAAACGCAAAATCCAATAACGTCAGCACCTGCAAAAAAATTGTATGGATTTTTTGAGCCCAAAATGAGCAAAATTGGTTCAAAATGAAAGCCGTAAATTATGAAATTCGTTTCGCCATAATTATAGCGAGTGAGAGTGAGCGCGAGTGATGATACGTCTATCTGCCTCACTCGCTTTCATTGCGGCTTACGGGAAGTTTCGTATTTCATAATTTCCGGCTTTATTTTTGAGTTTTTCAGCCTGAAACTTTCAGGGTATCTTCCTGAAGTATGCTCGCAGGTGCTGACGATCCTGAAATTTGTGTTTTTTGCGTGAATTCGTCAATTTTAGCCAAAAACTGTTGACTTTTTTAGCAGCGCGACTTGGTGTCCAAAGTTGGAACTAATCGACCCTGGAATCACCTTAATATAGTATGTACCAAGCTGCGAAATAATATCAACACCCGCTCTTTATAGGGTATTTAAATTTTCATACTCTGTGGTCTTGATTTTGCTTATCAATCAGTTTGAAGGCGCTGTGTGAAGTATAGTACTTTTCAATGGGGCTGTTGCACACTTTAGCTGCAAGCGATTTCAGGGTTGATTCAGATGTGAAAACCTGAAAAAGTAACGATAGTAGCACGAATTAATCCCACGAAATCCACTTTTAAACTTGTAAAATTCGTTTGAATGCGCGAGCGTAATGGTTGCGTTGGGCAATAATAAATGGGAGATTCCCATCTTATAATACTGTAACTCCATCAAGGAGTTACCAATAAGAGACGACTTTCCTTTGACACCGGTGTCACCAGGTGTCACGGTACCATTAATCGGATGTGGATCACTACTCTGGCGTCTAATGGGTCTTTTGCACACTTCGGCTACAGCGTTTTACAGTATCAATTCCTTTGTAAAAATCCGAGAAAATAACAATGGCCGCATCAGAAAACACTAAATTTCAGTAATAAACTCACAAATTGCGAAAAACACTAGACACTATTCACCCCTGTATCTTTCCACCACGTGCACGATTTTTCGCGAAATTAGCGCGGCACATTCAAATAATCACGGCCGACTGTCATCACAGCTGACTTCATAAACAAATAAACAGTAAACACTGACAGCGTCTGCTCGAATTCTTCCGTTTCAATATCCTTAATTCCTCACAATAGGTTGTGAAAGGTACGGAAACCGATATTTGTGCCGAAAACTTATCAAAATGAAACAATAACACACACACACACACACACACACACACACACACACACACACACACAGCTTCAAGGATGATTCCAACTTCGATCATCATGCTTGAAACTCCTGTGTGTCATTGTTTCACTTTGATAAGTTTTCGACACAAATATCAGTTTCCGTACCTTTCACAACCTATTGTGAGGAATTAAGGATATTGAAACGTAAGAATTCGAGCAGACGCCATCAGTGTTTACTGTTTATTTGTTTACGAAGTCAGGGGGGTGATCACGGAGGATCGTTTCGTTTTGGTATCGTTATCGTTATCGTTTACGTGTAACCTTATGGGTGGCTCAACTGATCGAATCGTTTTGAGCCCCACGTAACGATTGAAACGGACGAAAGAAAACGATGAGTCGGAGGCTGTCGTAATCTCGATCGTTTGAAATAGGAAGAGGTGAGGAGGGGATCACCTGCGCGATCGAGTTGCGCAGAAGCAAGCCCATTTGATTTAATGCAAACGATAACGATAACGATACCAAAACGAAACGATCCTCCGTGATCACCCCCCAGCTGTGATGACAGTCGGCCGTGATTATTTGAATGTGCCGCGCTAATTTCGCGAAATATCGTGCACGTGGTGGAAAGATACAGGGGTGAATAGTGTATATAGTGTTTTCCGCAATTTGTGAGTTTATTACTGAATTTTAGTGTTTTCTGATGCTGCCATCGTTATTTCCTCGGCTTTTTACATAGGAATTGATACTTTAAAACGCTGTAGCCGAAGTGTGCAACAGACCCATTACATTGTGAATCTTCCTCGTTAGCATATAGAGATAGTGACGAAATTAAGAAAAGAATATCCCTCTAAGACTACCCAACGCCGCCATTTTGATCGTGCATTTGAAAGCATTTTATCAGTTTAGGAGTGGAATTCGTGAGTTTTTGGTGCAATACCATCTTTATTTTTCGAGGTTTTTACCCCTGATGCAGTGGCGTACGCAGGGGGGGGCTAAGGGGACTAAATACCCCCCAGACCTTAGATTTTCAGGGGTGGAGGGGAAGGGGGAATAACTTTCAGTCAAACGCTCATCAGTGCAAGCCCCTCCCAAAAAAAATTTCTGCGTACGCCACTGCCCCTGAATCGATCCTTAAATCGCGTACAATAAATGTATGCAACAGCACATGTGTATGTCTCTATGATATAGACACAAGTAGGTCACTCCAACTCCTGAGAACCATATAATCGCCGCAAATTGGTTAAGTCGTGTGGTTTTCCTCTGGACAGCATGCTTGATGAATGTGCTCAACAAATAAAAACTCCGCCAATAAGTACGCGTGTCGCGTGCCTTCTTGAACACCCTGTGCAATTAATAAGAAAATTAATCCGAAGATTTCTTTATGAGCTAGCTTGTTAAATTCTCGTATATTAATCGTCGCCGTGTTTTATTCAAACATCTCTTTCTCTCCGATTCTCACAGAGTTGCCAATTTGTGCAGTTCATATATTTTATTTGAGGAACTAAAACTGTATTGTTAGGAAATTCTTAACGTTAGTAGAACGCAGTGGCGTAGCTAGGAATTTTTCGAGGGGGGTGTTCGGGGTCTGAAAATCGTCAAGGGGGGAGGGGGGTCGAAAGATACCAATAAGGTAAAATTTCTCTGAAAATGCAAAAAAAATTACCTTTTTTTTTTTTTTTTTTAAGGCGAATGTTGGTGTAAAAAAGGGTGAGGGGTTAGACCCTTTGGCTACGCCACTGTCGTAGAATCAAAACTGAATGAATCCTCCTTTCTCGTTTTCCGAAAAACCGCAAATTTTTTCATGTCTGCCCGATGGGTTTTCTCAAACCAAATTTAAGAAATCAAAGCTGAAAATTATAGTCATATGATCTCGCAGTACCTTCAGTTCCAATAAAAAAATACCAATACGTATACGACGTAGGTAGATGCAGTAGACTTTCTGGTATTCAAGGAATAAATAAATAATCATCCCCTATGGATCTCAACTTTATTTGACCTTTTCAAACTTATACATGGAGCAATCCAGTTTTCTTCCGAACAAAATTGCCTATAGAAAGAGCGTAACAATTATAACATTGCCTTCGCCTTTGGCATAATCTCAAAATTTCGAAAAAAGAATTTATCCAAATTTGATCGTGTATATTGTGTACTCAATAAATGAGTTTCACGAAATTCAAAGATGGCAGTCAAATTCAAATGAGCCGGTCACAGTGGATGAGTCCCATCTAATCGCAACTTTTCTCCGCTGAGAAAAGTGATTCGCTACCAGTGGCGTAGCGTGCTATTTTGGCATCGTTGCCCTCCGTCCATTTAAACCCATGAAAAAGATCGAATGATAGGGTGTTCGGTGAATACCTTCGCATTCGACTTTTCACACGGGTTTAAATGGACACTGTACAACGTTGCCAAATTGCACGCTACGCCACTGTTCGCTACAAGGAAAGCTGCAATTGGATGGGACCTTCTCACAGCGGCGGCTCGTGCAATGTGGCAACAATGGATTTCCTCCATTTAAAACTGTGTAAAATAATCGATTACTTGGTGAGGCGCAGCGCCTCACTTAGTATCGATCTTTTTGCATACGTTTAAAGGGCAAAAGTGCACGGTTGCCAGATTGCACGAGCCGCCACTGCCTTCTCATTGTGGACTAGCTCATTCGACCGCGCCGGACTATTGTATGAGGTCGAAAAAAACTGGCAAAAAATTAGTGAAAAAAAAAAAATGTAATAAAAATCCTCGTATTTGACCTTTTAAGCTTAATAATAAACATTTTTTCACGAACATTTCTTGGTTTAAATTACTTGCTAGAAGTGTTATTTGTTGTTGAAATTGGTCTTGAAAGTTTATTATAAATGAAAAATTGATGAGGTTTTTCCTCTCTGATTTTTGGTCACTTTTTGACGTTTTCAGACCATAGTGCGCCGTCTTTGATTTTTGGTAAACGCATCAGTGGCGAGGCGTGCGATTTGGCAACGTTCCTTTTCTCCCATTCAAGCACATTAGAAAGATCGAAATGCCTGGTCATCGCCGATGACCAGAGCGTTCGACTTTTTTGGTGGATTTAAATGGAAAAAATACATTGATGCCAAATTTCACGCTTCGCCTACTGAAATGCATGTAATGTTTCTAAAGTGAATGTTGAGACTTTTTATTGCTTGCAAGTCACATTGTGATTTTTACGTGATTAAATTTTGCGTAGGAATCGATCCCATTTAACGTTACGTGTAGCAAAAAGTTTACAAGCGACCCATACATCAATTAAAATTATAAGTCATATCCCCCCCCCCCCCCCAGTAAATTTAATATTCTTAAGATTTTAACTACCCAATTCATTTTCTTTGAATGAATCTATGGACTGCTCGTGCACTTTCAATCAGTCGCGCATTATATGAATAAATCTGCAAATAACTACACCTCCTCTCCCCTCTACTACCGCCTTACAGATGAAAGTAATCAAAGGAGTAAGTAAGTACTTAATTTTATTCGATCCGTGCGACGTGCGTTTCAACTCTTTTATAATTGCATCTATTAAAGCAGCACTTGAAACCGCTCAAATCTTTTTAGCAAGATAACTCATACTCTTCGCGTCCGTTTAAGGAATCTGGGAGAGGCCCTTCGCGGATGTTTTCACTACATCCGAGTTGCCGTGGAGGCACTTGCGGGGGCTGTCGGGAAATCGATCAATCGGATGCTATAGCTCGATTCGAAAGTGTAGGCGGAGCTCACCCATAATCTTTGTCGAATTTCCAATTGAGGAGTTCTTTGGAAAAACCAAGTGTGAAAAAGGGGGTCTGCTCCTCCCTAAAAATCATGTTTTTAAGTATCATAACATTTTGTCTGTGATTTTGATAAGTTAAACGAATCGTTCTTCTTTATTTAATACTAAAGCTTACAGTCCAAACGTCAGAGTTGTGAAGAATAACCGTTTTAACTCATCAGAAACACTCACAACACCGCTTCGAAGCATGAATTATTGAGGGCGAGCAGGACCCTCTGTTTTATATGTAGTTTTTCCAAAGAACTCTTCAATTTTTATCCTTTCAAATCAGAACAAAACTTATGCCTAAGACTTTCAATTCATGATTTTCCTGTCATTTTGCGGAACCCAAAAATTGTAATGTTTTTTGGTTTTTTTGTTTTTTTGTTTTTTTTTGTTCATTTGTTTAGCTCTTGGAGATAGCGTTTTTGAAGAAAAACACTTAGATTTGTCAACTAATATAGCTGTTGCAAACTTTTGGTAAAGGCTTATTTATTGTTGATAATGGCCGGTAAAACCACAGAATGTAAAACCCTGTAAAAATAACGAAAAGTGCACCAAAAAATTACAAAATCCACTCCCAAACTCATATAAAAAGCTCTTCTGCTTCAGGAGTGTAGGAGTGGATTTTGTGATTTTTTGCTGCGCTTTTCGTAATTTCTATAGGATTTTACCCCATAATCAGCTATTAATTAGCCTGCAGCAAAAGTTTGCAACAGCTCCATTCTGGGCTTATAATAATAATTTGGCTTAGCGATGAACGAGGCAAGCAAAGTTACCGAGCCTTTCTTTAATGGAGCTGTTGCAAACTTTTGCTACAGGTTTATTAATAGTTAGGGGTAATACCCTGTAAAATTAACGATTAGCGCACTAAAAAATCACGAAATCCACTCCTAAACTCACAAAATGCTTTTAAATGCGAGACCGTAATGGCGGCCGAGGCCGCGGTAAATATACGGCAATATTATATGGCAATTGTGTGCTTCTTCTTCTTCTTGTGTGGTGTTGCGAGAACACCTCGTGTAGAGGGTGCTGATTGAAGATAGGGAACCCCAATGAAAACCGCGGCCCCGGCCGCCATTACGGTCTCGCGTTTAAAAGCATTTTGTGAGGTCAGGAATGGATTTCGTGATATTTTAGTGCGCTAATCGTTATTTTTACTGGGTATTACCCCATAATCAACCATTAATAAGCCCGTAGCATAAGTTTGCAACAGCTCCATTGTTCTCGTTAAACTTTATTTTTATTTTTCTTTTATGTTAAAAATTAAATTATAAAATTAGCCAAGTGGCAGCAATGTGGCTCCGGTGGCGTTGATACATATCTTTGTGTCGAGAGAAACGGCGCGCGGTGGGAAACAAATTTGTCGTCTATTAACCGCGCTAAAATCAAGCGTCGCGCGGTGTCACGTTGCCAAGATAAAGGAGGGGTTGCGATAAGGGCCGTTTCCGGCCCCCACCAATTTGACATTTTCATGCCCCAATACGTATTCTAGAGGTAAAAACAAGTCAAAAAACCTCTATTAACATAACCTCTAAAATGCATCCCTGTTGAGCTACAGCCTCTCAAAGTTGACATTTTTAAGCTGAATTTTACCGCGACATGAGTGACTATATCATATAGGATTTGAAAAGTATCGACAATATATCCACCTAGAACTTGTTTGTAAGTCTTTAGTGAGTCATTAACCTCGGTTAGGGCCCAGATTTGACCACTTTTCCCGAGTTTTCACCTGAAAATATCGAATTTTTCCCAAAAAACTTGTAAAAATTAAGCTTTTTGCCAGCGGTAAATCGTGAATTTGACACCGATCCCAACGAGCATCAAAAAAAATATTTAAGTATGTTATGTAGTAGTATATTAGGTAAAACATATCGAAAAATTGAAGTTGCGCTCGCTTGCGCTCGTGGTTAAAAGTCAACTTTACCGTAAGTAGGTCTACCGATGCGATTCAAACCATACGACCATTATACGGATGTGTGCGGCCGTGCGTGATTAAATATGCAACCATCGATATTCTTCGATAGTTTTAGTTAGATTTGCTGCCGGGAATCATTTTAGAACATTCCTGAACCGAGGGGGAGGGGGTGGTTAAAAAAAAAAAAAAAAAAAAAAAAAAAAAAAAAAAAAAAAAAAAAAAAAAAAAAAATGCCTCCCGGCAGGCCGGAAAGACGAAGTAGATTCCATGCTTGGTTAAATAATTTTTTCACAAATTTAAATATAGGTTATAATTTTCGTTTAATTTTTCTCTGAATTTTTCTTTTTTATTTAATCAGCTGCTCAAAATCCAAATATAATTGTGAAAAAGATTATATTACCAACAGAGAAATGTGTAATCTTTACAATGCAAGTGAGAAATAAAAACTAGGTTTTATAAGTTTTTCACAAATTTCAATAAATAGGTTATGTTATGATTTTCTTTGAATTATTCAATTTTCTTTTTTTTTATCAGCTGTTCAACATTTAAATAAAAATGACCATGAGAAAAAGATTATAGTACAAAGATTGAAAAATGTGTAATCTTTGTAACGGTAATGAGGAATAAATCTGAATACGAGCAGCTGATAAAACAAGAAAATAAATAAATAACGTACCTAAGCAACAGTGTACGTGCGTAAAACAAAGAAAGATCAATTATACCAATACGCCATCCTTGTCTTTCACTTGTAAAATCCCATAAGAAACTAAATAGCTCGTAAAACACGTAAAACACAAGGAAAATTCAAGGCAAAGAGCATATGAACTAAAAACATCCTCCACGATATATACTAAAATTTTTGAAACAAAAAAACAATTTCTTCATATAAAAACACTGCCAAAAAACCCGAAAAACACATCGCTATAACTCGCTTACAACGCAAAAAACAAAAAAATGACTCGAGTAAAAAAGCTGCGTAACAAAACGGCTAACATAAATTTTCCCAAAAAAAATACTCAAAACAAACACTCCTAAAAATAAACCTCAAAAACACATTTTACGACTCAAACACGGCCCATAACGCGAAAACTAACTGTCGGATTTACACCATCTTCGAACTCATCCAAGAATTAAACCCAACGAATAGTTGAGACAAATTTCAAAAATAAAAACCAAAAATTACGAACAGGATCGTGGGACATAAAAACGGTAAAACTGGCTGAAACATACATATAAAGATATATATATATATATATATACAATTTTCAACGAGTGGTATTTTCTCACTCAGGGGACCATGAAACGTGCTCATTTGATAAAATTTCCCGAAAAATCCAACATCGCACCCTCCGCAATAAGTAGATTCATGGAATCTACTTAAAAAAAGGTTACTCGTGCAATTATGTTTGATTGTTTCAGATGATGGTTGGGGGGGGGGGGGGCTGGACCTTGTCGACAGCTATGCTTAAGCTGTCACAACGGCTTCTAAATCTGGCAACACTGAATTATCTCAATGATGAACCTGTCGAACTTCATTTTCTATGAGTGCAGTGCGCACCATTCTTAAGTCTCATCCGTGGTATAAATCGCACTAGCTTCATTGTGTGCAAATCTGATTGATATAAAAGAAATCATTTATTTACACCTTTCTCCTCTTTGGGTCAGATCGAAGAAAGTGCTACAGTGCTAATTCAGTATCCCGTGTTCCTTCCCTCGAATCGTGAGTAATTGACCGGTGATTGTATAACGGTGTTGTTTTAAGTTGAATGTACATAAAATTCCTAGATACACTTTTGCTTATTTGTTTCCTCAAAAAACAAGGTTTTGCGAGTGACAGTATTGTTATGGGCGGACTGTGTGCGTTCGTGAGTTTTTTTTTATTTTATTTTTGTTATACGAGACATATTGTATATGAGACTTATTATGTAAGAATTGTGCGTACTGCACTCATCGAAAATGAAGTTCGACAGGTTCATCATTGAGATAATTCAGTGTTGCCAGATTTAGAAGCCGTTGTGACAGCTTAAGCATGGCTGTCGACAAGGTCCAGCCCCCCCCCCCCCCCCCCCCACCAACCATCATCTGAAACAATCAAACATAATTGCACGAGTAACCTTTTTTTTTTTTTTTTTTTTTTTTTTTTAACCACCCCCTCCCCCTCGGTTCAGGAATGTTCTAAAATGATTCCCGGCAGCAAATCTAACTAAAACTATCGAAGAATATCGATGGTTGCATATTTAATCACGCACGGCCGCACACATCCGTATAATGGTCGTATGGTTTGAATCGCATCGGTAGACCTACTTACGGTAAAGTTGACTTTTAACCACGAGCGCAAGCGAGCGCAACTTCAATTTTTCGATATGTTTTACCTAATATACTACTACATAACATACTTAAATATTTTTTTTGATGCTCGTTGGGATCGGTGTCAAATTCACGATTTACCGCTGGCAAAAAGCTTAATTTTTACAAGTTTTTTGGGAAAAATTCGATATTTTCAGGTGAAAACTCGGGAAAAGTGGTCAAATCTGGGCCCTAACCGAGGTTAATGACTCACTAAAGACTTACAAACAAGTTCTAGGTGGATATATTGTCGATACTTTTCAAATCCTATATGATATAGTCACTCATGTCGCGGTAAAATTCAGCTTAAAAATGTCAACTTTGAGAGGCTGTAGCTCAACAGGGATGCATTTTAGAGGTTATGTTAATAGAGGTTTTTTGACTTGTTTTTACCTCTAGAATACGTATTGGGGCATGAAAATGTCAAATTGGTGGGGGCCGGAAACGGCCCTTATCGCAACCCCTCCTTTCCATCATTTTTTAACTGTGCTAATCGTCAACTCGCATCACCGCTCAGTGGGTATCATTCCACGAATCCCTTCCTACAGTTTTTCTTATATAGGAGTCAATGTGAGACCGTGGTCTATTTTTTTTTTTTTTTTTTATTTATTTATTTAATTTTGTACATAAGAGCCATTAGCTTGAAATACACGTCAGGAAAAAGAATAAAAGAATAAAAAAAAAAAAAAAAAAAAAAAAAAAAAAAAAAAAAAAAAAAAAAAAAAAAAAAAAAAAAAAAGAAAACAAAAAAACAGATAAGTACATAGTAATAATGGTTCTTAAAATTAAATTAAGTTTTAAGTATTAGCCCACAACTCCTCCACACTGTAAAGGGCTTTTTAAGCAGACCACAATGGAATGCGATAGAAATAAAAATTAAAATATTAGTAACAAACTAATATATTCATTTGGAACCAATTTCACCCTTAGTTGAATGGGGCTCTTGCGAACTTTTGCTGTAGGAGATTGAAGAGTTGATTCTTGCCTAAAAACCTGTAAAAATGACGATGATTACACTATAAGATCACGAAAATCACTCTCAGTATCGGGCTTAATGGCGGAGAGACGCAGGTATCATGAGAGATTCCTATCTAAATTGAGACATATCTCGCTGTGTTTCCGTGGAGAAAGTGACATAATAGACAGGAAGCTCCCTCCAGCCTCCAGGTGATACCTGCGTTGAGCCGCCGTTACAAACTTGTCGTTGTAGCAGTTATGTGAGTTTATTACTGAATTTTAGACTTTCTCAGTGTGATTTTCGAGATTTTCGCTGGTTCTTACATCATATTGGACTATTCATTTGCTCACAGCAAAAGTTTGCAAGAGCCCCACTGTTAAATTTTTAAAAATTGAGGTTTTAAACGTGTGGAATTTTTTTTTCCCGCAAAATCTTCAAATAAGGCGATCAATTATTCGATCGATTAATGGCCATTTGGCGGATTTTATGGTTTTTTTTTTTTTTTTTTGTAAAACGAGGACTGTCAGGACCTGTTTTTAGATCTAAGAAAGACATCTACAAAGTTTTAATGCTCGAATCATCAAAATAAGGACGTAATTATGGGAATTCGCTCTATCGTAGTGCGATACGAGAGATAGATTAAGCAGAGATTGTGCGATTTCCCATAATTATGCCCTTACTTTGCGGATTCGAGCATCCAAACTTTGCTGCTATCTTAGTTAAATCTACTTACAGGTGCTGTCGATTCTCGTTTTACAAAAAAAAAAAAAAAAAAAAAAAAAAAAAAAAAAAAAAAAAAAAAACCATAAAAATCCGGCAAATAACCATTAATCGATCGAAAAATCGATCACCTTGGTCACGTGCCATGCGGAATCACCTCAAAGCGTTTCAGCGCATTTGCAAATTTACAAGCCCTCAGGATGTTCACAGAACTATTTTTCTTTGCGCGGAGGTTGGTACGCACTCAGTTTTGCTCATCCAAAGAAAAACGCTTTTTAGTCCACTTTGCGCCGCTTTACGGCTTGTATAGGTTGTCCCAGGAATGATTGGACTTGACAACTGTAGCTTTGAATGAAAACATCAGCTTCCATCCACAGATAGGGCAATCTGATTGGTCAGGAGCAGTAAGAAGCTGATGTTTTCATGAAAACCATAGAAGTGTCAAATCCAATCTTTTCTGGGACAAGCTATAAAACGCCTCGTTTGACATCTCGAGCGGCGGGTGGTAGGCGAGCCTCCTCGTCCCTGCTGAATCAAAATGTCACCTTCATTTCGTGAAGCATTTTCCTTTCCGTACACTCATAGAATCCAAACCTTCTGACCAAGCTTTTGCGCACGTCACAATACGGTCTAAGATAGAAAAAAGTGGCCTGAAATCAGTGATTCCAAGTTTTGAAAAATCATAATTTTCTATCTTTTAAGCTTAATTTAAAACTCTCTAATCTTATTTTTAGGTTTAGATTGCTTGTGAAATGTGTTCTCTGTGATTAAATTTGATTTTAAAAGTTTATAAGTGGTAAATTAACGATCCTTTTTGATCCTTTGTTTTACTCACAAAAACTATGTTGGGAACTGAGCCAGCACCAGTTTTGGATTTGATGCCATTGTTTGACGATTTAGACCTTTGTGTCAGTTGTGACGTCTGACCTTCGGTCCTCCGCTCATTTAATCGCCATAATGGAATTTTGTTCAAACGCTTTTTGTGCGGGTTTATGCGTGGATTTGAGACTTAAATAAGATGCTTTCAATCGGTGATGGGAAAAATCACTTTTTGAATAACCATGAATATAATCAACTAAAATTATTCGCATTATTCTCATGTTATTCCCTATATTAGTAAATCAAAGTTTTAACACTACCACTCATTCATCTTATGACACATGATTATGCTGGTAGTGTCAAAACTTTGATTTACTAATAGACTGTTTTAGTAGAGCGATATATCATATCGATTGCCGTCCGAGGGCCTCTGGTTCCGAACAAACTCTGATTCAATGTAATTTCCCCATAAGCGAACTTTTGAACGGAAATTTAGGGTATTAAATCAAACAATTAATGCGACCTTTTTGCGATTATTAATTCTACGTCCTTGAAAATGCTTAATTATGCCTAGTTCCTTGACCAAAACTGCCGAGATCATTAAGATATTACAGATTAAATGTTGCATTTGTAGGTTAGAATCGCCTGAAATCCGAAAATAATTTTAGTTAATTATTCATGGTTATTCAAAAAATTATTTTTGCCCACCACTGCTCTCAATGAGATTTTTTCGTGATTTTACGCAAGAATCGACCCTCTAAAACGTTCTAGCAAAAGTGTGCCACAGACTCAATGAATCAGATTACCTACATCGAATCATCGAATCATAATTTCCTATTCAGTTGAAAATGATCGTGAAAAATCCAGAGACAAGTAGAGACCCATAGCGCAAAGCTTGCGACAGGGTGTCCAATCCATGTTCAATTTCCTAGCTCACTAGCTTTGGTCGGGACTTATCGAAACAGCTGCCAACCGTCGCCTACTATTGAGTGATGGACAAAGGTTTGGTTTTTTTCATGGTTTAAATTGGCGTTTTTTGGACAAAACGGTTTCTGACGAATTATTAAACTTTATGCATTAATTGGTTGAAATTTTGAATTCAAAGCGAAATTTCAGGTAGATTTCGATTGAAGCAGAAATAAATCCATTTTACTTTCTTCATTTTTATAACATGAGAAGCATAGCATGTGCTAGATCTTATAATTTGTCTCTGGAAAAACCATGAAACGACCCTATAGTTATGCGAGGTCGTTTTTCTTGGAAAAGTCGCATGGTCATCATGCACTTTTGTTAGGTCACATGTACTATAAATTTCAAAAGAAAGTATACCCTGGTCGAAATTTTTATTCCTTCAAATATCGTTAAGCTTTTGTGACTTTGTGACTTTCAAGTGTTCGGGGACTAAGCAGAATGCTCATTTTAGAGTACATCTCGAAAAGTCATAAATTATATTAGAAACAACGATTCATGCACAGATAGAGGCCATTAGCCTGAGCATTCTCCAGATGTAGTGTTATCCTAACAGTCCTAACACTACACCCTGTTTTAGTGCGGTCATCATGCACTTTTGTCAGGTCACACGTACTATTAGTTTCAAAAGAAAGTATACTCTGGTCGAAATTTTTATTCCTTCAAATATCGATAAGCTTTTGTGACTTTGTGACTTTCAAGTGTTCGGGGACTAAGCAGAATGCTCATTTTAGAGTACATCTCGAAAAGTCATAAATTATATTAGAAACAACGATTCATGCACAGATAGAGGCCATTAGCCTGAACATTCTCCAGATGTAGTGTTATCCTAACAGTCCTAACACTACACCCTGTTTTAGTGCGGTCATCATGCACTTTTGTCAGGTCACACGCACTATTAGTTTCAAAAGAAAGTATACTCTGGTCGAAATTTTTATTCCTTCAAATATCGATAAGCTTTTGTTACTTCGTGACTTTCAAGTGTTCGGGGACTAAGCAGAATGCTCATTTTAGAGTACATCTCGAAAAGTCATGAATTATATCAGAAACAACGAAAAAAGTTAACAATTATAATTTCGACCAGGATACTTTTTTTTGAAAGTCATAGTACTCGAAAATTGACCCCTATGCCCTCTCATCATACTCATTCCAGATTCTATTTGGTTAGTCATGGGATCAAGGTCAGACGATATTTTTATTTTAACTTTTATTCTTTTCTTTTATAAAGTTCATAAAGTCGTCGATTAAGTCTCCTGCTACTTGCAATAAATCAACCCATAATTTATCTTTACTCCTTCTTCATTCGGTTTGATCGTCAAACAGAAAAGAGAAAAGAATCGACCAATGATCGAGCAGAGACGCTGTTCGCAATGGACTATTTGTCGCCTAAATTACGGGGCCTGTAAATATGTCGGTCCTAATTGATTATTTTTATGATATCCAAACGCATCTATCCTTCCTTGAAAAATGTCGCGTATTTTTTTTTTTTTTTTTTTTTTTTTTTTTTTTTTATCTTCGCTTATCACTATCTACCATGCTCCAGTTTCCCATCTCAGAGTTCTCCGTCTCGAGCGCGCACTCACACATGCAACTCGGGTATCTCTGTCTATGTTGCCAGTTGGAACGATATAAAATTGTCGAAAAAATGAGCTGTCAAGTGAAAGGAGTTTAACTGATGCTGCAGAGAAGAATAGAGACCCAGTGCATGCTATATCCTTGCCGTGTTAAAAAAGTGAGGCAAGTGAAATAGGTTCATTTCAGTGGCGAAGCGTGCAATTTGGCAACGTTGATTGTGTCCATTCAAACCCATGTAAAAGGTCGAATGCGAAGGTGTTCACCGAACACCCAATAGTTCGATCTTTTTTGTGGGTTTAAATGGTCGAACTACAACGTTGCCATATTGCAAGCTACGCCACTGGTTCATTTTTGTTTGGGGCTCAAACAATACCGTCTATTCTCATATCAAGTTGCTTTTTTGAGGTTAGGGTCGTCGTGGTATGGATTTCACACATACTCTTGTGGGAGTTGGAAGTGAAACTGTAATAATGGAAATTGAACCCAACTTCCCAGTTCTCGAACCTTTTCCAACGACGTGAAAAGTTTGTTGGAGTTCAATGAGCAAAATCAAAATCCTCAGTGATCCAAGGTGTCTTGGTTAAAATTTAACCAATACGTCTTGAACTCAAACCATGGAAAACGTAAAATTTACAATTTTCTTGGAATGTCGAAAATTTAAACCAAGTTATGGGATATAAATATTACGATAGCTGTTTTTTCAGTGTGTGAGTCTTCCAATTCCCAGCGTAGAAAGAGTGGCACATTTAAGATGGGAATCTCCCATTATTACTGCCCGACACCAGCATTACAGTCGCACGTTTAAAAGCATCTCATGAGTTTAGGAGTAGTTTTCGTAAGTTTTTAGTGCTACCATCGTTATTTTTGCAGGTTTTTACTACTAATACTGCCATTGTGTCTAACTTTGACGCAGGGGGGTAACATTGGCCCAGGAGGAAAAATCATTTGTGAAGCTGAACAGTTTATTATTTTAGCATGTTGGGATATAGAGGTTATTACTTACCAACTGACCTGAAAACGTAATCCAAACATGCTAAAATAATAAAACTGTTCAGCTTCACAAATGATTTTTCCTCCTGGGCCAATGTTACCCCCCCCCCCCCCCGGGCCAAAGTTAGACTCAATGACAGTACCCTTAAATCGTTTGTAACAAAAGTGTGCATTTAGCCCCGTTCGTCAGAACCGTTATTTGGTTTCGAGAAGAGATTTCTCCGCGTGAGACAGTGAGGGTCGCGGGATGGAGACCTCATATTCTGCACCTCTGCAGGAAGTGTGTAACGTTCGTGTTTAAAAGTGAGGTATCACTGCGATTTTATCAATGAGGGACGAAGGTCACCGGATCGTCCGAATCGCGGGGGTTGCTCGTGCAACAGTGCATTTTTCTCGTTCATTCACATCCATAGTTCACACCCACCCCCACCCTCACCCTCACACAACCTAATCACCTCATCCCCTCCGTCCCCCTAACCTTCACCCCCGCGAGTCCTTTCACCAGCTGTGCGCTCTTCTTTCAACGAATCTCCCTCCCCCCTCACTCCTCCCCCCCTCATTCAGTCTTCCTCCACCCCTCCTCCCCTCCTCTTCTTTCGAGCGTCGAAACGTCAAAGTCTCGGTGAAGAGAGGCGACCATTTGTTGTTCGATCTCGATTCCCGAATGACACTTTAAAATATTAATGTCCCTCTTTTCTCTTCGCCGGAACCGACAATGATCACTGTCAACAAGCAGTAACTCTCATCGCCAGATTCACTCTCCCTCTCCCGCCCACCTACCGCCCCGCTGGAGCTGGAAATTGTCAGAAATTCGACTCCTCTATATCCCTTTCCTCTACCGCACTATGGTCTGAGTCCTAAAAAAAAAGTGGCAAAAAAATCAGTGAAAACAAAGTGATTTAAAATCTGCGGTTCCGATCTTTTAAAGTTTAATTTAAAACTTTCCAGTGACATTGCTTGGTTTATATTACTCCTCTATATCCCTTTCCTCTACCGCACTATGGTCTGAGTCCTAAAAAAAAGTGGCAAAAAAATCAGTGAAAACAAAGTGATTTAAAATCTGCGGTTCCGATCTTTCAAAGTTTAATTTAAAACTTTCCAGTGACATTTCTTGGTTTAAAGATTACTTGTTAAAACTGTTTTATATGAAATTGAAATTGGCCATGAAAGTTTATAAATGTTAAATGGGTCTGTTGCATACTTTTGCTAGAACAATGTGGAACCTTGATGTTTATGTAAAATTCGGCGAAAATAACGATGCTCACATTAAAAACGTTCAAAATCCACTCATTAACTCAGGAAATCACTTCAATTTCAATCAGCCCGCGCTACACTAGACACTATTTGCACCGGTATACTACTACATAGACGGAACCACCGTGCATAAGTAAACAACATCGTAACTAGAAAATTATGGAATTCCGTCCTAAATACATGAAATATTGGCTGCATTTGCGGTCTGGTCTTTTCGGCTTATCAAAGATTACAAAATAATATAAGAAATGTACGCATCTAAACTAAACATTCCAATATTTGTAAGTTCTGTTCATGTTGAGGTAAACGAGATGGTTCCATCTCTGTAGTTATAAGTCGGTGATATAGTGCGTCTAGTGTAGCGCGGGTTGTTTGAAATGGAAGGTATTTTCTGAGTTAATGAGTGGATTTTGAAAGTTTTTAATATGCACATCGCTATTTTCGCCGAATTTGACGTTAGAAACAATGAGTTATATTGATGTAGCAAAAGTACGCAACAGACCCATTGACCTTGAAAGTTTATAATGTTAAATTGATCAGAAATTTACTTTCTGATTTTTGGCCTCTTTTTGACAATCTCAGACTATTGTGCACCGCGCTCCTCGCCTTTATCGTTATTTCGAATAAACGGTTAACATGTGAATGTGAGTGAGGCGTGCTGCGTGTGCCCTATTGTATTATTATACTACGATACATATTACAGGGTGACAACTGTCCTGCATTAGGGAAACCCTGTAAAACGTGGACTGGGCCTCTCGCTAACTTTTGTTGTGTGCGATTGAATAGTTCATTATTGCGTAAAAACTATAGCCTATAGTTATAGGCTACACTCATCTTCGCTTTCGCTATAGTATATAGCGAAAACGAAGATGAGTGTACAGCAATTTCTCGAAGTTTACTCACAGACTCACAAAATGAGTTTAAAGTTAAATGCATCATGGCGGAGCTAGGCAATTAAGTACCGCCGTGGGAGACTCCTATCTAATATGAGGCTTTCCTATGTGTGTTTCTATATGTAGAGAGAGAGAGAGAGAGAGAGAGAGAGAGAGAGAGAGAGAGAGAGAGAGAGAGAGAGAGAGAGAGAGAGAGAGAGAGAGAGAGAGAGAGAGAGAGAGAGAGAGAGAGAGAGAGAGAGAGAGAGAGAGAGAGAGAGAGAGAGAGAGAGAGAGAGAGAGAGAGGAAAGGGTTTGGTTTGATGCCCATAGCTATCCTTGTCTATCATGTATGTTTGTTTCAATGGCGAAAAGATAGAGATAAAGAAATGCTATGGTTGCGCTATACTGTTACTTGTAAAGTGACGTTAGCGCTTCACGTGTCATAAAAAGAGGACCCAAACAGATCATTTTTTTTTCTTTGGATGTTCACATCAGCTCTGCTGACATGACTCATGACCCGACGGCGCTCTATGGTCCAAGATCGTTTACAAGTCTGGCCAAAAATCAGAAAATAAATTTCTCGTCAATTTATCATTTATAAACATTCAATAACAATTTTAATCACATGCAAAGAACACATTTAACAAGTAATTTAAACCAAGAAATGTCCCTGAAAAGTTTTTAAGTTCCGAACTTTAAATTTAAGGGATGAAAACGATCTTTTTCGATTATTTTTTTTCTTCTTGATTTTTTGCCACTTTTTATTTGGTCTCAGATCATGGTGCGGTGGCCTGACGCCTGACACGAAATGGCATTATAGTTACGGCCAGAGACAAGTTAAGGCCATGTTAATGCTCTCATCAAATTCTATTAATATGCCTGTGACATAGCGATCGAGCGCGATCATCGTCAGATGCTATTATGTGCACTGTGCTCACCCCTTCTGCGCATGCGTGTCGGCGACCAAAACAAATAGTATATAATCAACGTAACTTTGTTAGAGGCGGAAGGAACAAGGCAAGAAGCTCGGCTTTAAAATGTAAAATACCGGTTGTTAGCGTTACCCTGTTGCACAGTGGGGCGATTTGAAGATGTTTTCATACTTTATTTACATTTTATGCGTATGTTTTCACAAAAAGTAGCTGCGTCAGTCCAATACCATCTAAACATACCGTAACCCGGGGGTTTGAGGTTATGTGATTAGGTTGCCACCTTTAACACAGGCTCTTATTGGGGAGAGAGGAATTTTTGCGGTTTTTTCTAGTTTTTACTAATTTTTCGGCTATGAAAACCAGATTTATTTGGTCAGGGCACTTCCCTGGATGTTCCAGGGCGTTTCTGTGAAAAAACACTTTTTCCGCAAAATTACACACCAAAATATGTAACACTAAAGGGGGGACCCTTGCTTACTTTGGGTCGATGTGAAAGTTTGGTGTTTCGCGTAATTTTGTGAAAAAAGTGTTTTTTTCGCGGAAACGCTCCGGAACATCCAGGGAAGTGCCCTGACCAAGTAAATCTGGTTATTACAGCCGAAAAATTAGTAATAACTAGAAAAAACCAAAAAATTCCTCTTTCCCTCACAAGGAGCCTGTTTAAAAGTTGGCAACCTAATCACATAACCTCAAACCCCCGGGTTACGGTATGTTTGGATGGTATTGGTCAGTCCGTCAGAGCTTCTTTGGTTCATAATCGCTATCCTCTCTAGCTCTCTCACTCCCATTTGCGATGACCCCTCAATCAATACAGCTATCTCTCTCCTTAAAATTTCATTTCAAAAATGAGAATGGGTCTGTTGCAAACTTTTGCTACAACGATAAAAAGTTATCATTCCAATGTAAAATCGCCTGAAAAGTCCATTGGTGGCATCATTAAGTCATGAAATACAATAATAAACTCACAAGAGGCGTTTATTGAAATCCAAGATGGCGGCAAAATATCGAGGAATCTGAATGTATGCACCGTGATCATCCAAGGATTGCCAACTTTGACAACCTCACTGGAGGTAGAGGTTATGTGTTTGTTTACGTTGTGATTGGTTGTGATGGATATTGTGAGGTTGGCTATCCTTGAACGTTCGTGGTGCATGCATACAGATTACTCAATATTTTGCCGCCATCTTGGATTTCATTAAACGCCTCTTGTGAATTTATTATTGCATTCCATGGCTTTCTGATGCCTCCATTGGACTTTTCAGGCAATTTGACATCAGATTGTACCCTCTATAGCGCTGTAACAAAAGTTTGCAACAGACCCATTGGAGCATAGTGGCGTACACAGGAATTTATCTATTATCTCTCTCTTTCCCCCATTTGATCACGTGGGTAGGGAAATGCCAGAAACAGGGGCTCGAACGTGTTTTCAGCCCCTATATCTCTCCTTTTCTTCTACATACACTCGAATGGGAAAAGAGCGAGAGAGACTAATTCCTGCGTACGCCACTGCCCAGGCTCGTGCAATTTGGTAGCAATGTTTTTCCTCCATTTGATTCAATGTAAAACAATCGAATGCTGGTGAAGCGCTGCTTCACTATCGAATCGATTGTTTAACATAGAATCAAATGACAAATACTTTTGAGTTGGGCAAACTCATTTGCTGAGGTAAAAAAGCCATAATGGGTCTGTTGCATACTTTTGCTACAACAATACAGAGCCTTGATTCTTTTGTAAAATTCGGCGAAAATAATGATGCGCACATTAAAAACGTTCAAAATCCACTCATTAACTCAGGAAATCACTTCAATTTCAAACAGCCCGCGCTACACTAGACACTATTTGCACCGGTATACTACTACGTAGACGGAACCACCGCACCGTGCATAAGTAAACAACATCGTAACTACAAAATGATGGAATTCCCTTCTAAATACATGAACTATTGGCTGCATTTGCTGTCTGGTTTTTTCGGTTTATCAAAGATTACAAAATAATTTAAGAAATGAACGCATCTAAACGAAAAATTCCAATGTTTGTAAGTTCTGTTCATGTTTACATAAACGATATGGTTCCATCTATGTAGTTATAAATCGGTGATATAGTGTCTAGTGTAGCGCGGGTTGTTTGAAATGGAAGGTATTTTCTGAGTTAATGAGTGGATTTTGAAAGTTTTTAATGTGCGCATCGCGTATATCTTTTCGCCGAATTTTTCGTTAGAAACAATGAATTACATTGATGTAGCAAAAGTACGCAACAGACCCGTTATAAAAAGAAAATAAAAAATCATATTAAAAAATATGAAAGTATTAGTAAAAAACTAATTAGTAATTAGTATTAGTATGAGTAATCAAATGGAGGAAAACCATTGTTGTCAAATTGCACGAGCCGCACCCCAGACCTATCCATTTTATGAGCCTTCTTTCCGGAGACGGCCTCAATATTGAAAACACCATGCACTGCGAAACAACCGCGTTTCCACTGTGTGACGTTCACCCCTTCAAACATCTACATTTAAAAGATTATCCTCTTCTCTGAGGATTATCCGATGATACCCGCGAAGTACTGACCCGCAGCGGCCGCGGCAGTTGTGGCGCGCGGTCGCGGTGTGGCTCAAATAAACGCATGCATTGCCGTATCCTGAGCTCGAGCTTCCCCCGGCATGCATCAGCCGTGGGGGGGGGGGGAGGGGAGGCAACTGGCTCCGGGGTGTAAACGAGGTGTGATTTATACATTATACATCCACCGTGCGTATCATCCACGGGACCATCGGATAGTCATGTGTAATGGTTGATGGTTGTATTAACCCCTCTTGCTTTTATAATGAATAGGAGGTGTTGTTAATCACTGAGTCAGCACCTGTATGTGTATAAGATGAACCTCCGAGTTCCTTCCTAAGCCCCTGGAGGTTATGTAGTTAAGGGGCACCACCGCCACCGTGGCCGCGTGGAGAGCGTGTAGAGTGTGGGCTCTTCCAGTGGGGGGGGGGGGGGCATTTTCTTCGTTCGTATATACATATATATATATATACACGTTCGACGTACCCGTCGAGTGTTTCTAGTTGCCCACCTCTTTCGGCTGCGATGACTACTTTATACTCATACATACAGGGCGTTCTAGAAGCTTTTACCAGGCCAAAGGCAAAGTCAGATAACACGCAACTCGCATCAATCGATAGACTAAGATATAGAGTACCTATATGTATAAGATAGAGATAAATGAGAAGAAAAATGGGACACAAGGCTGAGAAACTTAAAAATTTAAGATGAGACGTTTCGGACGTTTCGGGTTGCTCTATCACCTTGTAGGCACTCACTGCGTTTTTGTCTTTTATTTATTTATTTATTTATTTATTTATTTATTTATTTATTTATTTATTTATTTATTTATTTATTTAATTTTGTACATAAGAGCCATTAGCTTGAAATACACATCAGGAAAAAGAATAATAAAAAAAAAAAAAAAAAAACTAAACAGATAAGTACATAATAATAATGATGGTTCTTAAAATTAAATTAAGTTTTAAGTATTAGCCCACAACTCCTCCACACTGTAAAGGGCTTTGTTAATAAGAAATAGTCTTAACCGTCCAAAAAAATTATCAAACTCCTCATTTTTAAATAAAAGTTTAAGCTCCTTCGGAATTGAATTAAAAATTTGAGCAGCTGAGACTGGAACAGGAGCTCTTGAGGCTTCCAATCTAAATTCGGGTGTGTCAAGGTTAACATGCCTACTTTTATAATGATGAGAGGGGCATAAAAGGGATGGATAAATAAGCTGATTATAGGTTCCAAATTTTAAAATCTCAAAACAATACAATAAAATTCTTTATTATTTTTTTTTATTGTTTTTTATTGATTGAAAATGGACTTGTTCTAGTCCGAAACGTCTCATCTTAAATTTCTAAGTTTTCTTAGCCTTTTGTCCCATTTTTCTTCTCATTTATATCTAGTATCGGGCTATTTAACATTTTCTGTGTATAAGCTAGAGTATGGCGGTCTGTGAATCCTACGCTGATTGGCTGCGACATTCTAGGCGTTCAAGGAGCTCTAAGGGCCCAATTTCAAGATGACCGACCGGCTCGATCGTGTAATCAGTGCGCAACCGTTGAGATTATCTTCATACATTTTCTTGCGGGGAACGGTCATCAAACTCACCGTTCACCGACACCGTTCTCATCAACAGTGTAACATAACCTCAAACAACACGACCGCCGCCATCTTGAAATTGGGCCCTAAGAGCTCCATGATCGCAGACCGCCAAACTCTCCTTACATAGGTATTCTAGACTAAGAGTCCCTATATGTAGAGAGTTAGGGCAAGAGGGTAGTCAACCTGAAACACTGGAAAAAAATAATTACCAGAAGCATGACAATAATATGTGAACCAATAATATGTGAACCTGTGTGTAAGGGATATAGTACAATTGCCTAAATTCTAGTGTTTGTATCATTCTTGAAAATTTTTAAGGAATTCTAGTTCTATGACCTTATTCTGGTATTAACACCAGCATTTTCTGGTCAAAGTACAAGACTTTCTGTCGTTCACATATCGTGTGTGCTTCTGGTAATATGACTAGAATCTGGTATTATGAATATCGATTTTTTTCTTTGTAGGAAAACAGAAGAAGAACACTTTGGTAGTGCTGACGAAACTTTTGGTAGAAAAATGACGCAGCAGAAGACTTTATTGTCGAGCCAATCAAATCTTTAGCTTTTTAGCCAATCAAATCTTTTTAGTTACGCGTTTATGACCTTTGGTTATACATATATCTCTCGAAAGTCTTCTTATTTTGGGTAATTTGTCTACCGAAAGTTTTGCCAGCTCTACCAAATCTGTTTTTTTTTCTGTGTCTATAGGTAGAGACTCAACGAAAAACAACCAGGTGTGTTCGTTCACCAGGTCACCAGAATTTTCCATTGATTGACATGAGAAATTCTGTAAACCACAAGCTGACGAGCAAGCCTGTATATTGATGTGATTCAATGTGTGGTTATAATGTGTGTATTCCGACTTGGGTTTGGTGACGACTTGTGGGACTTACTGTGTATTTGTAAGTGTACCTGTGGAATTGAGTTGTGTTTCGTCTGGCTGTTAGTCTCTTGTCTATGAGCGCTGTGAAGCATCTTTTGAGGTGGAGGGTGGGGTGGGGGGGAGCACCCTTTTTCTTTTCTTGTGTTGCCAATGGGTCTGTTGGCAAACTTTTGCTACAGCGCTATAGAGTGTGCAATCTAATGTAAAATCGCCTGAAAAGTCCAATGATGGCATCAGAAAGCAATGAAATGCAACAATAAACTCACAAAATGCGTTTAATGAAATCCAAGATGGCGGCAAAATATCGAGCAATCTGTATGCATGCACTACGAACATCTAAGGATAGCCAACCTCACAATATCCTTCACAACCAATCACAACGTAAATAAACACATAACCTCTACCTGCAGTGAGGTTGTCAAAGTTGGCAATTCTTGGATGATCACGGTGCATACATTCAGATTCCTCGATATTTTGCCGCCATCTTGGATTTCGATAAACGCCTCTTGTGAGTTTAATATTGTATTTATTGACTTTATGATGCCACCAATGGACTTTTTCAGGCGATTTTATATTGGAGTAAACACTTTTTATCGCTGTAGCAAAAGTTTGCAACAGACCCATTGGCTTAAAAAGGCTGCTGCAAGCTTATGATGTTTCGTACGAACGGCTTTAATGTATAAGAACCAGCGGAAATACAGATGGTGATAAGAAAAACTTCCGAAATACATTTGGTAACTTCATTACAGCTTTTAAACGCAGTGCCATGGTTGCATCGTTATATGCATTTATTTGTAGTACATTTATTTTCGTTTTTTGATGTTGTTAATTGTGTTACTTTTCTACGCCGACAGAGGTATACATGTATATCCATCACGAAAAAGACAAAGGGGACTCGAACCTAGCTAACTTTTGCCATTTGTATAATTGAATAGTTAATTTGTGAGTAAAAACCAGTGGGAATGGCGATGAGTAAACTTAACGATCACGAATCACGAAAATGACTCTATAGAGTTCAAGGCATGGATTTTAAAAACTTTTTTTAAAAATGTTTCTGAAATCTTTTCTAAAAAATCCCTTTTTTTTTTTTTTTTTTTTTTTTTTTTACAAAATCCGTTTTTTTAACCCTTTTAAAAAAATAATTTTTTGACATTATAAAAAAAAAAAAAAATCTGAAGAAACATTTTTCGGGAATTTTGTTAGCAAGATTTTGGCAAGATTTCACTTTTTTTTTCTTCTTTTTTTTTCGCCCTTCATATCTGGGAAAGAAACCACAATCGATCGTTCACAAGCCGCTAAACTCGGCAACACCGCTTTTGGCATCGCCTATGTTGCACACAAGATCGCCCCTCGTCCCTTGAAATCGTCTAATTGGACTAAGTGATCAATGGCTCTGGATGAATTATTTCACAAACCTTTATTCTCCTCGTCGGAGCTCATCTTTTTAACAATTAAATTTTATTTATTCATTGAATATTTATTGTACATACATTCACTCACACGCTTTCTTGACCTAAACAAATTGAGAGAGCATCTTATTTGTCCGCCTTCATCAAGAGTTACTGAAAAGTTTTTTTTTTTTTTTTTTTTTTTTTTTTTTTTTTTTTTTTTTTTTTTTAAATCCATAAAATATTTGTTTCCCTTACTTACAAAAACTTTTGAAGCTGTGGAACTTTTTGAACTTTCCGGCTTTGAATCGCGAGCAACAAGTCAAAACGCGGCTTCGTACGCTGCGATGTGCCCTTTTAAAATTTTGACAATTCTAGTATGTGTGATGTGTGTGAACCCAGTAAAAAATGTGTGGAACGCCGAAAGCGCTCGGGGCGAGGAAATGCATAGACGTCTCGGAGACTCCACGCGAAGCGAATGAACTTTTATATACTAAACAGGAAACCTGTTAATCGACACATCTCAACACTGTTTATTCTTTTGTCTCTCTCCTCTCTCTCTCTCTCTCTCTCTCTCTCTCTCTCTCTCTCTCTTTTCCCCTTCCTCCCCCCCCCCCCTCTTCCCCCTCTCTCTCTCTCTCTCTCTCTCTCTCCTCTCTTCCCTTCTCTCTCTCTTTTTCTCTTTTATTATTCGTGTGGCTGCTATTCACTCAATGATTTTGCTACTGTTCTAAACATCTCCTCCGTTTGTCTATAATTAGTCAGGGGCCAGATGCTGAATATTTTATCCTGGCGTACAGTGGATCCAGCGGCGGCACGTGAACAATCGAACGATCGTTCTGTTCCTCCATTTGAACCCGTGTAAAAGTATCGATTGTTTGGGGGATAAATTCGACCTCTCAAGGATCGATTCTTTACCAATGGTTTTTATGGAGGGGATGGTGAGATATCGATGTTTAGCAATCTACAAACTGCTAGCTATTAGATTCGATTCACTTACATTCCCATTTAAATCTTTGCTTAAGTTTCGATTTCTTCGGGGCCAAATTCAACTCCTCTGAGGATCGATTCGTAACCATTGGTCTTTATGGAGCTAGGGGGTATCGATTTATTGCAATCTACCAGCCTCCGTTGGATTCGATTCCTCCATTTGAATATATTTTCAAAAGTTTTGATTTTTTGATAGTTCGATTCAACGCGTTAAGGACCGATACTTTTCCACAAGTTCCCAATACAGGAGTATGCAAAATCAAACAAATAAAATAATTGCTCGTCTCACGTCTGGAAAAATTATATATCGGCGGATCTAGTATAAGTCGTTCTCTCTCTAATGGTCATTTCAAAACTTGTGTAAGAAGAGGGTAGAAGGAGAGGTAATGGGTCTGTTGCATACTTTTGCTACAAAATATGCCCTTGATTCTTATTAAAGTTCCGAAAAAACGATGCGCACTTTAAAAAAAACGTTTAAAACCCATAATAACTGGAAAATCCTTTTTCAAACAGCCCGCGCTCAAGACACTATTTGCACCGGTATACTACTACATAGGCGGAACCACCGTGCATAAGTAAACAACATCGTAACTACAAAATGATGGAATTTCTTTTTTAATACGTAAAACGTAAGCTGCATTTGCTGCCTGGTCTTTTCGGTTTATCAAAAATTACGAAATAATATAAGAAGTGTACGCATCTAAACGAAACATTTCAATGTTTGTAAGTTCTGTTGATGTTTACATACACGTGATGGTTCATCTGTGTAGTTATAATCGGTGTATAGTGTCTAGGTAGCGGGGTTGTTTGAAAGGAAGGTTTTTTTTTTGAGTTAATGAGGGTTTTTGAAAGTTTTTTTTTTTTATGTGCGCATCGTTATTTTCGCAGAATTTTACGTTAGAAACAATGAGTTATTTTGATGTAGCAAAAGTATGCAACAAACCCATTGCGTGACTTTAGTGTCTGTATCTGTCCTTATTTCCTTAGAAATGCATTCAAAAAGGAGCAGAGAGAAAAATATTTATATATTTAAATATATATAATAAAATATATATTCCTGAAAAGTGTCCTGTTTTCGTCTAATGTGGGGGGGGTTTTCGACATCCGGTATTTTTAGTGGGAATTTTAATGCCCCCCATGCCCCCCCCATTCGTAAAAAAAATTTAGGATGGGGGGGTTTTTAAGGTGGGGGATTGAAAAGAGAGGGAATCAAAGGGAAAGAAAGTTATTTGGGCTTGGAAAAGTTGGGATGAAAAAAAGAGGGGGGAGAGGTAAAAGTTTTTTCTTAGTTCCCATTGGATTTTAAGTTACACGCATCCTCCCAGAACGACAATTTTCAGAGGCTTCCCCCACCACAGTGTCCAAAATTATATTATTGTGCTTTTTTTGGTGGGTGGCCTTTGGATGTTTACATTCCGTAGGCTTTAAGTATTTTATTATTTTTCACGTGTCGTCCCTTTCCCGGGGGGCAGGCATCTCTCTCTCTCTCTCTCCTCTTCTCTCTTTTTCTTCCCTTTCTCCTTTCTATTCTTCCTCCTCTCCTCCTTTTCCCTCTCCTTTTTCCCCCCCCCCTCCCCTCCCTTTTTTTCCCCACTCCCCCTCTTCTCTTCCCCCCCCTCCCCCCCCTCCCTCCTCCCTCCCCCTCTCCTCCCTCCCTCTTTTCTCTCTCTCTTTTTCTCTCTCTCTCCTCTCTTCCCCTCTCTCTCTTCTCTCCCCCCCTTTCTCTCCTTTTTTCCCCCCCCTCTCTCTCTCCCCCCCCCCCCCACCCCCCTCACCCCTCTCTCTCCCTCCCCCCCCCTCCCCCCCCCTCTCTCTCCTCCCCCCCCCCCTCACTCCCTTCTCTTTCTTTTCCCCATCCCCCTCTCTCTCCACCCCCCCCCCCTTTTTCCCCTCTCTTTTTCCTCCCCTTCTTTTCTCTTTCTTTTTCCCTCCCCCCCCTCTCCCCCCCCCCTCTTCCCTCCCCACTCACCCCTCTTCTCTCTCTCCCCCTCTCTCCCCCCCCTCCCCCTCTCTCTCTCCCCCCCTTTTCACTCCCTCTCTCTCTCTCTCTTTCTCTTTTCTCTCCTCTCTCTCTCTCTATCTCCCCTTTCTCTCTCTTTTTCCCCTAACCCCTCCCCTCTCTCCCCCCTCTCTCTCCCTCCCCCACTCCCCCCTCTCTCTCCCCCCCCCTCCCCCATCCCCCCTCTCCCTCCCCCCCCCCTTTTCTCCCCCCCCCCTCTCGCTCCCCTTCTCTCTCTCTCCTCTCACTCCCTCTCTCTCTCCACCCCCCCCTCTCTTCTCTCTCTCTCTCTCTCCCCTCTCTCTCCCCTTCTCTCTCTCTTTTCTCTCTCTCTCTCTCTTCTTTCTCTCGTCGCGTCGTCTCTCTTGCTAACGCTCTTGATATCCAAAAGCAAGCTATGCGCATGTCATGTATCTTTTTTAGAGCTTTCGACGTCTTCACGCGTGCGCTGTCTCTGTAGTCTTTTACCTCGCGGTCTGATTAAATGGGTAAGTAATCCGGAAAAAAAGACTGGTAGAATTTACCATCTGCATAGCTGATTTTGGAGTCTGCTATCAAGTATGCGGTAAATGCAACTGCAACGCACCTTGTCGTGAAATGTAGCAGTATATAGGTTATCTTAATTTATCTCAAAGTAAGTTGCATTTACTTTATGATGGTAAAATTTACCATACTTGATAGCAGACTCCAATATCAGCTATATGCAGATGGCAAATTCTACCGTTTTTTTTTTTTTTTTTTTTTCGTTGTATAAATTAGATTGCGACAAAATATGTCGATTCCGTAACATCCTGGAGCAATGTCATTTGGCGTCAGTATTTTCTGGGCATTCTAGATGAGCAGATTTTGTTTTCGGTTTTCAATGCTAGGGGTTTACTTCTTGAAGGGTTGTTGATCAAAATAGTTAAAAAAAAAAAAAAGTGTGAAAAGGGACCTTATCTTCTGGAACACAATTTGTCAAGCTATTTGTCAAAATGTTCGTCTGAATGTCCTATATGCAGTGGTATTATTAACTCAATTTTCAAAATCTGGAAGAAAAGGTCCCTTTTTGCATATCGTGTATCTAATAATAATTTAGGTTGTTAAGGATTGAAATATATTTACTCTATAACAAAATTTCTTGAACATATTAACTTACAATCACAGTCATATCGAGGAAAGTCTTGTGTTTTGTCCTCAAAATTGTGCGTCTTCAAAATTACGTCCCAGAAAGCCCCTCTATGGTCAAAGCTCGTTGGCAGCGGCGGCTCGTGCAATGTGGCAACAATGGATTTCCTCTATTTAAAACAGTGTAAAATAATCGATTACTTGGTGAGGCGCAGCGCCTCACCTAGTGTTCGATCTTTTTGCATACATTTAAATGGCAAAAGTGCACGGTTGCCAGATTGCACGAGCCGCCACTGGGAGTCTACAACTAACAACTTCACCATCGACGAGGCAAACATCACGTCTATTCACACCGACAGAGGAGAGAGTCGATAAAAATGAATCTGAATGAACTGCATGTAAGTACATAGAGGAGGGTTTAAGTTAAAAATAAGTCAGAGGAAGTAAAACCTATACTGTTTTAATAAAAGGGTACAGTGAACATATAGTGCCGAGCGCAAATAGCTTTAGAGAACGTATATAGGTATAGCTAGTATAAGTAACATAAGTGAATAATGAAACACACGACATCGACTTAGGGATCCAGGATTCACGCGATAGTATATATATATTTATGAGCAAATATTTACAACTCCGAGGCTTTAATAGGTAAATCGTGAAAGAATGTGTACGAGTGCATGTAAGCACTATCCGCCGGTATTATGTGCCTGGCTGTCATAACCTCTTCGGAGAGGAGATTAATATAAGCTCGCCGTCAGACAAAGGGATGAAAGTGGTGAAGGAGAAAAATCCCGCCCGGGGAAAAATGAATAGGATATACGAGTCTCAGGCATTTATTTAAATTGATGTATAACTTTTGTAACGCGATTTTCGCTGGAGTTTTTTTTTTTTTTCTTTTTTAATGAAAATTTAGTAATTGTTCTTCCGCCATTGCTATCCCTAGTAAAGAAAAGTTCCATGAACACTGTTTCAACTATCCATATGTACTAGCGGGGACAAAGGTATCTGGCTAGGCGTTTTGGATGTGCCAATACGCAATGGGCAGGCGTTATGGATATGCAATACGCAACGCATGCTTGATACCACCCTCCAAACACTGCCTAATGCGTTGCGTTGTTACGTGAGCAAGGCCGGACCTTTGATTGTGTTCATTGTCATTACAAATGAAGAAGAAGAAGCGGATCAATGGAGCCCCCAAGAGGCAAATCGCAAATGGCGGATGACCATTTGCCTCTGCGCTGTTGCCGGCAGTTGCCGCTATTTCGCTATCTCTTGCAAGGTTATAGGTTCCAATTCTCAACATTAACGGTCATTGTTGGAAGAGCTATAATGTTCTCCAGAATAATATTCAAGCAGAGGAAATATTAACAATAGTTACCGCGGTCACTGTTACTCAGTGGCGTAGCCAGGGGGGGGGGGGGGGGGGGGGGTCCGGGGGGTCTGAACCCCCTCCCTCCCATGACACCAAAATTTGCCCTAAAAAAAGGTAATTTTTTGCGTTTTCAGACAAATTTGACCAAATTTGTATCTTTGGACCACCCCCCCCCCCTTGACAATTTTCGGACCTCGCCCCCCCCCCCCCCCCCCCCCCTAGAAAAATGCCTGGCTGCGCCACAGCTGTTACTTCGAATGTGTAATGAAAACGAGTACGCAAAAAGTAAACAAACCCTCCGCCATTTGCATTGCCTCTTGGGGCTTTCTTGACTGCCTAAATATGAGAGTCAATCAGAAATGGGTTCTGACATGGCGCAACTCTCATATACAGGGACTCTAGTCGTTCATATGATCGGCTTCCTGTTGTTTATCAATTTAAAGGATATGTTTTCCTACTTTGGCCGGCGGTAAGAACTTCTGGGACACCCTATATATATAGTGCCTAATGCTTTGAGTACTGCAAGTACAGATGCATATTGCGTATAGAAGCACTGTGTAGAAGCATAGCACGGCAACCCGCCTCGCAACAAGGCGCTATCATGCTCACGCTCGCGCATGCGTGTGTTCGCTTGTTATCCTTTTTATCCTGTGCCCCTTATTCCGACATCCTTGGTCCTTGTTCCAACTTTTGGGCGGAATGGTGTTAAAAAAAAAAAAAAAAAAAAAAAAAAAAAAAAAAAAAAAAAAAAAAAAAAAAAAACGTGTTAGCGTGATTCCTTGTTTCATATACTACGCGTGTATATTCTTAGTTCTTACCTCCACTGCATGACGCGGTCAGTGTTGCCAGTCATACGATTTTGGGCCGTGTGATTCCCATTTGAATTGATGAGAAAAGTAAGGATTTTAATCAGAAATCTAGCAACACTGGACGCGTTGCGGCTTAGTGTTAGTGTTAGCAGCGTGATGTGTTTACTTATGAGAGGAAAACAATTTCGGATCGCCCGCGCTAAGCTTCGCTCCTTGTCGAAGGGACGCACAGTGGAACCCAAAAGATTTTGTATGTACCTTCGTATTATGAATGAATCTGTGTTGAAAGCTGCTTGTAAAAAAAAAAAAAAAAAAAAAAAATGGGACAGTTGTAAATATCGACATTTACAACCAAAATTCAACTTAAATAAACTAACCAAAATAAAGTCAACTCAAATTCAAACTATTATTGAATTTGCAATATTTTTTCCACCCGATTAAACCTTTATTGTTGAATGCAGAAATTCCCTTACTGCACTCAAATTGGTTGCCTCAAGATTGAGTCCCATTTTCTCCCAATACAGGGTGTAAACTTTTTATCAGGGAAATTTTGCGGAATTGCTTGAAAATTCTATTTCATCTGATAAAATATGAATTATCAGAGAATTTGAATTATATAATCCAATTTTCACAAGGAATTTGAATCCGAAATTCGGGAACCAAATCAGTGTAATAATTTTCTCGTATAAATGTCATATTATATACTTATAAAAGAGTCTTCAAAATATGTTCTTATTGTTAAAGGTAAATGTTTTCATAACATTTTGGAAAAATTGAAAGGTATCAGGGAAAATCGGGGGAAAATCCGGGAGTTGGAAAGTTTAAAATATCTATAGACACCCTGCTATGAAGTACTCTGGAAAATTAGTTCAATCAAACCCTCCCAGCCATTCAAAAATTTAAAGTACGACTGAATGTCCAAAAATCACCAAAATTGGGCCACTGTGCGTCTAGATCGCCTCCGGAGGGGGTTGGGGAGGGGTGCGTAGGTGGGATTGTTGAAAAGTGAGCTGTGCTGTTGATGGATAAGAGACGCGGAGAAGCGGTGGGGAGTGGTGGGGGGAGGGGGGTTGATTGGGAGTCGGAACAAGGGAAGGGAGGGGGTGGAGTTAAGCAATGAATCCGTATTGGTAGAAATTAGAATCTAAAAATAATTTTTTCTTCTTATGTTTATAACAAGCTCTATCACGAGCGGAGGAGAAGAGAGGGGCAATGCGGGGGAGGGGGAGGGGGCATACGGATTGGATCTCACTGACACGCATCGGCTGGATCAGCACAACTCCATTTTTTTTAAATCCATCAATAAACTTTTGTTTTTTTGGACCCATAAAAATTTGCAGATTAACAATTTTTGCGATCTAAATTTGGTGAGGTTACGTAATATTGCGATTATGCGCGTAGTACTTTTTTTTTTTTTTTTTTTTTTGATCGTAAAGCTGCGGCATCCCCTTTTTGTTTATTTTCCGGGAATCTACGGAAACAAAGGGGGGGGGGGATAGACTATTAGGAACCAATCCAGTGGCACACTCAGAGATGTTTAAAACTGCGTTGCAATATAGTGCGTTTTTACCTGACTTATCATCGAACTTCTTATCCCGAACAGAGTATAAGTTAAAAATCTGAAAATCTTATCAAATTGTTAGACCAAGAAATGAGTTCTTTCCTATTTATGTCTCCTTTACTCATCCTTTGTCTTGATAAAGTGCTACATTCGATACTGTGAGTGTACCACGGGAAAAAAAGACTGGTTGAATTCATACCATCTGCACAGCTGATTTTGGAGTCTGATATCAAGTATATGGTAAATACCATCATATAGTAAATGCAACGTACCCTGTGGTGAAATGTACCTTAATTTACCACAAGGTAAGTACTGTTATGGTCTGCAATGCTTACCTTGCATGTTTGTGAAAATTCGAATTGACCTCAATCGAATTTTCATGAGCATGTAAGAAAGCATTGTTTCTCTTGGGCTCATGTCTTGAGTATTTAAGACATGAGCCAAGACTGGTTCGGGGCCATTTCCCAGCTGAAGGCTTTCTAGCTAGACGGCTATCGGACGAGGCGTTAATCGCTATCATCCTCTCTCTCTGGTTTTGGCGCATAGTCGCTAGAAACTTAAGGTGGGCTTTTTAGCTACAACCTTCCCCCCCCCCTCATCCCCTATTCACTCATCTTGTTATATACCACTGTAAGTGTCTAAGTAATTACTATAATTAATATAACCTATTCAGTTAGAAATCTAAACGGAGTTTACCAATCATTCACCCAATCTAGTTTCAGACTAGTTAACATATATATATTTATATTATAAGGGGCACCGCAAAGATCATTACAGTACGTTGCATTTACCATTTGATGGTAAAATTTACCATAGATACTTAACAGCAGACTCCAAAATCAGCAATGCAGATGGTAAATTCTACCAGTCTTTTTTTTGTCCGTGTATGACCCAAAAAATTCTCCATTAAAATAAAATAAGACTGTTTGTTTTTCAGTTGTTCGAAACTCTTTCAGAATCATATAGTGAATTGTAATAAAAATGAAATCTGGATTTCTCGCCGGAAACGGAAGAATTATCTTGTGAAACATCGCGGTTCTGTTGGACATGCATTCGCAGACAGCGGATGTTCATTCGTCTGACCTAATTTCAGTCGCGCGTCTTCGATGCTGTGAACTATAAAAACTTTTTAGCTGTTGTAGCATCCAGCTCCAGCCGAAAAAAAAATCAAAGGTTTCCTTCCACTCTTTAGCGTTCTATCTTTTTATTTTCTCTTCTTCTTCTTCTTCAATGAACGAAGGTGCGTGTATGTCTGTTGTTAATAATGTAAAATTCAAAATTGACCATTTGTCTCAGTGTTGCCGTTTTTACGGAGCCTGATCCAATTTTTCCTATTCAACCCAATGTAAAATTGTTGAATTTTAGGCCAAATTCGACAACACTGATTTTGATAAATTGCTCGCAGTGTGGTTCACGTGCAATTTGGCAATGCTGCGCTCAGTCCATTGAAACTTGAAAGTGACGAAAAAGGTGGAACTGTCGAAGGTGCACATTGCACTCCCTCGGATCGATGTTTTATACAGGGTGACCCAGACCATTCGTATCAGGCTTTTTTCTCAAAAACTACTGAACCAAATGATTTGAAACAAAAAAGTCAGGCAGGGAATTGACCCCAAATTTTTCATTTTTGATATTTTCAAAAGCCCTTGACAACTCTTTGGGGCGTATTTGGGGGGGGGGGGGGCAAACACATTTTTCAAGTTTTCTCGAAAAAACCTCCAATAAAAGTATTTAAATTAGTTTATAATCTTAAAGTAGAGGCAATTGCTGACATTTTTGATCCTATCAATTTGGAAAATATTTGGATTTTTTTTTATTCGGATAATATTAATTTTCCAAATAACTCCAATTTTTGGAGTTATGGGGGATTTTTGGAATATTTTTGAATCGGCCCTTTTGGCCACCCTGTTGAGAATTTTTCAAAAATTATTACAGATTCTGAAAGAACAGATCAAGACCTTTCGATTGATGTGCCACATGTTACCTTAAAGTTGAAAAATAAGGCGTTTTTGGCCAAATCTTAATTTTGGGGCTTCAATTGCAGAATTGGCGCGATTCCATGGTCAATTCCCTATCTGAATTTTTTGTTTCAAAATCATTTGGCTCAGTAGTTTTCGAGAAAAATGCCTGATGCGGGTGCTCTGGGTCACCCTGTATAGTTTTTAATGCACGAAATTGCCAGCAGCTGCATGTTACAATAACTTTAACATTGTGGAAACTCAAATTAACCGCGGCTTTCAGTCACAATTCAATCTCAAAGAAGCCGCTTTTAGATAGCCTTTAAGTCACTACAGCGATAGGCCCACTGTTGGATATGTATAGCGCGTTGTTTGAATAGGACATTTCGAGGTAGCTTTTGTCGACAAATAGCAGCGCGATATTGAATGAGAATAGTTTAAGGCTTTTTCCACACGGAGCGTTTTCAAACAATGAATTGCAACCATCAAATGTTGTTGGATGTGTTACTTCTTTTTAAAAAACTTTGCGGGTTAAAAAATAACAGGCAAACAAACCGAGCCTGTGTGGAAATGTCCATAAGAGATTTTCAGCATTGCTGACTCCGTGGTGTTTCAAAAAGGACGTCCCGGAAAACCTCTCTATTAATAATATAGCTCCTTCTTGTTGGTTACGCGCTACTGTATATTACCAGAATGGGACTCTTGCTAACTTTTGGTAGTAACTTTGTTGCCGGAACAAGACCTCTATTTTGTACTTACCGAAATGGAAATTCCGTTAGCTGAATTCCCCAGAATTCCCGTGACTGTAAGCAGAATTCCAGTTATAATTGCCGAAATTCCGGATGCAGCGACCGGAATTATAGGTAATTTTCAGTTTATAATTAGGTAAGGTAAGGTAAAGTTTAGTTTAGTTTAGTAAGGCCAGGCGTAAGTTAGATAAGTATTAAACAGACATCTCAATTGTTTCGTATAGACAGAACTTTTTCTCACTATATATAGTTATAACTCGTTGATTGGGAGCGTTCCGTCAAAAAAATGTGAGGTTAGATCCGTCATTTTTAGGTACAGCTCTAAGCCTGCATCCTCTGTCCTGAACAGTTTTCGGATCCCGATCTGAAGTGATTTTCTCTTCCCAAGAACATTTTGCAGGCCTAACGCTAAAGAATTGGTAGAGTAGGAATGGGTCTGTTGCAAACTTTTGCTACAAAGATTATAAGAGAGATTAATTTTATGTATAAAATCGCCTGAAAAGTCCATTGGTGGCACCAGAAAGTCATAAAATGCAATCATAAACTCACAAGAGGCGTTTAATGAAATCCAAGATGAACGATGATTGCTTCGATAAATTTTTACTGTTCATCAGATAAATTTAGGCTTACTGCCAGTGTTGCCATTTATAATAGAAATTATCAGAATTTCCCATTTTAACTTTGTATAAAATTAGGATAATGGGTCTGTTGCAAACTTTTGCTACAACGATAAAAAGTGTTTCATCATAAGTAAAATTGCCCGAAAAGTCCATTGGTGGCATCAGAAAGTCATAAAATGCGATAATAAACTCACAAGAGACGTCTAATAAAATCCAAGATGGCGGTAAAATATCGAGCAAGCTGTATGCATGCACCTTTAACATCCAAGGATTGCCAACGTTGACAACCTCACAGCTTCAGCAGTTATGAGTTTACTTACGTTGTGATTGGGTGTGATCGATATTGTGAGGTTGGCTATCCTTGGATGTTCGGGGTGCATGCATACAGGTTGCTCAATATTTTACCGCCATCTTGGATTTCATTAAACGTCTCTCGTGAGTTTTATACTGCATTTTATGACTTTCTGATGCCACCAATGGACTTTTCACGCGATTTTACATGAGATTGAACTCAATATAGTGCTATAGCAAAAGTTTGCAACAGACCCATTTCTGATGACGTAAATGGCAACAGTTGCTCACTGCAATGAGTCTGTTGCAAACTTCTGCTACAGCGCTATAGAGTGTTCATTATCATGTAAAATCGTGTGAAAAGTCCATTGGTAGCATCAGAAAGTCATAAAATGCAATAAGAAACTCACAAGAGGCGTTTAATGAAATCCAAGATGGCGGAGAAATATCGAGCAATTTGTATGCATGCACCACGAACATCCAAGGATAGCCATAACCTCACAATATCGATCACAACCAATCACAAAGTAAACAAACACATATAACCTCTAGCTCCAGTGAGGTTGTTAAAGTTGGCCATCCTTGGATGTTCGTGGTGCATTTACAAATTGCTCGATATTTCTCCGCCATCTTGGATTTCATTAAACGCCTCTTGTGAGTTTTATTATTGCATTTTATGACTTTACCAGTTGGAAAGCCCGTGCTTCGCACGGCTGTGTTTTCTCTTTTTGTTTTTCTTCGTTTTTGTATTTTTCTTTGCATCATTTTACGAAGCGTCACACTGTTATTTAGATTAATATATTAAAAACAGTAATTGAACAAATACAAAAGAACGTGAATGGTTTTGTCATCAATCAAATCAAACTCTATTGAAATTTTTTAAGAACGTACGAGGGGCGTTCAACTTATAAGTTTCCCTATTTTTTATCTCTGGCCCTGTTAGTGCTAGACAAATTTCATTTATACGGTTAAATCCGCCAAATCCTCAGCTTTTCAACGGTATTTTTGTTATTGAAATTTGAGCAATTTTTGTAGGAGAAAAAGCTATATTTTTACACCCGTGTCGAAAAAGTCCTCGCCAACTTCTGAGTTGGGAAGTAAAAACTAACTTTGACACTTGGAATGAAGAACGCAAAACTTTAAAATAAAAAATACATTTTATTTTTGAAGTATTCCATTTTTACGACTTTTCCACATAGTTTCCTTCCAGGTTGATACATTTTTCGCAGCGATGAACCAGCTTTTCAATACTTTGGGCGAAAAACTCTCGGTCTAAGGACTTGAAAAAATTCATCACGGTATCCTTCAGGTGGTCATCTGACTGGAACTTTACGTGCGATACTTTTGCCGACAATATGTGACTGTAATGCATCTCATGATCATCTTAGATAAGATTTCACGACAAAAATTGACAGCAACAGGTATGGAGCGATAACGGCTCATTTTCGTCGCTAATCAGACGAATGCTCTTGTTCAAAACAGGCGAATACTTTTTGCTGAAAAAGTTGGCGGGGGACTTTTTCGACACGGGTGTAGAAATATAGCTTTTTCTCCTACAAAAATTGCTCAAATTTGAAAAACAAAAATACCGTTGGAAAGCTGAGGATTTGGCGGATTTAACCGTGTAAATGAAATTTTTCTAGCACCAACAAGGCCAGAGATAAAAAATAGGGAAACTTATAGGTTGAACGCCCCTTGTACTATTATAATCGCACTTTTCAGGCGATTTTACTTTAGATTAAACACTCTTAATCGTTGTAGCAAAAGTTTGCAAAATTGCAAAAGACCCATTATGCATAAGCAACTATCGACTTGTGACATGATTGTAACAGTACGACGAAAAGAAAGGAAAATCACGCATGAAGTCATCCAATGACGTTTTATAGAGTCAAGGAAAGGGAGGCGGGTGATGCGTCGCGACAGTGCAAGTGCAAGTACCCGGACAAAAGAGGTCGGGAGGGGGCGGGGGGAGGGGGAGGGGGGATCGTCGGATGTATGTCGGATGTTACCCTCTGATCAGAGTGATCGTGGTCGTAAGGAGTTGCCCGCTTTGATACTCGATCCGCGGTTGACAGGTCGTGCGCAGGAAAATCTTTGAAATCCTACTTAGACCTTTCCACTCTCGAGACGTTTCTTTTTTCTTTTAGTTGCTTTGATAATTTTATTATTATTATTATTATTATTATTATTATTATTATTATTATTATTATTATTATTTTATTATTAATTAGTTATTTATTTTTTATTTTATTTTAGTTTTTTTTTTTTATTTTTTTTATTTTTTTTTTTTTTATTTTATTTTAAAATTTTGATTTTAATTCAATTTTTTTTTTTTTTATCTTATTGTAATTTTTTCATTTTATTCTAACTTTTTCCTTTTATTTTATTTATTTATTTATTTATTTATTTATTTATTTATTTTTTATATATTTTTTATTTATTTTTATTTTATTTTACTTTTATTTCCTTTGTTTTAAATTAATTTATTTTCTTTTATTTTAATTCCCCCCCCCCCCCAATTTTTTTTTCTTTCCTGTGCTGACTTTTGTTGGATGGATTTGAAATTAGAGTGGAACTCGCAACTATTTTTTTTGTCGAATAAATCCGACATCGGAGTGGAAAGGGTTAGAATTAGATGTAAATCCGGAGCGATTCGAAGATTTTTCCGGGGCGATCAGGCAAGTGGGACCGAGTTTGTTGAGTGTTGAGCTCGGAGCCCCATCAGGCAACGGAAACTCGATACGTTGACAATTTTTTCCGAGAATGCTCGAGTCAGGCGACTGTGGGAATTGGATTGACTCGAGGAGGCCCCCTCCCCTCCGGCCCCGGCCAACGCTGGGCAGCTTAGTCGAATTTGCAACGCTGCACTTTTCGCAGTCGCCGATTTTCTGAATTTTTACTTTCTCCTGTTTTTTTTTTTTTTTTTTTTTTTTTTTCTTGTCGATGATGAGTTCGATACGTTCAACCACGCACTACAAGTCGTAAGTCAGTGAATACAATGCGCCAAACTTTTCCACATTTTTCTGGGCTCTTAATCTGTCAACACCGTGTTGAACGATTAAGAGCCCAGAAAAATGTGAAAAAGTTTGCGGCATATTGTATTAAGCGAATTTTCGCGACGAATATATCCGACAACAACATTGCCAACCTACGCATGACAACAGTAAATGACACGAAACTGGATCGTGTTTTTAGAACTTTTTCGATGTTTTCAGTCATCGATGACATCAACTCGATTTTGAATTCAAGTCCGGAGGTGAATTCGAAATCGAATTGATGCCATTGATGTCCCGAAAACACATCTAAAAACACAATTGAGTTTCCTCGATTATGTATAGTTAGGTTGGTATTGTTTATGATATTCGATCGCGAAAATTCGCCTATTCACTGACTTCCGACTTGTAGTGCGTGGTTGAACGTATCGAACTCATCATCGACAAGAAAAAAAAAAAAAAAAAAAAAAACAGGAGAAAGTAAAAATGCAGAAAATCGGACGACTGTGAAAAAAAATCGTCGTTTCCGAAATTATAGTGGCGGAAGGCGTCAAAAAGGATAGAACGTGAGATTTCTGACACCGGTTGCAACAATTCGAAATCGAATCTATATCTACGGAGAAGAATTCGAAATTTCCAATTATTGGAATTCAACGGTATCCGGTGAGACCAACGAAAAACAATCGAATATAGTCGAAAGAAAATGCAATTACATCGAATATCATACGACGGTGAATGATATTCGATCGCGAAAATTCGCTTCAAATTGCACAGTTGTTTGACAACGTTTTAACCAACGGAACATGCAACGGTTGGCTCACCTGCCGTTTTGTGGTGGATCTCGGCTTACCGGTGCCAGGCGTAGCGTGCAATTTGGCAACGCCGTACTGTGTACATTTAAACCCTTATAAAAGGTCGAATGCAAAGGTGTTCACCGAACACCCAATAGTTCGATCTTTTACATGGGTTCAAATGGAAGAACTGCAACGTTGCCAAATTGCACGCTACGCCTCTGAATCCTACTTTGAGCGTGAACGAAGACCTTATGAGAATAGAGCCTCCTATACCCCCTCCTGTTGCACCATTTCAAATCGTGTAATTATTCGGAGAGAAAATGAGAGAGACAGAGGAGATCTTGCGTTGGGCGTTCTGCCGATAGATCAGAGGAACTGAATGTAAATATTTAAATTTTACTTTTTTGCCGGTGGAATTTGTTTATTCTCCATCCCAACTAATCCCGCATATTAGCGCGGAACAATTTAAAAATTTGTGCACAGTGTAGGTGTAGTAAAAATGTAAAATCTCTCCGCTTCTAAGCGCTCCAAAATAAACAGTTTCATCCCCCCCACCCTCTCTGAACCCCAGCTATCATCGTACTTAAACGTTTTACAACATTCACCGTCTGCTCTATACCTTCGATTTCGACGGTTTCATGCGAATTTTTTCCCTTTTTTTCTGTCTTGCATTTTATTCGTCTGTATTCCTTCCTTCAATGAAAATGATCGAATGCCGTTTTTAGGATGTTTTTGAAGAGGTTGTTGATAGAAAGGAAAATGTTGTCTAAAAATAGTCTATTTTTAGGCAACATTTTCCTTTAGACCTTCAAATAGAATGAAAGTCTAATGATATTAAATAAACAACACTTAGGATGCAATTCAGAAACTTTCCTTAAGTCGCCTTTACTGGATTTCTACTTGGACCGTCCTCCCGATTCAATGTGTATTTCAGAAACATATTTTAAGCCAAAACGACTTAAGTTCGAGGAAGTTTCGAGGGATTTTCAACTAAGATTTGAGGCACAAATCGGCAATTTAGAGACGCTCTGGATATAAAGTAAGTAAGTAGGCGAATCTCAAGGAGAAGTTTCAAGGTAGCTGGTGAGCTACATTCAACTAAATTCGAGATTTTTCAGAAATGGGTCTGTTGCACACTTCGGCTACAGCGTTTTAAAGTATCACTTCTTTTGTAAAAAGCCGAGAAAATAACAATGGCAGCATCACAAAACACTAAAATTCAGTATTTAACTCACGCAAACTGCGAAAAACACTAGACACTATTCACCCCCGGTATCTTTCCACCACGTGCACGATATTTTGCGAAATTAGCGCGGCACATTCAAATAATCACGGCCGACTGTCATCACAGCCGACTTTATAAACAAATAAACGGTGAACACTGACGGTGTCTGCTCGAATTCTTACGTTTCAATATCCTCAATTCCTCACAAAAGGTTGTGAGAGGTACGGAGACCGATATTTGTGTCGAAAACTTATCAAATTGAAACAATAACACACAGGAATTCCAAGGATGATTCCAACTTCGATCATCATGCTTGGAACTCCTGTGTGTTATTGTTTCATTTTCATAAGTTTTCGACACAAATATCGGTCTCCGTACCTCTCACAACCTTTTGTGAGGAATTGAGGACATTGAAACGTAAGAATTCGAACAGATGTCGTCATAGCGTTTACTGTTTATTTGTTTATGAAGTCAGCTGTGATGACAGTCGGCCGTGATTATTTGAATGTGCCGCGCTAATATCGCGAAATATCGTGCACGTGGTGGAAAGATACAGGGGTGAATAGTGTTTAGTGTTTTTCGCAGTTTGTGAGTTTAATACGGAATTCTAGTGTTTTCTGATGCTGCCATTGTTATTTTCTCGGCTTTTTACATAGAAATTGATACTTTGAAACGCTGGAGCCGAAGTGTGCAACAGACCCATTGCCGATTTACGGAGTGCGTCTCTGACTTGCAATTCTTACTTGAGCCGGGTTGAGTATACTTCTCGAACCAAGCCAAATCAAGGAGATCTCAAAGAAAGTTTCTGAATTTCAAGTCTTGAGTACTGTCGTAACACCCGTTCCAATTAAATCGGTATGCCTGCATGATTACCGCTAAAATCCACCTCTATTTACCTCTGAAAAGTAATCGGAAAACGAGTTTTCGCGAAAAACAAGTTAGTAATCGATATAACCATTTGCCCAATGCTGGTCTCTATACACTGAAAAAAAAAAAAAGATTCCTAGAAGCATGACAATATGTGATCCTATATGTAAGGGATAGTACACTTACCAGAATTATAGTATTTGTACCATAGTTCTTGATCATTTTGAGGAAATTCTAGTTCTACGACCATACTCTGGTATTTACACCAGAATGTTCTGGTCAAAGAACTAGACTTCCTGCCGTTCACATATCGTTGTGATTCTGGTAATATTACTAGAATCTGGTATTTTAACTATCGCTTTTTTTCCAGTGTAGCATCTATTAGAGTTGGGCAAATAGGAGTGTAATCGATTACACGATTACCGGGTAATCGGTAATCGTCAAACCTTTGGATGGTGATTAAATGTATTTTTCACTGATAAGTAGTAAACTTTTTAGGGTCTTTTCGATTAGATTTGATTCTTCAGCAACTAATATGACTGGTGGCTTGTAAAAAATCAGCCCTGATTACCATAAAATCACCCTCCGAAAAAACGACGATTACGATCGATTGTAATCGATTACCACCCCCATTTGCCCGCAACTCTGGCATCTACAAGTCATTGGTCTGGACCTTGGAATATTTCCAAGAATCGATTAGACAAATTTCCGTCATCACTTCTGGCAACCCTGAAAACAAGAGAGGAAATTTAAAGATCAACGCATGGAAGTACAAACTAGTGTTACATGAAAGACGGAGTCGGACGTACAAAGCCCACGCTTTCCGTCTGCAGGGTCGCGCTATGGCCGCGGCCGATACACCTCTGATAGCGGCCAATAACCGAAGGTCCGAAGACGAGAGCTCTCCAGAGAATCCTTTCGGCCGTTGGTTGCGTTTATACTTACAAGTTTCCTGTCTAGCGTCTAGTGACACTGTCTAAGTGTCTACCCATAGCGGGCATTCTCCCCAGCAGACGTCCTTCGCTCCCCCCCCCCCCCCCCCTATTTCACTCTCGACAATCCTTATATTATATGCAAAACCCCCGCGTATTTTTCACGCCGTTCCCCCCGTAATCACATCTAACCCCCCCCCCCTCCCCCTTCCTCGGATCTCTTCACAGAAGCTACGACTAGGCGATTTCGAATCGGATTATACGCATCGGTTGAAGTATAATTTTCATTCATCATCGCGGGTTTGTTGGATGTTGGTCGCGAACTTCGGATATCCAGATCGTTTTGGTATGATGACGTCATCCGTGGGACTATTTTTTGAGAGTTCCAAACTATCTCTCTCACTCTCACCAGTTACGTAGCCAGGAATTTTTCTGGGGGGGGGGGGTCCTGCGGTCCGAAAATTGTCAAGGGGGGAGGGGATCCAAAGATACTAATTTGGTCAACTTTGTCTGAAGACGTGATAAATGACATTTTTTTAGGGAAAAAGTTGGTATCGGGGGGGGGGGGGTCTAGACGCCCTGGACCCCCCCCCCCCCCCCCCCCCCCTTGGCTTCGCCACTGACTCTCACGTAACCTTCATGTATGACATTGACCATGGCTTGATGCAGGGGCGGATTTACATCTCTTGAGACCCTACCCAATTTTGAATTTGAGGCCACCAAGAAAAAGGGTAGGATGCCTGGGGCCTGGGAGTCTAAGGGCATCCACCAGAAAGAAGTGGGTTTGGAGGTTCTCCCTTTTTTTTTTTTTTTTTTTTTTTTTTTTTTAAGAAGGCATTGAAATTCAGTTTTATACTGTTTTTTTTTCTTTTTTTTCTTTTCTTTTCTTTTCTTTTCTTTTCCCAGCAAAGTTGTTATGATTTTATCTTTTTGCCTATTTTTATTCTCATTTTTCTCTCTCTTTCTCTCGTTTCATCTCTTTTCCTCTCTTTTTCTCTCCATACACCTCTCTTTTTCTATCTTTTTCTCTTTTCCTCTCTTTTTCTCTCAATTTCTCTCTATTTGTCTCATTTTCTCACTAGTTATTTCTCTCTCTTTCTCTCTTTTTCACTCAATTTCTCTCTATTTGTCTCATTTTCTCACTAGCTATTTCTCTCACTTTCTCTCTTTTTCTCTCTATACATCTCTCTTTTTCTATCTTTTTCTCTTTTCCTCTCCTTTTCTCTCAATTTCTCTCTATTTTTCTCATTTTCTCACTAGCTATTTCTCTCTCTTTCTCACTTTTTCTCTCTTTTTCTCTCTGTTTCTCTCTGTTTCTTTTCTTCTTTCTCCCTTCGTGAAGTGAGGCCCATTTAGGTCTGAGGCCCTACGCAGTTGCATGCGTATGCGTGATGGTAAATCCGCCCCTAGAGTTGGGGAAAGAACAGAGTAGACAAATGTCAAATACTGATGAGTTCCGAATCATCATCACTCAACACCTTTCAGCCTGCATTTCAAATATAATGTTTGATGACTGTTGAGCTCACCAGACTTTGACATTATTTGTCTATTCTTTTCTTTCCCCAGCTCTAGCATAGCTTGATTTTATTATTCCCAGCTAGTTGTAACGAACACAGTCAATTTAAAAGATTGGAACCGTATTCTTGATGATTAAGAGTTTTGAAGAAAGTTTTAATTGTAGATTGACAGGTTCACGAATTAAATGACATCCAAAACTTTTTATCCAAATGGCTTGTAGAACAGTTCGTATACACGGTGGTCGCGGCGACTTACTTGGTTGCAGCAACTTTCCATAAAAATTACTGAGTCAGTAATGTAATGTGGTCATGAAATGCTGATTCCAAATATATAGAACACTTTCAGAGTTTTGTTCTACGGTTTTCTTGGAATATGTTGGTCAACACGGTGCAATTTTTATGAAATTGCCATAAAAGAGCCGTTTAGTGTACAATAAGTGTTTATACGGTTGCCTTCCAAGCCTTTAGGTTGCGTTTTCTGACTTGCCACTCATGATTTTCATGGAAAGTTGCTGCAACGTATAAATTCGGTAATAAGACTTTTCGTCCTGTTTTTTTCGTCCGCTCGATTTGTTGTCCTTTTTTTTCATCTTATGCAATTTCGTCCTTGATAATTCGTTCAATTAAATGTTGTCCTGTAGAACAGTTGGTCCGTTAATTATTTTCGTACTCGACTGCAACGTCCATGAGGTTTTAGTCCAATTATTTCTGGGTCCAGAGTATGTCTTTTGTCCTGTAATTTTAGTTCAATTCTTTCCGTCCTTACGAAAAAAGTTGGTTTCGTCCAATGCTCATTTTCGTGTGTTTACAGGTAAAATATAAAATAAAGAAGTAAAATCCAAAAGTATTGCTGAGACAGACTTTGCTGAATTGAATAAAATGGTAAAATCCAATTGAATACGTTCTCTGGTATTGTTTGATACGCATACATTTTACCTGTAACCCAACCAAAAACGAACAAAAATGTGCATTGGATGACGAACCACCATTTTTTTTTTTTTTTTTTTTTTTTTTTTGACAAAAAAAAGTGGACTAAAATTACAGGTCAAATGACTTCCTCTGCACCTTTAAAAACTCATGGACGTTATAGTCGAGGACAAAAATAATGAGTGAACACCAATTGTTTTACAGGACGAAAATTGATAGGACGAATTATCAAGGACTAAATGTCGCGGACGAATAAAAAAAAGGGCAAAAAAAAGTGGAAAAAAAAAAACAGGACGAAAAGTTTGTAACAATAAATTCGCCGGAACCAATACTGAACTATACTACAAGCCATTCCGACAAACAATGGGTCTGTTGCAAACTTTTTCTACAACGATTAAGAGTGTATACCTTATTGTAAAATCACCTGAAAAGTTCATTGGTGGCATCAGAAAGTCATAAAATGCAATAATAAACTCACAAGTGGCTTTTAGTGAAATCCAAGATGGCGGAGAAATATCGAGCAATTTGTATGCATGCACTGTGTGTGAACATATCCAAGGATGACCAACTTTGACAATCTCGCTGGAGGTAGAGGTTACGTGTTTGTTTACGTTGTGATTGGTTGTGATCGATATTGTGAGGTTGGCTATATCCTTGGATGTTTATGGTGCATGCATACAAATTGCTCGATATTTCTCCGGCATCTTGGATTTCATTAAACGCCTCTTGGCCTCTTATGAGTTTATTGTTGCATTTTATGACTTTCTGATGCCACCAATGGATTTTTCAGGTGATTTTACATTAAAGTATACACTCTGAAATAATTGTTGTAGCAAAAGTTTGCAACAGACTTACTGTCGATGTCATTAAAATCTTTAACGTACTATAAAAATGTATGACATTGCTTGTAAGCACCACTGTTGCATGGTTTAATATCCTTCAATGTGGCAACTATGTCCTTTTATCTATAGACAATCTGTTTGAGCTCCAGCGACGCCTTGCTCTCATGTCTTAGTTGCCAACTTGATCCATTTCCCATCTTCCTGCACTTGATCTAATTCCAATTATATCTTCATCATCTCGATTCGGATCGATTTCCATCGCATTTTTGACTCATCAAATGGAGTTTATTTTAAGGATGAGCAAGAAATGGGCGGATGGGCTCCTCCGCCACTGGTCGCCTCAAGGAGCTTCACTTGACTCCTTGCGGCAGACAAAGCTCAAGTCCAAAAAAATGGATAAAACTCATCCGAAGTGAGGCTCGTGAACAATCGATTATCACAATTTCCCTCCATTTGAACCCATGCAAAAGTATCGATTTTTATCGGGAGGTATAATGGGGCAGTTGCAAGGGTCTGTAATGTTCAGTTTTTTATAAAGAAAATGAAAATACTTGATAAGCTGAGAACAAAGATGCCTTTGGTTTCTAATTAAGTCCCACTGTTCCGGAGATGAGATTTTGGCCCAAAATACATTGTTTTAAATGGGAATTTCGAATAGTGACGTCACTACACCCACGATTTTTTGCAACTTTACACGATTGTATCTCCAAAACCGAGACACTTAGAAAAAATCCAATGTCACCATTGTTCTCAGCTTATCCAATACTATCATTTTCTTTATGAAAAACACAACATTTTAGACCCTTGCAACTGCCCCATTGAAACACTTGAGGATAAGCTCCATTGACCGACTGTTTTTTGTTTTTTGTTTGTTTTTTGTTTGTTTTTGTTTTTGTTTTTGTTTTTTTTTGTTCCAAGGGCGCCTTTATATTTCATTTTGATCACATAAAATGGGGATCTTTCGAACTTTTGCTATAAGCTATTTGAATAGTTTATTCTTGAGTAAAATCCAGCGAAAATTAGAACGAGCATAAAAAAAAAAAAAATACGAGACTCATTCACAGACTCACAAAACGACTTTAAAGCTTACAGCATAATGGCGGAGTTACGCAGGTATCATGGGAGCAGTGATGGGCAAGAATGATTTGTTGAATAACCATGAATAATTAACTAAAATCATTCGCATTATTCACCTGTCATTCCTGTGAGTAAATCAAAGTTTTGACACTATATATATACCAGCATGTTCATCTGTCATGAGATGAATGACTGGTAGTGTCGAAACTTTGATTTACTAATAAGAATAACATGAAAATAACGCGAATGATTTTAGTCAACTATTCATGGTTTTATTCAAAAAATGATTTTTGCCCATCGCTGCATGGGAGATTCTTATCTATATCTTGGGGCTTCTCTGTGTGTTCCTTTAAAGAGAGTGACAAATTAGACAGAAATCCCCCATGCCAATTAACCAGTAGCGTAACTAGAAATCATTCTATCTCTCTTTTTACTCATCTGAATGTACAGGTAGAAAAAGGATAGGAAGAGGGGATTGATCCCCCTTTCCTATCCTTTTCTAACTTACACATTTTAATGGACAAAGTGAGAGAAAGGTAATTTCTAGTTACGCCACTGCAATTAACTGCGTAGCTCCGCCGTTTAAGGGCAAGGCTATGGCTGAACAATGCAGGTATCATTGGGGATTCTTGTTATAAATTTGTTTCTCTCCCTGTACAAACACACAGAAGAAATCATCTAAATAGGCATCTTCCATGGTGTATGCGTAGGGCGGCGGGTCACTTCGCCTACTCGACTTAGCCTACTAGTCACTTAGCCTACTGTTAAGTGGTCTACTCATGTTTGCCTAAAGAATAACACCTACAACAGCTTTGCCTACCGCTTGAGTGACCGCCACTCATTTTTGTCCACAATGTTTGGGCAGCAATGGAATAATTGACAGTTAAAAGCACAAGGCATATAATTGCAGTCTTCACAGGTGAATTGGTCGCTATGAGTACGGAACAGCTGATGTACATAAAACTTCAGTTTTTACAAACGTAACCTAACAGTTTTAACTTTCTTGTGAAAATTTAAAAATGTCAAATGTTCAAAAAGTCATCATTTAAAATGTTGGATGGAAAATTCATCGTGAATATTATTTTTTATTTATTTTTAAAATTGTGAAAAAACCGAGTTTTATTTTTGGAAATGGCATCATTAATTTGTTCTACTAAAGGGCAGCCAATGTTGGCGTTTGAAGGCTATGCGTATTATAAGCAAATATCGAATGCAGATGGGAGCAGGGCATACTGGATATGCGAAAGGAGAAAAGAATGTAAAGGCAGAGCTACGACAACCAACCAGTGGCGTAGCGTGCAATGTGGCAACGTTGCATTGTGTCCATTTAAACCCATGCAAAAGATCGAATGCGAGGGTGTTCACCGAACACCCTACAGTTCGATATTTTGCATGGCTTTAAATGGACGAACTACAACGTTGCCGAATTGCACACTACGCCACTGCAACCAACAACCCCCTAGCTGTAGGCAACATTGGGAATAGGCAATGTTACGGAGGCAAAATATTGGTGAGCTATCATACAGTAGGTGAAATAGCGCGTAGGCAAAAGACAGTAGGCAAAATGACATACACCCATGCGTAGCTCCGTCATAACACCTTAAATTCTAAAGTCATTTTGCGAGACTTTGAGTGGATTTCGTAAGATTTTAAACGTGCTCATTGTAACTTTCACTGATTCAATCGCATAGCAAAAGTGAGCGAGAGCCCGCAAAAAAAAAAAACAAAAAACAAAAAACAAAAACAAAAACAAAAAACAAAAAAAACAAAACGATTTGTGCTCATTAAAAACTTTTAAGATCCACTCGTTACTCATCGCGCAGGAAGAGTCTTTAGAGTCCTGCTTCCTCCTGTGCTTGTACGGTTCGACATTCGTAGAAAGGAACTCGAAGTCCGAAAAAGAAATCAAGAGCAATCAGGAGAATTCAGGACCCTGGGATGGGGACCGGGACAGTGGAGGACGATAGAATGAGACACGAATCGTTGGACCGCGCACCACTCACCAGGACCATGCAGCAGGAGCAGGTTTACCGTTTTAGCGCTCAATGCAAGACCACATTTTTTCGCCTCGCGGCTGAAGCTTGAGAACGCGGCTGGCTTCGCACACTGAAATTAAAGCGACCGGTTTTCCGGACATTCGATTATATAGAAACGATTGGCGGGTCCAGGACCTCTCCTAGTTTCCTATATTTGTATTGGTTTTACCTTAAATCGCTTCACTATGTACTAGCGGAGACAAAGATACCTAGCCAGGGTATGCAATAAGCAATGCACAGCATCCCATTCAACACGTGTCTTAGGTGTGTTGCGTGTTGCATATTCTGGCCAGGTATCTTTGTCCCCTCTAGTACCAGCAGGCCAATCCTTGAAATTCCCGTTTTTTGGGTCGACTTGGGTCGAGTCACGTGCGGTTTCCAAGTCTAATGAAAAGACCAAACTGATCTAATTGGTTAACAGGGACCAAATAATGTTACGGCTTGACGGTCCTCCGAAAAACGTTGGATGGTGCGCACGTAAGTATGATTGCGTGTGATTTAAACCCCCCGTAAGTGCTCACCGATCATCATATGCATGCGGGACCGTGAGGACGTAACATTTTTTGGTCCCAGATCCTCAATACTGCCCGATAACCAATAATTCAGTATTTCTATTAGACTAGGCAACCACGTGACTCGTCTCCACCAATCACCGTTTTCCATTCTTATCCAGTCTTAGTCCACCCAAAAGTCAGGAATTTCAACACCCGACGACAAATCTACAGCTCTAATTTAGTGTGTAGTTCAATATTCCTTCGCCGCTGTGTTTATTATCTGTCTATGACATTAATTGAAGACGCAAGATAAAACATTGCTCTCCAACTATGACTTATTTCCATTTGTCCGGCCGGGAGGACCACAAAATCCAGGGTATTGTGTCCTCTAATACAAATTTTAGGTGGTACATTTTTGTTCTCCTTTTAAATTTAAAGAGTGTTAGAATGAACTGATACTGAAATCATCACAGAACACTGCTTCAACATTAGTTGAAGGCGCTAGTTAAAACAATGCTCTCCACTTAACAATTATTTTCATTCCCAGCCAGGAAGACCCCAAAATGTATACAGGGTATTGTTTCCACCGACAAAATTTTCAGTATAGGGTCAGCGCTTACTCCTGTTAAAGAGTGATAGGATAAACTGAAATCATCACTGAACACTACTGTAACACACACCTCTAACTAAAAGAGAATTCATTCTTGAAGGGAAAATAGTAATAATGTAATAATAATAATTATAAAAAAAAAACAAAATCTGCCTTCTGAGGAAATAACCTCTCCCCCTTCTTTTGTCTGAAGGGGGCAGTAAATTAAGTGTTAAAAATCAATTAATATTAACATAATATAACGCGGCAAATGTAATCAAATGCCGCCCTAGGCCCATGGCTTAGGATCATTGTTTGGTCCCGCCGTGGGACCACCATCATTACCCGCATAAGCGGTGAAAAAAAAAATACACCATAATAATAATATCCAAGAAAACAACCTGTTCCCTACCCACTTCAACTTTCAACCCATTAATCTTCGCTAAACGTAACCTCTGGACAGGCGTCGCACGACTTACTTCCTGCCCCGGTTACTTACCTCTTTATTAGCGGCTGTGACTATCAAAATTTTCGATTCAGACAAAATTCTAACCGGCCATACCCTAATCCTCTCTTTACCTAGGAGCATTGTTTGCCCCCGTGAAGAGAGCGCACGTACCCAGCCAGACTGGTGAAAAACACACGTTTACAACAACAACAATAATAATAATAATAATAAATAATAATAATAATAAAGTTACCCCTGTTGGACGATGCAGACTGTCACGCCTAAACAAACTTACAAACTTACCATTGTTTTCGAAGTATTAATAATTTCGAGTCAAATTAGTACCAATGATGGGTACCTATGGTAACTAATATGTTGCAAACTTTGGCTTCTTATAGCGTTGCGTTGCGGAGATTAAAGTTGCGTGAAAATCACATCGAAAGCTTCGAAAAGTCTCAAAATGCGAATGATCGGGTGACAATCGAAGCGTTAGGAGTCTCATCTTATTGCAGCTTTCTTTTTGACGAATCATACTTTTCTCGCAAACAGTTTAGAAATGTGCGACTAGATGGAACCCCCCCCTCCCCCCACCATCTATTGTGATCCGCTTCTTCGATCGCCATCTTTGTATTTTGTCAAACACATTTTTTGAGTTTTGTGAGTGGATTTTTGAACATTCTGGAGCTCCCAAGTTGGGAGTTCCAACGATATTTTTAAGTGATTTTTACAAAGGAATCAACCCTTATAATAACGTTGAAGCAAAATTTTGCAGCTGATCCATCATGAATTAAGTCTTACATGTTATGGTCCCATCCAGTAGCGTACACAGGAATTTGTCTTTCACTCTCTTTCCCCCATTTGAACACATGTGTAAGAAAAGGACGGAAACAGGGGCTCGAACGAGACTTCAGCCCCTATTTCTTTCCTTTTTTCTAGTACATCCACTCAAACGGGAAAAGAGCGAGAGAGACTAATCCCTGCGTACGCCAGTGGTCCCATCCTTTACCCTCTTCTCTTACTTGTGTTCATATGAGTGGGAGAGACAGAGAGAGAAATTCCTGGATGTGCCTCTGTTGATCGCGCACTGTGCGCCGATTGGAGTGCGGTCGACTTGGAAAAGATGACAATTCGCGCCGGGCATGCAGGAGCGGTCCAAGTCAAGTTTTATTGTGCCCTGCCTGTAACCCTCCGCAGCGTCTTTAACTTTAAGAATCGCATCCTCCGTGGACCGCGGACTCATTGGACTGAGGACTCTCACTTAAGTGTCATTCAATGTTAGTTACCCGTGGCTTAAACGATGCACGTTCCATCGACTCCAACTCCTGCCAAGTTCTTCCGTAGAATTCCGAGACCGAACCGTCGGTCGTTCGAGGGGAAAATCTTGAGCGGAGGATCTTTTCAGGGATGCCGCGATTTTCGACGCTATTATCGTCAACGACCTTGAGAATCGGAACCAGAGAGTAAACAAGAGTCGCAATTGAGTGGAGGGGGAGGGCCTGTGTGGTCAACGCAGATAAGAGATCGGAAACGCGGGCTGGCCTCTGATTGGCCGTAATCGTGGTGCGAAACTGTTTTAGGCGTTATGGAAATTAACACGGGGTTTTCGTTCCGGGACGTTTATCTCGAAACCTGTGCAAAACTGCCTCTAAACAATTAGTACGAGTCGATTTAGCAGAATTTTTCGAACAAATTGATAGGTCATGAATGCCACTTTATTGCAACTTCGAAAAGACCGTTTCAGTTGAAAAGTACGCACAATAGTGTGTCTACAATCTACATGCTTGGCGTGTGTTTGACACGGGCGGATCCAGCGATTTGGCAACCCTGAATTCATCCCATTTGAACGTATGCGAAACAATCGATTATTGAGGGGGCCATGGCCGTGTTACTAATCGATTGTTTCTCATGCATTCGAATGGGAATAATACGCAGTTGCCAGATTGCTGGATCCGCCTTTGGTGTTTGAGTAACTCACTACATATTATGTGTACTTTTCAACTGAGACAGTCTTCTCGAATGGAGCTGTTGCAAACTTTTGCTACAGGCTTATTAATAGTTGATAATGGGGTAATACCCAGTAAAAATGACGATTAGCGCACTAAAAAATCACGACATCCACTCCTAAACTCACAAAATGCTTTTAAACGCGAGACCGTAATGGCGGCCGGGGCCACGGTTTTCATCGGGGCTCCCTATCTTCAATCAGCGCCATCTACACGAGCTGTTCTCACAACACCACACAAGAAGCAGAAGAAGCATACAATTGCCATAAGAAAACCGCGGCCTCGGCCGCCATTACGGTCTCGCATTTAAAAGCAATTTTTGAGTTTAGGAGTGGATTTCGTGATTTTTTAGTGTGCTAATCGTTATTTTTACAGGGTATTATCTCGTATTCAACTTTTAATAAGCCTGTAGCAAAAGTTTGCAACAGCTCCATTTGCAATATACAGTCATCCCTCGCCTTTCGCGACTTTGCCTTTCGCGATTGATTTTTAGTGACTGTACTGTACTGGTACTTGTGACCATTGGCGGATCCAGCAATCTGGCAACAGTGTATTCTTCCCATTTGATTGCATGAGAAATAATCGATTATTCACGGGGCTGTAGCCCCTTCAGGAATCGATTGTTTACTATGCATTCAAATGGGAAGAATGCGCAGTTGCCAGATTGCTGGATCCGCCGTTGCTTGTGACCTATCAATTTGTTCGGAAAATTCTGCTAAATCGACTTGTAATAATTTTTTAGAGACAATTTTGCTCAGGTTTCGAGATAAACGTCCCTGAACGAAAACCCCGTGTTAATTTCCATAAGGCCTAAAATAGTTTTGCACCACGATTTCCCTCCATTTCCAGCCAATCAGAAGCCGACTCTCATCAGCATTGACCACGCTGGCTCTTAATGCAATTGCGACTCTTGTTCACTCTTTGATCAGAACTGACTCCACCACTGCCATATAAAGCAAAAAAAAATAAATAAATAAAACCAATTATGAAATAGGACTTCATGTACTATCGACGAATGAAAGATTGTCGCGAGATTTTCACACATTTTCAGTTATGGGTGTGAATGTGGGACTGATCTGCAACCAGTGGCGTCGCGTGCAGTTTGGCAACAATGTATTATATCCATTTAAACTCGTGTAAAAGATCGAATTTAGGGGGTGCACAGTGCACAAGAAAAATTCGATATATTTAACGAGTTTAAATGGAGCTGTTGCATTGTTGCCAGTTGGCACGCGACGCCACTGTCTGCAACGGCTTTCCCGCCCCACCCGCACTGGCCCACAGTGTTTTGAAAAGGAGGACCGGCGGACATTGGCTTATAACTCTACTATAGCGCTTAAAAACATAATCAAACCCATGCCACCCTACGTAGTTGGGTACGAGAAATTCATAGGAAGGGTCGAAATTGTCGCACAGTGGGTGTTTTTTAAGTAAATCCTGGACAAAACTTAAAAATGGTGAAAGAAAGCGGGGAAAATGTCATATATGGCAATGAAAACGTACAAATTTATCTTATTCTCTATGGTTTACCGTGGGACACACAGAATTAATGCTCTACCACCATACAATGATCAGTTTTCAAGAAAAATTTTCTTTTTTTTTTCTTTCTTTTTTTTTTAGTGAGTTTCAACTTACTTATTTTATGAATATTTTATTTTGAATGATAATGAATAAAGATAAATCGTGATTCATTTTACAGATCCGAGAATGAAGGTTTTCTAATTTCTTCCATTATAAACGCACGAAATAAAACCCCTCTCCCTCCCCCAGAACAGACTCTTTCTATCAGTAATAGCTCTGCAAAAGCGCTTTTAATGAGCTCAAGTTAGTGTAAATGAGATAAAATTTGGAACAATAAATGCCTCATCAAGAATAACTCAAAAATTCGAAAATTTAGGTTTCTAAAATCTTCGTTTATATTTCTATTATGAAAAGTAACCATCATCTGTAGGCAATATAAATAGTGGGAAAAAGTATCTTGGATGGAAGGGAAAATGGAGATTTAAACCAAAAATGTGAGCAATCCGAAAAAAAATTAAAGGTTGTGGGATTCGAACCCCGGTTTAATGCGTGCAAGGCGAAAACATTAGCCGAACGACCAGCCATGCGACAGTTAACCCCTGCGGCGCGCGTCCAACAAATAAGCAGCCCCTTCCGCTCGGCCTAGACGTGAGACAGTTGCTGGCGCGGCGAGAGAAAAACGTGGTTAATTTTACGGAGGTCGACTTACAAAAATTAAGATTTCTCCAAGAGTCGCAAAAAGTCGCAGCCAATTTTTGGATATGTTGTTCTCTAGATGTTACTCTATCACTCCCTGAAAGCCGTTTCTTAAGGCAATTTAAGGCTTTTTTTATAGCTCTACCTAAAGTTGAAAAACCGTAAATTTTTCCTCAACTCTTTGAACAAGCTTATCAAGGTTGTAAAAGTAGAAAAGTTTAACTTCATATAGCTCATTTTAAAGCTGAAAGTACGCTGAATAAAATGGTGTATTTTATTTTTACAAAAATTTGAATATGAACAAAGAAAACACCCATACATTCGGAGCATGGTTTAAGAAAAAATCAGAACCTGCCGAAAGTGATATTTTGAGAGCTTACAAAAGTATCAAAAAACGAATTATAAGCCAAAATTATGGTGAAATGGGGTGCACAGGATACTAAACTGAAGATTTAGTCATGTTTCGACTCTAAAAACACGACTTCGATTTTTGGCCCAATGTCCGCGCCGAGCCTGATTCAAAACACTGTGTGGCCCCTCACCTGCAAGGTGTGAGGAGTATGAAGAGTGGCCGAACCAGAACCTTGAAGGCGAAAATTAGCTTTCGGAAATCTTGCTACAATCTTTAAGGAAGATGTCCCAATTACCGTCCCTGTCCCAATTACCGCCCCCCTTTTCATTTATTCTTTAAAATAAGCCTACTTTAGCAGACAAATTTAAGCGTTTATGGGATAAGTGTTTTTCATAGGTTGGCTGAACTGGTGAAAAAAGTTTGAAGTTGATATTTAGCAGCGTTGTGCCCTTAAAAATTCATAGAAGTTGACACAGGACACCTGCCCCCGTATTACCTGTTTTTGCCGATTTCTCTCAGCAGTTACTTATTAAAAATCTGTTCTCTTTACTTTCTGCTTTTTAAATTATTATAATGTCATTATTTCCTGACAATAAACATGATGATTTGAATGAAAAGCCAGCGCAAATATGTATGGCTATAATTAGGGCATCTGATATGACAATAATTGGGACAAAGCCACTTTTGGTGTGGCGGTAATTGGGACATGGGTCATTTTTTCGAGTTTTATTAATAATTTTTTTTCCTGATTGATTACGCCAACTTTATATTTTTTTCATAAAACTAGATAGTATTTGAGAGGCCCTAGTGAAAACCGATCATAGATTTGATAAAAATTAACATTTTTACAGGCATTTTACGGCAATTTTTTCTTAAGGGGGGCGGTAATTGGGACATCTACCTTAATTCGTCGATAGTACAAGCAGAGTCATTAGTCCTGCGTCGACGATTCAACGCAACCCGCCCACACGTAAAATAAACGCTCGCATCTCTTATCTTTATTTTCCTTTGCGTTCTCTAGCTCAAGACCGAGAGAGGTTCGGGCTACGTGTAGTGCGGGTTGCGTCGAATCGTCGATGCAGGCGCACCTCATGAGATAGGCATACAACAACTTTTGGTTGGCTCCACAATTAAGTGTTTTGCTGGGTTTTTTTCTACCAAAAGTTTTGTCAGCTCTACCAAAGTGTTTTTTCCGTTTTTTCTTGTGATTAAGTTGGGAGTATCAATAAGTGTCGAAATCCCCTCACAAACTCACAATCAGTATGAATGCGTTTCTCAAAATTACAAGATGGCGGTTGAGTGAGTGGATGACAATATTGACACTGGGGGAGTCCCGTCTTAAGACGGGAATCTGGGGAATCCCATCATAGAGAAAACTTCAGAGATTCTTAAGGGGACTGAATCCAGAGGCGGCTAGTGCAATGTGGCAATCACTGATTATCTCCATTTAAACGTATGTAAAACAATCGATTTTCAGGAGGTGCAATTGCACCACCAAGATATCGATACTTTTGCATAGCTTTAAACGGCAAATAAGCATGGTTGCCAAATTCAACGAGCCGCCACTGACTGAATCCCAATACTTTTACATATGCTTCAAATGGCATAAAAAATTGTTGCCGAACAGCAAGAGAAGAGTCATCATTGGTTTTTACTATGGAAACAGCTCAAATCTGCCCTTTTTTTTCCCATTGCGGCAACACCGGGCCCGTTAAAATCCAGGATCGGAGACGGGAAGTGTCAGTTTTTGGCAAGTGTTGAACAACTCTTGATGTGTTTTTGTAAATGTTACACTCACTTACAGACAGTCGTTTGTCTTTCTGCTCTCTCTCTATACAGGGTGGGGCAAAAGTTCGAGTACGTTATTTTTTGAACGGCTTTAGCTAGAGAAACGAGCTTTGGGGTGTGTTTTAAGACCAAAAAAAATTATATTTTGGTGAGGTCAAAATTTTGGTGGCCCACCAGGGGGGGGGGGGGGCTGTAGTCCCCCAACTTTTTTTTTTTCAAATGGCAACCTCCTCTTTGTGGTACATCATTTGAAAGGACATAAAATTCTAAGACTTTTGGCGCAAACTAGAGGTCGATATCGTTTATCGTTTTCGATACATCGAAATTCAAAGTTCGATTTCGACCCATTTTCAAAAAATCAGAACTCCCATTTAAGAAGTCGGAATTGGAAAAACTAGGAGTCTAAAATAGTCTAAAAAGCAAGTACTTTTCAGAAAAAAATACGGTTCTGCCATACGTATATTCCAAATTTGGTTTTAGAGCCCCCCAACAGTGTTCTAAAAAAAAAAAAATGGGGGGGGGGCTACAGCCTCCCCTGGTAGACCACCAAAATTTTGACCCCGCCAAAAGATGGTTTTTTTTGGTCTAAAAACACACCCCAAAGCTCGTTTCTCTAGCTGAAGCCGTTCAAAAAATAATCGGCCGTACTCGAACTTTTGCCCCACCCTGTATAGCGCGAGTCTAGCTTCAGAACCCAATCCTCAGGTGGGGTATTAAGTGGGTTCAACAGTTCACACGGTCATTGAGCGTGAGGCATGTAAGATCAAGGGCCATCGTGCCTCCCGTGCTTAGGCGCCTCCTCCCCACCTCCCCGCCCCCTCCCCCCTCCCCCTCTCCCCCATTTTCCCCCTACAAATCACTCGCGCTTCGCCCTCCTGGGAGATGATCCACTGCAACTCGTAACGCGATGGCACTTTTTTGGCACACTTCAACGTCTTTTTCATCTCCATTAGCCGTCGTCAGGCTTAGGTCGTGCATTATATGGCTTGTTTTAATGATCGTATTATAACTTGTTAACAAGTTTATCGTGCCGCAGAATTTTCGCACTTGCAAATTACATCCTCGGTAGCGCCGGTCCGTTTTCGCACCATGATCTGAGATTGAAAATGAGTTGTCATAATTCAGAGAAAGAAAGTCATCAAAAAACATAGTTTTCGACCTTTTAAGCTGAATTCAAAACGTTCAATAAGTGGCATTTCTAGGTTTTAATTACTTTGTTTAAAGTGCGCTCTCTGTAGGCAAAGTTTGTTATGAAAGTTTATAATAAATGATGAATTCATGAATTTATAAGAAATTTACTTTTCTGATTTTTGGCCTCTTTTTGACGATCTCAGACGGTAGTGACGTGCGTCGGTGGTTTAATCTCGTCAAGTTCCTATCTACATAGGCTGTTCAAAAAATAATGCACATTCGGGTTTTTTGGGAGAACGAAAACAGCTATCAAAAAGCGATTTGTGTGAGCTTAAAGTCCTTGTAATTTCCAATAAAACAAGACCAAGTAGAGCTTTGTAGCTTAAAAATTGACCGATATACAGGATCTTGAAAATGGCATATTGAAACTACCCCTCCAGGATTTTCAGCTATTTTTTTCAAGAAAAAACAAAAACAAAAATTAAAATTGAAAAAATTGAGTGTTTTTATTGACAAAAATTACAAGATCTTACTAAAATTGACTGGAGTTAGTTGTCTTCTTAATTGCCTTTCTTAATTTTTTCGAAGTACTGTCCATCATGTTTCATGCAAAGCCTCAGCCTTTCTGCCCACTTCTGAAGAATCGTTTTTTCAAACAGGATTTCTGAAGAAGTTTCACTGATTCCTGACCCTCAGAAAAGGATTTAAACCAATGACTTATGGTCGTTGTCATAATATCGGTCTAAACAGTTGTCTTTACACACTTCTTTCTTCTCTTTAAAAGCGTCTCTCACTGATAAACCACGCAAAAAACAATAATGAATAACGTGACGTTGCTCTGCTTTCACCTCGGCATTCGTCGCGAAAAAAATTTGGAAGTTCGCACTGCGCATACACGCGTCAAACAGAACAGAAAAGGCAAACAGGAAAGTCGCAAGTACTGAGTACTGTGCATGTTTTATCCTGTAAGCTGTGCCTGCTGACCGGCCACACAATCAGTAAGATCTTGTAATTTTTTTCAATTAAAACACTCAATTTTTTAATTTAATTTTGTTTTGTTTTTTGTTTTTTCTTGGAAAAAATAGCTGAAAATCCTGGAGGGGTAGTTTCAACATGCCATTTTCAAGACCCTGTATATCAGTCAATTTTTAAGCTACAGAGCTCTACTTGGTCTTGTTTTATTGGAAATTACAAGGACTTTATGCTAACATAAACCGCTTTTTGATAGCTGCTTTCGTTCTCCCAAAAAACCCGAATGTGCATTATTTTTTGAACAGCCTTTGTATGTACACTAATAATAAACTAAAATAATTAAGTAACAGAAATATTACCAGAAGCACAACGATATGTGAACTTTTCATGGCTTTTGTATCTGAGGCTTTTTCATTCATGCATGTCAACTCATGACTCTTAAGCATGGGCAAAAAGGTGATGTCACCAAAACCCACCTTGTGACCCCTCTATCGAGTCAGCGTGGTGAATGGAGTCGATCGCCCTCAAGGGTTTTCATATCTTTTGCATCTGAGACTTTTTCATTCATGCATGTCAACTCATGACTCTTAAGCATGGGCAAAAAGGTGATGTCACCAAAACCCCCCTTGCGACCCCTCTATCGAGTCAGCGTGGTGAATGGAGTCGATCGCCCTCAAGGGTTTTCATATCTTTTGCATCTGAGGCTTTTTCATTCATGCATGTCAACTCATGACTCTTAAGCATGGGCAAAAAGGTGATGTCACCAAAACCCCCCTTGCGACCCCTCTATCGAGTCAGCGTGGTGAATGGAGTCGATCGCCCTCAAGGACTTTCATATCTTTTGCATCTGAGGCTTTTTCACTCATGCATGTCAACTCATGACTTTCAAATCAAGCAAGGGCAAAAAGGTGATGTCACCAAAACCCCCCTTGTGATACCTCTATCCACTCAGCTTGGCGAATGGAGTCGATCGCCCTCAAGGTTTTTCATATCTTTTCCATCTGAGACTTTTTCATTCATGCATGTCAACTCATGACTCTTAAGCAAGGGCAAAAAGGTGATGTCACCAAAACCCCCCTTGCGACCCCTCTATCGAGTCAGCGTGGTGAATGGAGTCGATCGCCCTCAAGGGTTTTCATATCTTTTGCATCTGCGGCTTTTTCATTCATGCATGTCACTTCATGACTCTTAAGCATGGGCAATAAGGTGATGTCACCAAAACCCCCCTTGCGACCCCTCTATCGAGTCAGCGTGGTGAATAGAGTCGATCGCCCTAAAGGGTTTTCATATCTTTTGCATCTGAGGCTTTTTCATTCATGCATGTCAACTCATGACTCTTAAGCATGGGCAAAAAGGTGATGTCACCAAAACCCCCCTTGCGACCCCTCTATCGAGTCAGCGTGGTGAATGGAGTCGATCGCCCTCAAGGGTTTTCATATCTTTTGCATCTGAGGCTTTTTCACTGATGCATGTCAACTCATGACTTTCAAATCAAGCAAGGGCAAAAAGGTGATGTCACCAAAACCCCCCTTGTGATACCTCTATCCACTCAGCTTGGCGAATGGAGTCGATCGCCCTCAAGGTTTTTCATATCTTTTCCATCTGAGACTTTTTCATTCATGCATGTCAACTCATGACTCTTAAGCAAGGGCAAAAAGGTGATGTCACCAAAACCCCCCTTGCGACCCCTCTATCGAGTCAGCGTGGTGAATGGAGTCGATCGCCCTCAAGGGTTTTCATATCTTTTGCATCTGAGACTTTTTCATTCATGCATGTCAACTCATGACTCTTAAGCATGGGCAAAAAGGTGATGTCACCAAAACCCCCCTTGCGACCCCTCTATCGAGTCAGCGTGGTGAATAGAGTCGATCGCCCTCAAGGGTTTTCATATCTTTTGCATCTGAGGCTTTTTCACTGATGCATGTCAACTCATGACTTTCAAATCAAGCAAGGGCAAAAAGGTGATGTCACCAAAACCCCCCTTGTGATACCTCTATCCACTCAGCTTGGCGAATGGAGTCGATCGCCCTCAAGGTTTTTCATATCTTTTCCATCTGAGACTTTTTCATTCATGCATGTCAACTCATGACTCTTAAGCAAGGGCAAAAAGGTGATGTCACCAAAACCCCCCTTGCGACCCCTCTATCGAGTCAGCGTGGTGAATGGAGTCGATCGCCCTCAAGGGTTTTCATATCTTTTGCATCTGAGACTTTTTCATTCATGCATGTCAACTCATGACTCTTAAGCATGGGCAAAAAGGTGATGTCACCAAAACCCCCCTTGCGACCCCTCTATCGAGTCAGCGTGGTGAATGGAGTCGATCGCCCTCAAGGGTTTTCATATCTTTTGCATCTGAGGCTTTTTCACTGATGCATGTCAACTCATGACTTTCAAATCAAGCAAGGGCAAAAAGGTGATGTCACCAAAACCCCCCTTGTGATACCTCTATCCACTCAGCTTGGCGAATGGAGTCGATCGCCCTCAAGGTTTTTCATATCTTTTCCATCTGAGACTTTTTCATTCATGCATGTCAACTCATGACTCTTAAGCAAGGGCAAAAAGGTGATGTCACCAAAACCCCCCTTGCGACCCCTCTATCGAGTCAGCGTGGTGAATGGAGTCGATCGCCCTCAAGGGTTTTCATATCTTTTGCATCTGAGGCTTTTTCACTGATGCATGTCAACTCATGACTTTCAAATCAAGCAAGGGCAAAAAGGTGATGTCACCAAAACCCCCCTTGTGATACCTCTATCCACTCAGCTTGGCGAATGGAGTCGATCGCCCTCAAGGGTTTTCATATCTTTTGCATCTGAGGCTTTTTCATTCATGCATGTCAACTCATGACTCTTAAGCATGGGCAAAAAGGTGATGTCACCAAAACCCCCCTTGCGACCCCTCTATCGAGTCAGCGTGGTGAATAGAGTCGATCGCCCTCAAGGGTTTTCATATCTTTTGCATCTGAGGCTTTTTCACTGATGCATGTCAACTCATGACTTTCAAATCAAGCAAGGGCAAAAAGGTGATGTCACCAAAACCCCCCTTGTGATACCTCTATCTACTCACCTTGGCGAATGGAGTCGATCGCCCTCAAGGTTTTTCATATCTTTTCCATCTGAGACTTTTTCATTCATGCATGTCAACTCATGACTCTTAAGCAAGGGCAAAAAGGTGATGTCACCAAAACCCCCCTTGCGACCCCTCTATCGATTCAGCTTGGCGAATAGAGTCGATCGCCCTCAAGGGTTTTCATATATTTTGCATCTGAGACTTTTTCATTCATGCATGTCAACTCATGACTCTTAAACATGGTCAAAAAGGTGATGTCACCAAAACCCACCTTGTGACCCCTCTATCGAGTCAGCGTGGTGAATGGAGTCGATCGCCCTCAAGGGTTTTCATATCTTTTGCATCTGAGGCTTTTTCACTGATGCATGTCAACTCATGACTTTCAAATCAAGCAAGGGCAAAAAGGTGATGTCACCAAAACCCCCCTTGCGACCCCTCTATCCACTCAGCTTGGCGAATGGAGTCGATCGCCCTCAAGGTTTTTCATATCTTTTCCATCTGAGACTTTTTCATTCATGCATGTCAACTCATGACTCTTAAGCAAGGGCAAAAAGGTGATGTCACCAAAACCCCCCTTGCGACCCCTCTATCGATTCAGCTTGGCGAATAGAGTCGATCGCCCTCAAGGGTTTTCTATATTTTGCATCTGAGACTTTTTCATTCATGCATGTCAACTCATGACTCTTAAGCATGGGCAAAAAGGTGATGTCACCAAAACCCCCCTTGCGACCCTTCTTTCGATTCAGCTTGGCGAATAGAGTCGATCGCCCTCAAGGGTTTTCATATATTTTGCATCTGAGACTTTTTCATTCATGCATGTCAACTCATGACTCTTAAGCATGGGCAAAAAGATAATTTCACCAAAACCCACCTTGTGACCCCTCTATCGATTTAGCTTGGTGAACGGAGTCGATCTCCCTCAAGGGTTTTCAGTGAACTACAGCTCTTTAGCTGACGATTTCTACGTCTTATACTACTGGCGCAACCAGGATCTCTAACATCTCTCTCATTTCCCATTTGAATGTATAAGTAGGAAACGGACAGAAAGAGGAGGTTTTATCCCGTTGTCCATCCTTTGTCTAACATAGGTTTTTTAATGGCGAAAAGGGAGAGATGAAGAAGTTCTCGCTGCGCTACTGCGTCTGACGCATCTCTATCACTCTCTATTTGGGGATTAAACGGCGCAGAACTCTAAAACAAAAAAATGAAATAAAAATTCCTCTTTTCATCCAACTTTAGTTGGAATTGGTTTCTGCGGTATCAATGTCACAATAGGCCTTCGTACACGCTCAAATTAGGATCGTCAAATTTGCATCGATAATGATCCGAAATCCACCACAAAACGGCAGATGAGCCAACCGTTGCATGTTTTGTTGATGTTCCGTTCGTCAAACAACTGTGCAATTTGATGATCCATCAAACTGCAGAGTTATTTGACGATGGATGGTGTGTCATTTTTGTTCACCAATCTACTGTCAACAAAACCAATAAACCCGTTTTTAGGAGGTGTTTTGGTCAAGGTTATGTTTGACTTGTAGAAATGTCAGGTCAGGTCGGCAAGTTTACAGTTTGCGGTGGATTTCGGCTCACCGATGCCAATTTGACGATCCCACTTTGAACGTGTACTATCGACGAATTAAAGATTGTCTCGAGATTTTCACACTTTTTTAGTTATGAGTGTGAGTGAGGGACTGATCTGCAACGACTTTCCATGGGCGGATCCAGCGTTCTGGCAACCGTGTATTCTTCCCATTTGAATGCATGAGAAAAAATCGATTAGTCAAGGGGCCATGGCCCCCTCGAGAATCGATTCTTTCTCATACGTTCAAATGGGAGGAATACATGGTTGCCATATTGCTGGATTCGCCCTTGCGACTTTCCCACCCCATCCGCACTGGCCTCTCACCTGCAAGGTGTAAGGAGTATGAAGAGTGGCCGAACCAGAACCTTGAAGGCGAAACTTATCTCGTGAAAATTTCGTGACAATCTTTAATTCGTCGATAGTACACTGAACGAGGGCCTAGTAGCTGTATCGAATTAGCTATTTCTCCCTTCAACGAATGTTTGAGTTGAATTGATTTTTGTTTTCGTTTATTAACATCGCACTTTATTTTATTAAGTGTTGAAAGAAGATTTCTCTTTACACCCTCTCCATTCATTAACAATAACTTGAAACCTTCGCTATGATTGAACACTGCAGTTTGAACCAGATGAGGCGTAAAATCATTAGTCATCGCTGAAAATCCGTCGAGCCGATTTATTGGGTAGGCTGACCGGAAACGGTCGCATGTTTTGTCGAACATACGCATTTATTTTTCTCACTGTAATCGTCGGCCGTTCCCCACCATTGCCCCCCCTCCCCCCTCACCAGCGGGTCCTGAATGCGCTCATTGGGCACATTTTCTGTCAACCCCGAGTTTTTCGCCTGTTGCACTTTTGCAGTGAGATAATTTTATAACTGACGTCAAATGAATCCAAAATCAGTCTTCACGACTCTCGTCACAGTGACGCCAGTTGGTACCTCGATTTGATTTCATTGTTCGTACTTTACCGTCATCAGCCAAATCTCTGTGTAGAATTCAGTCAAGAATCCAGAAAGGGCGGCAAAAGGGCGCGTGCGCCCCACAGTGTTCGGAGCGACCCAGATCCCTGGCGGAAACCTCTATAATGCTCAAAATTTATTGAAACTTGGTACTTGATGGTTTTTTATGTCGTAGATTTCATTTTTGATATCAGATTTAATTTTAGATTTCATTAAATAATTTTTTATTTTTATTTTCGTGAAAATGACTAAGTCCCACACAAGCCGCTGGGCCACTTTTGAACACAAAAATATGAAAAAGAGGCAGGTTCGGGCAGGAAATTGTTGCTGAAACGTTAAAAAAAAATGTTTTTCTGAGCTTCCCTTGCCACATTACCCCGGAGCAATGCGAGGAAAAAAAGATACTGACACGCAAACAAGGCTTATCTCACGATCGTGAAAATGACGAAGTCCCACACAAGCCGCTGAGCCACTTTTGAACCCAAAAATATGAAAGGGGGGCAAGTTCGGGCAGGGTTTAATTGCTGGATCGTTCAGAAAAAACGTTTCTCTGAACGTTCTTTGCCTTAGATTTGCGGAGCAATGCGAGGCATTTTTTTAAACGTCCTCCAAAAAGGGCGCAAGTGCACATGAAAAGTCGATTTTTGAGGGGTCCAACCCACCTCACAATAAACATGAAATAAATGCTTAAATGGCTTAAAAGTAAGTTAATATGCACTAAATGAAGTACACAAGGCTGAATTGGAATATGAGTAAAACAGTATTGTTTTTTTACAATTATATATAAACCCACCCAAGTTAGTTGACTCAAAATTCGCGTCAAAACCTGTACATTCACATGTGTGTGGGGGCAAAATTGGGACTTCCAAATTCATCAAATATGGCTAAAATGCATGTTCTAGACTCTTTAGAAGGGACGTAAGGCCTTTAAACCCACTTCTGAGCCGATTTCAAAGTTGAGGTTTCTGCCAGAGATCCGGGTCGCTCCGAACACTGTGCGCCCCTTTGCCGCAGCCAGATCGCTCGATCTGGGCCCGGGTGCAAACCTAAAATACGGGGCCCCCCATGGGGTGTCTGGTCCTCCTCCAGAAAATTTCGACAATTTTCCCCCTCTTGAACGCAGTTTTAAGCCATTTTGCTCCTAAAATGTATACAGTTTTCACGTAAAATAACATGTGTTTCAGAACAAAAATTAGAACGAAAACACTGCGGCGGTGGTCCCCAAGTAGTAAGGGGAGCGAAGAGGCTGTTGTACTATGCTCTCTTTCAGTGTTTCTTTTCCGTACTATCATTTTTTCCCATCCTAATTTCTGATTACCATGACCAATCGGCCTTGTTCTCCTGTGGACCAAAAAATATCCCTTAAAATACCTACCCGGCAAAAATTGAAAATGTCCGAAAAACGTCCCTATTATGTTTAAGATTAAGTATTTTCCGGAGCCGAAAAACGTCCTGGGAAAAACCTTAAGTCTAACGCATGCATATGGGATAATGTCTGCATTGTTTTCGAAAAATACATGAGAAACGGACATCCACTTTACTCAAACTGCACTGCAGGCCGACACTAGGACGTTCGCTTCGAAACCGAAACGACACTCGGATAATATTAGGCGGTTTTTAGGACGTTTTTAGGACCAAACCGGGCGATTTATTTTTTGCCGGGTAGCGTTTTGGGGGCCCGGGTGCTTTGCACCCCCATGCACCTCCGTAGATACGGCCCTGTGCGCCCCCTGAGAAGCCTCAAATATAACTCTTTTGTTTTCAACAGAAAATAGCTCAAAATTACTTGCTGCGACGCTGAAATGTCAATTTCATCTATTGGTGTGCCCAATGTACGGTACCATTTTGTGTTGGTTTAAGAATTTATTGATCGGAGTACCTAATTTATCTCTCGCAGGAGAATCAATATTCCATACATTCCAATTTTACTTGACGCTCTCGTGCTACCAAACGCGAAAATTTTGGCAGTCATAACTTCGAGATAAATGGCGAATCTTCCAGTGGCGGCTCGTGAAATTTGGCAACCGTGTCCTCCTCCTATTTAACCAATGTAAAACAATCGATTCTCCCGGAGGCTGTCAGCCTCCGCAAGAATCGATTATTTTACCTACGTTTAAATGGAAAACTTGCATGGTTGCCAAATATCACGAGCCGCCACAGGAATCTTCGTGTGATCAAAGCATCAGTCTACACTCCGCGTGTATTCTTGACTGTCAAATATACCAGTGGTGATGCGTGCGATTCGGCAACGTTCCTTTTCCCCTTTTAACACATTAGAAAGGTCGAAATGCCTGGTCATCGCCGATGACTGAAGCGTTCGACTTTTTTAGTGAATTTAAATGGAGAAAATTCAATGTTGCCAAATTTCACGCCTCGCCACTGCTTCGGGGGATTGGGGGGGGGGGGGGGGGGCTCCCCCCCTTTCTTTATCTTAGCGTTTCTTTGTCATTCTCTAATTTCAAGCGGGAAAAATGTAATGAGATTTTGAATGAACTATTTTTGCCTTGTGCTGCAGTGTGCATGCAACATTATACTTGTTCGACTTTGCGCGCTAGTTCATATGCGTTCGTGTATTAGCTTTGTCCCCCAGCACAGTGGTCTGAGATTGCCTAAAAGTGGCAAAAATCTTAAAGTAAATTTCTCATGATTTTGTCATTTTTTAACTTTCAATCGCAATTTTAATCATAACGAACTCTTTTAACAAGTAATTTAACCCTTCAAAGACCAGGTTAGTCATTTTTCCGTTTGTGTAGGGAAGGGAGTAAGCTGTTCGTACTCGGGGGAGTTGAAATTGCATGTGCGACGGATTGAAGGCGCCAGACGAAATCTCATATTTTCATACTACATCTAGAATCGTGTTTATTCGGAATCCTGATACTGGAACAATGTGTAATAGACTAGATGAGAAAACCGAGTATATTTGGGATTGGTCCATGAGGGGTTAAACCTCGGAATTTCACTGAAAAGTTTTAAATCAATAAGTTTATGAGGTCGAAAACGATGATTTTTGATGATTTTGTTTATTTTCACTGATTTTTGGTCAATTTTTGTTCGATCTCAGACTACCGTGCGCCACGGCCGTGGGCTCGGTGAATATCTCAAAACCTGACAATGTACATACTCCTAACCTCTTTTGGCTTATCTGGAAGCTTCGTGGCAAAGTGACATGGGGGAGGGGGAGGGGTTAGGGGGCGGTGCGGTTGCAGGGTTGACAAACGACGATTAAATTGAATGGCAGGTTACTTGCGGGAGGGATTGCCTGTGGGGAGAGGCGGGGGGGGGGGGGGTTCAAAAGAGTATACTATGGAACTTGTAAAAAATTACGTTTTGCTCTTGGCATTACGTCTGTCGCACAGTGGAAGCTAACACATTTGTCCAGTTTTTAGTCCAGTACAGATATAACTGGTTGCTGCATCCGATTGAAGAGATATTTATTAGCGTGCATATGTTATAGGCATGCTTCCTCGTGTCGGTTTTTGCAGTCTGATGGATGTAAATGGGGCTCTCGCAAACTTTTGCTATAAGCAAATAAATAGTCCAATCTTATGTAAATACCAGCAAAAATCAAGAAAATCACACTATAAGGAAGTCTAAAATTCAGTAATAAACTCACATAACTGCTATAACGGCAAGATCGTAATGGCGGATCGACGCAGGTATCATGGGAGATTCCTGTTCATTATGTCACTTTCTCTACGGAAACACAGAGATATGTCTCATTTTAGATAGGAATCTCCCATGATACCTGCGTCTCTCCGCCGTTAAGCCCGATTCTGAGAGTGAATTTCGTGATTTTTTAGTGTAATCATTGTCATTTTTACAGGTTTTCTATGCAAGAATCAACTCTTCAATCCCGTGTAGCAAAAAGTTGCAAGAGCCCCATTGCCATCTTGAATTTGCTTCAATGAAAAGAAACTTGATTTGCTCTGAGCTTATGCTTCTTCGCGAACAGTTTAAATTTGGTCTTTTTATTCACTTTTAATGTCTACGATTTTAAAAAATGTCCGATTTTTAATTTTTTAATGATTTGCATTTTTCTGTCGTGTATGATGTTAAGTACGGATTAAAAACTGTCCTACTCTGTATGACTTTTTTTTGCCTGTATTTTTACGCGCGCTTTAGTAATGAGATTTTTAATTGGTTTGTTTCTGCTAATTTTTTTCTTTCTCGTCATTTATAATGTAATGTTTAAACGGTCAACGTTGCTGTCCATTTAAATTCATTTTAAAGCTCAAAGTCTGGGAAGTTAACGGAAAATGTATTTAACCGGTCTTTACAATGAGTTTAAATGGACAAAATGATATGTTGTCCATAGCAACGTCGAACATTGCATTTTGGCCATTTAATCGAGCCGGTTCTCAAAATGAGGTCAGCGGGAGGCCATCGGGTTACATGGACAACGATAGGAAAACTGGAAGGAAAAAATGTAAAACAGTTAGGGAAAAAAGGATGTTTACCTACTTCTTGACTTTAAACTTTCCTGAAGCAAGGAAACGGTATAGCTGATATTGCTTGCAGGAAACTTATCGTTGTCATGACAACCTTTTTATCCGTTCTTCCGACATCTTTCCGAAATCCGAAATTTGAAATTCAAGAGTTTTAATCTGATTGTGAGATGGTGTCACCTTAAGATCACAAGTATCCATCTTATATCTAATGGAGATCGGATGTACGATACATGTATGATGATGGCTTTTTGAGGTTTAGAGATTTCTAGGTCCATGCGATTTTTACGCCAAAATTTTCGTCAATGCTTAAAAGGCCTCTAAAGCATTTACCTAATTTTATTACTTTACCTATATAGTGAGTCATCACCCGGGGGGGAGGAGGGTGTCACTGGTCAGCTCTGGGGGTCAGCAATTTGTAAAAGATCGATTTCGGAAACTTTCATCGAATATCCACTCATTCGATACTTATAACAAGTTTAAAAAGGCAGAATGCATCAATGCTGTTAACTGCCATTCGGCATTTCGTCCGTTGAAACTCACGTGAAAGGTTGAATTCGAGGTCGTTCGTCGAACATTCATTCATTCGATCTTTTCAATGATTTTAAATGGGTAGTATGCGACGTTGCCAAATTTTACTACTGTGCGCCGCGCTTGCTTATTGTGCAGGGACCAAATAATGTTAGGTCCCCAGCTTGAATGGGCATGTTGCAAACTTTTGCTACAGCGCTATAAAGTGATCAATCTCATGTAAAATCGCGTGGAAAGTCCATTGGTGGCAGTATAGAAAGTCATAAAATGCAATAACAAACTCACCTGAGGCGTTTAACTAAAACCCAAGATGGCGGTAAAATATCGAGCAACCTGTATGCAAGCACCATGAACATCCAAGATGGCCAACCTCCACAGCATCGATCACAAACCAATCACAACGTATAAACAAACTCATAACCTCCGATGCTGTGAGGTTGTTAACGTTGGCCATCATGGATGTTCACGGTGCGTGCACACAGGTTGCTCGATATTTTACCTCCATCTTGGGTTTTAATTAAACGCCACTTGTGAGTTTAATACTGCATTTTATGACTTTCCGATACCACCAATGGACTTTTCACGTGATTTTACTAAAGATTTAAGACTCTATATCGCTGTAGCAATAGTTTGCAACAGACCCATTGCGTGCATCTTGCGTGCGGATTCGACCAATCAGAGCTTACGCACGGTCACATGATCGTTTGTAAGTTACGCTCGGGACCGAACATTATTTGGTCCCAGGGCCCCAGGTTCTTAGTTGGATTTCCTCCCACAGCTTTGCCAGGTTATGCAGGGGAAATGTCTTTATGATTTTATTCATTATGGAAATCGATCATAATTATCATAATATCTGGCAACACTGCTTCGCTCCCTTTCAAAACGCGGAGAGATCACAAGAATGTGTTGTTAACATCGGCGCGCGCGGCAGACATGGCGCGTGCAGATAGAGCTTTTATCTAAAGATATCAAAAAAAAAATTGTATAAAGCGGTCCGCGCTCTCGCTTTCAAAAAGAAGAGGAGCGCCCTCCTACATGATGTCATTGGTGCAGTCTCGCAGCCAGCGATTGAATTGACTTTGACTTCTTCGCCCCCCCTCCCCTATCACCCATCTCTCTCTTCTTACCTTCTCTATACGCACCTGCACGGAGCATGGCGCGCGCGCGCGTGCGCGCGCGCTTTTGCTGCACTGCGCACCACAACTCGCGCAGGTTATCGTAGCGTTGCGCTTACCTATTTTTTTTTTTAATTATTATTTTTTTCCGTCTTGTTTGGATAATGAGTAAATAAGCAAACCGCGTGAATGGAAGTACTGCGTGTAGACATTTCTATAACCTTTAAGGTGATATTTCAGCGTTTAGTGCCGATTTCTGCCACCAGAGCGCTACCGTTTGATTCAGTGGCGGAATGAGATTATTAAGGTGATTCTATGGCAAACTCCCGAAAATTTTAATCCGATAGATGGCGTCACTTGTCGCTGGCTCCGAAAAGAGCCGTTTTTTGACGGTTTTCGGCTGTTTTCTCTGAACACACGAATAAGAGACGAAAACTTGGAATGTCAGCACCTGCTTAATTTTTTGCTTGATTTTTTGAGCCATAAATGGGCCAAATTGGTTCTAAAATAAAGGTGAAAGTATGCAAAGAAAAAAGCCTGTGTAATTCGGAGTTGTATCAGTAAAGATTACAGGTGAAACAGAAACCTGTAATCTTTACTGATACAACTCCAAATTACACGTGATTTTTTCTTTGCATACTTTCGCCTTTATTTTAGAACCAATTTGGCCCGTTTATGGCTCAAAAAATCAAGCAAAAAATTAAGCAGGTGCTGACATTCTGATTTTTCGTGTCTTATTCGTCTGTTCAGAGAAATCAGCCGAAAACCGTAAAAAAACGGCTATTTTCGGAGCCAGCGACAAGTAACGCCATCTATCGGATTAAAATTTTCGGGAGTTTGCCATAGAATCACCTTAAGCCCAAGAGATATGGCATAACGATTCAAAAGTGTTGTTCGACTCCTACGAAGTATGCAATGTGGCGTACGCTGGTGACCGTAAACATTGTTACACTGTTGTTGTTTGAAATGAGGTTTGACAGCAACGCCACTAACTAAATTAACCCTTAACATCCTGATTTAATTTTTTTTCGATTTTTTTTAAATTATTGTAAATTTGTGTTACTGATATATCCAATAAACAGGGAAAAATAATAAAAAAAATATTGCATAAGCGGTTTTGTCAAAAATTTGAAAAAACTGCTGGTACCATATGGGCACGCTGGGATGTCGCGGGGTCAAAATCGACTAAATTCAAAATACTTTTGAAAACAACGATCCCGTTTGGTACCGCTAGGATGATAAGGGTTAATAAGATTAATAAAGTTTTTGGGAAGTTAAACGAGCTCTCAGTATATTTTGAACGTGAATCTGAAAATCTAATTCACTCTAATCATCCGATTGGCCATTAAATGACAAATATTTAGATGCTGCAGAGAATCTAACCTCATATCCAACAACATGAATAATAACCATGTTTACATATCCAGGAAATTATGTCCTTCTCTCTCTGTGCCCATTTGAATGTGTCAGAAAAGGGTAAAGAATGGGGCGAAAATCGGACGTCGCTGCTTCCCTCAATCTGTCATTTCCCCATAAATACGTTCTATCGGGCACCTGGCACAGAGAGAGAAGGAAATATTCATGGAATGTATTAGTGTTCCTGCATTGGTTTTTAGGACATCTTGAGTCATCTAGTTTCCAACGGGAAACGGACCCAATGTTACTGTTTGTGTTTATAAAATGTCACAGTTACTTTGTAACTGTAATTTCCACGAAATTATATCCACTGGTTTTTAATTTAAAAAAATTAAAATGAGAAAATGATTGAAACGCCATCACATGGAGTTATGCCCGTTCGAAACTAGAAGGTTCGTCTAACCCTTTAAACCCGGCACTATTACAAACCCTCCTCACAGATTTTTTATCAATCTGAATGAATAGAATGAGCTTTTCTCGTTTAGTTTTATGTGCATAGTGATTTTTTTAAAAATACATTTAAAACCATGTTAATTTGGTGGTACAAAACCGCCGGTAGACAAAGGGTTAACAGAGATTTTAATGCGCAGCTTCATTTTACTCACGAGGATGTGAAATCCGTCTATCTCTCAAAACCTGCAATCGACTGTAAAAATGATGTCTTTCTCATTACTCTTATCAGTTCTCTTTTTTTCCTATGAAAATATTCTTCTAGATTTTCTCCGACTAATTTTTTTCTTGTTTCTTTTGTTTTAGGTAAGTGTCAATCCAGTTTTCTATCCGATGGGAAATAAAGGGCTTCCTAATGAGTTTGACGGTGTAAGCTAAACTACGTGCTACCCTCACAGGCTGTAATATTCTGTAATCTTTGTTGAATCGGTGCAGAGTCACCTAGTCCCTATATGCAGAGAGTTAAGACAAGAGGGTAGTCAACTACTGATTGGTCGATGAGTTTTAGGCTCTACGTATGGATGCCGTCATTGGATGCGATTTTGCACTTTTGTTTACAATCGCAGTTGTTTACCAACGGTATTTTGCGGATAAGAGTTACTTTTCGACGAATCTGTTAATTTTAATCATGATACGCCTCAAGAATGTCTATCAATCCCAAAAGAATCTTTCAAAGCGTAAATAGGTGTCGATCCACAAAAGCAGTAAAATATTACATCGTTAGAAACTCAGCGGCGCTGTAATCTTTGCAGTGGACGAAAACGCAACAACGGCCCTCAGAATGTAAACAAATAAATGTGCAAAATCGCATCCAATGGCCGCGCCCATGGTTTCATTTGTCTTAACTCTCTACTTACAGGGACTCTATAGAGTCACCATACCCCTTTCATTGATATTTTCTGTTAGATTACAAGTATTTCATTTTTGGCCAAACGGGGTGCAGAAAATGGCCCCAAATGCGGGAAAGTTCTTTTCAGACCCTTGCACTCGCCCCGTTCATCAGAGACTTAACTTAAGGTCAGCGTTTAGTTCCATATTCTGCCACCACAAGAAGATACGTTCTTTAAATGGGGGAAAAAAAATAATGGTAAACGCCAATAAATGAAAAAAAAGGGCTTCGTCGAAGCCTCGGAAGAATCTAAAGAATATTTTAGTACAAGCAGTATGCTGAAATGTTACGAAATAAGCGTAAAACTATTGAATTTCGTAAACCTTCCTTTATCGGCCACTGGCGTCATGGCGTCTTCTGGGGGATTTCCTAAATTCAATAGTTTCACGCTTTTATTTCGTAACATTTTAGCATACTGTTGGTAGTAAAATGTTCCTTAGATTGCTTCCGAGGCTCCATCGAAGCCATTTTTTCCATTTATTTGCGTTTACCATGATTTTTTTTTTCTTCTGCATTTAAAGAACGTATCTTCTTGTGGTGGCAGAATATGGAATGGGTCTGTTGCGTACTTTTGCTACATCAATATAACTCATTGTTTCTAACGTAAAATTCCGCGAAAAGAACGATGCGCACATTAAAAACTTTCAAAATCCACTCATTAATTCAGAAAATATCTTCCATTTCAAACAGCCCGCGCTACACTAGACACTATATCACCGACTTATAACTACGTAGATGGAACCATATCGTTTATGTAAACATGAACAGAACTTACAAACATTGGAATTTTTCGTTTAGATGCGTTCATTTCTTATATTATTTTGTAATCTTTGATAAACCGAAAAAAACCAGACAGCAAATGCAGCCAATTATTCATGTATTTAGAAGAAAATTCCATCATTTTGTAGTTACGATGTTGTTTACTTAAATATGCACGGTGGTTCCGTCTATGTACAAGTATACCAATAGTGTCTAGTGTAGCGCGAGCTGTTTGAAATTGAAGTGATTTCCTGAGTTAATGAGTGGATTTTTAACGTTTTTAATGGGGCTATTGCACACTTTTGCTATAAGCGATTTAATAGTCGATTATGGCGTAAAAACCTCAAAAAATAACGATGGTGGCACTATAAACTTCCAAAATCCACTCCTAAACTCAATAAACGCAGTTATTTGCACGAGCGTAATGGTGGCCGAAGGCACTAACAATGGGAGATTCCTATCTTAATTTCGTCACTCTTTCTATGCTGACAAGGATGATTCACAGAGTAATATTAGTCATCAGAGTGATGATCCACATCCGATGAATGGTACCGCAACACCAAGTGACACCGGTGTCAAATGAAAGTAGTCTCTTATTGGTCACTTCTTGATGGAGTTTCAGAATTGTTAGATGGGAATATCCCATTGTTAGTACCTTCGGCCACCATTACGCTCGCGCAAATAACTGCGTTTATTGAGTTCAGGAGTGGATTTTGGAAGTTTTTAGTGGTGCCATCGTTATTTTTTGAGGTTTTTACGCCATAATCGACTATTAAATCGCTTATAGCAAAAGTGTGCAATAGCCCCATTTGCGCATCGTGATTTTCGCCGAATTTTACATAAGAATCAAGGTTCTATATTGTTGTAACAAAAGTATGCAACAGACCCATTAAACGCAGAGGATCCACCTTAGGATGTCCATTTATATAGATGTCCATCATGGCTACTTCCTTGGTTTTTTTCAAAAGTACGTTCAAGAAATCCCCTCTATTCTCTATAGTCCTATAGCTCGTTGTGATCACCGGTCACCAACTCACCGGTCACACTACTCATTGAAGTGCGAAGAGGACGATTTGGCCTCTGTTCAAGTGAACCGCGATTTCAAGACTTCAAGAGTCCCGTATACATATAATACACTGGAAAATAGATTATACAGCCGAGCGCACACAGGCAACGGGCAGGCAGCTCTCCGAAGTCTCTGCTCTCTTTCTTGCCTTAAATAGAAATTTGATTTGAGCCTACGCGAGTGTAAGTTCATTTTGATTGGCGCGTGCCCGCGTGCTTTGCTCTACTCATATTGTACCGCGCGGCGCACCTTGGTCTGATGACAGTGTCAAAAAGTGGCCAAAAATCAGAAAGTCACTGTCTTGAGGAGAGAAGGAGGTCCCAAATGATTTTTTTTTTTTTTTTTTTTTTTTTTTTTTTTTTTTAATGTTATTTGAAAGAGGACGTTCTCAGCTTCAAAATGATATGATACATTGTATAGTTTAGAAAAAAAATCAATTTTTTATAAATTTTTGAAGTTGAGGAGTCCTTATCAGGTCAGCTGATTTTTAGTTTTTTCTTTTTGGGATACTGCAAAACCTGTTTTTTTTTGTTTTTTTTTTACCTTTTGGTGCACTTTTCTCAAGAACTAGTTATGCTATTTTCGTGAACTTTTTTTTTTAAATTTTCCTCAGAAAAAGCTCTATTAGTGGAACTAGGATATTCTGTGTAACTCCTTTGCTTTTTTTTATAGACATTCACAAGCTCAAAAAAAAAAAGTGAAAAAATCAACCAAACTTCCAACTTTAAAAAAAAAAAAGTTTTCAATTAATTTTTAAAATCCTACTTCCACTTATAGTCAACACTCATACACAACTTCATGCAAAATTGCAGCCTTGTAGGTCAAATAGTTCCTGAGAAAAGTGCACCAGAAGTGAAGCATATTTAACATTGTTTAACATAGGACCTCCTTCTCCCCTCAATATTCCATGGACGAATACAGGAGTTTGTCTGTCTCTCTCTCTCTCTACTCCCATTTGAATACATGCATTAGAGAAGGACGGAGATAGGGACTAAAGTCATGCGATGGTCCTCCGCTATCCTTTTCTAACACATATGTTCAAATGACCAGAGAGACAGAAAGACATTCTGTATCAGCCCATGGATTTATTCTGTCATTTACAATAACTTTCAATATTAATTTTAATTACAGAGAACGCTTCTTTCTATTGATTTAAACCAGTAAATGTCAATGGTAGGTTTTTTATTTAGCCTGATGGTGATTCTTGAGCGTTTAGTGACGATTTCTGCCACCAGAGCGCTACCGTTCGATTAATGTCAAATTACAGGCCGAAAGTAATTTATATTTAAGAAAACGGAGTGTCGGTTACTAGATAATCATCTGAAAAACGTCTCGGCAATAACTGCAGAACTAAGGCTGAAAGTACCAAAAACTGAATTTTCGCATTTCGATACTAGTATCGATTTGCGATATTCCATTTGTTGGTACTTTCAGCCGTATTTTTGAAGTTATTCACGAGACATTTTGCAGAGACAATCTTTAGATGATTATCTGGTAACCGACACTCCGTCTTCTTAAATACAAATTACTTTCGGCCTGTAATTTGACAATAATCGATCGGTATAGCGTTCTATGGCAGAAATCTGCGCTAAACGCTGAAAAATCACCTTAATCTGTCATTTATTAAAAAGAACTTTCCGTATCAATTTTAATTACTGAGAACAATTCTAATTATTAATTTAAACCATTAAATGTCAATGGTAAGTTTTGTATTAACCCTCTAAGGGCCAGGTTTGTTCAAAAGGAAGCCATTCTTCCGTCTATACAGGGAAGGTAGTTAACTGTTCCTACACGGGGGAGTTGGAATTGCCTATACGGCGATTTGAAGGCGCCCGGACCAACCTTATATTGTAAGTGTTTTCATTGATAATCGAGTTTATACTGAATGAAGACTGAAACAATGTAAAGTAGACTAGAGGAGAAAAACGAGTATACACGGGTTTGGTCCATAAAGGGTTAAGCCGAATAGGTGGAAAACGATGACTTTTTTTTTCAACGATTTTCTATTTTTTTTCTATCTTTGACCATAGTGCGATGGCTCGGCGCGGCTTGCGCGCTCGGTGTGGCCTCGACTGACAACCCATCAAGCGTTATACATACCCCCATGAGCTAGGGTTTCTGAGTGTCTGTTCTGACACTTTCAGATGACGCAATCCCTGAGGCTCGATTCGTATCACGCTCCGTTCATCGTTCGAGTCCCTATCCGATAATTGCGGCTTCTGTAATTTGGCAACCATGCTTTTTGCTACGTAAACCTTTTCCCAAGTGGAAATTTATGGGGGGGGGGGTGGTGGTCTAAATAAACTTCCTTAAAATCGATTGCTTTACGTAGGTTTAACCATGGGCGGATACAGGGAATTGTCTTTCTCTCTCTCCTTCCATTTGAACTTATGCGTTAGAAATAGATAGCAGAGGGGGCCATCACGTGATTTTGGCCCCCTCTTCTGTCCTTTTCTAACGCACGTTTTCAAATAGAAGGAGAGAGAGAAAGACAATTCCCTGTATCCGCCCATGGGTTTATTTGGTTAAAAGCAAGGATGCTACCTTGCAGGAACCGCCACTGAAAAAGCGCTGCACTGAAAAAACAGCTATAATCATAATACCAGATTCTAGGCATATTACCAGAAGCACAACGATATTTGAACGGCAAGAAAGTCTCGTACTTTGACCGTATAACTCCAGTGATAATATACCAGAATATGGTCTTGGAAATAGAATTTTTTTCCAAAAAATGTTCAAGAACTATGGTACAAACACTAGAATTCTGGTAATCATACTATTCCTTACATAGGTTCACATATTGTCATGTTTCTGGTAATTTTTTTTTTTTTTTTTTTTTTTTTTTTTCAGTGTAGATTGTCTTACTGTGACGTTATAATTGTTATACAACAATGCACCGATCGTTCTATAGTAATCATAGGCAAAAATAATGAGAAAAAAACCTTCGCGGTGGATAGACCGTTGCATTCTAAGTAGTCTAAAATTGACTATATTTTCTCTAGCACACCTGTCTGAGATCTTCAAAAAGTGACAAAAAATCAAATCTCATCAAATTATCAATTATAAACTTTCAAGTTCAATTTTAATCACATAAAACACTTATAATGTGTAATCTAAACCTAGAAATGCCACTTGATATAGTTTTAAATTGAGCTGAAAAGGCCGAAAACAAAGATTTTTGAAGATTTTTTTCTTCTGATTTTTTGCCAATTTTTTTTAGTCTCAGACCGCCTTAGACCATGGCGCTCTCTGGTTTGATTTTCGAACCCCACAAAGATTTATTTTTAAAAATCCAAAAGTTGACTGTGTTGGTCGCGATTCCGCTTCAAGTTTCACAATCATATTGTTCAAGCCTATTCTTTTCATTTCGATCGGTATGGAAGAGGTTGAAATTTGCAGCGCAAGTTTAATTTATTTTGGCATCCTATTTCGTCCATGTCATCTGGAGGCGCAGGCGGTGACAAGCAGTTTTTCTCGATTTCCGGAAATGAATGTGATCAATCCGGTCGGACGGCTGGACGCTCTCTTCTCAATTTTGCGCCGCGCATTGGAAAAAAACTTACTGATTCGTTAGCCAATGATCAGCAGAGTAACTTGCAAATGGTTCTGTTGCACATCTTTGCTACAAGCGATTTAACATGGTTCGTGGTGCCTTGTAAAGTCCTTGAATATCCTTGAAAAGATACCCTGCTGTGACAGTATTTCTCTTTCATGCAATCAGAACTTACGTCGCCCAAAAACGTGTTTCCTTGTTTTTAATGAAGTGATTTCTCTCAGTGTACACTTTAATATAATTTTAAAATTGGTTTTAAAATCGTTTAAACGATAGTTTTTGATCAACGGGGTTCTGAAAATTTCTGATTTTAAATCACGAAATCGTACATTTCTTCCCTGTGTGTACCGCGTTTTGATCGTTCAAAAGAATTTGCTGATCATCGAAGATCGCGGTTTGTGAAGAGGTAGCTCTATAATGCAGCTCTCACAGCTGAGACGACATTGCGTGAAACGAGAACCTTTATAGATACAAAATGACCGATGACAATATTTAAAGAGCGAACATTTGTAATTGTAAACGCGTGCATTGAAGTAAGTAGTACACATGTATACTGTATGTAAAATTGACTTCCATACCTCCCAGTTCCCTGAGGCAACTTTTGCCGTGGGTGGGAAAATATCACCCATGAAGATTCTCGCTAGTAATTCAAGAAGGAAAGAGCGGCCGTAATATTATGCGCCGACATGACCAATCGACGGTTTCACTGCGTGACGTCACGATCAAAATTCGATTCAAATAAATCGTCGGTGTTTTTACAAAGAGACTTGAGTCAGTACAACGTACCTCAAAATCTTGTGGGGGGGGACATTATAATCGGGCCGTGTATATAGCTGTATACGATCACCACTTTGTAAGATGTCAGCCTTTAACGGAGTGGCGAAGCGGGATGTTTGGTAACAATGCATTTTCTCTATTTAAATTCACCAAAAAAGTCGAACGTTTTAGTAATCGGCGATGACCAGGCATTTCGACCTTTCTAATGTGTTTAAATAGGAAACGTAAAAAAGGAACGTTGCCAAATTGCACGCCTCGCCACTGCGTTTACGTCTCTTTAGACTGACCGCTTCTTCTCCCTCTCTCTCCGTTTACCCCCCTTTGGGTCACCCCCCCCCCCCTTTGGTCGACCCCCGGAGGTAAATCTCGGGTGACATGAATATAAACGAGAGTTCCTTGACCCCTCGGATAAAAGGTAACTTACCCACGCGACACTAAAAAGAATGGGGGTTATTATAGAAAGAGAGAGAGAGAGAGAGAGAGAGAGAGAGAGAGAGAGAGAGAGAGAGAGAGAGAGAGAGAGAGAGAGAGAGAGAGAGAGAGAGAGAGAGAGAGAGAGAGAGGAGAGAGAGAGAGAGAGAGAGAGGTCCGGCTGATTTGGGTACGTGATTTTCCGGAGGGTAGCCCCTTCAACCTTATAGATGATAAATTGGTAAAAAAAAATTCCATTTCTGATTTTCGCACCTTTTCGTGACGAGTTTAGACCATTGTTTGACGTCCCAAGACGTTCATCGCCCATTTCCTTCGCCGGGATTTTTTTTTGTTTTTTTGTTTTTTTTTTTAGTACTGGACGATCAAGATTTTCTTATAATGCATTTTTCTCAAAAATGGGGCAGTTGCAAGGGTCTGAAATTGTGTGTTTTTTATCGAGAAAACGATAGTACTTGATGAGCTGAGAAGAATGGTGCCTTTGGTTTTTTCCAAAGTGTCCCGGTTTTTGAGATAAGCACTTGTAAAGTTGCAAAAAAAAATCGTGTGCGTAGTGACGTCACCACACGGAATTCCCATTTAAAGCATGGGCGCCCGCAGAAAAATTTCCAAGGGGGGGGGGGGGGGCAAAATTAATTGTTGAACCTCAATGGAAGGTCTAGGAGACACCCCCCCCCCCTCCTCCGGGGGAATAGGGAAAACTTTTATTTTTCATCCGAATGGTGTAAAATTACTTAGCCATAGTAGGTGCATCAAAGAATAGTAATAATGTTGACCTGTTTGATATAATGGATAAAGGGACAGCAAACGAAAATGATATTTAGGAAAATGTTTAATTCTACTATTCCTTGCAAACAATGAGTTAAAATTACAAAATAAACAAATAATGAAGTTTGTTAACAATTTCTCCTTTGATTAACACTGCATTTTCTTTTTTTCTTTCATTTTTTACCGCGTTATTTTGACTTTTCTGAATTTCAGGGGGGAAGTGCCCCCTCTTGCCCCCCGCTGCGGGCGCCCATGATTTAAAAAGCAATGTATTTTGGGCCAAAATCTTATCTCCGGAACAATGGGAACTTAATTAGAAACCAAAGGCATCTTTGTTCTCAGCTCATCAAGTACTTACATTCATTTTCTTCATAAAAAAACACAACAATTCAGACCCTTGCAACTGCTCCATTAGATGTTGTTGACTTGCATATCTTTCTTTCACGGAACGATTCATTTGTCTCATTCACTTATTTTCAAAAGACCCATGCAACTGACCTAAAATGGAGGCTGAGAAACCATTCTCGGGATTCCTCTCAGGCCCAATGTTCCGTAGTTCAAAACTTTTGAGGCTAGCATCGGAAATTGTTGACAGGTGAACCGGGACGTCTTCGTCGCGTCAATGTCAACACGACCGGCGACCATAGCCGTAGCCAGGATATTGTCTCTCTCTCTCTCTCTCTCTTAGCCCATTTAAACGCAGATGTTAGAAAAGGATGGATATAGTGGCTGTCACGTGACTTCGGCCCCTCTTTCTGTCCTTTTCTAACACATGCGTTCAAATGGGCTAAGAGAGAGAAAGAAAATATCCTGCGGCTGCGGCTATACCGGCGACCGCATGTTGTCTCCGAAGACCGAAGACCGAAGACCGCACGGATTAAGCTTCGCTTAATGCGGTGTAAAGTTTCCCGAAAAGTATATACAATCCGGCTGCAGCGCGATCGTTGACTATAATAAAATACAATAAATTTACAGGATTACAGATCACAGATCATCGCGCACTCCTGCTCATCGCGTGAAGCGACGCGCGCGCCGTCATCGGCACGCTCATAAAATAATAACGTCGTGACGCCGCCGATGGATGGTGGCTGTGGCGGTGTTGGATGCATTCGTCTGCTGTGTTGCCAGATTGTCAGTGGTAGCTCGTGAAATATGATTTTTGATTTGTCCATCCATGTCTCATCCGTGTGTTTCATTGTCGAAAAGAATCGATATTCGAGGAGATTGATTGGATTAATGTCGAATTGCAGACCGAATGAATGCCTATTGTGTTTCAGAAAACGAGTGTTAGATACCTGCGGGCCGATCATTTACTTTATCGTTAAACCGATCGTTAAAACTGTCTACAAGCGATGCTATTGACCGAAAATTGTAAAACTTGACTGTTGCTATGGTAACCATCGTCAAGAGTCTCGTTTTATAAAGGATATTCATGAGTAACCTTTTAAAAGTGGGCATTATGACGATGGTTACCATAACAACGGCTAAGTTTTACAATATTCGACCAATAGAATCACTCATTCACAGTCTTAACGATCGGTTTAACGAAGAAGTAAATGATCGGCCCGCAGATAACCATCTGAAGACTATATCTCTGCTAAATATCTTGAGGCCAAAAGTTTACCAATAAACGGAATATATTCTGTTTTGCGATTTATCGCATTTCGAGATCGCATAGGGAGAATCGATTATTGATATTAATTTTTTCTTCTTCATATTTTCAGTCTTGCTTTTGAAGCTTTTGACCAAACATTCTGCGAAGTTTTTCTTCAGGTCATTATCTATGTACTATGACTTTCAAAAGAAAGTACCCTGGTTGAAAAACTTACTGTTAAATTTTTCCTTTATTTTCAATGAAAATGTCGATTTTTCAAGACATACTTTATAAGAGGCGTTCTGATTAGTCCTGAAGCACTTGAAAACCGCGGAATTGTTTAAGATTTCCAAGATTTAAAAGAGTAAAAATTTCGAATTCGGTATTTTCTTTTGAAAGCCATAGTACATACCTGACACTCCGTTTTTTTTATGGTCAATTCATTTTGGCCAGTAATTTGACATTAATCGGCCGATGTATCGCTCTAGGTCCAAAAATGTTCAGGACAAACGGCCATTGTTCTCTAACGTTAGATGGAGTCTAAACCAATCATGAGCAAGAATCCGCTACTTGGTGTGAAGAACAAGGGACCGTCCGTATCAGACATTTCCCCCCCGATGTTTTCGACAACAGAAAATAACTGATGTAAAACAAAGTAAAGGGAAAATTGACAAAAGTACCTTCACTGAAAAAAATAAAGATAGTTAAAAAAGTACAGAACAAAATGATTTGCTAAATTAACCTATAATGTTATTAAATCAACGCAACTCAAATGCTAAATCAGCAATTCATTTTGTTAGCTTAACAACTAACTTTGCCCAACCAGCACATTAAATAGTAAAAATAACAATTTTTATGCTGGAATAACAAATTAGTAAGTAAAATCAGCAATTTATTTTGCTGATATATATATAACAAGCTGAATTGTTAGATCAACTAATTGGGTTAAGTTCTGTACTTTTTTAACTATTTAAAATTGCTAAATTGACAATGTCTATTTTGTTAAAAGAACACTATTATGTGGTTGATTTAACAAGTATTTCTGTAAACTCAACAAATAAATTGTTAACTTAACAGAAAACCCTGGTTGATTTAGCAACTTTCAATTTTTGTTAAATCAGCAAATTTTGAATTTTTGCTTTAACAATTGATTTTTTTCAGTCTTGATTATAATAAATTTGCGTAGAGATGAAACACCGAAACAGCAAGGGCTAGGTCATGGTGCAGCCGATAGAAGTCAGAATACAGATGAGAAGAGAGTCAGAATACAGATGAGAGATGAGTGAGTGCATGAGGACAGTACACGAACCAAATAAAACTCGAAGAAATAAAGATGAGAAAACCTAGTCAGGGCCCTGGTCATACTGATGCTGAAACCGGCTCTTTAATACTGAAGAGTCACCCTAAGTGCCCAACTAGCAAGCAAATACAGCTAACCGGAACGCAGAAGACGCAGCGAAATCGAGGGTGGGGCAAGGGTGAAATTTAAAAATCTTATGAAACTTGGTATAAAGGGATTCAAATTTCTCTACACACTGACAAAAAAAAAATCGCTGAATTAGTAAAAAGTATGGACACCATTTTAAAAACTGCTAGTTTAACTATTTCAAATAGTTAAAAAATAGTTGAACTAACACGACACGGAGTTAACTTAACTAATTTAAATAGTCAAACTAATAGTATTTTTAAGTGGTGCCCTTACTTTTAAGTATAAATTAGTTAAATTCAGCACTTTTTTTCCAGTGCACCATTTGGTAACACGGTAAGTTGACGGATATCGAGGTGTGAACGTGTGAACTAGGCCTGTGTGAACTGTGCAGTGTGCATGCGTCCGCTAGAAAGACGATTTATTTATCTGGCATCTGGTTGAATGGAAATTATTTAATAGGCATTTATTTGTCTATAACCAGCTGGCTGACTGAATGGTTGGCTCGCTTGGCGGGGCGCATGGCGCTCATAAGTGAGTGAATCCTTGATAACCTTTGCCCCGTTGAAAATTTGATCCTTGATGTCAGGTTGTTCCGAAAAAGAGTGGATTTTCTTCAGACTTGGGCAAATGTGACTCCAAGCCCCGAGGTTAAATTTCCGAGTACTTTTATTATTCAATCCGACTCACCGATTAAATTTTTTAATCAGGATTTGAAAATTTTTCAAACCGTTATTAAATGATGATCCGGATTTTTTATTTTTTTTTTCTTCTCAAAAATTAAGGATAACCTTGTTCAATCATACAAAGTGTGTGACCGAAAATATGATCTATTTTTTGAAAAATCAGCGTATATAGATTACACTAAAATTGGAGTATGAAAACTGGCCTCTTCCCGAGTACACAAAATGCGTACTGTATACTCGCGGAGAGTCAGATCTAATACTGAAAGTCAAGGTAGAGATGAAACCAGCGAGCTGATCATTTACTTCATCGTTAAACCGATCGTTAAGACTGTCTACGAGTGATTCTATTGGTCGAATATTGTAAAACTTAGCCGTTGCTATGGTAAACATCGTTATAGTGTCCGTTTTTTAAAGGTTACTCATGAATAACCTTTAAAAAATGGGAACTGTAACGATGGTTACCATAGCAACGGCTAAGTTTTACAATTTTCGACCAATAGAATCACTCATACACAGTCTTAACTATCGGTTTAACAATGATGTAAATGATCGGCCCGCAGGTATGTGCCAGTAGCGGCTCGTGCAATCTGGCAACAGTGCTATTTTACCATTTAAATCTGTGCTAAAAGATCGATTCTAGGTGAGGCACAGCGCCTCACCAAAGAATCGATTATTTTACATAGGTTTAAATGGAGGGAGTCCATTGTTGCCACATTGCACGAGCCGCTACTGGTATGTGCAGTTTGATTCCCGCGAGGGAATGGGATTTTCAAACGTTGTTGATCAGCTTACGCAGCCAATTTTCTCCCATAATATTAACATGGGAATTGACCAGCCTACGTCATCGCCCGATAGCGATCCAGAAACCCTAGTGGTGAATATCGCGCATTGGACATACCTTTGTTTTATCTACCTTAACTGAAAGTACTTGACAGTTCAACTATTTGCCCCTCTCTAATTTTCTATGCCACAGGCCGATCTTTGCTGTATTCAAGGCTTTGAATGAATTGGATTGAGATCTGACAGCGGCGCGGCGGCGGTGCTCTATTGTCGTTTGATCCTATTCAGAAAGCTCGATTCTAGGAGAGGCACAGATCGATTATTTTGCATTGGTTTAAGTAGAGAGAATTATTCGTTGTTGCCACATTGCACGCGTCATCACTGAAAAGATGAGGTCGGAAAGATGCAGGTGTTTAGCAGAAACGCAACCGTAGAGAGAGAGAGAGAGAGAGAGAGAGAGAGAGAGAAGAGAGAGAGAGAGAGAGAGAGGAGAGAGAGAGAGGGAGAGAGAGAGAGAGAGGGAGAGGGAGAGAGAGGAGAGAGAGAGGAGAGGGAGAGAGGAGGAGGAGAGAGGAGAGGAGAGAGAGAGAGAGAGAGAGAGAGAGAGAGAGAGAGAGAGAGAGAGAGAGAGAGAGCTCCTCTATCTCTCTTTTTCCTCTATTAAAAATGCGTAAGTTATATACAAGGATAGACAAAGGGTTTTAAATCCCATATTTCTATCCTTTTTCTACAAAATCAGAAGCGTATCCTAGAAATTGTCTTTCCCTCTCCCTTCCTCACTCTCTCTCTATCAACAAATCTAGCGCATGAGTTCGAAAAGGATGGAAAAGAAGACCTATCAAGTGACTACCCATTTATCTGTCCTTTTCCAACCCGCACGTTCAAATGAGAGGAGAGAGAGAAGCGCAAAGTCCTGGGATCCGCTTCTGGTACTATAATGTGCGCCACGTTGCAACTCTGAACGGTCGGTGGACGGTGATGGTGATGAGATCATCAAAGGACCCGACTCCCGACCGGACCGCGGACTCCAGTGCAATGCTCTGACAGTGATGCCACAACCTCACGGATTTTCCCATGCGCTCTTCTCTCTCTCTCTCCTCTCTCTCTCCCCCCCTCTCTCTCTCTCTCCTCTCTCTCCCCCCTCTCTCTCTCTCTCTCTCTCTCTCTCTCTCTCTCTCTCTCTCTCTCTCTCTCTCTCTCTCTCTCTCTCTCTCTCTCTCTCTCTCTCTCTCTCTCTCTCTCTCTCTCTCTCTCTCTCTCTGAATGCCCATTATTGAACTCATACGTTAGGAAAGGACAGATATAGGAGCTGCATGAAATTACGATAGCCCCCTCACTCCATCCTCTTCTAACACATCTGTTCTTATGGGCAAAGCGAGCGAGCGAGAATGAAGGAGAGAGGGGAATGGAGGGAGAGAGGGGGTGATTGGGTGGGTTGGAAGAAGGGTGAGAGGGAGGGAGGGAGAGAGAGAAAGGGAGAGGGAGAGAGAGAGAGAGAGAGAGAGAGAGTGAGTGAGTGAGTGAGTGAGTGAGAGAGAGATTTAGCCCATCAGCTGCAGTCTGGCAACGCTGACTAAATGCACGGAGCACAAGAAGTGGTGCAGACATCACTGACATCAGACATACCAGTCGCGCAGCGATCATCAATCCAAAGCGATGCGATACTATAGGCCGGCCGGCCGTTCAACGATCATCAGGGGCACCGCACTCCGGTGGGGGGGGGAGGAGAGGGGGCTTAAAGGCCGTTCGTAAGTCCGAGACGAAATATTGGGTCTCCGAAGATGACATGCTCGCAGAATTGCTAATTTGAGACCGGAAAATTGGCGATCGATTGAGAGTGAGAGAGTGAGTGAGAGGGGCCCAGTGACCAGTGTGGACTGTGGAAGCTGCGAAGCTCACTTGTCTCCCGCCCTCTGGCTCACCTCTCCCACCCCCTCCCCCACCTTCTGCGAGTTAAACCCCTTGCACGCATAACTCGTTTTTATAGAACAAGTTTCCCAAATTAGGTAACAATCCACTCCTGGCAAGAATTTTACGCTAGACCGCTAAAATGAGTGGTCACATTTATTCGGAACTCCTCTCTTTCTCTTGAACCTTTATTCGCCCCACCCATCGCCAACCCCCCCCCCCTCACTCCTCTGACCCCCTCCCTCATCCTGCAGGAAACACTCGTCCAGACGCGTACTCCCGTCGCGTGGTGTGACGCAACAATCGAGTTTTCCGCGGAAGGACCGGCATAAATTTTTTAAGGTCATTGTGCCAGTGATGTAAACAGTGATGCACGACAGTAGTGCACCGAGAGTTTCTTCATTTCTCTCTCTATTTTCTCCATTAAAAAACGTATGTTAGACAAGGATGGACAACGGGATAAAACACCGCCTCTTTCTGTCCTTTTCCTTCTTATACATTCAAATGGGAAATGAGAGAGATGGAAGAGATCCTGGTTGCGCCAGTGGTCAGACGTGGAAATCGACGCGTAACTTTACATCAGAGTATAGGTAAATTCAAAGCGCATCAGAGGATATACGTTCAGTTGGAGGAAACGGAAATTCTCATCGATTCAGACCAACGATATATGACCTGTTTCTTCTTCTTCGCTAATTTTCCTGTTTGGCGTTGAGGTCCATCATTTTCGTCTCATACTCATGCAATGTTTCAATCATTTTTTACTCCATTTGAATCTATAGCAATGTTTTAATTGACTGCTGCTTCACTAGCGAATCGATTATTACATAGAATCAAATGGAGGGGAAACATTAATTGTTGTCAACAATCCAAACGGCTCAGGAAGGGAAAAAACAAATACAGTAACTCCTCAAGCACCCCACTTATATGTGTACGGAGAACGGCTCAAAAATAGTGAGAAAACAGGATAGTCAAAAACAGAAATAATTCATCATATATTTTTCAACACCCCCCCCCCCCCATTTGAACCCACGGATCGCCCATGGTTGTTCAATGGGTCTGTTGCAAACTTTTGCTACAACGATAAACAGTGTTTCATCGTAGGTAAAATCGCCCAAAAAGTCCATTGGTGGCATCAGAAAGTCATAAAATGCGATAATAAACTCACAAGAGACGTTTAATGAAATCCAAGATGGCGGTAAAATATCGAGCAATCTGCATGCATGCACCTTTAACGTCCAAGGATTGCCAACGTTGACAACCTCACAGCTTCAGAGGTTATGTGTTTATTTACTTTGTGATTGGGTGTGATCGATATTGTGAGGTTGGCTATCCTTGGATGTTCGTAGTGCTTGAATACAGGTTGCTCGATATTTTACCGCCATCTTGGATTTCATTAAACGTCTCTTGTGGGTTTATTATCGCATTTCATGACTTTCTGATGTCACCAATAGTCTTTTCACGCGATTTTACATGAGATTGAACACTCTATAGCGCTGTAGCAAAAGTTTGCAACAGACCCATTGGCTGAACTTTCGTAGACACTGGGGAAAAAAATCCAGAAGCATGACGATGTGTGAACCAACGTTAGGGATGATCCAATTACCAGAATTCTAGTGTATGTACCATAGTTCTTGAAAATCTTGAGGAAATTCTAGTTCTTTAACCCTTTATGTCATGGTGGTATGCCTGTCATTCCCCTTTTGATAAAAAATTCTTTTGCACAGCCACGGTGGTATGAATGTCCTACCGCATTATGGATGGGTCGGGGGGATGCATAGGAATGCACGGAATGCATAGGGGTGAGATCAAAAAGTAAACAAGAGTCGCAATTGAATGGAAGGCCTGCGTGGCCAACGTAGATAAGGGATCGGAACGCGGGCTGGCCTCTGATTGGCTGCAACGCGTGGAGCTAAAATGTCTTAGGGTATAGGGAAATTAACTCGGGGTTTTCGTTCCGGGACGTTTATCTCGAAACCTGTGCAAAATCGTCTCTACGCAATTTATGCGAGTCGATTTAACAGAATTTTCCGAACAAATTGATAGGTCATAAGTGCCACTTTATTGCAAATTCGAAAAGACTGTTTCAGTTTAAAAGTACGCACTTTAGTGTGATTACATGTTTGGCGTGTGTTTGAGCAGTGTTTGAGTAACTCACTATTGTGAGTACTTTTCAACTGAAACAGTCTTTTCGACTTTGCAATAAAGTGGCACTTATGACCTATCAATTTGTTCGGAAAATTCTGTTAAATCGACTCGCATAAATTGCTTAGAGACGATTTTGCACAGGTTTCGACATAAACGTCCCGGAACGAAAACCCCGTGTTAATTTCCCTATACCCTAAGAAATTTTAGCTCCACGCGTTGCAGCCAATCAGAGGCCAGCCCGCGTTCCGATCCCTTATCTACGTTGACCACGCAGGCCTTCCATTCAATTGCGACTCTTGTTTACTCTTTGGGTGAGATACGTCGTACATTGAATCGGGGTTAGTTTTTAGAATCAGAGATCCCCAAACGGCAATCGATAGGATGTATCGTCCTATTAAGTCAGTCTATATTCAATTATTCAAAACTCATGAATGTTTACGCTTGCCCAAGTAGTAAGTCTAGAAAATCAGAACGTGGCGTCAACTGGCCTGCACGTGCCCCAGGCTCCGCAAGTGATCAGCCAGAGCGTCACGTCTGTCGTCCGTCGCGCCTCCGTCCGTCCTCACAACTTTTAGTTAAGTTGTTCTGGAATATTAGTGCCCGAGTTTTGGGGGGGGGGGGGGGGAGGAGACAAACAGCTCTTAGCTGAATAATGGTAGTCGTACGTTTGTTTACATTTCGTATACACTTCTCTGTGCGCAAGCTTTCGAGAAAAGCCGATGATCTGCGGCTGGCAGAATAGAAGGAGCCGCGGGAATCAGCGTCGACGTGCTGACGCCCTCGCGCTGCAGCGCAACGCTGATCTGTTGCTGTGCCACGACGCGACGCGTCGCTCAGTGGGTCAATTCATCGATAGGAATGGAATTTCTCCGACACAATTTTTATTTTTGTGACTAAAAATAAAGATCATGAACAATAAATGTAACACCAAGCTATACTTTCATAATGCGATATATCGATGTCTACTCCATTTAAAACTATAGGTAAGTATCGATGGTCAGGGGGTGCAATTGAACCCCCGAAAAATCGATACTTTTCTATAGTTTTAAATGAAGTGGACATCGATACGTGTATATCGCTTTTCACGAGCCGCCACTGCTAGAGTGGCTGTCTAATGGGTAAAACCTGCGTAACCATCATTGAGAGTTTTTAGGTTACAGGCTCAAGGCTTAATTTTGTCCATTTATTATATATTCTTATACGTATTTTGGTGCTGCGCATAGCGGATCAAAGCATGTTCCGATCGGCGCGCAATTTGGCAACATCGCATTAAGTCCACATAAACCCATGCCAAAGGTCGAATGTGAAGGTGTTCACCGTACACCTAATGAACACCTAATATTTCGATATTTTTAATGGTTTCTTATGGACGAACTGCAACGTTGCCAAACTAAGATATAATAAATGGACAAAATTATTCACCTTAAACCGAATCCACAAATCCTCCATGGTGGTTACGGAGGTTACACATTGGACTACCACTCTAGATATAAATGTAAAGCTCGTTGATAAATAGCGAGGTATGGGACGATAAGTAGAATAATTGTTCATTTTAGAGCTGAAAATAAGTAAAATAACTTGGTTTTTGCTCAAAAATATCAAAACTATAATGTTTTTAAAGTAAAAAAATAACACTTTTTCTTGTCCGCGCGGAAAAAGCTGTGTTTCGATTCAGTGTGCGACGAGACGCACCAAAATACATGGGAATGAATGAACAAAATTACACCTTAAACCTAACCTAAAAATCCTGCTCCGTGCAGGTGGTTATGCAGGTTTCACTTATTAGACTGCCTTTTTATATAAATGTATAGCTCATCGTTGAAGGTAACTTAACAACGTGTATAATGGGGAAGTTGCAAGGGTCTGAAATGTTGTGTTTTTTATAAAGACAATGATAGAACTTGTTGAGCTAAGAACAATGGTGCCTTTGGTTTTTTCCTAAGTGTCCCGGTTTTGTAGATATACAAGTGTAAAGTGCCAAAGAATTGTGGGCGTAGTGACGTCACTACACGGAGTTCCCATTTAAAAGAACGTATTTTGGGCCGAACTCTCATCTTTGGAACAATGGGACTTAATTAGAAACCAAAGGCATCTTTGTCCTCAGCTCATCAAGTACTTTCATTTTCTTTATAAAAAACACAACATTTCAGACCCTTGGAACTGCCCCATCATGTTAAAGCTTAAAATCAGTCAAATACCGTGGTTTTTGCTCGAAAATATCAATACGAAAATGTTTTTAAAGCAAAAATCATAACACTTTTTCTTGTCCGCGCGGAAATATCTGTGTGTGAACCATAGACATTATAGAAGAAGACTGGCCCCTGCTATCTCTTTGCACGGAGGAAAAGTGAAGCCGGTCTTGGCACGGGCTGATGGGCAGGGCACTTCCCCGCGCGGGGGTATGAACCAATTTAACATTAGCTCTTACGGAGCCTCGCTCTTCAAACCTATTTTAGTCAATTATTTCAGCGAATGACAATATCGAGTCTCACATATGTTATATAGAGTAGTATACCGTACATTTTAACCGAAAATTTGGATCAATTTAAAGCGTCCGTTCTTTAATAATCGAAGTTAACGATCGGTCGGTCATTGTTTACTTTAGCACCCCGTAACCTCTCTGCCGTACTTTCAATCGTAAATATCTAGCGGATAAATTGACCGAAACTTTCGTTTAAGTTCGTCAATCTCAACTTAGGCATAATCTGCATATCATAATAATCTGCGTACTTTTGAAAACTAACCGTAATTAACATTCTTTTTGAAACAGTTTTATGTCTCGGCTCCATAAGCCGCAATGTTAATTTGGTTCATACCCCCGAGCGGGGAAGCCCTGCCTATGACGGTAACCGGCTTCAAATCTCGCCGCTAGGGGCCAGTCTTCTTCTATAATGTCTTTGGTGTGGACTGTGCGACGAGACGCGTTGCAGCATCAGCGCAACATATCGGCTCAGTGCATGGCAGGTGCCGTTAAAACTCATCCCGCACTGGGACTGGGATTCGAACCGGGTTCCGCGGGTATAGTAGTCGCAGTCCCGCTGCTTCCACCAGGATCGGGAGCCTCCTTTGAACCCTTCTCGAGTCCTCCCTGATGCCAGTTTGACTGTTTGTTTATCCGCTCCGTTGACCCAAATTTTCGTGGGAGTGAAGCTGATTTTAAACCGTAGCATTCGTTCTGATGAGTCCTGATGGATATGGAACCCTTGCTTCAGCCAATTGCAATCCGAAGGTGTATCCAGTGGTCTGGTGATCAGCGCTACTGCCCACCAATCCATAGGTTCTGGCACAGAATGATACAATCAGAACGAAAACTCCCATAAGAGCCGATGGAAGCAAGTTTGGAATTTAACGGCACCAATAGGCAACGCTGTGGTCCTATATCCCAACATGGCGGACGAGTGTGATTTATGTTGAAACTCATTTATTTCTGTAAATTCTGGAAAGAAATCTTAGGTTTCCGTCCTCACTTTTATTCTAATGGCATTTCAGAATGAAAATTTCGCGGATCATGTCCTATATTCTTTTTTGACGCGCGAATCCAGATGTAAACATCCTATATTCCAACATGGCGGACGCGAAATGAATTTGCTTCAAAATCTGATAGAGTTTCCGTTTTGATTGTATTATTCTGTGGTTCTGGGTTCGAATCCCAACCGAGAGCGAGGAGATGACACAATGGGGCTCTTGCGAACTTTTGCTACTCGGGATTGAATAGTTGATGCTTGCATAAAAACCTGTAAAAATGACGATGGGTCTATTTCAAAATGTTGCTTCGTCTGTTTTAGAAGGCTGGTGTAAAATCACAAGAAAATAACTCCTCAAAAAGTTTCAAAATTTACTCAAAAACTTTACAGTTTCGCTTAAGCTAACCTCAAAATGTTTGTCGTATGAGCGGTTCGCAATGGGGGAGTCCTATCTATAATATCAGCTTTCTCTGTATGATGAATCCTATTTCTCAGCATTGAAAGTTACGATTAGATGGAACTCTGGGACTTTCCCTTGTGACCAGCTCATTTGACCACCATCTTGGAATGAGCAGTGGCGACTCGTACTATGTGGCAACAATGTGTTTTCTCCATTTAAACCTATGTAAAACAATCGATCTTCAGGAGGTGCAATTGCACCCCCAAGATATCGATACTTTTGCATAAGTTTAAATAGCAAAAAAGCATAGTTGTCAGATTGCACGAGCCGCCACTGGGAATGGGGCAGTTGCAAGGGTCTGAAATTGTGTGTGTTTTTATAGAGAATATTATAGTACTTGATGAGCTGAGAACAATGGTGCCTTTGGTTTTTTCCTAAGTGCCCTGGTTTTCGAGATACACAGTGTTTTGTAAAAAATCATGTGCGTAGAGACGTCACTACGTGGACTTCCCATTTAAAACAATGTATTTTGGGTCAAAATCTTATCTCCGGAACAATGGGACTTGATTAGGAACCAAAGGCATCTTTGTTCTCAGCTCATCAATTACTTCCATTCTCTTTATAAAAAACACAACATTTCAGACCCTTGCAACGGTCCCATTCTATTTAACTCTTTCAGTATCAAGTTTAGCAAGAAAAATTTCCGCGAGCAATAAAGCGGGTAGATAAATATTCCTGCACAGCTGTACTTGTTTTGGCCTATATCGTCAATTGAAGGCGTTCCACGAAAGCTTCTTTTGGATTGTTCACTATTCAACGTTCCTTCGTCGTCAAAACAACGAGATAGAACCGTGTGAAAAGTATGAAAGTAAAACGAACGTATACGGGGTTGGTCCATTTCAGATTTAACACTTTCACGGGAAGTGGTACGCATGTGTACCGTTTTAACATGGGATGCAATGGAACTTATAATTGGACTTTTTTTCAAAAAGTTGAGTGACCCATCAAAGTTCTTAGAAAATTGTCCTCTTTTGAACGCGGTCTAAAAAAAAAAAAACATTCTCAAAAATCTCAAATCCCAAAATGCGTGCATGAAAGGGTTCGTATTTATGAGTTTGGGGCTCACTTTAGGATTTTTTTTTCGATGCTCCGCAAACTTTTAATTTACTATCAATTATTTGTCGAACGTTCCATTTGACAACATCGCTGAATCCCATTCATTGGAGAATCGTGACTGCTCTGTGTGCCATCAGATATGTGGACAATATCTGCATTCTCTGCAGCAGTTTCATATACTCAGTAAAAGCTATTCTCGGTATACTCAGTACAGTACAGTACAGAAGACTCACAATCAGTAACATCATGCACAATGTCGGTCGTCGCGCGACGCGACGCAACGCGACGCCACCGTCAGCGCGTCTCGATCATTGTCATCTTTCTGGAGAGAGACCCAGTGTTGCCGATCCACCACTATTTTTATGATCGTCACGTCTGTAACAGAGTCATAATTTCAAATCAGGCCAATGGGTCTGTCGCAAACTTTTGCTGCAGCGCTATGGAGTGTTCACTCTTATGTAAAATCGCGTGAAAATTCCATTAATGGCATCAGAAAGTCATAAAATGCAGTATAAAACTCACGAGAGACGTTTAATGAAATCCAAGATGGCGGTAAAATATCGAGCAACCTGTATGCATGCACCGCGAACATCCAAGGATAACCAACCTCGCAATATCGATCACACCCAAACACAACGTAAATAAACACATAACCTCTGGAGCTGTGAGGTTGTCAACGTTGGCAATCCTTGTATGTTAAAGGTGCATGCATACAGATTGCTCGATATTTTACCGCCATCTTGGATTTCATTAAACGCCTCTTGTGAGTTTATTATCGCATTTCATGACTTTCTGATGCCACCAATGGACTTTTCGGGCGATGTTACCTACGATGATACACTCTTTATCGTTGTAGCAAAAGTTTGCAACAGACCCATTGCGCATGCGTGCTCCGTGAAAATGTCAAGTCAAAATTTAAACCCAATGAGTAATTTTTTACCTTCAGCACTACCAGAAAAGACTATTTACGGAAGGGTTCCGCTGAATTTTCGATATTTCTCATGTACCGCGGAAACAGCCGGAAACGCATGATGAACAAATGGAAAATAACTGGTCGATCGTCGGTTACGTAACCGACAATTTCAAAAGTACTTAATAAAAACAATATTACTACCTACAATAATCTCTGATGTTGATTTTTAAAGCAAATTACGGTAGTTGAATTGATTTAAAAATTACAGGGCGGAACTTTACCGTATTGCCTACCTTTTTCGTATATTTAAGTGCCGCTGACTAGGACCATAGGCAAATCACGAGATCGGATTTGTTGGTGAAAATCGTATCCAAATAAAATCCGTGTGCACAGATGTTGATAATTCCTATTTAGAACGTTGGAGCGTGGTTGAGAAAATCGTAAGTTACCCAGTTTCACGTTTAAATAAACTTTTAATATGTAAAACACAGTAAAATCCGTGCGTAACCGACAGACATTTTGGAACCGGGGAACAACCATTTTTCACAATTTATGACATGAAGAAAAATAATTTCGTAAAAAACGATGGTTTACACTTGTTCTACGGAGTTTTTTTTTAGCATTTCCACTCTCTTCTAAATACATTTCAGCCTCAAAATATGGTCAAAAACTTATGTTGAATACCAAAAACTCGTGTGGGGGACGCGTAACTGACGGACATTTTGAGCCATAAAACAATTAAAATTAGTATTGAAATAACTTTAAAAGATATTATTACTATTGCTCCTCATAAAACTAAGTTCCTTCGACTTAAAAATCGAAACATCGAACTTATTTGATCTTTTTTAAAAATGTATTCTTGTTGGGACACCATTTGGCCCGTTTTGAAATTTTGACCCAACATTATTTATCGAGACTTTTAATTTTGTCTAATCCTCGGAGCTCCTTTAAAAACTGAAGAATCTTACACCTTTTTAACTATACATCGGGTGTATAATAAAACTCATGTGCCAATGTTTGGAAGCATACAGACGGTTTTAGTGATGACTTGGTAATGAGCGTTCCAAACGAAGACAAACTGTCTCTCTCGCTCTCACTTAACCCCCATGTACTAGCGACGAATTAAAGATTGCCGCGAGATTTTTACGACGTATAGTAAGTTTCACGTTCAAGGCTCCGGTTCGGCCACTTTTCATACTCCTAACACTTTGCAGGCGAGAGGCCGGTGCGGGTTAGGCGGCAAAGCCGTTGCAGACCAGTCCTACACTCGCAATCATCACTGAAAATGTGTGAGAATCTCGCGACAATCTTTAATTCGTCGATAGCACTGCTATCTCAATCTCATTTTAAACATCGTATATAGAGACATCTTTTGTAAGTTTTTTTGGCAGAAATAAATTCCTTGTGGCATTTTACTGTGATTTTGATAATAATATGTCGTAAAATAAGACCCTGCATACGAATTCCGGAACTAGAAAGAGATGGGTGTACATGGGGGTCACGGGAGAGTGAGTGAGATAATTTGGATCGCTACGCGAGTTTTTTGTCACGACTGATTGCAACCGATGAGTGCTTTTTTGTGATTGATGGGAAACCATTGTTTCCGCACTAAAACCGCCTATATCTAAGGCCAAAAGAAGTATTGTTTGCCCTATGAACATGGGTCCCAAAATGCCCCCCCCTCCTTTTGAGCTGGAGCCCCCAAAGTTTTGAAAAGTATCTGGTATATTTACTTCCTCGCTATCCCCAAGGAGAGAAAGTATTGTCATAATAAAAAATTAATGTAGAAGTTAAGATTTTTTAATTCCTTGGCATTACGTGTCCCCCTGATATTGGAATAGAGTTCACACTTAATTGGACTCATTAATTAGACGTTGCCATTTTCACTTGACTTTAATATTAATTATTATAAAATTAGACCTCTTGCTGAGAATTTTTTGAAACTTCCAGGATCTTTCTTTTTCTATAAGTCAAGTCTTGTTCCTGCAAATATCAATCAATTTCATCTATCTGGCTATAGTTTTAATGGAATTAAAAAGTCGACTTTAAATGACAACGTCAAAATACTAGTAGGTTTGTTTTGTATAAACGTGTCCAATTATGAACTAAATATTATGAAAATTGGTGTCCCGAGGTATTTTTACGTGCAAAATTCATCAATGCCCTCGAGAAATTCCAAAACTAAGTCTGATTCTGAGTGTGCTTTTCTGGCAATCTTGTACCTTCAAAGGCACACATTTTTTATACAGCAGCCCCAAGGTTATGGATTAAAGAGGTATGCTCATCTGACTTCGCGCCACAAATTCAGTTGTGCGCAGTTCAAAATCACTGCAGGGAAGATGGCGGACAAAAGCAGAAAACGTATACTCTTTGCAGAAAACTTTGGGTTGTTTTCTGCTTTCCTCCAGAGGGCAGCCCAATGTTTTCTGCGAAGAATATACGTTTTCTGCTTTTGTCGGCCATCTTGCCTGCAGTGATTTTGAACTGCGCGCCACTGAATTTGTGGCGCGAAGTCAGATGAGCATACCTCTTTAATCTATAACCTTGCAGCAGCCCTAGATCATACGACCTGGAGTCAGAGGCGGCTCCTATATATATGTATTAATCTGTCTGTCTTTCTCTCATCCTATTTGAATATTATGCGTCAGAAAGTGATAGAAAAAGGGGCCCGTGCAACTTGGCAACAATGTCATCCCTCCATTTGATTGCATGTAAAACAATCGATTCGAAAGTGAAGCAGCGCTTCACCAACAATCGATTGTTAAACATACATTCAAATGGAGCGAAGACATTGTTGCCAAGTAGCACGAGCCGCCACTGAAAAGGGGTCAAAGTTTGACTTTAGTCTCTATCTCTGTCCTATTCTAACTCATGTATTCAAATAAGATCAGAGTGAGAAAAACGAATTTCCTTACCAGTAAATCTGACAACGTTCGATAGACCATACGCCATACGATTGTTCTACAGGTCCACACTACGAGACCCCTTGATCGTTTCATTCTTATCCTCTATTCCTTTCGCCTAACGAAACCTTTTTCGTGTCATCGTTCAGGTCTAAGCTCGTATTTCGTTGGACACCAATCAGCAGACACGAGATGGAGGAGACAAGTCAACAACTGATTTATTATGTCGAGAGCGCGCCGCGCTAGATTTTTACTCTCATTTTTCGCGGAGGTTCTCGCGCGACATGTGTGGTACCTCCCACGCAATGAACTGATTTTTCTGACGTGTGATTTAACTCATTAGGGCGCAGCGGTTCTCAACCTTTGGTGAGCGATATGCAGTGGCGTAGCCAAGGGGGGGGGGGTTCAGGGGGTCTGGACCCTCCCCCCATGACACCAAAATTTGTCCTAAAAAAAGGGTCATTTTTTGCGTTTTCAGACAAATTTTACCAAATTAAAATCTTTGGACCCCTCCCATGACAATTTTCGAACCTCGGACACCCCCCCCCCCTAGAAAAATTCCTGGCTACGCCACTGGCGGTATGAAGAACTTTTAGAAAGTCCACAAAATTGTCAGGGGGAGAAGAATAATTCTATTTAAATAAAAAACTCAAATAGTCCGACCCTTGCACTGAAAAAACAAAGGTTATGTACAGCCGAAGCAGCCTTTTATAATAGCTTCGCAGAGCAAAGGTTCAAGCTGTACCGGAGAAATTTTCAGGCGTACCAAGGCACACCATTTTTAGAGTAACAGCCTCTTTTCTTGCTTTAACTCTACCGAAGTAGTGCTTCAGTACAACCAAAACTTACTCCGGTAGAGCAAGGACTTTTGCTTTGCGAAGCTACCTATTTTAAAAAGCTGCTTTGGTTTTACTTAAACTTTGTTTTTTCAGTGTGCAACCGCCCCATTACCACTGGAATTATTTGTTTTATGAAATCAATTTCAGACTACACCAGAACACTTCTAATCAGCTTTGAAGCGCTGAATCATTGGTCGAAAAACATTCTTCATGGTCTTTCCGCCGTGGAAAGACGCGAGATTTGATTTGAATAGCGGCTTGCCGGCTCTGAGTTCCTGGCAGGAATATATAGTTCTGCTTCTGAGCTTCTTTTAACAACAGCAATTTATGGCAATTTAACCTACTGCTTGTTGAACCCTAAAGTATTCGTTTTTATCCAATGTGCGCGCTGAAACTGTGTTATTGGTGTCAACACTGTCAACAGTCACGACACTGTCACGCACAAGAAATATCACTGGAACTCCGCAGGTATGGAAGCACAAAAAATTCTGTTGAATAAATAGCGCCTTCAATTATCGACGACGCAACACGATGTTCAGGAAGCTAACCTCAAGAGCAAAGAGACCAAGTTCCATTTCGTCGTAAATACCGTGGTCATATTGGCAGATACTAAAATTTCTCTCCCCCTCTCTCTCTCTCTCTCTCTCTCTCTCTCTCTCTCTCTCTCTCTCTCTCTCTCTCTCTCTCTCTCTCTCTCTCTCTCTCTCTCTCTCTCTCTCTCTTCCCATTTGAACGCGTTTATTATAAAAGGACGGAGATGGAGACTAAAGTCACGTGATGGTGCTATCCTTTCTTAACACATTTGTGTTCAAATGGGAAGAGAGAGTGACAAACAAATTCCTGTATTAATTATTACATAATTATTATTCTTTTCCGCCATTGTCTATTACTTGTTGCGCTATTTATTTGGCTTTTAAGACGTCTTTATCGCCCTCATAGGTTGCACAGTCGCACCTAATACATTATGCTTCAATTTTCCATTTTTCTCTCCGATATGTTGCTCCTTCGCACAGTTAACTATGTGCAAAATTGGTCAGAGAATAGATGGTAAAAAGTTGTCAAGCAATCACGTTTTTTCTCCCAGCTAATCATTTTTACTCTGCTGGCTCGTCTATTCCCTTTTCAAAACTGCGGAGTAGTATAGCGTCTTTCTGAATCTTGTTCATCAATGAAATTGCGTCTCAATTTACAAATAATGGATTTAATCTGTTTAGAATTAGGCTTGCTTTTATGAAAATAACACACATATTTGTGATTTATTCTAACTGTGAAGCATTCCTAATGACGATGGTCCAAAGTGTGTGAGTGCGGATATACTGTTTTAGGAAAACGATATATCGTACCTACATCGACTGGAGTCCGGGGACACTATCTATAACTGGTCTGTCCAAAAGAAAAAAAAAAAAAAAAAAAAAAAAAAAAACAATCAACTGCGGTTCAATATAATTTCCCCATAAAAGCAATCGTATTATATGAAATGAGGATTTAGTTACGCATTTATTTATACACTTTTACTTATTTTGTAGAATCCATTTTAGCAAAAATTTCACACTAACCCTTATGCCTGGAATTATTTAAGATATTTAGGTGTTTTTTCTCCCCCCCCCCCACAAAAAACCATCTCTTAGAGCCAAAGGGAAGGGGGTGAAAACATAGAAAAACCTGAAAGGTTTTAGTGATATGAGAGGTGCTAAAAAGATCCCTTTAAATATAGTTTTTTTAGTAAAGTTGGCCTAAACTGGCCAGAATACGGTCCAAAGGAAACGCAGTAAGTAGGTCGCACAGTGTTGCCAGACACTGGAGCAACCAGAATCTCTTCCATCTCTCTCATTTCCCATTTGAATGTATAAGTAGGAAAATGACAGAAAGAGGGCGTTTTATCCCGTTGTCCATCCTTGTCTAATTCATACGTTTTTTAGTGGAGAAAAGAGAGAGAGATGAAGAAACTCTCGGTGCGCTACTGTTCCCAGATATACGGCTTTACGTTGTTTTTTTCCTATAGAAGAATCAATGTAAAAAATACGACTTTTAACCTCAAAGGTGACTCAAGTCCCTTTAACAACCCGCTGAGCGTTAACTTCTTTGTTAAATTTCCGAATTTGAATTTGAATTAAAGTATTCTTTTGAGAAAATTTCATCGGACCAATTTTTATTTGGAACCAGTTGATAGCCTCTGCGGGTGTCAATCAATACGATTTGGATTCATCAATTATCAATATGAAACAGTCGATTACAGCCATGTGACAGATTGACAATGGGGCTGTTGCACTCTTTTGCTGTAAGCGATTCTGGTGTAAAAACCTCCGAAAATAAAGATGGCAGCACTATGAAAACGTCCGAAATCCACTCCTAAACTCGATAAACGCTTTTATTTGCGCGGGCGTAATGGTGGCCGAGGGCAATAACAATGGGAGATTCCCATCTAACAATAATGTGACTCCATCGAGAAGTGACCAATAAGAGACGACTTTTATTTGACACCGGTGTCACTAGGTGTTGCGGTACCATTCATCGGATGCGGATCATCACTCTGATGACTAATCACTCTGTAAATCATCCTTGTCAGCATGGAAAGAGTGACGAAATTAAGATAGGAATCTCCCATTGTTAGTGCCTTTGGCCACCATTACGCTCGCGCAAATAACTGCGTTTATTGAGTTTAGGGGTGGATTTTGGACGTTTTTAGTGCCGCCATCGTTATTTTTTGAGGTTTTTACGCCATAATCGACTGTTAAATCGCTTATAGCAAAAGTGTGAAACAGCCCCATTCAACATTGAAAGCGAAAGCAAATTGAATTTTTTAGAAATAAATAGAGACGGGTGCACCAAATGACTGCAGTAGAGGCTCACTTTACTCTCGTGGATTCAACAACTCAACAGTCAATCGCGCTCGGATTTAGTCTGATGTTGAATGGTGAATTGGTGAACACCCTCTTTTTCACCTTCAGCACATCCTTTTTCGTGTTTACCGAATGTCATCATTCAACACCAGGCAAAATCAGGAATGTATGGACTATAATGGGTCTGTTGCGTATTTTTGCTACATCAATATAACTCATTGTTTCTAACGTAAAATTCGGGGAAAATAACGATGCGCACATTAAAAACTTTCAAAATCCACTCATTAACTCAGAAAATACCTTCCATTTCAAACAACCCAAGCTACACTAGACACTATATCACCGGCTTATAACTACATACATGCGGAACCATCTCGTTTTTGTAAACATGAACAGAACTTACAAACATTGGAATGTTTCGTTTAGATGCGTACATTTCTTATATTATTTTGTAGTCTTTGATAAACCAAAAAGACCAGACAGCAAATGCAGCTTATATTTCACGTATTAAAAAAGAAATTTCATCATTTTGTAGCTACGATGTTGTTTACTTATGAACGGTGGTTCCGTCTATGTAGTAGTATACCGGTGCAAATAGTATCTAGTGTAGCGCGGGCTGTTTGAAATTGAAGTGATTTCCTGAGTTAATGAGTGGATTTTGAACGTTTTTAATGTGCGCATCGTTATTTTCGCCGAATGTTACATAAGAATCAAGGTTCTATATTGTTCTAGTAAAAGTATGCAGCAGACCCATTGTTTTGTAGAATTCGCGATATTATGTTGTACCTCAAATCTACCTAATGTATTTTTGCGTGTACTGTACAGTCTCTACTTGTCTCTGGGAAATGTTGTAGTTTTTCTCTTGACAAGTTGGCAACATCGGAGTGCATTGACACCGAAAGAAACAAGGCGGCCGATAAGCGCTAAAATAGGAACATGCAAAATAAAATCTCGTCTGATTGCATGGCGTTTCCTCTCTAGAATTCGCCTCCGTTTTTTTTTTTTTTTTTTTTTATGAACCTACTGTATACAGTATATCCCAAAAGTTCTAACTATACTCGGATCGAAAAAAATCGCCCTTTATTTCAATAAACAATAAGTCCGCTCATTAGCTTGTCGCTCACTGAATTTCTCATATAATAAACAAAAGAATTCTTCCGCGACTTACAACTAACGAGCAGGTCCGATGTTTATCGAGATGACGGACGTGTTTTTTGATTCACGGTGTGGGCTTGGTATGGACTTTTGAGGCACACTGTATAAAGCTCCGCTCGGGGGTTTTCGAAATAGAAACTCGTGGGCTGAAAAAAGCTTAGCTCCACCGCATCATCTGCAGCCGCGGAGAAAAACAAAACAATGCATAAATTTTTCTTTTTTATTTCAAGAATAAAAGAGTAAATAAATATTATGAGAAAAGAAAGAGAGAAAAAACATGAAGGAAGGGTGATTTCCAGGAAGTCTGCGATAGAGCCAAACGTCAAAATCGGTTAAGACCGAAGCCAATAACTTTCCCAAGCTTCGTTTACTGTTTTATATACGCCGAGGGCCGAGGGGGTTTTTGGCTTTTCGCCCGAAAGCTAAAAAAGTTACACACTCTTATTGACCACTCAGCTCCCTTTCGCTTGTTCACGACTCTGCATCCAATTTCGCAAAGTATATTGATCGATAAATCGTGTTCGAAAATTCGCGGAGGTCATTAACTCGGTATTAATGATGCTTCGATTGATGAGAGAGAGAGAGAGAAAGAGAGAGAAAACGTTTCGAGCACTAGCTAGAAGCCGGGGGGGGTGTTTTAACTGTGCACCACACTTGCTGAAACTAAACAATCTTCCCTAATTTTGTGTTTAGTTGAAAGTTGGAATTTTCGATCGCTATGACGTAATTGATGATCCTTAGCGGTACGCTGTTTTAGAGTAAACAAGGGAAAGTGTTATGGAGTAGGGAGAAACGGAAAGAACCATCAGGACAAAAAGAACTCTAAGGAGCTCATATGTTCAATCGATTGTTGTCGTCGTCGTCCCCCCCCCTAATAACTGAATCTGTGGAAAACAATCGATTATTGAGAATGGGAAGTACACTTCCCCCTATTACAATAGAAACCCTCGGAATCGACTCTCTTTCAATGTTAAGAAGATATCGATATTTATCTCGACGGCAAGTCAATTAACGTCAACTTGAACTTTAAGTGGGTGGTTTTGATGTGATGTGAGTCACGAAAAAAAAAACAAAGTTTAGGTACAACTGCAGCAGTAGTCTCTTTGTCCAGAGGCGGCTCGTGCTATTTGGCAACAATGTCTTCGCTCCATTTGAATCTATGTTCAATAATCGAATGCTTGTGAAGCGCTGCTTCACTTTCGAATCGATTGTTTTACATACAATCAAATGAAGGGATAACACTGTTGTCAAATTGCACGAGCCGCTACTGATGTCTTTGTCCCTGACGTATGAGTACGTCTGCAGATAATAGGGCGTGTTACTTAATAATTAGTAACCATAGTTAATGTATTGATTTATAGTTTATTTAACCAATATTTGATAATAATAAACTTACACAAGTAAGGTTTGATACTTAGTTTTAGTAATAGTTTTGTTTTAGGAAAGAGAGAGTGTTCTATTTTCTCTTCAGTTATTCGCAGTATGACAGACAGACCATGTTCATATATAGGTTGCTATAGCAAGGTTATTTTTAAAAACATATGATCAAATAAGCGGGAAAACTGCTTGACAGGGCGGTTGCGCACTTTTGCTACGCGATTTAACAGTCGATTCTGGTGTAAAAACCTGAAAAATACCAATGGCAGCCCTAAAAACTTCCGAAATCCACTCCTTAATTCAATAAACGCTTTTATTTGCGCGACTGTAATGTTGGCGTAGGGCAGTAATAATGGGAGATTTCCATCTAACAATACTGTAACTCCATCAAGAAGTGACCAACAAGAGACGACTTTCATTTGACACCGGTGTCACTAGTTGTCACGGCACCATTCAGCAATTGTGCATCACTACTCTGATGACTAATTACTCTGTGAATTATCCTTGTCAGCATGGAGAAAGTGACGTAATTAAGATTGGAATCTCCCATTATTAGTGTCGTACGCCGCCATTACGCTATCGCATTTCAAATCATTTTGTGGGTTGAGGAGTAAATCTCATCAGTTTTTAGTGCTGCCAATTGTTACTTTTGGAGGTTTTTGCGCCAGAATCGACCAATAAATCGCTTATAGCGAAAGTGTGCCACAGTCTCATTAGCCCCGAAAACTTGTTAACGATAATATTCAAGGTGATTTTATATACAGATCATTTATGGTCCGCTAATTGGTATACTTTTTACCTACCACGAAACGGATCGGCAGAAGTCCATTGGAGATCGGTTCCAATTTTGAAGTGCATGCGGGTACAGTAGGGAACAAAATAAATGAAAGACGACTCCTTAGAATTATAACCTTTTTTTTTTTTTTTTTTTTTTTTTTTTTTTTTTTTTTTTTTTTTTTCCCCCAGTTTCCACCAATTCCACCAAGCAGTAACCCTGCTTGGAGGGAGTTTATTTTATACTTAATTAACATAGGAAAAATAATATATATCTGAATGAATGGGCAAACCCCGTCAGGGGTTTACTGCCCTAAACTGAACTAAACTTAACTAAACGAGACTAAAGTAAACTAAAGTTAAAGAAAAGAAAAAAAAATGAATAAATAAAAAGATTAAATTGCCTGTTGTTTCCTCCTTTTCCCTCTTTCTTCCTTTCAACTTAACTTCACCTTTGCCCCATAAAGGCGGGGAAGTGGGTAACCCAACCTGGAGTACTCTCGGTGAAGGTTCCAGTCCAAGATGCATAGAGCTATATATACCGTAAAGTAAATAAATAAATAAATAAATAAATAAATAAATGAATAAATTTAAAAAATAAAAACAGTAGGTAACTAAGGAATGCGTTCATTAATTAAATAAATTTTTTTCCCCTCGTTGATGGTTGATGGACGGGTCGTTTTCGGTCTCCGGCAAGCAAGATTATCCAAAATTATGCAGAAATAAATCGCTTTTTACAAATGAATAAAAAAACAATAATTAATGAACTAAAGAAAGAAAAAGGAGCAATAAGGAACAAAGACATGATTCGTTCATAATTGATACATAATAGATACATGCTTAATAGATACTTTATAGATAATAGACACAGAGTGGATAGGTGGGTAATAGTAACAGCAGTAGCGCCATGTGCAACATGGGCTTGGGTATAGGCCACCTGCATTGCTTAAATTTATTGAGATAAATATTGCAGGTAGCCTACTTTCAGGAGTCGTCTCATCTGGCATTCTTTTTGTCCCCAACTTTTGGTTTTAGTTTGCCCGAAGGCATACAACCATGGCGAGGGTCAAATAAGTCAGAAGTGGTAAAACGTCACATTATTAAATCTGACGAATGTATTTTGAAATTCGCGCGGGCGCCCTTCCATGGATTATAAGTGGAGATAGTGATATAAATGGACTCGCGGTGGGCGTCCATTCAGCGCAAAGGGCACTTGTACTTGCCTATGACTGGTCCTCTTTCAGTGCTAAATGTATGTTGTGTCATCGATAAGTAACAACTCAAACGATCTAACAGCACTTTGTCGTGACATCAGGTATAACAACAGAGGTAAAGAGTTTTGAATCTCGTAAGATGAAAGCTGCCTTCGTGAATAGCGTAGACTTCGTTTCAAAGGTACAGAATATGCTCGACATCTTTAAATAATTATCAAAATGGGTCTGTTACATACTTTTGCTACAACAATATAAAACCTTGATTCTTATGTAAAATTCGACGAAAATGACGATGCGCACATTAAAAAACGTTCAAAATCCACCCATTAACTCAGGAATTCACTTCAATTTCAAACAGCCCGCGCTACACTAGACACTATTTGCACCGGTATACTACTACATAGACGGAACCACCGTGCATAAGTAAACAACATCGTAACTACAAAATGATGGAATTCCTTTCTAAATACATGAACTATTGGCTGCATTTGCTGTCTGGTCTTTTCGGTTTATCAAAGATTACAAAATAATATAAGAAATGTACTCATCTAAACGAAACATTCCAATGTTTGTAAGTTCTGTTCATATTTACACAAACGAGATTCCATCTATGTAGTTATAAGTCGGTGATATAGTGTCTAGTGAGTGTAACGCGGGTTGTTTAAAATTAAAGGTATTTTCTGGGTTAATGAGTGAATTTTGAAAGTTTTTAATGTGCACATCGTTATATTCGCCGAATTTTACGTTAGAAACGATGAGTTATATTGATGTAGCAAAAGTACGCAACAGACCCATTTCCACAATTTCCACCAAACAATAGGCCTGTCTATTGTCTGCGTACTACAGAGTCCGTCATGTTTGCCCCACTAATGGTACGATATAGGATCCACTCCGTCTATGTGATAAGAAGTCTTTCATATTTTGTATGCAAAAGAATGCAACAAAACCCATCGCAAATGGAAAGTTCGGGGAACGTGTTAAAATTTGGTCGTTAGAATAAAGTTGAAGGAAAGTGTAAGAATGGAAGTGTTCAAGAAAGCTTCAATGACAACACCTAGCAGAGGTGAATTAAACCGGCCGCAGGGCGCGGTGGCTTGGCGTGATACGCAGAATCCAAAAGCCTGAAACACAGGTCCACAGGTGACAAGAGAAGCACGGAAAGAATGATAGGGTATCACTTACATCTTTGCGGAAGGTGGCTGCTTTTTACACGTTATTCACTCCGCCCCCTCTCCCCCCCTCTCCCCCTCCCTCTCCCTCTCCTCAGCCTGCCATTAAAAAAGCATAGTTCAGTTTTGATGTTCTCTGAGCGGCAATGGCATGGCTATAAACGGAAAGAAGAGACATTGTAAAGAGTGAGTCTTTTTTCTCGGTCACGACCCCGGGTTCTGAGTTGGAATTGGGGGCGGGGGGCCTTGGGGGCCCATGCAGAACATCCATGGAGCCAGCGATGTCCGAAGCTCATCATCGTCGTCAACACTACACAGTGGGCAGAGGTGACCTTTCGGTGACCTGAAATCAGCAGGTTGAAATCTCCAAAATTGTCCCGAAACACACAGTTTATATAGCTCGTTTCAGAAGTGTAGGCAGATCTAGGCCGATAATCTTTGGAATTTGTCAACATTATTTCTGATATTACTCGATGAAAATGAATAAAAATGAAATTTAGTGTTCACTCTTCAATGAGGAAAACTCACAAAAAAATAAAAAAAAAAGACTACAGAAGAACACAAGAATAAAGAATAAAGAAAAAAAGAGAAAGAATAAAGTCAGGGGCAAATTCGGTATTGATTTGAAGGAACAAAAGTCGAAAATTCGCCAAAGATTATGGTTTCGGTCCGACTACACTTCTGAAACGAGCTCTAATAATAATTATTTACGTTCGCTTTTGTCTACGATTAATAAAATTTCAGGATGAATTCACCGATATATTTATATCCGTTTGGTAGCCTTAAATGTTTCTGTTGTTTAATTTCTGTATGAAATCGCCCCTTGCGAATGGCGTCAGCAAATATCTGTTAAAACCTGTCATACCGTCCTGGGGACTTGCCGACTGATCCACAGGAATTCGAAAAACATTTCTCACTCTAAGAAAAAACTTCTGACTGTTGCAGTGCGAGTGCAAATAACTAAATAGTCCCCGAAAAAAAAAAAAATAGTGTTATTTCTGAACGTAAGTTCTATTTAAGGCGAACATTTTTGCTGGCGAAAAACTGCATAGGAATCATTAAAGATTCTTTCCGAAATCACAAGGAACTCTCGCAAATTACATAGCTTGGTATCACAAATTTAATGACCAGAATTTCTCACAAAAAAAAAAAAAAAAAAAAAAAAAAAAAAATAGTGATCTTTAGTATATAATTCTGACCTGGATTATATTAAGTACGTTGGCTCTTTGACCAGAATTTCTGCTCAGAAACAGCATGCTTTCAAAAGCATGCATGGCGTCGCGTGCGGAATAGCAACGCTGTATTTTGTCTGTTCAAACGCATGATAAAGGTCGGCCTTTTGGATGTGCGCATTTCACTCGCCGCGTCGCGTCGCGCCGCGGCCGTCTTATCGATATTTTGCGCGGGTTCAAATGGCCAAGAAGCAGCGTTGCCAGATTTCACGCGACGCCACTGTTTCATTATATCCGTTCTGCCGATTTTGCTGGAACTCATTTCTCGAAGCATATTTAATTTGTCACCGTAAGTACACTCTGGAACTTATTCATATGTATACTTTTTCTACACAGGGCGACACGAAAACAGTCCGATGCCACGCGCTCTCGTCGGTTTTTTTTTTTTTTTTTTTTTTGTAGTTTACTTATTCGCAGAAAGGAACCAACTGCACATAGAAAGCAGTTGCTAGTCCTAGATACTAGAGTCCCTATATGTTGAGAGTTAAGATAAGAGGGTAGTCAACTTCTGATTGGTCGATGAGTTTTAGGCTCTACGGATGCCGTCATTGGATGCGATTTTGCACTTTTGTTTACAATCGCAGTTGTTCACCAACGATATTTTGCGGATAAAGAGTTAATTTTCTATGAATCTACTAATTTTAATCATGATACACCTCAAGAATATCTATAAACCCCAAAAGAATCTTTCACAGCGTAAATAGATGTCGATCAACAAAAGCAGAACAAGCTTATACATCGTTAGAAACTCAGCGGCACTGTAATCTTTGCAGTGGACGAAAACACAACAACGGCCCTCAGAATGTAAACGAATGCGCAAAATCGCATCCAATGGCGGCGCCCATGGTTTCACTTGTCTTAACTACTCTCTACATATAGGAACTCTAGCTAGTCCTAGAGTCCCTATATATGAAAGAGACTCGCCATACGAGGTTCCATCTCTGATTGGCTGCTGAAAAGTGAAGAAGAAGAAGAAGGGGTCTATGAAGCCTGGAGGCGCGCCTCTTGTTTACATTAGGGACAGTTTACATCTTCATGGAACCCTCTTCACTGCTTCCCAGCTTTGAGGAAACTTTCGGCATTTTTAGCTTATACTGATGAAATTTGAATTAGAAATTGATGAAAATGTGTTCAGAACAGAATAAAATTCACGCATTACTTTTAAAACAGGTAGTGAAGCCAACGGGCATTGGAGGTTAGGTTGACCTAACAAAGATTACTTCCACACGAATACATGTATAAGTAATCTTTGGCGGGAAGATCGTTGGATAAAAATGTAAACAAGAGGCGCGCCTCCAGGCTCCTCAGACACATTCTTCTTCTTCACTTCTGTTCACGTGTCTTGACTCTTTCATTAGCTAGTACCTTCCTTTCTGCTTACAAAAAAAAACGGTCATTTTACTCCGAGATCCGGCAAGCTCCGAGTTCGATGTCGCGCTGGGTCGTTGTCGTTGCGACCACCGCCTCGTAATTCATATCCAATTTTACGATTATTAATCACAAAGATACAACTGCAGTCTGCTTGCACACTGCAACCTGTAGGGGGGGGTAAACGAAGAGGGAGAATAGGGAGGAGCTTTCTCATCGCTCTTGCTTGTCCGTGCTTATATCTTAGTGCCTCCCCCCTCCCCCTCCTTGTTCTCCGCCCCCTCCCCATCCCCATCCACCCCCACCTCTGATGAGAAGTTCGGGAGGGGGGAGGGGGGTGACGGTGGTTAGATTGTGATTTGTGAATGGGCATCGTATATACATATAGAGAAGCGTGTAACTCCTTACGACCGCTGCCGCGCCGCGCGCGCGCGCTCTTTCGTTTCGCGTCGCGCGTCCGCCAATGTTGCCGGATCCATAATTGTCTTTCTCTCTCTCTTAGCCCATTTGAACGCATGTGTTAGAAAAGGACAGAAACAGGAGCTGAAGTCACGTGATAGCCCATGTATCCATCCTTTTCTAACAAATGCGTTTAAATTGGCTAAGAGAGAGAAAGACAATGTCCTGGATACGGCTGTGGCCGGATCTATGAAGACTTGAGGGACAAACTAGATATTCCCGATGTATATAGAGAGTTAAGAATAGAGCTCGTTTCAGAAGTGTAGGCGGACCTAGACTGATAATCTTTGGAATTTCTCAACATTATTTCTGATATTACTCGATGAAAATGAATAAAAATGAAATTGAATGTTCACTTTTCAACGAGGAAAACTTTAAACAGAAAAGAATAAAGTCAGGGGCAAATTCGGTGTTGATTTGAAGGAATGAAAGTTGAAAATTCGCCAAAGATTATAGTTTTGGTCCGCCTACACTTCTGAAACGAGCTCTAGTGAAACCATTGACACCCCTATTGGATGCGTTTTTTGTTGTCACATTTGTTTACATGTTGATTGTTGAGGGCCGTTGTTGTGTTTCGATCCAATGTAAAGATTACAGTGCCATAGAGTTTTCTAACGGTGAAATATTTCATACATCCTTTGCTGATCGACATTTACATACATATCCACGCTTTTAACCCCTTATGGTCCAAGCCCGAGTCTACTCGTTTTTATTCTCTAGTCTATTTTACATCGTAAAGTCTTTTTCGGATAAACACATCTACCGATGAAAACACTTAGAAGATAAGGTTTCTTCGCGGGCGCCTTCAATGTATTTTATAGGCAATTCCAACGCCCCTGAGTACGAACTGTTAACTATACCTTCCCTGTATTAATGAAAGAATGTCGTTCTTTCCTTATCGGAATAACCTGGCCCTTAGTGGGTTAAAGATTCTTTTGAGCATTATAGATTAAAATTAACAGATTCATCGACAGTTAACTTTTTATCCGTCAGAGTCTTTATTTGTAGAGAGTTATGGCAAGTAATACCATGAGCTCCGCCATATTGGACTCGTTTTGGCACATTTGTTTACATTCTGGGGGCCGTTTTTGGGTTTTAGTCCAATCCAAAAATTACAATGCCGCAGAGCTTCTAACTATTTAAACTTTCGCTGCCTTTGATGATCGACATCTATTCACACTTTTAAAGATCTTTTGAGCATGATAGTAGTTCTTAAGGTGCAATATGCACTGAGAGAAAAAAACCGGTAAATCAGTCAAACACTGTTGGCAGGGGTGCCATTTCAGATTTTCCTGGGGGGGGGGGGGGAGGGCCCTCCAAAAATTTGGATGACTTTTTTTTTTTTTTTTTTGGTGTGCATCTGAAAAAAATCTCTCTGACTTAATTGGGGGGGGGGGGGGGGGCAGGCCCTCGAAAAATTTGGATGACCCCCTTTTTTTTTTTTTTTTTTTTGGCCGTGCATCTTAAAAAAATCTCTGACTTAATTGGGGGGGGGGGCGAGGCCCTCCAAAAATTTGGATGACTTTTTTTTTTTTTTTTTTTTTTTTTTTTTTTTTTTTTTTTGGGCCGTACATCTTCAAAAAAATCTCTCTGACTTGATTTTTTGGCCACATTGAAAATTAACTGATTAATGCACAACACAAACATTCAAGTCCATGGACTTGCATGTTTGCACCACGTTTGCGCACAGCTGTAGCTCTATGATATAAACTGAATTATCGTTAAATCTGGCAACGTGCGCGTATAGTGTTCAAACATTGTGTTGACGCAGCGTAGAGCCGTAGAGCGACACCACCACCTTGCACCTGTCGCTCCGGCCAAAGATTACTGATGGGTGATAAACCGCACGGTAACACGACTCTTCGCTGACGCCGAAAAATTTCATGGGAATGCAATAGTCGAAACATTTAATAGAGCTATCAAACGAATTAATATATTTCGGGAAAACCGCGTCGAACGAAGACATCAGTTTCAGCAAATTTTAACAAGGAGGCCTACAAATCGTCGTCCGTCTATTATTGTACAGGCGTAAACTCGATTTTTTTCAACTTTTCGGGAGAGCGAAAACAAAATTGACTCACATTTTTGGCTTATTGCCTTACGCCTTCACGTTTTCCGTGATAGCTTGAAAACTATTGAGTGTTTGGGCGTTTGACATTTTATAGACATTACGCAGATCGAAATTCATTTTTTACGTAGAAATGGGTCTGTTGCAAACTTTTACTACAACGATTAAGAGAGATTAATCTAAGGTCGAATTGTTTGAAAAGTCCATTGGTGGCATCAGAAAGTCATAAAATGCAATACTGAACTCACAAGAGGCGTTTAATGAAATCCAATATGACGGAGAAGTATCGAGCAATTTGTATGCATGCACCACGAACATCCAAGGATAGCCAACCTCACAATATCAATCACAACCAACCACAACGTAAAAACACATAATCTCTCTCTTTAATTAATAATAGCCTTTATCCCGTTTAAATTTGTTTTATATTTTAGTGGGCTAATTAAGAATTGTTTGATACTTATATTCACTCCTTTCTTTTATTTTTTATTTATTTATTTATTTATTTATTTTTTTTTTTTTTTTTTTTTTTTTTTTTTTTTTTTTTTTGCGGTTGATAATGGGGTTGTGATACCCCGAAACGTCCCGCCTCTTTTATTAATAATAGCCTTTATCCCGCTTAAAGTTGTTTTATATATAGTTGTTTATACTTTTTTTTCAATCGTTTAGCAGCCATCTTGATTTTCGCGAGGGACAGAACTTTTGGCCAGACTGTGTATAAGGACTCTAGCAAAGGCACACCTTCACTACCAAAACGAGTTTTATTTCTCAAAGTCTTACTCAAATCCCAGGGTTTGTTCTGAAACGGTACAAGAAAGACTAAACAGTTTCACCGATCTTAAAGTCATAAGTAGCACAAACGAGAACTTGAAAGGAAAATCTGATTACCCATAATTCCCGAATGAGTCACGGATGGTATGCAACGGTAATGAAGGCGCTGGAATGGGCTATGGGTGGCGCTTGGCTCGTTGCGTCGGGAATCGAACCCTGGAGTCGGATGGTGGAGCGAGAAAAGTTTTAAGTCGGAGCGCCAAGCCCAAGCGCCTCCGTGCTCCGTCCCATTACCGAAAAGGGACATGGGCTGGTCGCGGCCACATATCCAGCCATGCCATAGGCAGCCGAAGCGAAAAACCGCCCGGTTCCCCTCTGGCCGGTCCGTCCGTCGTCGCAACTCTCATAACCGATCATGGCGACTATTAATAGCTATTATCCGATCGTATAAACAACGGTTCGATTTCGTCCGGGGGTTCTTAGAAAACAGTTTCGGCCGCGGCCCCGCAGATTGCCCCCGGCCCCTTCTCTCGACTCCTCGGCTTCCCTTCGATCGATCGGTCGGTGGGTAATTTTACATTGCTTCGCGTACTTATAGTTTGCAGCCCGCCCGCCCACCCGTCGTTTCGACACACAATGGGAGTGTTCTAGAATTTTTCGGACTGGTGCGCACACGGAAAAAAAACTACGGTGAAAATAACCATACGGATACCTGATTTTGGCACCTGCTAGATGTTATGGTATTGTTAACCAGAAGTATACTATGTTTTGACTAGACACTAGGTGATGTTACCTTATTGCATGTCGAATTTACTCAAAGTATCGGTAAATGTACCATATACTTCTGGTCAAGTTTACCATAACATCGAGCAGGTGCCAAAATCAGGTATCCGTATGGTTATTTTCACTAATCTTTTTTTTCCGTGCACTGATGGTCTCTGAGATCGATAAAATGTGGCCAAAAATCAGAAAGTAAATTTATCATTTAAAAACTTAGAAGAGCAACTTAAATCCGCAGAGGACTTTTCAAACAAGTAATTTAAATCTACTAATGTCATTTGAAAGTTTTAAATTAAGGTCGAAAAAGGATTTTTCCCCGCTAATTTTTGGCCACTTTATCTCGATTTCGGACCATAGTGCGGTACACTAATGGTCTTAGATCGACAAAATGTGGCGAAAAATCTGAGAGTAAATTTCTCATTTAAAAACTTACAAGACCAACCTAAATCCGCAGAGGACTTTTCAAACAAGTAATTTAAATCTACTAATGTCATTTGAAAGATTTAAATGAAGCTTATAAGGTCGAGAAAGCTGATTTTTTGTGGATTTTTCCCCACTGATTTTTGGCCATTTTATCTCGATTTCGGACCATAGTGCGTTGCACTAATGGTCTGAGATCGACAAAATGTGGCCAAAAATCAGAAAATACATTTCTTACCTATTCATCTTTTTTAAAGTTTCAAAACCAGTTTTAACCATAGAGAGCACTCTTATAAAGTACTTGAAACTTAGAAATGTCACTGGAAAGTTTTAATTTATGCTTAAAAAGGACGAAAAAGGTGGTTTTTAATGACTTTTTTCATAGAGTTTTGGCCACTATTATCCATCTTTGAGCATAGTGCGGTGAGCTCGTGAAATTGAGATCATATTACACAGGGTGCAATGGGGCACTCTAGGCTGTGATCTGAGATCCCCAAAAAGTGGCCAAAAATTAGAAAGTAAATTTCTCATCAATCCAACAGCCCTAAACTTTAATTCAAGACTAAGTCTAATCACCGAAAACAACTCTAACAAAGTAATTGAAACCTGGATGTGTCATTGGAAAGTTTTAAATTAAGTTTGAAAGGTCGAAAACGACGATTTTTTACTTACTAACAGGAATCAACGATAGCACACTCAAATTCAGTGGATAGTCAAATATTCCTTTTCCGTGTTGTTCGTTTTGCCTATACCTCTAGTTGAAGGCGCTTTGACTAATTGAAAATATTATTTTGCAAATCTGTCAAGTAGCTTTTATACTCCGTCAATAAGAAAATTGAAATGGTGTGAGGAGGATTGATTTTACGAAAATAAGTATATAGTCGGGTATGGTATTGAAAGGGCGAGAGCCAGATTATGAGGGATATGTCACTTGTTGTTGTTGTTGTTGTTGTTGTTGTTTTTTTTTGTTTTTTTTTTTTTTTTTTTTTTTTTTTTTTTTTAAATAAATAAATAATTTCAAGAATAGTGAAGATTTTGAAACTTCAAAGTGAGTATTATGTCTACTCAGAGGGCTGATTATGCTATTTTGGACAAGAAGAGACGACAAAGCGGGAATCGATGAATCCCATTGGCTTAGACGCCGGCGCCATATGACAGATTGCGAGTCATTCGAAGGACGGAGGTGTCATTTTCCTGAAATGAACACGAATCAAACGAGTTCAAATCTATCACGTGACGCCGTTTAAACCAATGGGATGTGTCGATCCCCGCGCTATCTCGTCTCGTTTCGCGTCCAAAAGAGCAGAATCAGCTCTCAGGAACAAAATTAACGCCAGGATTCTGTTTTTTGAATAGATAATTAATTCCAAGATTAGTGCAGGTTTTGAAACTTCAAAGTGAATATTATATCTATCCAGGAACAAAATTAACACCAGGATTCTGTTTTTTTTTTTTTTTTTTTTTTTTTTTTTTTTTTTTTTTTTGTCCTACAATTCCGAGGGGGAAAACGTCAGACCTTGAATCACATTGCTGTATTGCGAAACTTCCCACAATCGCGGATAAGTCGCGGAAAGTGATCGCTTTATCATTATTTTATATATACTGTCCGAAGTGATGAGTATAATAATATGGGGAGACGCTGGCTTGAACGAAGCGTGGATAAAACTTTGGGCTCCGGCCGTACACATGAATGGGAGAGAGACTATTTCCCAATACGGAAGTTTGAAGCGGGATATAATGGTTGCGTTGCCACTTCCTATTCCAAACGTCACAGGAAGAGCTATCTCTGCTCAGACTTTCATTCATGCGTTTTTATCTTATCATTATTGGGAAGTGAAGAAAGTGATAAGTCAGTTCAACCCCCCCCCCCCACCGCCCCCTCCACGCTCCGCCCTGCCAACACGCACACAATCAAGCCTGCGTTTAAATTACTGTGTGCATACTTTTTTACATGTCCAATCCCTGATCCACAGATGTTATGTCTAAAACCATTATGTCCAAACAGCAATGTCCAACATTATACGTCCAAAGCTTGATTGTCCAAAATGAAATGTCCAAATAAACGAATGTCAAGTTAGATTGAAAAAATGTCCAAAAACGTTGCGTCGAATTTGTAATTTGAAATTAGGACCGACAAGTTAAACTGTTGCGCGCAGAAATTTTGAATTGTAGGTTAGAAATAATCAAAAATACGAACAAAAATATGCATGATAATACTGCTGCTTTTGTTATGACAACTTGTTCATAAAGTATTAACATATGTAAGATAACTTCGCTCAGGGGAGCTGCATTCAATTAATAATACATGTCGATACGGAGTGGATCAATTTAAAGGAGCAAAAATGAAGAGAAGCGAATACAAGTAAAGAAAAAACAAATCTGGACATTGGACATTACTTTGCTCACATTCATAGGTTTTGGACTTTTCTATTTGGACTTGTCTGTAATTGGACATTATAGTCTTATGGACGCAAGCGCATTGGACATTAAGACGATTTGGACAAAATACATTTTGGACGAAAAAGTTTTGGACATTTATGTTATAAAATATACAATAAAATACGGAATAAAAATATACAAACTCCTGAATCCGCCTTTGACTAGACTGTATTATTTCGCAACTTTTGTTGACTCTAAAATTTCAGCTTCGGTCCATTTAACCCTTTCAAACCTGAAAATACATTTTGTGTAGGAACGGATTTTTGGCCATCAGCTGATCTTAGCACAATTCTCTTACATAAAACGGTATGCATTTCTTATTTTCATTTCTTCCATAAGATTCTATGTTATTCAGATGTACTTACATTGAAAAGTACACTAGGTATGAAAGGGTTAACTTTGGTTAACGTTATAACAAGTATAGAGCCCAGCTTTGACGTTACCAGGACCATGATGTCGTTGTTTGCTCAGAGGAGAGGGGGCAATATTACAATGTTTTTCTCGCATCGAAGAAAAAACTTAAATTCCATGGGGGGGGGGGGGGGGGGGGGTTTGTTCACCCTGATTTTTTCGCCTAAGGGACTGGCATGCCGGGCACCCACCTTCGTTACGGTTTTGATTTATTTGAGCTCAGTTCAGGTATTTCTCTGTCCAGTGGCGTACGCAGGATTTTTTTTTTTTTTTTTGAGGGGCTTGCACTGATGAGCGTTTGACTGAAAATTATTCCCCCCTTCCCCTCCATTCCTGAAAATCTGAGGTCTGGGGGGGCTCTAGTCCCCTTAGCCCCCCTCCCGCGTACGCCCTTGTCTCTGTCGCTTCCTCTTATCTGCTTTTTTACAAGGTCAAAACATCCTGTGGGACCTTTCCCTCATCCAAAATCTTAGTAAACTTTTAATCATCATTCATGTCATTCAAAAACACAATTCCTAACTTTCAGTGTTTCGTTTGCTTTCGATTTGTTCCAGGCTTGCAAAGGATGTACGAACCCGCATAAATGTGACTGTGACGGTATCAAAGGCGAACCAGGAGATATCGGAGAAGTCGGTTTCCAAGGACCAGAAGGCGCTCCTGGGCCACCAGGTCCTGATGGACTTCCTGGTCCCATCGGACGTAAAGGAGAATTAGGCGAATACGGTGATTTTGGACACAGAGGTTACAGGGTGAGATAACATTTTGCTTCATCCCGTCTCCCATGACCAGCGGCGGCTCATGCAATGTGGCAACAACGTATTCTCTCCATTTAAACCTATGTAAAACAATCGATCTTTAGGAGGTGCAATTGCACTCCCAAGATATCGATTCTTTTGCATAGGACAAATAGCAAAAAAAACAGGGCTTCCAAATAGCACGAGCCACCTCTGCCCATGACTCATGATTCCTATTTTGGGGGGGGGGGGGGGTGTTACCAGAAGTCCGAATGGGTTTATCGTAAAGTTTTGCTACAGCGTTATGAAGGTTTGATTCTTGTGTAAAGTCCCTTGAAAATAATATGGAAAGCATTTGAAAGTTCAAAATCTACTCGCTAACGTAATAAACGTGTTTAACAACGTGTCTTTAAAAATATGGCGATCAAATGAGCAGGTGACAATGCAACTCTTCCATTTAAACTCATTAAATATATCGAATTTTCACTGTGCACATGTGCACCCCCTGAATGGGGATGTTGCACGATTTTTTTTTATTCCAGATAATGAAACTAGAAGAAAAATTATCGACCCCATGTTTTTTCTTTTTGCTTCTAAGTGGCGGGAACGCCGAGAAAAATGGGCTCAAAGTTGGACAAAATTTCAAATATTTGAAACGGAGCCTTTTGGCGGGAACCGAGTTGTGGCGTCAGGGTTCGGATCGCCTCCCAGCGAGCCGCGTGGAGTTGCGGGCGGTCCCGTGCATTCATACGGGATCCTTGTGACGGCCGATATTGTATCCCTCTTTTCACGCGTTTTCCTCCGAAACGGTCGGTTTGGCGTAAAAATTGAAGAGAGTCGAATTTTAAGAACGTTAATTTTCCAATCTGTATGGTGGATTAAAATGTCATCCCGATAAGCTATGGACGGAATTAAAGCAAAATATTGCAAAAAATTAGCTACTTTCTTTATCGCGCATCGGGATTTTTCTTTCATACATGGTATCCTGGTCAATTCAACGTGAGGCAGTGATGAGAGAATATGTACGGAGTCGATAGCAAATTTTGCGTTCTTTCATTTTGTTCCTTAGCATTTTCCACCTCCGATCAAAAATAAGCGAGATTGACTGAAAAAATGTATGAAAATAACGACTGCTCCGATGAATCTCCCGAGTTCCCGATTTTCGTGTTCATCCAGTTAACGAGTCGACTGAATGATTTAAGGAATTTTAAAAGTAGCCATCTGATAGGAAATTTAGCGTTCTTTAAAATTAATAAGAAGCATTTTTCGCGTCGGATGCGTCGTAATCGAAATAATCAATGATCTGCAAGTTAACTGCTGAATTTAATGATGCGTTATTTTGATCGAATAAAGCTATCTCTTCGTCGAAAATATCAAATAGCTCGAATGGACTTCATCACACAAGAAAAATGATTCTTATCAAATTTAAAGAACACTAAATTTCCTCTCAGATGACTGCTTTTATAATTCCTTAAATCATTTAGTCAACTCGATAACTGGATGAACGCAAAAATCGGGAACTCGGGAGATTCATCGGAGCATTCGTTATTTTCATACATTTTTTCAGTCAATCTCGCTTATTTTTGATCGGAGGTGGAAAATGCTAAGGAACAAAATGAAAGAACGCAAAATTTTCTATCGATTCCTTACATATTTTTTCATCACTGCCTCACGTTGAATCGACCAGGATACCATGTATGAAAGAAAAATCCCGATGAGCGATATAGAAAGTAGCTACTCTTTTGCAATATTTTGCTTTAATTCCGTTCATAGGTTATCGAGATGACATTTTAATCCAAATTACAGATCGGAAAATTAACGTTCTAAAAATTCGATTCTCTTCAATTTTTACGCCAAACCGACCGTTTCGGAGGAAAACGCGTGAAAAGAGGGATATGGTATTGGCCGCCACAAGGATCCCGTATGAATGCACGGGGCCGCCCGCAACTCCACGCGGCTCACTGGGAAGCGATCCGAACCCCGACGTCACAGCTCGGCTCATGCTCGGTTCCCGCCAAAAGGCTCCGTTTCAAACGGGGCAAAATTTCAGAGCTTTATAATTCCGCAACGGAGCAACTTAGAAGAAAAAGGAAAGAACACATGTTACTCATTTTTGCTACGGATTTGATTTTTCAAGTCAAAACACCGAAATTCCGACACTTGCAACATCCCCATTCGACCTTTTATATGAGTTTAAATGGATAGAATGCATTGTTGCCGAATTGCACGCGACGCCACTGTGACAATGCTCAATAACTGCGCAGCTGTGCTGTATGCCAAAAAAAAAGTGATTCGTCGGAGAGGAAGCCACAATTAGACGGGACTCAGTGGCGCGGCGTGAAATTTGGCAACCATGTATTTTCTCCATTTAAATTCACCAAAAAGGTCGAACGCTTCAGACATTGGTGATGACCAGGCATGTCGACCTTTCTAATGAGTTTAAGTGGTGAAAAAAGAACGTTGCCAAATCGCACGCCTCGCCACTGACGGGACTCCCTCATTGTCACTCCTGCATTTGACCGCCATATTTTAATTTTGTTAAACACATTTATTGAGCATGTGAGTGGATTTTGGAACTCTCTGATACTTTCAACGTTATTTTCAAGGGATTTTAAATATAAAAAAAAACCTTAATAAAGCTGTTGTAGAAGTTAGCAACAGACTCATGATTAGATTTGAAAAAGACTGAAATTCAGCCGTAGAAGCAGGGCTTTAGTTTAGAGTTGAAGCTACAATGTAAATTGAATTTTAAGTCTCGCTCGACTGAAAACTATCGTAAAAACTTGAAGACCTGTAATCACAGAATACTCTAATCAGAACGGAAACTCCCATAAGAGCCAATGGAAACAAGATTTGGAATTTACTGGCACAAACTGGCAACTGTGCCTACTCACTTCTCAAGATGGCGGACATGCTTTTTCAGGCTGTACAACCAATCACAACTCGGCCAGTTGCCGAAGATCTGCCGAAGATTGCCGAAGATGCTCACTTTCGAACATGGCGGCCCGAAGTAAAGAATGTTTCAAAATGAATTAGAGTTTCCGTTCTGATTAGAGTATTGTGTGCTGTAATCAATCGTTCTCAAACTAAATCTATGTGTCCTCGCTCGAATGGAAAATTTCAATGATTGAAATTTGAATTTTTGCAATGGGAGTTCTCTTGAGAGCTCTTTATAGGAGCTTCTTTGTCTGATTGTGCGATAACACTTGATTTTGGGATATTAATGTATTGCTTTTATACTCAAAGTATTTTTCGTGATTTTTTACCGTGAGAGCGACGTAAAATCCGATTTTCACCGTAGCTCGGCTTCTATGACGCCCCACCTGAAAGCAATGGGACTTGAATACTTGGATAGAACAGTGTGCAAACCCTAGTAGCAGTAGCACCCTGAATAAAAATATACATATAATTTTTATGAATTCACTGTTTATATGAAACACGACATACTTCTAAAAATATTGTGGTAGTATTGTAATTTTATTGTGATTGCTCAGTCTTTCAGGTTTTCCTAAAAGTTATATGGTTTTTATAATGGTTCGTAATTTTCTCAATTAAAAAAAAAAAAAGAACAACTTAGAAACAATATGTGATAAATTCAAAGACTAAGTTCATCCAAAAAATTCAAGACAACTTTTTTATCTGATAATTTTTCCTTCTATTCTCATTTTTACAGTGTTTTTATTCTTTCATGAATCGAATCGAATCAAATCAATTTCATTCATACAGAGCATTTGATTGGCTTCGTACAAATCATTTAACAATTTAACAATTCCCATTTAGTTATGTCAATTGGATGATTTAACGTTTTTCATTTAACATTTGAAAATTGGCTCCTTATATATTTTTTATAAATTTACAACTGAGACATTTCACATTTTACGGAAGACGTGCCGTAAATTCTTCACTCTTCCTCTCTTTGTCTTGGAAGGAACATTATGATGTCATTAAAAAGTTCTTTCAATGAGTATCTGGGCCTTTCAAGAGGGCTTGTTTTGTCCCTAATGACAATTTTATTTTTGGGCCCCTTTCTTCCTTCAACAGCTCTTCAAAAATAAGTGTCTAGGAGCTTGTTAAAAAGACTAAAAGAAAGACTGTAGATCATTATTTAGTCTCTTTCTCTACAACGCTACTACCTCAACTATATGTGAAATCACTTGGACAAATGGTATTGTGTCTTTAAATATCTACTCTCTACTCTGAACAGGGCCGTAGCTACCATTGGCGGATACGGGGGGGGGGGGATCACACCCCCCCTCGTTCGGCCCAAAAAGTGGAAGAAGAGGGGAAAAGAAGGGGAAAAGCGAGAGAAAAAACAAGAAAAGGGGGTCATTTAGGGGGGAAAATCCCAAATTCGCCCCCCCCTTCGCGAGGGCTGGATCCACCACTGGTAGCTACACCTCTGAGGGCCCCAGGGCAAGATGCATTTCGGGGGCCCCCCCAAAATTGATGAAGGAGGCTGGGATTGTGGGGGGTCACCCGGACCCACAGTCCTCTTCCGGGGCAACGCCAATGTAAATTTAAATGGGAAAACAGACTTATGAGCAGACCTGTCTTTTTGGTGGGCTTTTAATCGCTGCCAAGGCGCATGGCTCTCCAAAACGTCCTCTGTGCTCTTCCGGGGCACCGCTAATGCAGTTTTAAATGGAGAAACAGACTTACGAGCAGACCTGTCATTTTGGTGGGCTTTTAATCGCTGCCAAGGCGCAGGGCTCTCCAAAACGTCCCCTCTGCTCTTCCGGGGCACCGCCAATGCAATTTTAAATGGGAAAACAGACTTACGAGCATAACCGTCTTTTTGGTGGGCTTTTAATCGCTGTCAAGGCGCAGGGCTCTCCAGAACGTCCCCTTTGCTCTTCCGGGGCACCGCCAATGCAATTTTAAATGGGAAAACAGACTTACGAGCATAACCGTCTTTTTGGTGGGCTTTTAATCGGTGCCAAGGCGCAGGGCTCTCCAAAACGTCCCCTCTGCTCTTCCGGGGCACCGCCAGTGTAATTTTAAATGGGAAAACAGACTTACGAGCAGACCTGTCTTTTTGGTGGGCTTTTAATCGCTGCCAAGGCGCAGGGTTCTCCAAAACGTCCCCTCTGCTCTTCCGGGGCACCGCCAATGTAATTTTAAATGAACAAACAGACTTACAAGCAGACCTGTCTTTTTGGTGGGCTTTTAATCGCTGCCAAGGCGCAGGGCTCTCCAAAACGACCCCTCTGCTCTTCCGGGGCACCGCCAATGTAATTTTAAATGAACAAACAGACTTACGAGCAGACCTGTCTTTTTGGTGGGCTTTTAATCGCTGCCAAGGCGCAGGGCTCTCCAAAACGACCCCTCTGCTCTTCCGGGGCACCGCCAATGTAATTTTAAATGAACAAACAGACTTACGAGCAGACCTGTCTTTTTTATGGGCTTTTAATCGCTGCCAAGGCGCAGGGCTCTCCAAAACGACCCCTCTGCTCTTCCGGGGCACCGCCAATGCAATTTTAAATGGGAAAACAGACTTACGAGCATAACCGTCTTTTTGGTGGGCTTTTAATCGCTGCCAAGGCGGAGGGCTCTCCAAAACGTCCCCTCTGCTCTTCCGGGGCACCGCCAATGTAATTTTAAATGCAAAAACAGACTTACGAGCAGACTGTCTTTTTGGTTGGCTTTTAATCACTGTCAAGGCGGAGGGCTCTCCAAAACGTCCCCTCTGCTCTTCTGGGGCACCGCCAATTGAATTTTAAATGGAAAAACAGACTTACGAGCATAACCGTCTTTTTGGTGGGCTTTTAATCGCTGTCAAGGCGCAGGGCTCTCCAAAACGTCCCCTTTGCTCTTCCGGGGCACCGCCAATGCAATTTTAAATGGGAAAACAGACTTACGAGCATAACCGTCTTTTTGGTGGGCTTTTAATCGGTGCCAAGGCGCAGGGCTCTCCAAAACGTCCCCTCTGCTCTTCCGGGGCACCGCCAATGTAATTTTAAATGGGAAAACAGACTTACGAGCAGACCTGTCTTTTTAGTGGGCTTTTAATCGCTGCCAAGGCGCAGGGCTCTCCAAAACGTCCCCTCTGCTCTTCCGGGGCACCGCCAATGTAATTTTAAATGAACAAACAAGACTTACGAGCAGACCTGTCTTTTTGGTGGGCTTTTAATCGCTGCCAAGGCGCAGGGCTTTCCAAAACGACCCCTCTGCTCTTCCGGGGCACCGCCAATGTAATTTTAAATGAACAACAGACTTACGAGCAGACCTGTCTTTTTGGTGGGCTTTTAATCGCTGCCAAGGCGCAGGGCTCTCCAAAACGACCCCTCTGCTCTTCCGGGGCACCGCCAATGTAATTTTAAATGAACAAACAGACTTACGAGCAGACCTGTCTTTTTGGTGGGCTTTTAATCGCTGCCAAGGCGCAGGGCTCTCCAAAACGACCCCTCTGCTCTTACGGGGCACCGCCAATGCAATTTTAAATGGGAAAACAGACTTACGAGCATAACCGTCTTTTTGGTGGGCTTTTAATCGCTGCCAAGGCGGAGGGCTCTCCAAAACGTCCCCTCTGCTCTTCCGGGGCACCGCCAATGTAATTTTAAATGCAAAAACAGACTTACGAGCAGACTGTCTTTTTGGTTGGCTTTTAATCACTGTCAAGGCGGAGGGCTCTCCAAAACGTCCCCTCTGCTCTTCTGGGGCACCGCCAATGTAATTTTAAATGGAAAAACAGACTTACGAGCAGACTGTCTTTTTGGTGGGCTTTTAATCGCTGCCATGGCGCAGAGCTCTCCAAAACGTCCCCTCTGCTCGTCCGGGGCACCGCCGATGCAATTTTAAATTGGAAAACAGACTTACGAGCATAACCGTCTTTTTGTTGGGCTTTTAATCGCTGCCAAGGCGGAGGGTTCTCCAAAATGTCCCCTCTGCTCTTCCGGGGCCCCTTCAATGTAATTTTAAATGGGAAAACAGACTTACGAGCATAACCGTCTTTTTGGTGGGCTTTTAATCGGTGCCAAGGCGCAGGGCTCTCCAAAACGTCCCCTCTGCTCTCCCGGGGCACCGCCAATGTAATTTTAAATGGGAAAACAGACTTACGAGCAGACCTGTCTTTTTGGTGGGCTTTTAATCGCTGCCAAGGCGCAGGGCTCTCCAAAACGTCCCCTCTGCTCTTCCGGGCACCGCCATGTAATTTTAAATGCAAAACAGACTTACGAGCAGACTGTCTTTTTGGTGGGCTTTTAATCACTGTCAAGGCGGAGGGCTCTCCAAAACGTCCCCTCTGCTCTTCCGGGGCACCGCCAATGTAATTTTAAATGGGAAAACAGACTTACGAGCAGACCTGTCTTTTTGGTGGGCTTTTAATCGCTGCCAAGGCGCAGGGCTCTCCAAAACGTCCCCTCTGCTCTTCCGGGGCACCGCCAATGTAATTTTAAATGAACAAACAGACTTACGAGCAGACCTGTCTTTTTGGTGGGCTTTTAATCGCTGCCAAGGCGCAGGGCTCCCCAAAAACGACCCCTCTGCTCTTCCGGGGCACCGCCAATGTAATTTTAAATGAACAAACAGACTTACGAGCAGACCTGTCTTTTTGGTGGGCTTTTAATCGCTGCCAAGGCGCAGGGCTCTCCAAAACGACCCCTCTGCTCTTCCGGGGCACCGCCAATGTAATTTTAAATGAACAAACAGACTTACGAGCAGACCTGTCTTTTTTATGGGCTTTTAAGCGCTGCCAAGGCGGAGGGCTCTCCAAAACGTCCCCTCTGCTCTTCCGGGGCACCGCCAATGTAATTTTAAATGCAAAAACAGACTTACGAGCATAACCGTCTTTTTGGTGGGCTTTTAATCGCTGCCAAGGCGGAGGGCTCTCCAAAACGTCCCCTCTGCTCTTCCGGGGCACCGCCAATGTAATTTTAAATGCAAAAACAGACTTACGAGCAGACTGTCTTTTTGGTTGGCTTTTAATCACTGTCAAGGCGGAGGGCTCTCCAAAACGTCCCCTCTGCTCTTCTGGGGCACCGCCAATTTAATTTTAAATGGAAAAACAGACTTACGAGCATAACCGTCTTTTTGGTGGGCTTTTAATCGCTGTCAAGGCGCAGGGCTCTCCAAAACGTCCCCTTTGCTCTTCCGGGGCACCGCCAATGCAATTTTAAATGGGAAAACAGGCTTACGAGCATAACCGTCTTTTTGGTGGGCTTTTAATCGCTGCCAAGGCGCAGGGCTCTCCAAAACGACCCCTCTGCTCTTCCGGGGCACCGCCAATGTAATTTTAAATGAACAAACAGACTTACGAGCAGACCTGTCTTTTTTATGGGCTTTTAATCGCTGCCAAGGCGCAGCGCTCTCCAAAACGACCCCTCTGCTCTTACGGGGCACCGCCAATGCAATTTTAAATGGGAAAACAGACTTACGAGCATAACCGTCTTTTTGGTGGGCTTTTAATCGCTGCCAAGGCGGAGGGCTCTCCAAAACGTCCCCTCTGCTCTTCCGGGGCACCGCCAATGTAATTTTAAATGCAAAAACAGACTTACGAGCAGACTGTCTTTTTGGTTGGCTTTTAATCACTGTCAAGGCGGAGGGCTCTCCAAAACGTCCCCTCTGCTCTTCTGGGGCACCGCCAATGTAATTTTAAATGGAAAAACAGACTTACGAGCAGACTGTCTTTTTGGTGGGCTTTTAATCGCTGCCATGGCGCAGAGCTCTCCAAAACGTCCCCTCTGCTCGTCCGGGGCACCGCCGATGCAATTTTAAATTGGAAAACAGACTTCCGAGCATAACCGTCTTTTTGTTGGGCTTTTAATCGCTGCCAAGGCGGAGGGCTCTCCAAAACGTCCCCTCTGCTCTTCCGGGGCACCGCCAATGTAATTTAAAATGGAAAAACAGACTAACGAGCAGACCTGTCTTTTGGTGGGCTTTTAATCGCTGCCAAGGCGCAGGGCTCTCCAAAACGTCCCCTCTGCTTTTCCGGGGCACCGCCAATGTAATTTAAAATGGAAAAACAGACTCACGAGCAGACCTGTCTTTTTGGTGGGCTTTTAATCGCTGCCAAGGCGCAGGGCTCTCCAAAACGTCCCCTCTGCTCTTCCGGGGCACCGCCAATGCAATTTTAAATGGGAAAGCAGACTTACGAGCATAACCGTCTTTTTGGTGGGCTTTTAATCGCTGCCATGGCGCAGAGCTCTCCAAAACGTCCCCTCTGCTCGTCCGGGGCACCGCCGATGCAATTTTAAATTGGAAAACAGACTTACGATCATAACCGTCTTTTTGTTGGGCTTTTAATCGCTGCCAAGGCGGAGGGTTCTCCAAAATGTCCCCTCTGCTCTTCCGGGGCCCCTTCAATGTAATTTTAAATGGGAAAACAGACTTACGAGCATAACCGTCTTTTTGGTGGGCTTTTAATCGGTGCCAAGGCGCAGGGCTCTCCAAAACGTCCCCTCTGCTCTCCCGGGGCACCGCCAATGTAATTTTAAATGGGAAAACAGACTTACGAGCAGACCTGTCTTTTTGGTGGGCTTTTAATCGCTGCCAAGGCGCAGGGCTCTCCAAAACGTCCCCTCTGCTCTTCCGGGGCACCGCCAATGTAATTTTAAATGCAAAAACAGACTTACGAGCAGACTGTCTTTTTGGTGGGCTTTTAATCACTGTCAAGGCGGAGGGCTCTCCAAAACGTCCCCTCTGCTCTTCCGGGGCACCGCCAATGTAATTTAAAATGGAAAAACAGACTCACGAGCAGACCTGTCTTTTTGGTGGGCTTTTAATCGCTGCCAAGGCGCAGGGCTCTCCAAAACGTCCCCTCTGCTCTTCCGGGGCTCCGCCAATGTAATTTTAAATGGGAAAACAGACTTACGAGCAGACCTGTCTTTTTGTCGAGGCGGAGGGCTCTCAAAACGTCCCCTCTGCTCTTCTGAGGCACCGCCAAGATAATTTTCAATGGGAAAACAGACCAACGAGCAAACCTGTCTTTTTTGGCGGCTTTTCATCGCTGACAAGGCGCAGTGTTCTGTAACAGTGTCCGCGCAGTGTCCACCATGTGTCCACTGCTCTTCCGGCCCTCCGAAATATCCATTTATCTCGCTTTTATTTTTTTTTATTTTTCCAACTCTAATTTTTCCCCTGTCAATTAATTTGGTTTGCTTCTTGATTCATCTTCCAGGGTGACGAAGGATCACAAGGACCAAGAGGACAACCTGGTTTGCCGGTGAGTATTAATTTTGAAACTTACTTTTGTAATTCATGCAAGTTATTTGCCTCACTCTCGGATGAATATTTTTGGTAAAGGTGTTCCTTTCTGCAAGTTCAACCATAATGGGCGGTATTTTGAATGAATCGTTGAAACTTCACAGCTTTCTAAGAGTAAAATTAGTCGGAATAATCTGGCAGAATAATCATAGTCGTTCTCTCAAGGCAGGTTGACCATTTGACTCTTGAAATGCTGCGTGATTTCAACGTAGCATTCTCTTTCAATTTATGGCCCATTATTGTTAAACTTGCTGAAAGAAACACTTTTAAATGATAGAATTTTCTATTTATTTTTCAATGTCAGCAAAAAGTCCTGTTACTGTGGAATCACCTTTAAGTCGTACAAGAAGCCTTTCAGGATCAAATCTTGTATGGATCTGTAGTAATTTCTCTGGAGTCTTTCCTTTTAGCTTTTCCTGTTTGTTTCTGATCTCAACTCTTTCGTGCTTAAGGGGGGTGAGTTTTCACCCCAGGCCCGTTTTTTGAAGATATATAAGCTAAAATTTTCAATAAAGCACTTCCAGCTTCCTTGTATTCCTTTATGAGGGTATTTTAGAAACTTTCTACCAACGCTCAGAAATTCTCATCAAATGGCCCCCGTTATTACAAGCGAAAAATCAGATGGGGTGAAAATTCACCACATTTTCAGATTGTTCATGTTTCAGAATATTTGTTTTTTTTTTTTTTTTTTTTTTTTTGGGGGGGGGATTATTTTACTCATCAATTTCAAAATTGAAAGAAATCAAAAACCGTTTATTGTAGTTTTTTGGAATATTATTTGAACTTAGTACCACTTTTTTTAAAAATTTTCTTGCCAATTATTTAAAATTGAAACAATTTGAAAAAAATAGACAAACTATTATTTCTCAGCAAATACTGATCGACTCGGTTCTTACAGATTTGAAAAATATTAAACTATAAGCTATCAGCAATAGAGTTTTAAGTTGGGGTGAAAATTAACCCCCCCTCTTGTTGTTATCAGAAGTTATGAAATCCCTTTGGAACACAAGAGTTAATAAACTTTTCTCGTCAAAATTCCAATTATGTTCATGTAAATGTGTTTCATGTTTAATCATTCTCTGAATACTTTTGTATCCCACGATTTTTAATTCGCCTCCCAATTTTTTTCAGGGCTACTCAGGTCCGGCAGGTTTACCAGGTCCAAGGGGACTCGATGGTTGCAACGGCACCGATGGAAGTCCTGGAATCTACGGTCCTCAAGGAATTCCTGGTGTTCGAGGATCTCCGGGTATCGATGGAAACCCAGGTGCACGAGGTGATCCCGGGTGAAGGTGGAGTTAACAGCAAAGGCACCAAAGGAGACAGAGGAGAGAGTGGGTTCCATGGAAGACAGGTAAATATTATCGAGATTATTGAATTTTAATTTTACCTATTGAATTGTTCAAACTGAATTTTACTATTCATCAAGGATTATGGTACTGCTAATAATGCAATTTCTAAACCATAACTTATTTATGTATGTATTTAAATGACCGGCATTGGTGCCTAAGTATAAACTTACAAACTATAACAAATGAAAATACAAAACGAACAAAAAGAACAATTCACAAAATTGTGAAGTAAATGAAAATGTACTAAAAAATAAATTAAAACAATTAAAAATCAATCCTATATTATATTTGTAAGAATGAAGCTAAGTTCCCGGAGAACCGTTGCACAGTTCGGGAGGGGCCTGGTACCGATCGGTCGGGCTCGGCTCCAATGCTTCGGGAAAAATATAAGTTTTTCCGTACGGGCCCCGCGTCCCTTTTTAAAATGCTAAAAACTTTTTTCTCAAAAAGTTGTGTGAGTGCGAAAAGGATGCGAATCAGTTCGTTTTGCAAGGGGGAGAGAGAAGCGAGATTTTGTCGTCCTTTTTTAAATGCATACGTGCGGAAGAGCATACGATTTTGTACGGGTGTGAGCGAGAAACGTGATGCTCTGACAATTTTTTTTTTTTAATTCGATCGCACAATTTGACGTTACCATGGCGATCTTCATCATATGTTTTACTCGCGGAAGGAAGCGTTCGGATAGACGCATTTTAATAGCGACTTCATGATATCGATGTATAGCTGCGACTTTTTATCCATATTTTTACGTAGATATACACAATGAGAGAGTCACAGTGCTGCTAGCTGTGTTGAGAAATATACCAGGCACTTCAAACTTAATGAAAAATGTGTATAAATATTTTATATTAAATACGGCAGCACTGTACAGTCTTCGATTGATGATGGCTTGACGAGGTTGCTGTATCGCTTCGCGATGTATAGAGCTTCGATACTTATCATATGTTTCATATGCATAGATATACTACTTGATGAGATCGGTGCATTGATTCAATATCTCGAATATAACCCAGCAAATTTGAGCTAGGTTTCGAGAATTTATAAAGAAACTAAATGATTAAGGTTATTATTCATAAGTTGAGACGGTGGTTATACTTTTCTCATTAATAATATACTGTCAAATATTACTGAATACTGAGTTAAGTAAATAATTGGTTTTCTGTTGAAAATGCATCGTTTACTTTAAATGTATAAGTGATTCATCCAAGAATACTACTTACTGACGAATCAAAAATATGGTTACAGATTTTTTCATTTTTAAGTTGGCGATTTGAGTCGTTTTCGTTTCAGTTCGCGTTTTGGCGAGGTTATGATGTTTTTAAGGTCTGTTTTTTTCCGATTTAAATAAAAAAAAGAAAACAAAGTTTCGATAGATCTCTGGAGCCTTGAGTTTGTATAGTTTTTATGGTTCATTTGATTGTATACCTGTTATTTTTAATCTGCGCAGTCATATTAGTGGGCCAGTGCGACGTTCATTTCAAAATAGATGGTTCTTTTAGTGATGACTTGGTGATGACGTCATCCGGTGATGAGCGTTCCAAACAAAGACAAACTGTCTCTCTTGCTCTCACGTAACCCCCATGTTGTACTGCTATACTCTCATTTGCCGTAATACGAGGCCCTGTGTATACGAATCAGGACATTAGAAAGAGATATGGGTATACACATGGGGATTGGAGGTCACGGGAGAGTGGGTGAGATAGTTTGGAACGCTATGCGAGTTTTGTCACAACCGATTGCAACCGATGAGTGCATTATTGATGTAATTTTTGGCTAACCGTTGACTTCACACTAAAACTCTGTGGTGAACTTGAGATGCCCTTAGATGCTGGAACTGGATGGACCCGTTGCGTCGTACGCTAAAATCGGTTGCCAGAAGCTGTTCACTGGTTATACAAACTTGAGCTTCGTGAAGTGTCTAAAAAAACTCTAAAAAATAGGAATTTCATCATTTGGGGGGGGGGAGGAGGCGACCAATCCCCAAAAAAGATAAACCAAAAGCGCTAAAACATACACGAAGGAATTTTTGAAAAAGTAGCCCAAAAACGGCAATTTGCTGCAAAATCAGTAGTCAAAAAGCGCTGAAAGAATGACCCTAAAATCTTAGACGAAGTTTGCCTGAATTTTCGAGCCAACCTATTTCAAAAAATTACTGTCGTTAATAAAGGGCTGTTTGAAAAAGGCATAGTTTTCCCGCGCAAAGTTTCTCTTCCATTCATCTACAGATTTTTGATTTTCACTGAAACGCAATGTCTTACTGTCATGTCAGTTCAACGAAAGGTTGTCGTAGATGTGCGATCTCGGTCATGCGTATTTGTTTGCTTATCCCAAACTTCTCATTTTATTGTGAATGCAGGTTTCTCACTCTCGCTATCTCTTTCTCTCCTTCCCTTCTTTTCTCTGTACAGTTCTAAATCGTATAATCCACATGCGCTAATACGGTACATCCAAATGCGCCGATTCTGGGGGTTTCGGCGTCTCCATGAGCGCCAAAAAAAATTGGCGCTTTTGGATAGGGCCTCTTGAGACTACCCCTAAAAAATGTTTAAGTTTCATGTAAGGGGGTTTGGGCGGGGGTTATGCTATTATGCCCCTCCAAAAAGCCCGTTTTCTAAACCCTTTGGGTGCACCTGAGAAAAAACACTTTAGTATTTCAGGAATATTGGGTAAGTTTTTAGATTTCGTTCTTCGGACAAGATTAGATGGGCAATAGCAAACGGATTAGGAAGTGGATGATAGAGTCGAATTTTTTAAGCTCGAATAAACAAAAATCACAGCAAGACCAAAAACGGAACGCTTGGGGAAGGGCCACCGGGCCATATAAATTATAAATCAGAACAGGGCAAATCAATTGGAATAATAACAACAAAGCAAAGCAAACAAATTAGGTAAGAATCCAATAAGAAACTATTACCCCCATCTTGTTATGCATTGATCGAAAGGGCATAAAATTCCAAGACTTTTGGCGCTAACTGAAGGTCGATATCGTTTTTCGTTTTCGATATATTGAAAGTCAATGTTCGATTTCAACCTATTTTCAAAAAATCATAGTTCGAGTTTAAAAAGTTGTAATTTAAAAAACTTTGTACCTTACAAAAAAAAAAAAAAAACTGGAACTCTTAAAGAATTATTGAAAAAAAGTTTTTTTGTCTAAATTTTGGAGGTTAAGGGAGAGGGATTCCCAACTTCTCTTCAAGTGAGGACAGAATAAAAGTGAAGTGTATGAATAAAAGTTTGCTCTTCACTGCGTGGGATTTTTTTCCTCGACCAAATAAGAAGTTTTCATGACAGTTTTGCGGTCACAACTGATAACACTCATTTTTCTATTGTTTACTTGTTTTTTTACATGTGCCGTTTTACCCTAGAAAAGGGTGGGAAACCATTTTTTTTTTTTTTTTGAGGATTTCTTTGCAGAAACCTCATCGTAGAAGGAGCAAAACGCAACTGAAAGTCTGAAAGCTTGGATCTTCTCACTCTTCCAATTCCATTTTCAAAGACTAAGAATAATTTTTTTAAGTACTGATCATAGTGAAGTGTATCTTCAATTCTTGGGAAGCAAATGAGTGGTTACACAAGCATGTGCTTTCAAACTTTCTTTTGCATTCTTCTTTTTTCTCCGTGGTCTCTCAAACTTTTTCATTTTCTATATTAAACTTCGAAAAAATTTGCTGTTATGAAAGAATGGAATTTTGAACTTTGATTTTATGCCGGCTCAGATCTAATGACATGTACTTTCCTGTATTGTTCATTGATTATTTTTGGTTCCAGGGTATACCAGGGCAACCAGGGCTTCCAGGACCCTATGGCTATGTTGGAGAACCAGGGATGCAGGTGAGGAAATGTTTTTCTGTATTTTGGTCTTTAGTCAACACCTCCTCAAGTTACGCTAAATCTAGTTGGAGGTCTAGTAAAGGCAAGAATGGCCTGAATCTTAAAAAAGCAAAACAAAATTGCATTAGCTGCTTAATTCATAACTGTATTTTTATTTACTTTATGTATTTACAATTAATGATTTCTAATTTAATTACCAGCTCAGCAAGCTGATTATGAACAATTGTACTGTAATGCTATCGAGTCGATGATCGAGTGCGTGTTATCTTGCCCTATAGCTCGGAAGATATGGCGAATTTCCACAGAGATGGGAGGGTTTCTATCGGAATGGCACCACCCATAAGATAACACGCACTCAATCATTGACTCGATAGCATCACAATACGTTTGTTCATAATCAGCCTGCTGTTCTAGAAGCAAGTATGGAAAGAAAATAATTAATAGCAATTATAATAGCCAATCTTGTATTTAAGAATAAAACATATTTTATAAGCCACATGCCTCTTAATGAATGGCCAAATCTTCAATGGAAAAATATATTTTTACGAACATAAAGTCAAATATAAAAGCAATTCAAACACCAAAAACCAATTAAGGAATAGCATGATGCAAAACTATTGTATAACGAGCAAATGCAAAAAAAAAAATCCGCAAAAGTTTATTTTTTTTGTCTTGTATAATTTTTGCATCATGCTATTCCTTTTCATTTATGCTTTTGACTTATGTTTGTTTATGTATTTGGTATGTATTTTTACCATTGAAGATTATCAAGACTACGATGAAGATCGCTGATGACTCAAACCTAATGTCGAGTAACGTTTTTACTAAATTTATTCCTTTCAGAACATGCCCAAAAAACTTTAGTAGCTACAATCTTGTTCAAAGGTCAGTCTTAATTGTAACCATTTACTTATTCTTTTTTGCTTAAGGGACCGCCAGGCGTACCAGGTGATATGGGTCCCAAAGGCGATGTGGGCGATTTCCGCGAAGGTCTACCAGGAATGAAAGGAGAAGACGGTGATGATGGTGAAAGAGGTCCGCCAGGACCCATCGAGAAACCGCCAGACCAGGAATTTTCGAACGTCCCAAGTCCTTTAACCTTCAAAGGACCAAAAGGTGTGAAAGGGCCGCACGGATCTCACGGGTACTCAGGACTCAAAGGAATGCTTGGAGACAAAGGGCTATCGGTACTTACTTGGTTTATTTTCTTTTAAAAAGTAAGATGGAGAAGGAGCGTTTCCATAATTTGAAGTTATTAGTCAAAGATTATAGATTATTATTTTATTGTAAGATTAGGATAGTAGTCGGTAAAATTTGTAGTCTCTTCGGTGCTGCAGTAAAGTCTCGTATACGTTTTTTCTTTTAGACTTATTTCTTGCCTCTTCAAGAAAATTACCAGTCTATTTTATTTATGAGGGGAGAAAAAGTAAAAAAACCATCATACAAACCTGAAAAGCTCTAAAGTTTCTTGTCAAAAAAGATAAGTCAAACCATCAAAAGTTGAGATCATGCTGTTTGAATTCAAGACCCAAAACCGTTAGTTGTCTCTCAAAAAGTGTGTCCTGTTTTAAAATTTAAAGTATTTGAGCAAGATTTCTGATTTTTCAGATATTTGCTGGATTGTTCGAATTGTTCTAAATGGTGACCAGGATGAAATCTCTCTTAGCTCACAATCAGTAATCTCTTTTGTGAGATGGTAAGGAAAGTTTAAATCTTCTTGCAATAATTTCAACCGAATCTCATTTCTAAAGTATTTTAACTCTTGATGAAAATTCATTGAGCATGATCCAGCTGAAAACTTATCTTGATTGATTTTTTTTTTTTTTTTTTTTTTTTTTTTTTGCTAAGCTCTCTTCTCCTCTTACTTTTTTCTACATACCTTAGAAATTTTAGCGTTTTTAGATTTCATGTTAATGATTTAACCTTGACAGTGCACACAATGTTGTTCCTCTCACTTTTTAAACAAATTGGCATCTGAGAAAAGGGCACTTATGTAAGAAAAACCAACTTTTTGAGAGACAAAAAACTATGCCGCCTTACAGGAAGTACTGCTTTAATGTAAAAAAAATAATGTTGGTGCTCAATAGGATCAGAAAGAAGGCCTCGCCTAAAAAAAAAGTGGCGGAAAGAGTATAGACTCAAAAAAAATAAAAGAAAAAAAAATAAAAAAAATAAAAAAAAATCCTTCTCTGCCTTTTCCCTGGATGCCTATTCACAAAAGCTTAACTGATCATTTTTTGGCCAAAGGTAAAATGTGTGAATCTGCTGAATTTTTCCCTCTAAAAATTGAATTAATAAGCCCTCGAATATTGAATGTAAACAATATGTCTGAAAGACCTTGTATCCACGGAAATTTAATATCCCTTGGATATTCCATTGAAAGATAACCACAAAATCAGCAAAAAATAAAGGCGATTAAATATCTCTATCTATACCTAATAAATTTTCATTGATCATTGCAGCAATTCTGACAATTTACTATGGAATAAAAATCCAATTGAAATTACGGTTTTCCTAACTCTAACTCTAATTCTTTATTCAGGGCTCGCCTGGTCACCCAGGTTACAGAGGTATGAAAGGAGAACAAGGCAATGAAGGTCCTCGCGGTAAACAAGGTCATGATGGTCACCATGGACCGGTCGGTATGAAGGGAGAGAAAGGCTCCCCTGGTTTAGCTGGAGCAGATGGATTTGACGGTCTGAAAGTAAGTTATTCTTTTACTGTCCGTGGACTTATTGAGGGAGAGATCAAGTAGGTTGCAGGCCACCTACTAAAATTGACTACTTTTTTTTATCTTTTGAAAAAATCCAATTTGACAATACAACTATGTATTATGACTTTCAAAAGAAAGTATTCTGGTCAAAATACTCACCATTAAATTTTTCGGTTGTTTTTAATAGAATTTACGATTTTTCAAGACGTACTCTAAAATGGGCTTTCTGCTTAGTCCTTGAACACTTGAACGTCACAAATTTGCTGAAAGCTTACCGACATTTGGAGGAGTAAAAATGTCGACCAGGGTACTTTCTTTTGAATTTCAGAGTACCTCTGATGGAGTAACAATTATTCTACATTTAAACTTTTCACGTTTTCCACTCTGATGTCGGATATAGGTATCTGACAAAATATTAGTTGTGTTCCACTCTAATGTCGGATACATCCGATTTATAAGTTTCAAAACTTCGATCCGATGAAACTTTTTTAACTTTCTCAAATTTTGATTCACGATCAAAAATATAATAAACAATTTTTCTCTTTCGGTTTTTATAACTTTAATTTAATATGATGTTTTTGGGTCTGAATCTGAATTCACCGATCAGATTTTTTCTCATTCAAAACCACTCACAACTTTTCTTTCATCAAATAATGTGAAAGCTCGCAATAATTTGTTCATGATCTCAACTTTAGGGAGAGTTGGGTGAACCAGGTTTAGAAGGTATTCCAGGAGTGCAAGGACCGGAAGGAACCCCAGGAATTTATGACCCTAATTTGGATATAGAAGGTCAAGAAGGAAGCACTGGACCTCAAGGACCCTTAGGTGAGGAAAAACAATTTTTGTATCATCAGTTGAAAATTTTTCATTAGTGTTGTTAGTATCACGTATAGTAAAATGTATCCTCTTGTATCCTATCTAGGTATGTGTCTATGGTAGCCTATCTTTTTATCCTCTTTTTTGCATCTCTGTATATACTTCTTTTATTTATTTCTTTAAAAATTGCAGGAAAAGTGCTTAAAAAAAAAAAAAAAAAAAAAAAAAAAAAAGTAAAATAACGATAAGAAAAGAAAAGTATAATGTAGCAAAAAAAAGAAAGTAATGACTATTTCTAAACGAAAGAGTTGGAAACAAATTGCAGAAAGACAAAACAACGTAATAGAGGCACCTTTGTTTTGCGCGAAATTTTAAAAACACCGCAAATTGAGTCCGGACCGGCACCAAGTACCTCAGGATACTTCGCTGATTTCAAAAATGCCCTGCGATAAAACGCAAAATCCGGACTTTCTCTGTAAAATTTGGCATTCGACGCGAAATGTCCCGCTAAATTGGCTAATGTTTCCCTGATTTCAGGAAATTTTCGCGAGTTTTCTAAGTTGACGAATTTTGCAATTAAGCGAGTTATAAAACTGGTGACATGTCTTTCAATCTCATGCTAACGTGTCTCACACTGTATTTAACAGTTGGATTTACCATTGGGAAAAACAGGGTAAAAATCTTAGTCTTGGGAAGGGTTTTAACAAAAAAATTGTGCTGGCAAAAATGTCAAGCCCACTTTTGCATCTCTGTTCGCTCGATACCTGTTTTCTCCTTTACCACCTTTTAAAAGTGTGTAAACATGTCGCGTGTTGTGCCACTGGTAAAAAAACAACAAAATTTTGTTGCGTCGCTAACACATTCTAACACATGTGTTTAAAAGGCTGAAGAGAGAGAAAGACAAACTCCTCTCCACCTGCATCCGCCTCTGTCATAATTTCATTCAGATAAAGGTCTGTTCTATTTTTTTTTGCAGGACTACCTGGTGAATCAGGGAAACCTGGAATCCCAGGACGCATCGGACCAACGGGCTTTAGAGGACCGCCTGGAGAACCAGGACCCCCAGGAGAAGTGGGACCTCGAGGACTCAAAGGATTATCAACCAAAGGAGAACGAGGCTATGACGGTCGGTTTTTGTCATTCTTACGTTCTAAGTTGTTTGAAAGTTGGAATGCTTGTGTGAAAATTTTTGTGAGGAAAGAAAATTATTGTAAGAAAAAAGCAACTTCAGTAAAAGCTGCGGGAGGAAAAAAAAGGTTGTCACTTTGAAAGCTCTATGAAATTACCAATGAGGACAAAGAAGTGGATCAGTCAGTATCAAATTATTGATTTCTTAGTTATCATCTTTACTTATTTATTTGAATAACAGGCGTTAAGATGATTCCAAGGTCGATTAGTTCCGACCGTGGACACTACTTCGCACTGCATGAAAAGTCAACAGTTTTTGTCTAGAATTGACAAATTTACGCTGAAAGCACAAATTTGAGCAATGACAGCACCTGCAAGCATACTTCAGGAAGATACCCTGAAAGTTTCAAGCTGAAACATTAAAAAATAAAGCGGAAATTATGAAAAACAAAAATTCTCGTAAGCCTCAATGAGTGCGAGTGAGGCAGATAAACATTCGCACTCACTCTCACTCGCTAAGCTTATGGCGAAATGAATTTATAATTTACGGCTTTAATTCTAAACCAATTTTGCTCGTTTTAGGCTAAAAAAATCCATAAAAAGTTTTGCAGGTGCTGGCGTTATTGGATTTTGCGTTTTTTCTTTGGTTTCAATTTAAAATGCGGAAAACACAACTTTCCCCAAAAGCGACTAGCGCCGCTATCCATCGGATTGGAAGTTTCACCTGGAATCACCTAATGCCTAAAGTATAAACTTACAAATTACATACTATAAGTACTATAACAAATGAATATACGAAACTAACAAGAAGAACGATGCACAAAATTGTGAAGTAAATGAAAATATACTAAAAAATGAATTATAATTGTTAAAAATTGACGCAATTATAAATCAGAACAGAGAAAATCAGTCGGAATGATAACAACAAAGCAAAGCAAAAGAATTAAGATTCAAATAAGAAACTAATAACAAGAAAAAACTGAAACTAGTTTTGCTGTCAAGAGTTTGGAGGTCATTGGAGAGCGATAGTCCCAACTTCTCTTTTAGCAAGGTGTAACGAAACAAAATTGAGAATTTGAACTCGAGACTGCTGAAGGAAGGAGGGTGATCTGCTCCGTTAAATGAAAAAAAAAATGAACTGCTGCCAGAATATTTTACTAATTTTTCTTCCTGCTTTGCATAATTTAGGTTTACCCGGCCCACCTGGCCCTGCTGGATCACCTGGATTTGGCGGTCCTGAAGGAATAATAGGTGAGAAAGGACTTCCAGGCTTGACTATTTTTGGACCTCCAGGAGAAGATGGCCGCTCGGGTCTTGATGGATTCAAAGGCCCTCGAGGAGATCGTGGAGATACCGGTTTCAGAGGTAAAGTTAACCCGTACTTAATCCGTAGTTAATCTTTTATCTTAACCTGAACTACAAACATTTCAATCTTTGTTATTTTTGAAATTTTAATCTAATCTATTGAGATTTGGAATGAATCTTAATCCTATTTTTATCGAATAGTTAGTAGCGTAGTTAGTGGCTGGGCGGGAGCGCACAGCATCTGTGAAAGCGCAAAACGGAAAAGAGAGGATCAAGAGGAGAAAAAGAGAATAAGAGAATAAGAGAATAAGAGGATGAGAGGAAAAGAGGAAAAGAGGAAAAGAGGAAAAGAGGAAAAGAGGAAAAGAGGAAAAGAGGAAAAGAAAAAAGGGGAAAAGAGAAAAAGAGATACAGAGAAAGAGAGAAAGAGAGAAGAAGAGAAAAAGAGAAAAAGAGAAAAAGAGAAAAAGAGAAAAAGAGAAAAAGAGAAAAAGAGAAAAGGAAAAAGAGAAAAGGGGAAAAGGGAAAAGGGGAAAAAGGGTAAAAGGGAAAAAGCAAAAAAGGGGAAGAGAAAAAATAGAAAGAAAAAGAGAAAAAAGGGGAGAAAGAGAGGAAAAATTAGAAGATTGAGGAGAGTGGAAAGAGACGGTAGAATGTAGTTAGGGTGAGAGAGAAGGAGGAGAAAAACTTTTAATTTGTAACCCATGAGCAAATTATTCAAAATTTTGTTTGAACTTTGAACTATCAAAATTTTAAGTTTCGTTAGCTCTCGTGTTTTTTTTCATACGTTTTCATCTGAAGAAAATCATTAATTTTGTCAAAAAGTATAAATAAATAAAAAAAAAATTGTTAGCTCTTCTTTTTGGAATGTGACTCATGAGTAAATTATTTAGAATTTTGTTTGAATTTTGAATTATTAAAATTTTAAGTTTCGTAAGCTCTCGTGTTTTTTTACGTTTTCATTTGAAGATAATCATTAATTTTGTCAAAGAGTAAAAATAAATTGAAAAAATTGTTTGCTCTCCTTTTTGGAATTTGGTTTTGGAAATGAAAGCGGATTTTCTGCAAGGATCATATTCTAATTTTTCATGGATCTTGATTTTTATACCAGGCTCCAAAGGATACCCAGGCGTGGGTAAAAACATTCAAGGACCTCCTGGAGAACCAGGACTGCCAGGATTCCCAGGGATGCCAGGTCAGCCTGGATATAAAGGTACTCCAGGATTTGATGGGAGAAGGGGGCCCAAAGGAGAAGACTGCGGAGTATGCCCACCAGGTAAAATGCATTGTTTTAGAATATTTAAAAGGATACTTGGTCCTTGGTTTTAAGGATCAGTCATAAATAATCCATGTCTTCTAATATTCATCTCACTATCGATCATATACTTCGTTGATTTTTTTTTTTTTTTTTACAAAAAAACGTTATGTCTTGATGTACTCAATCAAAAGTCACCAATTTTTATTGATCTTACTATTAATAGTATTGAGAAAATTTCAACTCTGCTCATTGAGTCATTTTTGCAATAATTCATTCGCCTTGTGCTGTTTCATCTGGGCATTTTATGTTTTGATTTTCACTTTTGCCTCTCAGGACTTGTTATTCTGTACAATGATTTTTTTCATCAATCAGTTGATCTAATATTTAAGAGGATACTTTTGATCCTTGGTTTTAAGGATCAGTCATAAATAATCCTTGTCTTCTAATGTTCATCTCACTATCGATACAGCATAAAGCAGAGTTTTTTTTTTTTTTTTTTTTTTTTTTTTTTTTTTACAGAAAAACGTTATGTCTTGATGTACTCCATCAAAAGTCACCAATTTTTATTGATCTTACCAGTGGCGCACCGAGAACTTTAGTTTGGTGGGGGTTTCACAGCAAATTTTCCATTTTCTGAGACCTTAGGGGGGTTTTGAAAGCAATTTTGGCCAAAGATGACCTCTTTTAGAGCAAAATATTGAGGCTTAGGGGGGGTTTTGACCCTAAAACCACCCCCTTCGGTGCGCCACTGGATCTTACTATTGGTAGTATTGAGAAAATTTCAACTCTGCTCATTGAGTCGTTTTTGCAATAATTTATTTGCCTTGTGCTGTTTCAGCTGGGCATTTTATTTTTTGATTTTCTTTTTTGCCTCTCAGGACTTGTTATTTTGTACAATGATTTCTTTCATCAATCAGTTGATCTAATACCTTAATTTTCATCTCCATTCCAGGTTTACCAGGTCTGAAAGGATTCCAAGGAGACGAAGCCAGAAATGGTTTCCCTGGTAATCCAGGCAATGCCGGCTTACCTGGGCCTCGTGGTCCAAAAGGTGTTCCGGGAAAAATCGGTCGGCCGGGATTCTCCGGAGTCGATGGAAGACCCGGCGCTCCTGGATTACCCGGTGAGCAAGGATTAAAAGGAGTGAAAGGAGAAATTATTGGCGTACTCAATCAAGTTAAAGCCTCGCCAGGTCTTCCTGGACTAAAAGGTTTCCCTGGTCCTGATGGTCCTGCTGGTTATCCTGGAGCCGAAGGATTGCCAGGAGCCATAGGGTTCCCAGGCCACAAAGGAGATAAGGTATGTTTGGACTTATACACATTCATCCTAAAATCTTAATTTCAGCTGTACTCTTCGTGGTCATTTTCAGCACGCTTCAAGTGTAGTAAAACGCAACGTTCAATTTTCCACACTTTTCCTTATTGGAGCCTTTCTGTGCGAGAGAGAGAGAGTGCAAGGAGTCTAATTTTTGCATAGTTAAGTTCATAATGTGATATAAGTGACTTAACACTAGTCTTAATTCAGTTTAAAAATGAAGATTTCTCTTAAACTTAATTATTTAAACTTAAACTTAAGAATTTTAAACTTACGTATCTATTTTTTAATTTGCTTCAATATCCAATGTAAAATGATACTCTGTAGAATAGTATCCATGACCAGAAAGTTAATTTTTGTCAGCTGTTCTTGAATTTAAGGGTGAATATTAGTTAACCAGCTTTGTATAGAAAGAGGGTTTCTGGAACGTAATTTTGAAGACATCATGGAGACACGTGCCTCCCCCCCCCATAGAAGCCTTAAATGTTGCCTTTTTTCAACAACAGATAATAGCCCAAAATTGCTTCCTGCTTCTCTTCAAACTCCAAATTTCATACCTAGGTGTGTCCCCCTCTCGCAGAAAAATTTTCTGGATCCGCCACTGATCAACAGAGTAGATTTCTTTCCATATTGATGTTTGAATCTCAGTTAAGCTCTGCAGATAAATGTTTACCAATCATGAAAACTAGTCAAAGTTTGAGGTTTTTAACAGAAATCAACTTTAATGTTTGTTTCATACTATGTTGGTTCTGAATTCTGATGCACGTTTTCCTGCTTTAAAATTACGTCAGGGTCTTTATGGAGATCAAGGATTACCAGGTTTAGACGGGCGACCTGCACCCAACGGTTTGCCTGGAGAGAAAGGAGATCCAGCTCCAATACCGAAAGAATACTTAGTCGGGGACCCTGGTGAGAATGGCGTGCCCGGAGTAGAAGGAGATCAAGGTGACATGGGTGCGCCGGGAGAGGTGGGCGAGGCAAGTGAATTTCTGGCGCTGATAAAAGGAGACAAAGGTCCGAAAGGAGAAATCGGAGATAGAGGTATGATCCCCTAATTCAATTTTAAAAGATTCTAGGGATCCTGACTTGGGCGACCAACTAATCCGGAATAATGAAATGAGTCCGGCAACGCTGCGATGCCTGAAAAAAGGTATCTTCACCTGAAAAAATAACACGGTAGATATTGGTCAATGGACCGAATAAAAATTGTCAAATAATTTGATAAGTCGGCGTTGCCAGACGGACCAAATAAATTTAAATTAATTTTCGCCCAAGTCGGAGATTCTGGGGATCCAAAATTTGATGACCTATTCATACAAGTCAGCCAAGCTCAAACACTGTTTGAAAGTTAAAGTTGTAAATTTCATTCTAATCGTAATTTTCTTCTTTTGGGGCTAGGAGGAAATGTTCAACTTAAAAATGTTCACAAATGAATTATGTTCAATCCAAAATATGTCTGAATAAAAATACATATATGTCCAAACGTATGATCCATGGATAGAAATGATCCCCAACTTTCACCTGGAACAACCTTAATCAACTTTAGAAAACATGTATGGTTTGGATTGAACTTAGACAAAAAATTATGTTTCAAGGAAGTATAGTCATAAGGGCCAATAAAATTATTTACTTTAGTTAAGTTTTATCTCACTGGAATTTTTTTTTTTTTTTACTCGCAGGAGCTCCATTTCAAATTTTTATGAAGGGAGAGGAAGGGGGGGGGGCGGCCAAGTCCAAAAAAAATCCGACCAAAAAAAAAAAAAAAAAATCTTACCAGTTTAATAAAAATTAGTATTAGGCGGGTTGCACCGCTCCTTTTTTTTTGTCAAAAGTATCAATTATTTCATAATTGGGACTTTTCAAGACATAAATTTGACTGTTGATCAAAATCCTAGGTGGCAATTCCCCCCCCCCCCCCCCCCCAAATGATGCCCATGAATCCCACATCAGTTAAGCTTTCAAATTTTCTCTAAGTGTGCCATACTTTCGCTCACTTCTTAGCAAAATATTTGTGAAAGTGGACAGAAAATTTTTTATTCCTTTTCTTTTTCTCTTTTATTTGTAGGATATCAAGGGTATAAAGGTACAGCCGGTATGCCGGGAGACACAGGATTGCCTGGAAGCTCAGGAGCCGCTGGACCTCCTGGATACACACTCGCCGGTGCCCCAGGACTGAAGGGCTTTTCTGGTATGCCCGGAGATCAAGGACCTGTCGGAGAGCTAGGAAAACCTGGATTACCAGGAGCTCCTGGACTCATCGTAAGTTCTATTTTTTCCATCGCAAGGAGTTTCTCCAACTGCGGAAGGATAAAAAAAAAGAAGAAAGAAAATATGAAGCCAACAACTAACTTGTTCTATCAAACGCAAAAGTTTCAACAGTCAAAAATTCGAGATAAGTGGCAAATCCTCCTGCAATGAAAGCAGCTTTCTGCGCTGGTTCATAGACTATCTTTAACTTTAGTGAGGCTTCGTTCACGCTCAAATGGATTTGATCAAACTGCAGAATTGCCAACCTGACATTTCTAAAATTCAAACATAACCTTGAACAAAACACCTCCAAAACGGGTCTATTGGTTTTGTTGACTGTAGATTGGTAAATACTGAATAGATGACACACACTTCCATCGCCAAATAACTCTGCAGTTTGACGAGCCGTCAAATTGCATAGTTGATCGACGAACGGAATATCAACCAATCATGCAACAGTTGGCTCACGTGCCGTTTGTGGTGGTTTTGGCTGATTAATTGCTTGTTTGACGATCCTAATTTGATCTTGTACGAAGCGCTTAAGAGCCTCACTGTCAGCAATAACATGAGAATAATCAAAAATAATAAAGAAGAATTGTTAAAGAAAAGTAACAAAGAAGATTATCAAGTATTTAGTAACTTTTCGATAAAGTTGTAAGCTTTCTCTATGACCGAAGCCTCAAGCCGAGAGATATAACTGCTTGTCTCCATCCCCCAATTAAAGTTCTCTGTCTCAAAATCAGCTCTGTGATTTAAATTTCACAATTTTTCTTTTCCGAGACTACCAAGAATAGATTACTGAATTGAAAAGATTATTTTAACAGCAACTTTTCAATCTGTAAGTTTGTAGTTTTTCTTTCCCTTTAAAACTTTTTAAACCTCTTGTTTTTATAACTGTGAATTTGTTCTCGTGGCTGTGTTCATAGGGGCCAGTTGGATTGAAAGGAGACCGTGGTGATCCAGGTCAAAGCATTCTCGGGGGAGAGATCGGACCTATAGGTCCAAAAGGTGGTAAAGGAGAACCAGGATTTGAAGGACCGGATGGGCTCAGAGGACAGCCAGGTTATCCAGGAGCAGGCGGGGTCAGAGGAGCCAAGGGTGCGCCAGGCTATGCCGGTCTCACCGGTGTACAGGTAAATAGATCTTCATTGCTTTTTATTTTAAGATTACATACTTAAATTAATAAAAAATAGACAAACAATTTTTCGAGTTATTCTGGTCCAATTTTGAGTATAAATGTACTGAAGCAAGACTCCGTGTACAAAATTTGGTACTAGAAAGAGATAGCTAAAAGCTATGTCAAGCAGTTTTCCTGCTTATTTGATCATATGTTTTTAAAATAACCTTGCTATAGCAACCTATATATGAAAATTGTCTGTCATACTGCGACTAAAAAGAAAGAAAATAAGTCTCCTCTCTTACTCTTCAAAACCAAAAAAATTGTCAAACCTTACTTGTGTAAGTTTATTATTATCAAATATTGGTTAAATAAACTATGAATCAATACATTAACTATTGTTACTAATTATTACGTAACAAGCTATAAATGATAGTCACTTGAGAGTGAGACCTCAAGCAGTGTTAGTGTTGTAACCAATAAGTGTATTATTGGCTAATCATTGACTTTTGTAACACTGCATTAAAACCGACTGTATTTCCTGAACCAAAATTCAAAATTATTGCTGGTTTCGCGATCCTTCAAAACCCTGAGAGTGAATGTACAAAGGTATTCTTCGACATTTTTTTCTATCAGTTCTATTTTTTTATGTTTTCCAGGGTATTAAAGGTCCTGTTGGTGAAATACGACAAGGAATCTCCGGTCGCCCCGGAGCACCAGGCCTTCCTGGTTTACCAGGAGTAATTGGATCAATCGGATCGCCAGGTAAATCCAAATTTTCTTGTTATGTAAATATTTAGTCTTACCCTTCTCTAAAATATTCTCCCTCTCTCTGTCTTACTGTGTAATGTTTTGGAAAGGTTCTATCTTAAATTCCTCTCAAAATGGACTGTTTTAGTGATATGATTTGTCTTATCAATTGGCGCTTGAGGACCTCTGGCTCCAAAAAATTTCCAATTTAATGGGCGCGTTTTTTAATGGAAATTTTGGCTTTAAAACCAAGAATTTAAGGTGACTTCTTTGCGATTATGAATGCTATGTCCTCAATAGTGTTTATTGAAGCATGGCCCTCAATGCCTGAATCAATTATGTAAATATTTCTGATTTTCTCTTGCATTTTTTTTTTTTTATTGATTTGTGTTTCGATATAGTTTTTGTATCATTTGTAAAAACAAAACTCCTAACCAAAAATGTTCGTCGTTTGTTGAAACAAAATTCCACTATATTATTGCACTGATAAATTCTTTTGTTCCTGTTCCCTGCCTGGTCTTTAATTGGGTCCATTTTGACAATATTTGAGACAGGCTGTAAGTACAACTTGAAGCAACATTAATCTGCTCGGTAGCTTTTCCTGTGGCTTCAGGAAAACTTATGCAAGTGTGTTGGAAAACATGAAAGGTTGTCAAGTACTGATCTGTACTGTACGCTTTTTTTAAAAGTTTATTTTATTGAATTCCCAGTAAGTTTGAACCATCTTGAAACTCCTGATAATTTAGGTAAATAATTAATGGAGTACCATATTCAAGTACTCTGAAAAAATATCTCAAAGTTTTTGTTCTCTATCTGATAAAATCCTGAAGAAACGTTTTGTTGCTGAGGGGACTTTTTTTTTACGTTGATTGTACCTATAGTAGAATTTTAATAAGTACACTACCATCGCTAAAGGGCAAATATGATCCAAAAGCTTTTCCTGAAGAGTCTAGACCTCTAAGCAAGAAAAGACAAGCCTTAACTTTTATTTGAAGAAGTTTCATTTTCTCCTCAGGTTTTGATGGTGCTCCTGGCAGCCCAGGCGTGAAAGGTTTAAGAGGCGATCGAGGTTATACAGGACAACGCGGTTTACTGGGAGATGGAGGGTTCAAGGGAGTACCAGGTAGGCTCGGACGACCGGGCTTGCCTGGACCACCGGGTGACTATGGAGATGGAGGAGACATAGGTGACGCAGGTCTCCTTGGTGAGCCTGGACGCGTCGGATTCCCCGGCACACTCGGACCTAAGGGATACAGAGGTGATTTCGGTCGTCCTGGAATAGATGGACCAATTGGACTCGAAGGACTAAAGGTAACTAAACTATCTTCATTTCACAGCTATTATTTTAAAAAACCGACTGCAAAATGGGATATTTTTTAAAGTTTGAAGTCTTATAAAATGTTCTTTACTGTAAATTGATGATTGGAAATGAGTTAAAAAAAATGAGGTGATTCCTGGAAAACTTTTTCAGTTTTCAATCCCATGGATTGCGCCATTAGTCACTTTTGGAGAAAGTGGTGTTTTTGGCATTTTAAATCGAACGGCTTTCTGTAGAAGGGAACTAACTTTTCCGTGTCAATAGAAGAGAACCAACTGATATGGATTTCCTATGTAGTTTGTTCCCTTTTGCGGAAATGAAAATTATGGTTCCCCTCTACAGAAAGCTGTCCAATTGAAGACAAAAAAAAATCTGCAAAATCCATGAACGTTGTTACTTATGTAATTTTTTTTTTTATTTTTTGAGCCAAAACTGAACCAAAGTGGTTAACAATTTAAAGCCTTAATATTGGGAATTTTGCTATAAGCCTAGTGAGGGCAAGTAAGGAAGTGTGAGATTATATCTATCTGTAATAAGAATAGTAATACACATTGAAACGTTGGTAAAATAATAAATTGCTTTTTTCAGGGTGTAGCTGGTGATGCTGGTTATCAAGGTCCTCCTGGTGAGCCGGGAGATGCCAACTTCAGTGGACCGCAAGGTGAATCGGGAGATGTCGGTACGTAATCAAGAAGTGTTCTGTTTTTTTTTAAAAAAAAAAAAAAAAAAAAAAAAAAAAAAAAATACACAAGAAATGAAGCAAAATAGAGAAAAATAGAGAGTTGAGAAATATTTTGTTTGAGAGAACAAAAAAAAAAAAAAAAAAAAAAAAAAAAAAAAAAAACTAGATATATTTAGAGCACTTTACCTCCTTGAGTGCTCTAGGTATTTCCTTCCCAAACTTGAGAGTCGCCGTTACTCTCCTCTTTCCTATCCTTTGTTTTGAGAATTCTTTGATTGTCTTTCCTACCCCTTCTTTTTTTATGCAGTTCAGTCGTTCGCTGTGAAATATCAGCATAACGAGCCACGTGTTTGGGCGGCTGGACTTTACTACTACTACTACTAGTCCTACTTTTTTTTTTTTTTTTTTGATGTGTGGACCATTCCTGTTTTTACTGGATTGTGTAAAAAGTAAAGCGTTGTAAAATATCAATGTTCTTTTCCTCCTCTCCAAGAACCTTGGTAAGCTACTCATAATATGGCCGTTAATTTAGTTTGATGGGTTCTCTATTCTGCTCTGAGCTGTTCTTCATTTTCAATTTGCATAAACTCTTGCTTTTGTATTTGATAGGATTATGCAGATCATTAAATTTCTAATTTCCAATCCAGCTTAAAGTCTGTTTTAGAATATTGTGGACTTCAAAACCAAGAGTTTGCAAACTCTCGCGAGTGAATGTTGTGATTTACAAAACGGGTAAACAAAGATAGACTGTGAGAATTTAGATCCAGCCTGGCTTTTTTTTAATCTGAAGATTAGATGAACCACACTCAACCAAGAGTAACCAGTTCCATCTTCTTCCATCGAATACCTTGCAAAGAAAATTAACCTTACAGAGTGCAGATTTTTAGAAGAGACTTGTGCGGTAAAATAAGTATCTCAATAAGCAAATTTTATTTCGTGACCAATGGTCACCGGTTACTTCTTTCGTAACCAGAAGTTTCGAAACCACGGTCACTTGCGCGAGCAATCACAGACAAGGCGATTCAAAATTAATTTTCCCTCGTTCACCTACTCGTCGTCACGTTTCACGTAACCTACCTCGGAGTAGGTCTGAAATTCGGAACCAAGCGTTCCGGTCACCTTTGATACGGTACCAGACAACCGTACATTGCTTGGCTCCGCCTCTTAGGGACGGATAATAAAATTTCGGTCACCTACCGATTTCGAACCTGGTCACGTAAACGACCTGGTCACGAAATAAAATTTGCTTAATAATTTTGTTAAGATAAAATTTTTTTCAAGATCTGTTTTCAATCGAGTTTTTTTTATTTTCTTTTTCTCTTTATTTTTCTGCAGGACCGCCTGGAATTCCTGGATTCCCAGGTCCTCCGGGTATGGAAGGCAAGCCAGGGTTCCCGGGAGACGATGGTTTATCCTTTGATGCAGAACAAGGACTAAAGGGAGAACCAGGCACTCCTGGTTACGACGGACGCCGCGGGGTACCAGGATTCAAGGTGTGTTATTTTTAATTTTGAAAGAAAACAAAACCGGTGTCATCGGTCTAAATTTTTAAAACCAAAATGAAATTATCCAAATTCAAAAGAGGAAACTGAAAAAAAAAATATGGATAGCCTGTTTAACGTTTGCCCAAGTGGTGTGTCTCTGGACCCCAGAGCTGTTTTTAAGGGGGAAAAAAAGTGCTATAAATGCTCTTCATAAACTAAAAACAGATTTTGCTTACCTCTAATGGTAGAAAGACAAGAGAGGCGGTCTTCTAGGACACCAGCGGGTCAGTCTTTGAAATCATCGAGAAAAGATTACACAGCTCAGTTTATTTTACGACTATAATGCACGAAAATACTTGTATCTCTAATCTTTTCTCAACCAGTGGAGTCGTCAATGACTTCAAAAGACTTGCGGTGATCTTGCGGAGATTGCTCTGATGGAGATAAGATTACAGTTGCGAATATTTTTGTGCATTACAGTCATGATCTGAACTGATCTGTGTCATCTTTCCTCAACTGGTGGAATCATCAGTGAATTAAAAAAAATCCCATTTAATATACACAAACGGCAGTATTGCCAGGGCTGCTGTTTTGCACCTGTTTATACGTATTTGCCCTTTTAACTCAAAGTAAAATTTTTGAATTTTCCACCAACTTTGGAAGCACTTTGATCATCCTTCTGTTTTCTCGTTTTTCATGAGTATCCGTTGATTTCACAGGGTCTAACTGGAGACTATGGTCTTCCTGGTGAAAAAGGAGCCCCCGGTGAAATCGGACTCGAAGGTTTCCCAGGCATCTCAGGCAGGAGAGGTTTCGATGGCTTGAAAGGGAAGCGAGGAACCTACGGACTGACCGGTCCTCGAGGACCAAAGGGAGAAGAAGGAATGGAAGGAGATCCTGGAGAAATTGGAAGACCAGGTTTGTGTCAAAGTTTTAGTGATTTAGTGAAAACATCTAGTCTTGTGTCATCATCTTTTTGTTGACGTTGAAGTGACATCATTTTTACTGACTTTTTTTTTTTTTTTTTTTTATCAAATTGTGCCTGAAAATCCTGAAAAAGTAACTAACATTTTTTTTTCCCTCGTCCAAAATTGTCCATAGTCATCCTTAGTCTTCCATAAGACTCCATGTAAAATTCTGTGAACCGTAATCGGATGAACAAAGACAGCTATAAAGGAGAGGCCCAAGTTGGCAGCCAGTGAAACCAACATGTACAACTACATTTTCTAACTCATTATAAACAGGTGTCACTCCTGCTTGAATCCTTTCGGTGAAATACAATTTTCATCACTGACAACTGTATCGCTTCAAATTATCTTCTATAAAGTTTATTTTTCAATTTTTCTGATTGATTTCAATTGTTCTCAGGTCCTCCTGGTGATACCGGATTTACTGGAGTGGCCGGTCTTGATGGGCCAAAAGGTTTCAAAGGACAAACTGGAGATCGAGGCATAACACTATTCTCTGCGGCCGTGATAGGAGATTCTGGAGAACCTGGACATTCTGGCCTGAAAGGTCAGCCTGGTTTCCAGGGCTCGCCTGGACTTCCTGGTTTCATTGGCCCCAAGGTACATCCTCAAGCTCATAAATTTTTTCATTTTTAAATAAATTCTGATGACTGTCTGGAATAGTTCTCTCTTTCTTACTATGTGAAATTGATTGGCATCTTAACCCTTTGCGGTCGTGTGTCGGGTCAGGCCGGACATCGTAAAAAAACCCATTGCGGTCGCATCATGCGACACGCAAGTCGCTAAGAAAAGTTTCACTGTGCTGAGTCTCGTGACGAGCCAGCCCCGACAACTTCAGCACGTGCTGCGCTCTATGGGTGTTCTCCGGAACCGATAGGTCTGGAGGTTTCCTACTGCGTTAGCGGCGTAAAAAAAAATGCGACCGCAAAGGGTTGATTTTTTTTTGAAGTAACTGAGAAAAAAGTAAATTTCTGAACTCGGGTGAATTTTGAATTTTGTTCATATTGTTAATGATGAAGGACAGGGAAAGCGCCCTCAACTGATTTCAACTTAATTTTTTGTCTTAACAGATGAGAGAGGAGGGTCGCAGGTTAAAATGATTGATTTTCTGTTTTTAACGCTAAATGTTCTGTAGCTCCTATTTATGTACATCAGACTGCAGCTCAAAAATGAAAGTCCATGTTATTTTTTATTGATTTATTTTATTTATTTATTTATGTTTTGATGCATAGGAGCCATTAGGCTATGGTATAAGTCAAATTGAAAGAGATAACCAGATTGATTATAAATTAATCGATTACAGAAGAAGTTTTACTAATACCTAGTGGCACATTTTTAGTGTTTAAGATGATACCGGGGTCAATTAGTTCAAACCGTGGACACAGTATCACGCTGCTCAAAAAGTCAACTGTTTTTTGTTTAAAATTGACGAATTTATGCTTAAAGCAAAAATTTGAGGAACGTCAGCACCTGCAAGCATACTTCAGGAAGATACCCTGAAAATTTCAAGCAGAAAGACTCAAAAATAAAGCTGGAAATTATGAAATACAAAAATTCCCATAAGCCTCAAAGAATGCAAGTGAGACAGATGGATATATCATCACTCGCACTCACTCTCACTCACTAAGCTTATGGCAAAATGAATTTCATAATTTACGGCTTTAATTCTAAACCAATTTTGCTCGTTTTGGGCACAAAAATGAAAAAATCCGTAAAAAAGTTTTACGGGTGCTGATGTTTCTGGATTTTGCGCTTTTACTTTGTTTTCAATTTATTATTCTGTCATTGCTCCATTCGTCTCACCCAAAAACTCCCTGACTGAATAGAAAGCCTTCTGAATCTTCCTCACTACTTTCTGGTTCTCACCCATACTCTCAAGTTCCTTGAACAAACTTATCTAACTTGTTAAACAAGTCTGAAAAGTTAAGCAAAATTACTCTTTTATCATAGTAGGGTACGATATTAAGAATACATTTTTTTTTCAGAAGTGGCTTTTCTAATTTTTTGTTTTCTATTTTTAAGGGCCTCCGTGGTGATTTTGGACTTCAAGGAGAGCCAGGAGATGCTGGATTATATGGTGGACCAGGACTCAGGGGAGATACTGGGCTTCCTGGAGAACCGGGTAAGTCTTACTAGTGCTTGAGTCAACTGACAATCCGATCTCGTTTTTAGAAAGACTGTATAATCTTTTTTTAAATTCAAGTTTTAATTCGCATAGTTCCAACTTTTTATACAGCGTTTTCTTTAATTTTTGAATTATTTATTCTAAAGCTAAAGTTTTTTCTCTTAAACTTAACTCTCGAGTGGTCGCGCTCGCATTTGTGACTCGAAACATCGCGTGGATGACATACGTCATCCATTTTTAAAAATGGCAATAATTCTGCCAATTTAAGCCTAGAAATGCATGTATGTATACTCGATTGATGCCCGGGAAACCCCCCTCAGTAACTTGAATGACAGAAATTTCAAAAATTCCGACCCATTTTTTTGCTAATGGCGAAAAACTAAAAAATGGGAAATTCAGATTTTGCCACTTTTGAAAGTATGTACCAATATTTTAGGCTCGAAATTTCTAATGATGGATTTCAAAGAAATATACCTTTTTTTTGTTTCTCTCGCAGGATGTATATTCAAGTTCAAATTTCAGAATTTTCGAAACTTGAAAAAAAAAAGCGTCTTGAAAGCGTCGCAAGGATGACAATCGTCATCCAGCCACTTTGACGTTTAGTAACTTCCAGGTTTCGAAAGAGAAAAAAAGAAAAACTTCGGAACCCTCTTGTCCCATCCAAGAAGGGCAGCTACTGAAAATCTCAGCTTTGAAAATTCAAAATTCGCGAAAATACACGCAAAAACAAGTAGCTGGATGACGTATGTATGTCATCCACGCGACCACTCAAGGGTTAAAATATCTTGAAAAGTCCTTGTAATCAAAAACTTGAATTCTCTAGGTTTCCCGGGACTTGGAGCAGAGAGAGGAGAGCCTGGAAGAGACGGCTTAGATGGAAGACCTGGACGACCCGGAATTCCTGGACAGAAAGGAGCTCCTGGAGAATACGGATTAGATGGACCTCCCGGTCCCCGGGTCCCAGAGGTTTCTCACAAAGAGGTCAAAAAGGCAGACGCGGAGCACCAGGTAAGCATTGGGCCAGCGTTGCCGTTTTTGTTGATCTCAGGACTACATCACTAAGTATGTAGATAGATTAATTAAGGTCATGCAAATTGTAAGAAGCAGGAATTCCCTGAAACCCAGGACTTAAAGCCATTTGGCATCCATGAGATGTTTGACCTTTTTGTAAGAGTGATACAAAATGCTGCCTTGATTACCGTTGGTCATTCAAAAATGTGAATTGCAACCCGCAGAAATTAAGGGTTACTACTTGGAGGAAGTAGCTAAAATAAGAGGTAAACTTTGTATAAGAAGACTAGAAAACAAGTGTTTATTAAAATTGAGGTTTTAGATGTAATTAAGGACATTTCCGGAAAAAGGGCCCTTTAAAAAGCAGATGTGCTCTTTAGCAAAAAACCTCCATTTGCCTACAAGTCATAGCTCTCAGGAAGAGCGTACCCATTGTTTTCTGGGACCAAATAGTGTAGGCTCACTGATTGGTCAAAACCGCTTGCAAGTCATTTTGCGCACACTGCCAGGACCATGCATTTTTTAGTCCCAAAGCCTTTTTTCTGAAAATGTTTACAATTTTGAATATCTTCTAAAGCATCCTCTAAACTGCTGTCAACATTTCACTGAAAATCATGTAATTATAAATAGATAATATGTATCGTTACAGGCATATCCATACCAGGACGTCCAGGTATCCCGGGAGCGCCAGGCACAGACGGTCGAAGAGGAAGACTTGGACCTAAAGGATTAAGAGGAGAGCCAGGATTTTCAAGAAGCAGGTAACTACCACAGTCAGAGTTTTACTGCTTTTAACCTGTTCATTGATCTACTTTGACGTAATATCGCACCGAACCAAAAGCGCATAAAAAATTAACGGAAAAAAAAGAAAATAAAAAATATATGTAAAACAATAATAATAATAATGAAAAAAATGGTAATTCCATTGGTTAGTAATTGATTACTAATGGTTACTTTTAAAGAATGAAAATTATTGCTGAAAGATAGAGCCTTTTATCTTTACCAACAAAAATCAGTCGTTCGTAAAAGTGTAAAAAGTTGTGCTTATTTAGTTTGTCTTTTTCCAGTAATTGTGATCGTTCCATCTTTTTCTTGGAACATTATTAAAACACTAAAATTGCAAATATTTTAAACCCTGTAATCTCTCTGTTTTATTCAACAATTATCATGACTTTTTGGTTTTAGTCCCAAAGGACAGCCTGGAATGCAGGGTCTCACAGGATTGTACGGACCAATTGGTTTCAAAGGTGAGCAAGGAGAGCCAGGGTACCCAGGAAAGAACGGCTTCCCCGGTAGGAAAGGAGAAAGAGGACTCGTTGGAGATCAAGGGAAAAACGGATTGATGGGAACACCAGGAAATAAGGTAATAAACTAATTTAGTAATCTTTTTCGATTCAAAGCCATCTTGAGCTAGACTAAAATGTATTAAATAAATAATTTTTTTTTTTTTTTTTTTTTTTTTTTTTTTAATTTTGATCCAAGTCCAAAAAAATCTGTTTCCACTGCTATAAGATCTTTTGTCATCCTACGAGGATTGTCAACAATTGCATTGTCTGCGTCTGTATGTTGTACAAAGTATCCTGAAATAAGGCTTTCATATTTTAAAATTGATTTTTACTCTCATTTTTCACAACAACAAAAATTTAACTCTGATTTCTCTCACTGTTTGATAGTTTGTCAATGTTTGTACAGTGAAAGCTCATTTTGTGGAACTTTGCTCCTGCCTTGAAAAAAATTCCACTTAGGGAAAGTTCCACTTCAGGAAAGTTCCACTTTGGGAAAGTTTCACTTAGGGAAAGTTCCACTTAGGGAAAGTTCCACTTAAGGAAAGTTTCACTTAGAAAATTGCAGTCAGAAAATGGTAGGTTTCACGTTGCTTAAAAAATAATTCCATTTGGCGAGGTACTCCACTTAGAGGACGTTTCATACGACAAACTTTCACTGTCTTTATTTCTTCTTTCAACCATCAACCGAATCCAAGTGCTTTTAAGTAAATGGTTTGAACGACCAAACTTTACCTCTCCTGTCTCTAATTTATTTTTTGGCTCATTCATTGCTTTTTCTCTCCTTTTCAAAAAATTTTAGGGTAATAAAGGAGAAGCCGGAGAAACACCTCTGCTGCGCAATTTAACGGTTATTCAAGGTCCACGTGGTTTCCGGGGTGACGAAGGAAATCCAGGTAAATACTTGAACAAGCAAGTTTTTTGACTGTCACATTTGAATTCATGTTGGTAACTTCCCTTGTTTTTTTCATGTGTTGTTCACAGTGAGATGAGAGGGACAGATGAATTAACCCTCAGTTTTCATAAAAAAAAAAAAAAAAAAATATGCGAGTCCCTGTGTGCTTGTGAGATTCTTCCTTACCTCAGAGTGTCATGCTTGGTACGGTATCCCTCTTGCCCTTTTACCTTACTGCAAGGTACCTTGGTAGATTTATCTCCATTGCTTCCTTCTCCTCTCTGAATTTTCAGTCCTAGGGGTGCAAAATGTTCTAAAATTATGGAAGTTTTACGCAATCCGAGATTTCTTCCTCTCCAAATTTTCGAAAAATTTCTTCACAAAAGTTTGAAAAGTGTTGAATTTCTTTCTTTTTTGGTTTTTTGAACGTTTTACACTGTATGTTTGCAAAATGACTGGTATATTCAAAATTGTTTACACTATTTTCTGGGTCAATTTTATTGCCATTATTTGAAAAAAAAAAAATTGTGGTCAAATCTTCTCAAATCCCCAAAAACTTCCTCACATTCATGCAATCGGCGGATCACTAGATTGGGCACTTTTTGCATCCCTACTCAGTCTAGCTGTCCGCTATGAACCACCAGTGTACAAAACTTTCGGTTTAGATGGCTGGACTTTACTACTGTGTAGTATTGCAAAGGTTTTAAAAATTGAGGTAAATAAAAAATAACCAACCTAGATTTTTACCAGATTCCACAAGCATTATGTGCTCTCTGTGGTTGCTTTAATTTTTTAGTCCGCTACTTCATTCCCTATTTTGAGAGTCCCTGGCAGGTCGCCGTTACTCTTGTCTTTCCTATCCTTTGTTTTGAGATTACTTTGATTGTCTTTTCTACCCCTTCGTTTTTTATGCAGTTCAGTCGTTTGCTGTGAAATATCAGCATAACGAACCACCGTATTTGGGCGGCTGGATTTTACTACTACTGCTACTATTACTACTAATTAATTTTGCAGTCAATTTATTTTTTGCTTGAATTTTCACTCATGTCCATTTATTTTCAATGTCTCTAGGTTTATCTGGGCTGCCAGGACAACCTGGATTACCGGGGCAAGATGGACTCCCAGGACTTGCAGGAGATCCTGGTTATCCAGGACGTAGAGGGGAACTAGGTCCACCTGGCGATAAAGGACCTTTAGGAATGGACGGACTTCCAGGAAGAGACGGTCCACCTGGATTTAGAGGTAACCAACCTGACTTGAGTTTACGAAAATCGAAATAGATGTAGATGAAACCTTGGATTTTGATTTTTGAAGTGTATTTTCTAGTTGGAAAAATTTGAAATAATGAAATGCAAATTTTTTAGAACGTGTTTTTTAAAAGAAGAGGCGAATCCCTATGTGTTACTCTTTTCTGAGACATGCTTTAACTTGTATAAATTTTTTCTGATGAGTTATCAGCCATCATGCAATTTTTCTTTAACCCTCTCCCCTCCAAGGGTGAGCTGTTTTCAACTGGAATTTAATTTCCGTTTCTGCTCCTGCGTAAAGCTAAAAAGTTAAGTAAACAAAAATTAGAAAATAAATGAAATGAAATAAAAGGTGAAAAATGAAAAAACAAAAAACTGTTGTTAAAAATTTTAAATTGAAAAGAAAAAATGGAATTTAAATTGGAGCTAGCTGTACGTTCAAATAAATCATTGAAGGAGAAAGGTTTAACTACAAGGTACGTATATCAATGAAAAAATTTGATCATCCTAGACTTTGAAGGTGAGTGGACTTCAGTACTACTACACTCTTACTAATTTCCTCTCAATAGTAAGACTCATGCATAGAATACAAGGTGGAGTCTGACTGATCCCTACAATTTTGGGCGTAAATTAAACTTATTTTATCTCGATCAAAAGGTTCAAAGCTGTTTGAAAATCTTACCTAATAACCTTGGTTACTCACTTTTTTTTTTAACAAAAGCAGTTCCGGGGTCTTGCAAGACCCATTTAGGAAAATTGAAGTTATAAAACTCTGCAGCCATGTGATCGGCATCCACGATAAAAGTTTCGAGGTGGAGGCTGATTGCAGATTCTTGCACCTTGATGACGCAACAATTTCTTGAACAACCAATTAAAGCTCAAGGTCCAACCCCTACCACTTGTTACATAGCGAGATACTGTGTACCTTAAAGATGCGAAACATGGCGGCCAGATTTGATCGGCCTTCCTCTATACTTCCATCATGCTTGGCACCTGTCAAAATGTCAAAAGTTGATTTACCTTTAATCCCGTTACAATTTACTTTTCAGAATGAATTTCATCAAAGAGTAAATTGTAAACTCTATGAATTTTGTTTCTTTTTTTAGGACGTGCAGGAGAATCAGGTGTCCCTGCCCCAAGAGCGCGACCTCCGCCCAACAGAGGATTCTACTTTACATACCACTCGCAGACTGATATGACGCCTCAATGTCCCAAATTTACTACCAGAATGTGGGAAGGTTACTCGTTATTACATTTCATGGGTAACGCTAAAGCTCATGGACAAGATCTAGGTAAATTATCTTTTTCATTATCTGATTATTTAATCTTTATTACTTTTGAAAGATATCCCAACCGGGAAAAAGACGTAACCTCCATTTCAATAGAATTACTTACAAAGCTGAGATTTTAAAGTACGATAAGTTGCATTTTTTTAATTCATCGTTGGCTCTGACAAGGGACTTTTTAGCCCTTTCGATTAACAGTATAGATTCAAATCCAATCCTAAAAAGAACTATTATTTGTGGTTACCCTCACTTTACTTTACCGTTCTGTAATAGACTGTTTTAGTGGAAAGCAGAAGTGAAATTAAGTTTAGTGAAATTGATTTTAAATCATCTTTTATTCCTTTAAGTTTGTTTTTTTTTGTATTGGTTTTGGCCCATTTTATTGTCAAATAAATAAGTAAGTAAATAAAAAAAAATAAAAAAATAAATAAATGAATAAACTTATTATTCTCTCTCTTACAGGTGCTCCAGGCAGTTGTCTCCAGAAATTCTCAGTCATGCCTTTCCTATTCTGTAATTTGAACGATGTTTGCGACTACGCCAGTAGAAGTGATTACAGTTATTGGTTAAGTACGCCAGAACCCATGCCAATGATGATGACTCCCATACCCGCTGCTGAAGTCCAGAAATACATATCAAGGTGACTTATTAAATCATTGCTATGTTTCGGTTTCATGAACCATCTACCAAAACCTTTGTCAGAAAATACCAGGCAAATTTTATTTTAAGGTTCGGGTGACATCTTCACCCTAACCTTCATTGTACATTTTATTATCTCACCCAAACTGTTTTTTGGCATCAATGGCTGACACCGATGCTTTATACAAACCTCAGAATGTGTACTCACTCCGTGAGGTGGGGGCAAAAAGAGGAACTCAACGGTGAGAGACATCAAGAAACAATGCTCCTGATTGGCTAGAAATGGTTTTGTCGACTGTGGCGTTCGGTGCCACCAAAAAGTTCTGAATCTGAAATCTTCACTTGAAACTTATAATAAAATTCGCTTATTGTTATGGTCTGTGTCTTTTGAGCTCTTTTTTGCAGCTATCTACGTACGAAGGTTGTTCAAAAAATAAGAGTTAAACTTTGGTTCTCAAATTCGTATTGAATCTATAGTAAAACGCAATGCACTTGTCCTTGAACTCTCTAAAATTCAATAGTCAAAACCATTTTTTGAAGGGAGCAACAACATTTTCGAGTTATCAAGCATTTCCCGTAACTTCGGCAAAATATTCCTGCCACCTCTATTATCTAATTATCTTCCTCAACTATTATCTTCTCACTTTCATCAACTCTTTCCTAATCTATTTTTTGTATTGTCCTCAGAAGTCGTTCATCAACACTCACACTTTTTATCAAATGATTTGCGTTCTGTTTCAGATGTGTCGTTTGTGAGGCGCCCACTCGAGTCATTGCAGTTCACAGTCAATCGTTGGCAATACCCGCTTGTCCAGCCAAGTGGGAAGAATTGTGGATCGGATACAGTTTCATAATGGTGAGTTGGCGCAGTAAATTAGCATAGTTATAGGATTCGGGGAGTTTTAGAAACCAGGGAAGTCTGTAGTTTTGCTGCAAATGAATGGAGTTTTCCTCTTTTTTTCTTGCCTTTAATAACGTGAGCTGAGTGTTTTGCTTGGTTTAATATGGTATTCAAGATTTTAAAAAAAAATATTATCTCTACTTTTGTAAAAGTAGAGCAAATTTCAGTGTGAAAAAATTTTGCGTCACAGTCACATTGTATTCACTCTTTTGTTGATTTGTAAATTGTCTGCATCTCTTCTGTTTTTTTTTGTTGTTTCTTTCATCCAGAGCTAACTATGAGCTTAAAATTCCAGTGAGAAGAATGATTACATTGTAACCGACCTTCTGTTTTCTTGATTAAAAATTACTATATGGTTGTAACTTGGTACTAACCAAAAGCGATAGCACACTGGTGGTGAATCCAGACAAAATTTTTGTAGGTTTCAATCCGATTCACAGATTTCAATTTGAATTCTTTTTTTTACCCAATTTTCATAATTCGTCTTTTCATTTCAGCACACCGATGCGAACGCAGAAGGTGGTGGCCAATCATTAGTGAGCCCAGGATCCTGTTTAGAAGAATTCCGCGCCACTCCGTTCATTGAATGTCACGGTCACGGAAATTGTAATTACTTCACGTCTGCTTTCTCATACTGGTTGTCCACCATAGACGATAGAGACCAGTTCAGGAAACCAAGGCAGCAGACAATAAAGGGAGGAGCTCTAACAACAAGAATCAGCCGTTGCGCTGTCTGTATCAGGAAAACCAACGCGCCAAAGCAAATCGCTGCCTTCTCATCGTATGACGACTACAACCAAAAATACGGTTGATCAACTAGTCATAAATAATTAGATTAATTCTTTTCGAATGTTGTACATAGTTGTTAATGTATTGATAGTTGTGTATTATAAGGTTATTTTGTATATTCAGAGCTAACGGCATCAATCAGGTTTAGTCATTTTTAGCCGCTTGATTGATCAATAATCTTTGATTTTCAAGACAATGAATTGGTCTTTCATTTGCGTTAAAAAAACCCTCTTCAGTGACATAATGCGGCAGTAGCGCACCGAGAGTTTCTTCATCTCTCTCTTTTATCCATTAAGAAATGTATGTTAGACAAGGATGGACAAAGGGATAAAACCCCCTCCTTCTGTCCTTTTCCTACTCATGCATTCAAATGAGCAATGAGAGAGATGGAAGAGATCCTGGTTGCGCCAGTGTAATGCGGTCATTTTTATATATTTTTTTATTTCTCTCGTGCATTCTTCATTTTTATAATCTTTGCCCTGCATACTTTAAAAGTCCAATGCGGTAGATATTTTTAATTTAATTCCTTAGCTATCAATTGTATCTCAAATGCTTCAACGTTTTCAAATCGAAACTCGCTCGACAACAATTGTATAGTTTTTAAACAAAGCGCAATAGATTGAACGAAAAAAAGTTACCAGAAATATTACTCCCAGTCACTAATTTAAATTCTCTTTATTGATGACATTTCAAATACTTGATAGTCTTTGGAAATCCCGCAAAATTTATCAGCTGAGAATGAGGATGTTAATCGAGATCCGAAAATTAGTCACTAAATTAAATTTAAATTGAAGCAGTATCTTCCTTATAGGTACTCATTCTGTGATTCTTTTCATTATTTGATGAATGTGTGGATTACTATCCAATTTCTCTTGCATGAATAATATGTAATCATTATTGGTCACAGAAAAGCAATGAAATTCTGAAGTGAATATGGAGTTTTACTGAAATTTATCTACCACACCAGTGCCCAAAATATCACTGCCTTCTTTTGCTTACTCTGCCTTATAATTTTGATTGATTTGCCTGTTTTGTTTACCTGAGTTCGTTTTACTGAAAAATCTCATCGAGTTAGAAGAAGGAATGGTCACTATGAGTTCCTTTTTTAAGATTCAGCCTCTAATCTAGTTTAGTTTTAAGTATTATTGTCTTTTAAGTGATGATATTATGTTTAAGTTTTCTACCAAAGTATATTTGTAATGATATGTACGTTTCTGATCTGGAGTTAAATTTTCCCTCTTGTTTGCTTGCCAGATTGAATCAACGTAGCTTCATCGTACAATTTGTTTTGTTTTTTCAGTCAAAATGACCAATTTGTATATTAGACTGACAAGGCAATAGTTACTGCCAGATGTGCCATTTTAATTGATAAGCTTAGTTTTAAATAGTAGCGCCCCGAAGTCCTAAATGTAATTTTTAAATTACTTATTGTTTATGTCTGTGCTCGGTTTTTTGCAAGTTCTTGTAATTACAGAAAAAATTGTTACGAAGTTTATCAACTTTTTCTTTTACATTTCTGTTTTGAGTAAATGAAACTTTTCATATTGTAAAGCTTTCCTCGAGTTCACCTTATACAGAGGAAGGATGCGTGAACCAAAACTAAAGTTTCGCTGAAACTTGTCTTAAATTTGTGCTTTGTACGGATTGTTAACTTGCAAAAAGGAGAAAAACACTATTTTGACTCTCAAGCAGGACTGCCGTCATGGGCGGGTACAGAAATTTGTCTTTCTCTCTCTCTCTGGTCCTTTGAACATATGAGTTAGAAAAGGATATCAAAGGAGGCCATCACGTGACTTTAGCCTCTATCTCCGACCTTTTCTTAGGCACGCGTTCAAATGGAGGGAGAAAGAGAAACACAAATTCTTGTATCCTCCTATGGCTGTCGTGAACCAACTCCAAAAGTTACACAAATTTGCATAATCATATCCTGTAATTCTTGGGATGTACCAGCCCCTAAACACTAACACCTGGATGAAAAAAAAAGTACGCCTTCAAAAATGCCATATTTTTCAATTCAATAGGTACACATAGGATTCGATTATGTGCATTGCAGCAGTTCTGATCGCGAGAGTAACTAAGTCAGATTTTTTTGACAATGCTCAAACATCAATTTTGCTGTTTCACATTTCAAATGAGTTGAGACTGGATGATTTCATGTTCATACTTTCCTCTTACCTACTATTGCCATGAAACGCCTTCAATTTTATTGGTATGCAAATCCAATGTATATTTGCATTGCTGATTGCATACTTCAACGTCTGGAGGTGTTTCTACAGCCGTGTCGTTAGGTATTAGAGAAGAGTTTGTAAATTTGAAATTATTAGGTCTCAGCAATCTTGTCACTTAAACAATTTTTCAAGGAAATTTTTTATCAAGTGATTACAGCTCAGTTGACATTATTCTCAGAGGCGGCTTGTGCAATATGGCAACTAAGGATTCTCTCCATTTAATTTTATGTAAAATAATCGATCTTCAAGAAATCGATACTTTTACATAGGTTTAAATGGCAACACGCATGGTTGCCAAGTTTCTTTTAAAGGCAACCTCGGATACCAGCAACATCATAAGTTCTTGCTCTAACCTGAGCTATTAAGGGTGAAATTGTAAATATTCTCCGTTTTTTTTAAACTCTTACTGTCATTATTTTTGTGATTATTACCCCCCCCCCCAAACCACCAACCCTAATTACTTTAATTTAAGCAAGTACAAGCAACCCTCTCTACCCTAGTACAACTCAACACATTGTTTTAAGCTTTTAAGCCAAATGAGCAGGGTATTTTTTTTTTACTCTTACTTATTATAGATGCTTTTACTATTTTCCACAATTAACAAGCTTTATTTATGGCATTATAGAGCGGACAAAACAGAGGGTGTGCTCATACTCAATAACCCACATTTACAAACGTTATCACGTGAGATTATAATGTGTTGAATTAGATTTTTTAATTCATCAGGCCAGTTAAACAATGTTCTAATTGTCTGAAAAGTAAGAAAATCTAGTTTTACTTATCAGAATCACACATTAATGCTTAAAAACAATAATTTTCAAGCATGAGCACACCTTCTGTTTATTCATCTTTATACCCTGTAGCTCCTCAATTGGAAGCACTCGTAGCTGCAACTTTTTGCCTACATCATCAAATGAAGGCACCAAGGATTAGGCCTGTGCGATGTTCGATACATCGACGCTTGTTCGATGTTTAAGGGACATCGAATGCGGTTCGATGTCTCTTGAGATGCCTCGAAACATCGATCCACATCGAAACATCGATTAACATTGAAACATCGATTCACATCGAAATATTACAACTTCGATCCAGATCGAGAAATCGATTCATATCGATTTTTCCGACTAAAGGGTCGTGTTGGTCACTGTTCCAATTGATTTTTAAAACAAAAATCAAGAAATATGACAGTTTTTTGTTGATTTTTCAGTATTTTGATGTAAATGTATGCTTACATGCAGATCGATTTTTCGATACATATCGATGTTTCGATGTTTTTAAGTAAATTAACGATTCGATACCGATCGATGTTTCGATGTGGATCGATGTTTCGATATTTTCCGATATTTTTCGATTTTTCGATGTTTCGATACATCGCTCCGATGTTGGAAATCGGCATCGAAGTGACTTCGATGGACCGAACGAGACATCGCACAGGCCTACCAAGGATGTTTTAGAAAGAAAGAAATAAATTAAAACTAAAGTAAACCAAGAAGCCGATACAAGCGATTGAATCGACTCAGCAACATTTCGTCTAATGAGAGAGAGCGAAGTCTGCTAAGTTGATCTATTTTAACCATAAGTCGATCAATCCATTGAAGAACAACTGACCAGACTTGGGCAAAACTAAATCGAAAGTAAGTCGTCGAAAAACACTAAATCGCCGAAATAGTTCAGCTGGCAAAGTACTTATATTAATCGATGGTTGCTCTGGTAGACAACCGATAACTAATTTAGTCGCTTGCCAGACTAATTCAACGATTTAGATGGTTCGTAATGACATAGTTTCAAATGAGTTTTCCCAAGGCTACCATCAACCTTTTAAATTGTTCAATCAACTTCGAATCGACTTAGACAAATCTACTCGTCTCTCTCCCATAAGACGCTGTGTTACTATGTTTATTCAATTGCTTGTAATCAGTTTCCAGGTTAAAATGTCTATAGGTACCCAAACAAGTGAAGTAAATGAAAGGGTTAGATTAAGACAGTGTTTTTACCATTTTATTAGACTTGTGAAAGTCTTTTCAGTCTGTTGATGTCTACCACTAATCTAAGAATAAAATGTAATTGTAATTTTTTTGTAAAATATTGTAAATCAGAATGAACATCTCTAGCGTTAATTTTCATGATCCCAATTTTATTCTGGCTTTGTAAATTTTTCCTCTATTTAATTTATTGAATTAAACGTTGTTTTTTGTATTTTTTTGTTGTTGCTCTTTTCTGTTTACCTGAAGTCAATTTTTTATCGGTGAATCTGGAATCGTTGGCATAAATTTTCTCCTTTTCTTTTTCTATCTCCAGGATGAATCTTGAATCATTGGCTTAAATTCTCTCATAATGACCGTCAATTATGTTGAATTGGTGACATTAGCACTTGTGAAGCTTGGCTATTGATGATTATTTTTAGTGGTCGTTAAATGAGTTTAATTGGTCCATGAGCTAACTTGATGGTACTGAGGCTCAGCGAAACAAAACAGTCTGTCATTAAATCCGTCCTTGTAGGTAATGAAACCTCTTCTCACTCTTTTACACCAGTCTTCAAACATCTGAGAATGTGATACCCACTTCGGATGAAATAAAAACTTGCTCTGAACTCGTGTGAATTTTACATTAATCAAAATTCAAGTCGTAAAATTTTGCCAAGGCTGTGTTTATTTTTCTTGTGATCGCTCATAGATAAATGTATTAGGTGTGGTCAGTTTCGTTTTAATTTTTCTTTTAATTGGTGTGACTGGGTTTTTAACTTGAAAAATTTTAAGAATTTGGATGGTTTTTGGCTTATTTTAGTGTATAATCTGTGATCAGTGAAAAAAAGTTTATGGTTTCTAAATGTGTAAAAAATAGTCTTGTGTTCTTTGTATATGATAATGCATCACTTCTTTCTGAGTCCAAGTAAGTTGCTCAGTTATGGTTACAATTTGTCTAATTTTTTAAATAATTTTAAGTTTTAAATTTTTTTACATTAAATTATTTCACCAAAAATTTGCTGAAGCTCGTCGAAAGGAATTTTGTTGTTTTCCATAAAAAATTTGATTGTCTCTTTCTCAAGAGAGAAGTATAATATCATTATTGTGGATGCTGGGGCATAGCTCCAAAGTTTTCCATCAGAGAAGGGTGAAGTCCCCTGCCAAAAGTTGGGGAAGGGGAGAGGGGAGGGATTTCTCATTAACTCTGAAAATTTTTAGGAACATGCCTCTGAATTCCCATGAAAGGCAAATTATCCGCAAAAAAATCGAAGCTGGGGGGGAGAGTGGGGGGGGGTGGACTGAGACTCCCACCCCCTTTCTCCCAAATTACGCCCCTTTATGGACAATGTTAGTGAGAGATTGTTGGAAAACACATTTTTTCCTTGACCTTTTTTTTTTTTTTGGAACTTACCCTTACCATTTTTTTTCAAATGGTGGCAACATCAAATTTTTTCACTCAAAAAGGAGTTTATAAAAAAAAATATCATTGAGATTATTTTTCCCGGATTTTTGTCGATTCGCAATTTTTTTTTAGTCAGTGTCCAATGAATCGGAGACTCCGCCGGTTGAGAATAGATTACAGCTCTAAGTATTCTCGTGCTTTACAGTCTCCGGACTTTCAGTCAATCGTTAAAATCATGAAATCATCGTTGAAAAGTCCGTGACGGAGACTCCACCAGTTAAGAAAAGATTACAGATCTGCTTGTGAGTAATCTCGAGCATCGTGCATCACATTCATATATACCTACACTGAACTACTTTGTGTAATATTTCCGTCACTCGGTAGAATCATCAATGAATTAATAAAACGTCTTTTAATATACAATGATTTACGCAAAGCGCAGCGGCTCTGAGCTGCTCCACGCTCACTGGCTCTCGCGCCGTTCCGCCCGCATCAAATGGTGCCGGCGCTCATCAGCAGATCAAATCTCTGACTCTTATCTTGCTTATTCGATCTCTCGACGAGCTAATTGCTCTCACGTGTATCTTATCTTTCCTAATGAGCGTGTAACACGCGTTAACTCTGCGTGCGTGCGTTTGTGTGCGTCTCACGGGCAGAGGAGGAGTCGATCTTGTAATGCGCATGCGTTAATTACTATGCGATCGATCGCGATTTAACAATTCGATTTTTCGGTTCTTCTCGATAACGAATTTTTATCGGTACGGGCGATAGCGCCACCAACGAACTAGTATCAAGCGCCACCTACTAACTATAAAAGCTGTCTCAACTCGCAAGAATGATTGGACTTGACAACTGAAACAGTGGCGTAGCGTGCAATTTGGCAACATTGTATTGAGTCCATTTAAACCCATGAAAAAGATCGAACTGTTGGGTGTTCGGTGAACACCTTCGCATTCGACCTTTTACGTGGGTTTAAATGGAAACTTTTCAATGTTGCCAAATTGCTCGCTAAGCCACTGACTGTAAACTGTAGGTACTTACTCAGGCCTGTGCGATGTTCTATGCATCGATTGAAGTTTCGATGTTTTCCTGCAATGGGGCAGTTGCAAGGGTCTGAAATATTGTGTTTTTACTTTTTTTTACAAAGAAAATAAAAGTGCTCGATGAGCTGAGAACAAAGATGCCTTTGGTTTCTACTTAAGTCCCATTGTTCCGGAGATGAGATTTGGGCCCAAAATACATTGTTTTAAATGGGAATTCCGCGTAGTGACGTTACTCCGCGCATGAGGTTTTTACAATTTTACACGCGAGTGTATCTCCAAAAGCGGGACACTTAGGAAAAAACCAAAGGTGCCATTGTTCTCAGCTCATCAAGTAGGTACCATAATTTTCTTCATACAAAACACAATATTTTAGACCCTTGCAACTGCCTCATTGAATAGATTCGATGCTAATGTTGATAACAATCGATGCATCGGAACTTATTATTTATAGATATTTCGACTAAAACCATCTCTAAAGCGTAAAAAAGTACCTATCATGATATTCAGTAGTTTCTCATTTTCATCTTATTAAGGCTTAACATTTTTCTCGATGCATCGATAAAATGTCGATGTTTTTTGGACATAGAACTATGGCTGCCGTTTTGCGTATAATCAATGCTATTTTTCTAATCACCGATGATTTCATCGGTTGAGAAAAGATTACACAGCTCAGTTCAGTGTATGACTGTAATGAACTAAAATACTCGTATCTGTACTCTTTTTTCTCAACCGGTTGAGTCGTCGATGACTTTAAAAAACTTGCGGATATTTTAATTAAGTAACGCAGTTTCCACCGATTAAGGAAAGATTACAGATGCGAGTATTTTCGTGCATTACTATCATACGTAGAACTGAACTGTGCAATCTTTTCTGAACCGGTGGAATCATCGGTGAATAGAAAAATAGCATTGATTATACGCAAAACTGCAGCTCTACATAGAACTTCGATGCGCAAAACTGGACATCGTACAGGCCTAACTGTACTACGGCTTGAATCGCATGAATGAAAACACCGGTTTCTTTCTGCTCTTGACCAATCACGTTGCGCCATTGGTGGAAGCTGATGTTTTCATGCGAAAGCCGTAGAACTGTCAAGGCCATTCTTTTATGAGACAACCCATAGTCATTTTTTGCAAGGGTCTGTCGCAAACTTGTGCTACAGCGTTGTGGAAGGTCAGGGTCCTTTATCGTTGAAAATTGCGTGAAAAATCACGTCGGAACTTGGAAGCATCGAAGAGTCTAAAAATCCAATCCACTCACAAAACTCAAATGCAATTAACAAAATTCAAGGATGGCGTTCGAATGAGTGGGTCACATTGGGGGAGTCCCGTCTAATCGCAACTTTCTATATGCTGCGTAGAGTAATTCATCATATTTATAGAGAAAACTGCAATTTTATGGAACTCCCTTATTGTGACATGTGACTCCACCTCTGAAATGACCGCCATAAAAAAATTGAATTTTTCAAACGCTTTTATTGATGAGTTTGCGAGCTGATTTTCAGACTTTTTGGTACTTCCATTGTGCTTTTCTCGCGTTTTTCCAAAGGATAGGCTTTGCAACGTTTATCCGATGACACAAAGTCAGTGCGTGGTAGTTCGTGCTATTTGGCAACCATGCTTTTAGCCATTTGAGCCTATACGCGAAAGTATCGATAGGGATCAGTAAATCCCCTGAAGATCGATTGTTTTACTTATGTTTAAATGGAGATAATCCGTTATTGTTACCACATTGCACGCGCCGCCTCTGCTCAGGGTATTTTGACCTTTAATCTTCCGTCCTGCCGAGCGACTCAAAAAATATGCGACTTTGTCTCATCGGAATCTCGAGTTTAAGTTATCCGTGCAGAAATCCTCTTTATATATCATATTTAAACATTTTATTCATAATGTATGCAAATCTTATTGAATCCTAATCCGTGTAGCATAGGTATAAATATGTATATAGTTGCGCGTGTTTCGCCTTCTTGACATTTCAGGGCAGCGTTTGAAGTGAGGATTCTTCTCTGTCGATAGGTACCTAACTGACAGCGCCTTGTGCATTTGAATCCACCAAATAACATTTTCATCAGATTCCTTAGTCGAGCCTCAAACATTTTTTTTATTGACTGCAGAGCCTTTGTTGCGGACACAATCTTTATATATTCCTTCTGTTGTCTCAAAACCGGATTTCTGTCAAACGGCATACAATAGGTAATGGTGTCCCAGACAGAGGAAATATAAATATGTAGGTACCTACCCGAGACCACGACCAAGCACTAGCCCAGTGGCGTAACTAGAAATTACCTTTCTTTCACTTTGTCCATTAAAATGTGTAAGTTAGAAAAGGATAGGAAAGGGGGATCAATCCCCCCTTCCTATCCTTTTTCTACCTGTACATTCAGATTTCAGATGAGTAAAAAGAGAGATAGAATGATTTCTAGTTACGCTACTGCACTAGTCGATCGCGCGGTGGCTGACTTTTTTTTGGCGGGGACTCAACAGAATAACATTGGGAATAACGTCAAATCTGGACCATACGTTGACCATCTACAATCGGACACTATCGATAGTTTCCGTAAAATCAAAAATATCGATTGTTATGATGATAATGATGACCTTTCATCAGTAGCTCACCGAGAGTTTCTTCATCTCTCTCTTTTCTCCATTAAAATACGTATGTTAGACAAGGATGGACAAGGGGATAAAACCCCCTCCTTCTGTCCTTTTCCTACTCATACATTCAAATGGGAAATGAGAGAGACGGAAGATATCCTGGTTGCGCCAGTGCCTTTCATTGTCAGCTAGAGCTCGTTTCAGAAGTGTAGGCGGACCAAAATCATAATGTCATCTTTGGCGAATTTTCAACTTTTATTCCTTCAAATCAATACCAATTTTGTCCCTGACTTTATTCTTTTGTGTTTAAAGTTTTCCTCATTGAATAGTGAACACTCAATTTCATTTTTATTCATTTTCATAGAGATATATCAGAAATAATGTTGACAAATTCCAAGATTATCGGTCTAGGTCCGCCTACACTTCTGAAACTACCTCTAGCTGCATAAAGAACAAACTTTCAACTTTAACGCTATGTGTATTCAAAGACAGAGACAAATATTCCAACACAGTTTCTTTGAACTTCAAAGAGTTTTTACTTACTTACCTACAATATAGCACTTATCGTCAAGAATACTATGAAAGAATTTCAAGAGCTGCACAAACATGTACTTACTTATATACCAGCCAGACATACCTGCACAAACAGCGACGAACTTTTAGCGCTACGCGTCATAGGAACGTCATTGCCAGTTTTCAGATTAATTGATTGGGTAGTCTACTTTTCCGGTCAAAACGAGTTCAGTCCATGGGCGGATCCAGGATAACCCTTGTGAGCCTAAGGGGGGGTAGATTTGTACCCCAGGCCAGTTTTTTTGACGCCATTTTGTCAAAACTGCTCAAAATTTTTTGGGACTTCATGACATTTTAAGTTAGGATACTTAGAACACGTCCACCAAATTTCATTAATTTTTATGAATTTTTGTGGATATTATAGAAATTTAAAGTGTTGGGGTACAAATATACCCCCCCCCTTCGTCCTGCCAGTTTTAAGTTTGGAACCATCTATTACAGTGAATTTTACGGAAATTTTATGTAGATTAAGAATATTAAGTCAGATCATTGAAAAAAATTGGAAATTTATCAAAAATGGAATAATAAGATGGTACCTCATTTCATTTTTTCCATTTTTTTTTTTATTTTGACATTTTTTTTAAAAGTAGGTGTAAATTTGGCAACATAGCAAGAATTTACTCAAATTTCACATAAATTACTCTCTTAGGGTATTAAGTACATAATCCATCCATTAAAGTTTCAAAATTATTGATACTGACTGTGCTGCATGAAAATATCCTTGGGGTACAAAAATACCCCCCCCCCCCTTAGTCCTTTGTGTTACCGAAATACCTTAGGCTCACAAGGGATAATCGCCTGTCTCTCTCTCCTCCCGTTTGAACACGTGTGCAGGGGCGGATTATAACCATTACACATGGGCAAAAAGGTGATGTCGCCAAAACCCAGCTTGTGACCCCTCATTCGATTCAGCTTGGAAAATTGAGACGATCGCCCTCAAGGGTTTTCATATCTTTTGAAACTGGGGCCGTTTCACTAGCAACTCATGGCTACGCATTATGGGCAAAAAGGTGATGTCGCCAAAACCCAGCTTGTGACCCCTCTATCGATTCAGTTTAGCAAATGGAATCGATCGCCCTCAAGGGTTTTCATATCTTTTGAAACTGTAGCCGCTTCACTAGCAACTCATGGCTATGCAACGTGGGCAAAAAGTCGATGTCGCCAAAACCCAGCTTGTGACCCCTCATTCGATTCAGCTTGGAAAATTGAGACGATCGCCCTCAAGGGTTTTCATATCTTTTGAAACTGGGGCCGTTTCACTAGCAACTCATGGCTACGCATTATGGGCAAAAAGGTGATGTCGCCAAAACCCAGCTTGTGACCCCTCTATCGATTCAGTTTAGCAAATGGAATCGATCGCCCTCAAGGGTTTTCATATCTTTTGAAACTGTAGCCGCTTCACTAGCAACTCATGGCTATGCAACGTGGGCAAAAAGTCGATGTCGCCAAAACCCAGCTTGTGACCCCTCATTCGATTCAGCTTGGAAAATTGAGACGATCGCCCTCAAGGGTTTTCATATCTTTTGAAACTGGGGCCGTTTCACTAGCAACTCATGGCTACGCATTATGGGCAAAAAGGTGATGTCGCCAAAACCCAGCTTGTGACCCCTCTATCGATTCAGTTTAGCAAATGGAATCGATCGCCCTCAAGGGTTTTCATATCTTTTGAAACTGCAGCCGCTTCACTAGCAACTCATGGCTATACAACATGGGCAAAAAGTCGATGTCGCCAAAATCCAGCTTGTGACCCCTCATTCGATTCAGCTTGGAAAATTGAGACGATCGCCCTCAAGGGTTTTCATATCTTTTGAAAGTGGGAACGCTTCACTAGCAACATGCAACATGGGCAAAAAGGCGATGTCGCCAAAACCCAGCTTGTGACCCCTCTATCACAATTGTTAGAAAAGGATGGCTGAGGGGGTCATCACGTGACTTTAGCCCCTATCTCTCCATATCTTTCTAATGCATGCGTTCAAACGGGAGAGAGAGAGAAAGAGTGGGAGAGAGAGATGGAGAGAGAGAGAGAAAGAGAGAGAGAGAGAGAGAATGTTTTTTATATGCTTAATCGCATTAAAATATATGTACCTACCTACACCAGAGAGATAAATAAATGAGACACTATACTGATATGTAAGAGAAAAAAAGTAAGACACAGGAAAACGAAAACTAAAAATAATGAGAATAATGAAAGAGAAAAATTGTGATCAAGCATAGGAGGTATATGATTAGGACTAGAGAGTCCTCTCTTCCATCCAACCTCAGGCTAGGGGCAGTGGCGGCTCGTCAGGTGTAGTTAGTGTGGTGGCACTACACCTACTTTTTCAAGGTTTTTTTTGTTTTTTTGTTTTTTTTTTCTTTTCAAATTTTAAAATGGTCGCTCTTGATTAAAAATGATTGGGATTTCGGAGAAATTAAAGGGGGAAAAGAGAAAAAGGAGTTGTAAAGAGCACCGAATATACTGTCGCAAGAGAACTTTCGAGTCACGAAATAGTTAACACTATATAGCTTAAAATTAAAACTGAGGCCGGTCAAATTTTCGAAAAATTTCCGCGGGAGGACTCCCAAACCCCCCTCATACTGGGAGCGTCCTCCCAGACCCTCCACAACTACACCTAATTTGTCAGTCACGAGCCGCCACTGGCTAGGAGAGAGAGGCAGATAATTTCCTGTATTCGCCCATGGACCAACCACGTTTTCGAAAAATTTTCCTCTTTTCTTGCCATCTCCGGAGAAATTAGAATTTGAATCCAAGAGGACGGATGGAACACCATCGTCAGGTAGGCCGTTTGTCTATCCGAGAAATGCTCAATTTATCATAACCTCAATTTCTTCGGGGAGGAGGGGGGATTAGCTCTCCGGATTGCCCCCCCCCCCGGCAAGTAGTGATTTGATTGCTCATCGTGCGAACGATGGACGAAGAAAAAAAAAATTCCTGTCCGGGAACTAACTTTCATTGCGTATCGATGTATCATTATACACACGGCGAGGAGCATTATCATCATCATTATATCAAGAAAGAAAATAAGGAGTTTTAAATACCGCGGCTAATCAGCGGTTCGGCAAATCGCAGGAGTCAGCAGTGCTCACTGTTCGCTGATAGTTGCTGCGCATGAGCAGTCGGCAGTCCTCGAATAAGTGGAAGTCTGAAATTTTTTTTTTTTTTTTTTCATTCTTCCAACATTCGATTTGACTCGAGGTAATTTCACGGAGCGGCCGCTACCGAAGAACGCGGCGAGCGAGGCAACGCACAGCTGGTCGAACCCAAGAACTTTTTCGGACTCGGAAAATTTCAACCTCTCTCTGGGAAGTCAATCCGGGTGAAATGTAGCATATGTTTACTTTTTAAAACTTTAATTTTGACTTTGAGTTTTCGAAATGTTCACTTTTCAACAATGACCAAGGTCGGAGGTCCCTTGCTTATTTCCAGCTTTGCAGTAGTAAAGTAGACAATTTTAGTTTTGAAGTCTTACTGTTTCAAAATGTAACTGGTGCTACATTTTACCTAGAATGACCCAAGGTTACAGATTAAAGAGGTATGCTCATCTGACTTCGCGCCACGAAGTCAGTAGCGCGCAGTTCAAAATCCAGATCCAAGATGGCCGACAAAAGCAGAAAACATTGTATACTCTTTCCAGAAAACATTGGGTTTCCATCTCCAGAAAAGCAGAAAATGGCCCGATGTTTTCTGGAAAGAGGATACAATGTTTTCTGCTTTTGTCCGGCCATCTTGGATCTGGATTTTGAACTGCGCGCTATTGGCTTCGTGGCGCGAAGTCAGATGAACATACCTCTTATTCTATAACCTTGGGAATGACCCACCTACGAATGGGGCTATTGCACACTTTTGCTACAAGCGATTTAATAGTCGATTATGGCGTAAAAACCTCAAAAAATAACGATGGCGGCACTAAAAACTTCCAAAATCCACTCCTAAAACTCAATAAACGCAGTTATTTGCGGGAGCGTAATGGTGGCCGAAGGCACTAACAATGGGAGATTCCCATCTAACAATTCTGAAACTCCATCAAGAAGTGACCAATAAGAGACTACTTTCATTTGACACCGGTGTCACTTGGTGTTGCGGTACCATTCATCGGATGTGGATCATCACTCTGATGACTAATTACTCTGTGAATCATCCTTGTCAGCATAGAAAGAGTGACGAAATTAAGATAGGAATCTCCCATTGTTAGTGCCTTTGGCCACCATTACGCTCGTGCAAATGACTGCGTTTATTGATGAGTTTAGGAGTGGATTTTGGAAGTTTTTAGTGCCACCATCGTTATTTTGTTAGGTTTTTACGCCATAATCGACTATTAAATCGCTTATAGCAAAAGTGTGCAATAGCCCCATTCAATGGACGCCTTTGGGTGACCCAAAGAGAGGTCAAACAATCCTTCCAGTCTTCCAATTCAGTGGCGGATCGTGCAATGTGGCAACAACGGGTTCTCTCCATTTAAACTTTCGTAAAATAATCGATTCTCATCAGAAATTTACTTATGGAGGGGCTGTTGTACTCTTTTGCTACAGGCGATTTTGATTTTAAGGGTCAGTTCAGATGTAAAAACCTCGAAAACAATAAAAACTTACTAAATCCACTTCTAAACTCAAAAAATGCTTTTAAACGCGCGATCTTAATGTCGGCGGTGGGCACTAATAAATGGGACATTCATTACTAACGTATCATACTATAACTCCATCAGAAAGTTGCTGATAAAATACGATTTCCTTCGGCATCGGTGTCACCAGATGTCACGGTACCATTACTCCGAATTTACCTTCCCAGCAGAGAAAGACTGACGAAATTAAGATGCGAGAATCTCCCATTGTTAGTCCTACATTCGTGCGTTTAACCCTTTCTGTCACGAATTATGAAAGAAGTGTCACTGTAATCTGAAACATATACCATTAAATAGAACGAACTTTTCTCATATGATTTCATGTATGAGTCAATTTTTCCGAATCTCCATAAGGATCGATGTAAAATGATCGTCCACTATAGTGGACACGGTGACGGAAAGGATTAATAGTATTTTTTGAAATTAGGAGTGGCTTTCGTAAGCTTTTACTCCTACCATCGTTATTTTTGGAGATTTTTACAACTGCACTGAATTTTAAATCGCTTAAGTAAATGAGTGCAACAGCACCATTCCCTGAGAAATCGATAAATCTTGAGATACGCGGTTTCGGTCCAAAATACACTGTTTTAAATTGGGAATTCCGCGTTCGAACGTTACAATCACATGATCGAGTGGTCTTTTGATGGAGTCAAAGTTTGGGGGGGGGGTGGGGCTTGAAATCGAATATTTTTCTTGACAATGGGTCTGTTGCATAATTTTGCTATAGCAAAATAGAACCTTGATTCTTATATAAAATTCGGCGAAAATAACGATGCGCACATTAAAAAGTTCAAAATCCACTCATTAATTCAGGAAATCACTTCAATTTCAAACAGTCCGCGCTACACTAGACACTATTTGCACCGGTATACTACTACATAGACGGAACCACCGTGCATAAGTAAACAACATCGTAACAACAAAATGATGGAATTCCCATCTAAATACATGAATTATTGGCTGCATTTTCTGTATGGTCTTTTCGGTTTATCAAAGATTACAAAATAATGTAAGAAATGTACGCATCTAAACGAAACATTCCAATGTTTGTAAGTTCTGTTCATGTTTACGTAAACGAGATGGTTCCATCTATGTAGTTATAAGTCGGTGATATAGTGTCTAGTGTAGCGTTGGTTGTTTGAAATGGAAGGTGTTTTCTGAGTTAATGAATGGATTTTGAAAGTTTTTAATGTGCGCATCGTTATTTTCGCCGAATTTTACGTTAGAAACATTGTGTCATAAAGATGTAGCAAAAGTACGCAAGAGACCCATCAGGAAAACCTCAAAGGCACCTTTGTTATCAGCTTCAAAATGTACTTTCATTTTCAAAATAAAAAACACAAAATTTTAGACCCCTCCAAACTGCCCTATGCTCTAGGAGGAGAGCTGAGCAGCCCTCTCACAGCTCCCTTTAGCTACGTCCATTCAACGAACCCCTTCCTCTTGACCCCTCTCGTCATTTGGTCGTATCTCTAGAGGATATAACCTGGCAATCCCATACCCACTGTGCAGTGTGCACCATGCAGCGATCGTAACGCGGTAATTTCAATCCGGGCCATTATCGCTCGTCGCGTTATTATTTTGAAATGATGAGTTTGAGCTTTCACACGCAATAAGTGAAGTATGCAGAGTTTGAGTCCGGTGGTGGCGCGAGCGAGGGGCCGCCCGCCCGCCCGGCCGCACACTTGATCGAACCATGGCTTTTTCTGGACATGAAAAGGCGGCTTCTAGCTTTAAAAACAGTTTATCGTTGGTACTTAATTTCTCCAAAAACCATGTTATTTTTCTCATTTTAAGCTCTAAAATGAATGATTTCAATTTTGCTATTTATTTGTTCATTTAAGCTTGGTTTTTATTCGTAAAATTCTGTCCAGGAAATTCCATTCCTTTTCGACCCATTGTGGGCCGTCTGCCCGCCCGCCTTGCCGCGGCATGCCGCACTGTAGTCGGATATCGTCCAAAAATTAACCAAGAATAAGAAAGTATGAATTTCACATTTGCCCATTATTTCTAATCTATCAGGACCTAAACCAAATCATAGAGCTAAACCAATCATAGAACTAAACCAAAGAAGTAATTTAAACCTAGAAATGTCACTGGAAAGTTTTAAATTAATTTTTAAGGTCGAAAACTATGGTTTTTGATTACTTTTTTTTCACTCATGTTTGACCAGTGAGCTATACATGTAGAGGCGCTAATAAATGTTTTAAGTCCAATTCCAAAAAGAGGCAGCATCTTCAGTGGAAATTGGTTTTAAACTAAACTGCAAGTGTTGTAGAATGGCTTTCTGTACGGAGAACTTGGATAAAACTGTTCAGGTGAGAAAATGTCGTTTGTCTCTGCCATGAGTCAGTTCATTTATCGTGCCATAAAGAAACAAATAAATCGATTTATATGTCCATATAGCAACTCCAAATTACTTTGCACTGAGAGAAATCACCTCTTTAAAAACAAGGAAAAACATTTACTCGTGACAGTTTTCCTTGCGCAAAGTAAAGTTCTGATTGCATGAAGGAGGATCACTGTCACAACAAGGAATCTTTTACTTGCAGCAGCAGACATTTTTCTTGAGTTAAAGGAATCCCCCCTTAGTTAATATTTCACTGTGCAGTTTCTTTAACACATAAGATATACACTTTGGATTAAAAAATAATTCTCTCAGTGTGAACTTTAAATGGATTCCAATTTCAAATGGATTTGTCCCAATTTTTTTTTTTTTATTTTTATTTTTTTGAAATATTTTTAAGGTTAAGAAAAGTGGAGCAAAGAAACCGAGCCAGCGTGAAAATGTCCATAAGAGGTTTCAATCATGGCTGCCTCCGTGCTGCCTCAAAAACAGTGCGATATATCGATGTCCACTTCATTTAAAACTATAGAAAAGTATCGATTTCTCGGGGGTTCAATTGCATCTTCTCATGATCGATACTTTTCTATAGTTTTAAATGGAGTAGACATCGATACATCGCATTTCACGAGCCGCCACTGCTCTAAAGCACGTCCCAAAAATCCTCTCTTTTGGCATGGCTCGTTGGTTTGGCCACTTTTTTTTTCGATCTCAGATCAAAGTGTGCCGAAGCAAGTGCGCAGGCGCGAAATGCATCGACCCGCAGCAACCTGCACCGCAAGCCTCTGGCCGAAACAATATGTGTGCTCCTTCTCCTTACTTCCTTCCTTTCTTCCTACAATCCTACCTTACCCTCATTCTATGCTGCACTTCTCGCTGCCTACCCATCATGCACTGCTCGGACTTGCCTCTTCTAATTGCTTCGAATGTGAAAGCGGCCTTACATCATGGAGATCGAAATGTTGAAATGAGGAAGAGATGTGCGGTTTTAGTGATGAACAGTGAATATGAGTGTGATGTAGATCGTAGGTATCGTTATTTCATACCTAAACGCACTTCGGCATTTCAATAGGTATTATTTTCTGTCCCCGCGGTAACTTTTGGTATGTCGCGGGAGGGCGACCCGACCTCCAGGAACTTTCCTTCCCTGCGTTAAGTCTCATTTCTGAAAATATCAAACAATTTGATCAATTAGATTATTTTTAAGAGAATGGGTCTGTTGCATACTTTTGCTTCATCAATATAACTCATTGTTTCTAACGTAAAATTCGGCGAAAATAACGATGCGCACATTAAAAACTTTCAAAATCCACTCATTAACTCAGAAAATACCTTCCATTTCAAACAACGCGCGCTATACTAGACACTATGTCACCGACTTATAACTACATAGATGGAACCATCTCGTTTGTGTAAACATGAACAGAACTTACAAACATTATAATGTTTCGTTTAGATGCGTACATTTTTTTATTACCTATTTTGCAATCTTTGATAAACCAAAAAGACCTGACAGCAAATGCAGCTTATATTTCACGTATTAAAAAAGAAATTCCATCATTTTGTAGTTACGATGTTGTTTACTTATGCACGGTGGTTTCGTCTATGTAGTAGTATACCGGTGCAAATAGTGTCTAGTGTAGCGGGGGGCTGTTTGAAATTGAAATGATTTTCCTGAGTTAATGAGTGGATTTTGAACGTTTTGAATGTGTGCATCGTTATTTTCGCCGAATTTTACATAAGAATCAAGGTTCTATATTGTTGTAGCAAAAGTATGCAACAAACCCATTAGATTATTTTTAAGGGTATTAAAAAGTCGAGATTATGCAACATCGGGAATACTAGTGGGTCTGTTTAGTTTAAATTTGTCCAATTACAATAGAGCATGATACTCAAGTAACTACTCACGCTTTAAAAACAACAAATGCTTGGAAACAAGGACGATAATTTTTCTATACCAGCGTTGAAGTCTCCAAGAAAAGACTGCGGTGGCGCACTATATTCGATCAAGGTGAAGCGCTAGATCCATGGATGAATCGTTCATTTTGGTGCAAGGGTTTGAGCCATTAACGCTAGACGGCGGAGGAGGGGGGGGCTTGCGAAAGGGTAAGATGGTATGCGGGTTGCCACGCCATGCCACCCGACTGGACGAAAATAATTCGAAAACTTAGAGTGCCAAACAGCTTGACATTCCTCGGCCTTATAAGAATGAAAAATTAGCGAACGAAGTATGGAGCAGTTATCAAATAGGTGTCTTCGAAAATGTGAAACATACGTGTCTGAGTGGTATTGAGATTTTGGTCCTTTTTATTGCTTTTCTCTACTTCATGTAATCAAATGCCCAAAGAGGGGAGTAATGGAGTATACCTACTCAAAGTATCCATTTCTCTATTTCATATTGCAACAATGGGGCGGCTCTTGCAGACTTTTGCTATAGGGGATTGAAGCTATGAATCTTTCATAAAAACCTCTAAAAATGACGATGGGTGCACTAAAAAATCACGAAATACACTCTCAAAGTCGGGCTTAATGGCGGAGAGACGCAGGTATCACGGGAGATTCCTATCTAAATTGAGGCATACCTCTGTGTTTCCCGAGAGAAAGTGACATAAGAGACAGGAATCTTCCATGATACCTATGCGTTAAGCCGCCATTACGAGCTTGCTGTTACAGCTGTTTACTGAGTTTATTGATGACTTTTAGACTTTTTTTTGCGTGATTTTCGTGATTTCCCCTGGTTTTTACGTCAGATTGGACAATTAATTTGCTCACATCAAAGGTTTGCAAGAGCCACATTATTTTTTTAAAATAAACAAAAAATTGTTTTTCTTTGTTTTGTTTTTGTTTTTTGTTTTTTGTTTTTTTTTAAAGAACTATTTGAGAAAGGCTAGAAATTGGTCTTAAAATGAATTGAAATTTAACAAATTTTCACGGAGAGGATGCTTACATTTCATTTTTAGTTGGGAGATGGGGGTGTCCCCTTAGACGTCACGACAAATTTGTCTCCCGTTTCATTCTCCAATGAATGATCGATTTCTAGCTGACCTTCTGTACTAATCCATCGATTCGGATGGAAACGGATTCCAGAGAAGGGGAGGGTGGAGGAGTGGAGGGAGGGGGAGGGTGAGGAGGAGGGGGAAGTAATCGAAGTTTATTTTTCCCATGGGTACCAGATTAGCCGAGTCAAAAACTGGGCGGAACAACATATTTCCAGTCAAGGTTATAGATTAAAGAGGTATGCTCATCTGACTTCGCGCCACGAAATCAGTAGCGCGCAGTTCAAAATCCAGATCCAAGATGGCCGGAAAAAGCAGAAAACATTGTATACTCTTTCCAGAAAACATCGGGCTATTTTCTGCTTTTCTGGAAAGGGATCCCGATGTTTTCTGGAAAGAGTATACAATGTTTTCTGCTTTTTCCGGCCATCTTGGATCTGGATTTTGAACTGCGCGCTACTGATTTCGTGGCGCGAAGTCAGATGAGCATACCTCTTTAATCTATAACCTTGATTTCCAGTCACCCCGCCGTGTACCGGTATACGCATCCACACTCTCACCAAGCTATGTGAAGCGCAAAATTTGGACCCTATCAATCAGTCGCAAAACAGTGGACGTATTTTTTTTAATTTTTTTCTCAATATATTTACTTTTACCATGAGAAGAAAAAAAAACCATTAGATCAATAATGTTAAAGTCAAAAACATTGTTTTTTTATTGGGGAAAAAAAAAAAAAAAAAAAAAAAAAAAAAAAAAAAAACTGATATCATAAAAACTCGATATCATAGCTGAATTTTTTCCCTTAAATATACGAGTAGTTTGCGCCTCTGGTAGAGAAATTTTCAAGGTCAGATAGGCTGACAAAAAAGGGAGTTCCAATTCTCATTAAGGATGTACAAAAAAATTATACGGAGGAAAATTTTGAAATTTATTCGTTGCCGCTTAACCTTTCCGCATTCTAATTTTAAGTCATAGATCGACGGATTCGTCTTTTTATTGGAGAAGTTGATGATGTAATAAGTGAGTAAAATTATAGTTGTGCCTTTGGATGTTTACCCATAAATTTTGTGTGATGAATGCAGTGCGAGAAGCCGCATGCTGTATGAGGAAAGTGATTCGCTTTATTCTTTGCATCGGATCTCTAAAAACCCATCGACCTTCTTCGGCTGTCGCACTTTGGTCTCAGATCGAAAAAATAAGTGGCAAAAAATGAGTGAAAAAGAAGGGTCATCAAATCATCGTTTCCTATCTTTCGGAGCTCCGCAGGTATCATGGGAGATTCCTGTCTGATTTGTCACTCTCTCTATAGAAACACAAATATATTTCTCAAATAACATAGGACCACCATTAACCCTTTATGGACTAAGTTCGAGTATACTCGTTTTTCTCCTCTTGTCTTCCCCACACTGTTTCAGTCTACATTACAGATGGATGAGATTATCGATGAAAACACTTACAAGATAAGGTTTCTTCGGGCGCCTTCAACTCTACGTATAGGCAATTCCAACTCCCCCGAGTACGAACAGTTAACTACCTTCCCCATGTAAACGAAAGAGTGGCGTTCTTTTGAACTTTGAACTAACCTGGCCTTCAAAGGGTTAAGCCCGAATCCGAGAATACATCTTGTGATTTTTTAGTGTACTCGTCGCTATTTTTACATGTTTTTATGCAAGAAGAATCAACTTTCAATCGACTGTAGTAAAAGTTTGCAAGAATCCCATTGAAATCTTTTAGGTTTATAAATTACTTGTTGAAAAGTGCTCTCTGTGATAAAAATTGGTCTTGAAAGTTTGTGAATGATGCATTGATAAGAAAGCTTTCTGGTTTTTGGCCACTTTTTGACGATTTCGGACCAGAGTCCGGTCACGTTGGTTCATTGCGCTGAAAATTCGCTATATTTGTTTTCGTCTAATGGCACGATTATTTCTAACAACCAGCGGACCAGCACTCCTCTTAATGTGAAAGAAAAAATCGGGTGAGGCCCGACGTTTCAATTGCATTTAAAAAAAAAAAAAAAAAAAGAAAAAAAGACAGACTTTTTTTAAAGCTCACAGCAAGGTTCAGAATGGTTAGTAGAAATAATTCGGATCGCTCAATCGTAAGGAGCAACATGTTAAATTTTGTGTAGATAAAACAATCGACACGAGCGATTAGCTAGTAATAATCTAGTCTTTGCTAGTAATAATCAAACAACTAATTGTAAGTTCGCATTGGAAACATCGAGATTTTATTTATGTATATCAATGATCGGTCCCGCAATCAATATCACTGAGGCCATTATATGTATAACACTAGGCAATTATTACACTCGAAATTGAGGCATTTCCAAGCAGTGAAAATTAGAACTGTGGCCATTAATTAGTTTTTTACTTCATACCGACAGCGCATCCAAAGTTTTATGACGATCGGTGCCAAATTACGGCTTTAATAATAATAATAATAATAAAAAAAAAATGGTTTTATGACCAGTTTCGTTCATGGTTTTGGGTTTTTTAATAATCGAATTTTCCCAAGCTATTTGAGATAACTGGTTAGATATTGTACCTAGGTAATCCTATAGGTTTACTGAAAAAAAAAAAAAAAAGATTACCAGAAGATGACAATTTGTGAACCTTTGTAAGGGATAGTGCAATTACCAGAATTCTATTGTTCGTACTAAAGTTCTTGACATTTTTTGGAAAATTCTAGTTCCATGACCATGTTATGGTATTATCACCAGAATTTTCTGGTCAAAGTACTAGACTCTCTATCATTCAAATATAGTTGTGCTTCTGGTAATAAGACTAGAGTCTGGTATTATGACTATATTGCTTTTATTTTTTCAGTGTTCCCTATGACCAAAGCAGTGTTGCCAGATCGAGGGTAAAAAGCCGTATCGTCCCCCATTTAAATCAATGTAAAACGTGCGGCTTTTTCACCCCAATCTGGCAACACTGGACCAAAGGAACAAACTCGTGATGATTATACAAGATGACTTTTTTTTTTTCTCGCAATCAGTGCGCAGTTTGTTCCAAGGTCTAAGGAATAATAAAGGAAAAGGAAAGAGGGCACGAATTTCTCTCGCGCCTCAAAAACTTATCCTCTCATGACGGAAGGGAGAACCGCGAACAAAAACAAACTTCAACTACGGAGCGAGAGCGCTTCGTCCAGAGCAAACAATGCAGACGGCCAGTGAACTCTATCCAATGACTTGGCCCTATCTCAATTGATGCAGTCTCGAAGGAAGGTGCGGAAAAGCTATTAGGTGTGTTTTTCCGTAGAATAGATTAGGCACCTCTCGTTAGAATGTACTCGGAAGAGCACATCTGATGTTTCATGGGACTTTCTTTTTTAGATCAATTGTCCGAGTCTACATGCTTTCGCTAGGTGAGGACTGTTGAGTGAATGCAGATTGCAGATCCTACAGACAAATTTATTGGCGGATCCAAGAAATTGTTCTTTTCTCTTTCTCTCTGGCCATTTAAATACACAGTCTTCCCATAAATACTGTCCCTCGCTAAAATGCGTCTAGCGAGAAAACGGCCGGAGATAAGCCCATAAACCCTTATATATTCTAAAAGGAAATAAAAATGGCTACAAGTTGGTTTTTAGTTCATTAAAATCGAGTCACGCGTTCGCCTGCAAACGGGCAGTGAACGCGGCCACCTCGATGTGCCTTTTCTCGCTCGATTTGAGGACGCGTTTTTTTAAGTTAAGCAATCGTTAAAACTGTCTGGGGATGAAAATATTGGTGAAACGCCTTAGAAAATGACAAGATTAGTTTATGTACACAATAAACAAAATGTTGGCTTACAATCGTAATTATAAAAGGTGCTCAAAATGATCCCCTTTCATCTGGACACACATCTGGAGCCTGTGTGGAAATTCGTCGATTCCTTTGTGGAAATCTGACCACTCCATGATCGGTTCGATTATGATACTAAACCTCATGATTTGAAAGGTGAAACAGCCGTATATGTTTGTACACATCTTATCTAAGATGTTCAGTCGCAGATTCAATTGATTATCTGTGATGATCCGTGGACATACAGCGAGTTGTTATCACACTGCTACCGCAGAAAACTGATCACAATCGAGCGAGAAAAGGCACATCGAGGTTGCCGCGTTCACTGCCCGTTTGCAGGCGAACGCGTCACTCGATTTTAATGAACTAAAAACCAAATTGTAGCCATTTTTATTTCCTTTTAGAATATATAAAGGTTTATGGGCTTATCTCCGGCCGTTTTCTCGCTAGACGCATTTTAGCGAGGGACAGTATTTATGGGAAGACTGTGTACATGTGTTTGAAAATGATGGAAGAGGAGGCGAAAATCCAACGACTGCCCTTCTTCTAACTATTAAATTTGATGGAAGAAAGTGTTCGTATGGTATTCTCTGCAGTTTATTTTGACCGTGGGACGCAAGTTGGATTTATAGCCAACCGTCCGCCGGGGAGTGACCATCTCTCTCTTAATTTTGTCCGTGGAATACAGTTAGGTGTTTAGCCCGTGACTGCGTAAATCCAACTCGGGGCTGCGCTGAACTGAAACTTGCGGACGTAATCTTCGATAGTTAATTAAATAATAGTACCGACTACCGCCGCACGTAGGAGTATTTACCCCAAAAACCTGGCCAAAAATATTTGCAAGCTCTTGAATATTTGAAAATCGATTTTGTTTAATTTTGGCTCAAACCAAAGGCGCACACTTTTGCCGAATTATTGACGCTTATTTTATAAAAAAAAAAGGCTTGACTTCAAAATGTTGCTTAAAAAAAAAATGTGCAATTTCTTGCAAGTTTCGACTGTTGGAGCAGTTGCCTAATAGGGTCTACTTTAACCCCCTTGTTTTGGTTATGCTCGGTTTTGCCCGGAACGTATTCAAAATTGCCTTTTTTTAAAAAGATAGTGCCTAAAATTAGAGATTTTTTCATGTCCATTTAAAATTAGATGTAAAAGGGTCAAAAATACACGGAAAAAGAAATTTTTGCCATCAATATGGAGCACATACCTTCTAAAACAACGTCCATACTCGCTGAAATGTTTGGATGCACCAACGCTTGTCCTTGATGGAAAATGTTGACTGATTAGTAACAGCGCTTCGAGCGGTGAACAACCGCAGGTGCGTCGAGCGCTCAGTTCCCTGTTCCATGTTGTCCCCTAAACAGTAGATAAACGTAGATGTTCCGACACATCTATTACGCAATAGAGCGGTTACTTACCTCTCAAAAACCAACAATAGTTTTTTTTTTTTGGACGACTTTTCAATTTTCCGTTTTTGGCCAGGTTTTCGGGTCAAATACTCCTACGTGCGCCGCGTGGTATCGTGCCGTGTTATTGTTTTTATTTTTTTTTATTGCCGAAAGAAACGAACCATAACAAGGATAGATCACTTAACTGAATTATGTGTAGATGCATACTTACGTCCTACTTACTTTGCGGAACGGCGCGCGGCGTATGCTTATTTTTTTGTATAATCTTTTTGCAAGGCTTCTATCCATTCTTTTAATGGGTCAGTTGGCAGTCAGTCCGTCCCTATTCTAATCGTTTCCATGGAAACGAGCTGTATGAAGCATTGTTTTTTACCGTCTTCATTCATAAAACTTAGATCTTCGACGAAGTCAAAGAATCGTCGCAGCTAAACCAGAGGGCATTGGTAAACCCCCCCCCCCCCCAAAATACTAACTTTATTAAGAGAGCATCGTCCTTGAAACGAGAGTCCAGTGCTGCCGTCTGTTTATATTTAATGCCATTTTTTTTCTTTTAATTTGCCGATGATTCCACCGATTGAGAAAAAAATTACACAGTTTAGTTCAGTGTATGTCTGTAATGTACGAAAATACTCGCATCTGTAACCTTTCCTCAATCGGTGGAATTATTGTTAAATTATTATAATATCCGAATTTTATTTTTTAGTTATCGATGGGTTGAGAAAAGATTTTAGAGGCGAGTATTTTCGTGCCGTACAGTCATACACTAAACTGAATAGGGCTCTTGCAGACTCTTGATTTGGGGGATTGAAAAGTTGATTCTTTCATAAAAACTTATAAAAATGATAACGAGTCACTAAAAAATCACAGAATGGCTCTTGCAAATTTTTGATTCAGGGATTGAATAAGAGTTGATTCTTGCATAAAAAAACCAGCATAAAAACCTGTAAAAATGACAATGAGTAGGTAAGTACAGTAAAATAATCACGAAATTCACTCTTAGAATCGGGCTTAATGGCGGAGAGGCGCAGGTATCATGGGAGATGCCTATCTAAATTGAGACATATCTCTAAGTCTCCGCAGAGAAAGTGAGATAATAGACAGGAATCTCCTATGTCCCATGACCATGATGCATGGTTTAAGGCTATTCGTTGAGCCGCCATTACAAACTTGCCGTTACAGCAGTTAAGGTAGATGTCCCAATTACCGCCCGCCTTAAGAAAAAATTGCCGTAAAATGCCTGTAAAAATGTTTATTTTTATCAAATCTATGATCGGTTTTCACTAGGGCCTCTCAAATACTATCTAGTTTTATGAAAAAAATATAAAGTTGGCGTAATCAATCAGGAAAAAAAATTATTAATAAAACTCGAAAAAATGACCCATGTCCCAATTACCGCCACACCAAAAGTGGCTTTGTCCCAATTATTGTCATATCAGGTGCTCTAATTATAGCCATACATATTTGCGCTGGCTTTTCATTCAAATCATCATGTTTATTGTCAGGAAATAATGACATTATAATAATTTAAAAAGCAGAAAGTAAAGGGAACAGATTTTTAATAAGTAACTGCTGAGAGAAATCGGCAAAAACAGGTAATACGGGGGCAGGTGTCCTGTGTCAACTTCTATGATTTTTTAAGGGCACAACGCTGCTAAATATCAACTTCAAACTTTTTTCACCAGTTCAGCCAACCTATGAAAAACACTTATCCCATATACGCTTAAATTTGTCTGCTAACGTAGGCTTATTTTAAAGAATAAATGAAAAGGGGGGGGCGGTAATTGGGACAGGGGCGGTAATTGGGACATCTACCTTATGTGAGTTTATTACTGAATGTTAGACTTTCTTCGTGTATTTTCGTGATTTTCGCTGGTATTTACATCAAAGATTGGACTGTTCATTTGCTCACAGCAAAAGCTTGCAAAGAGACCCACTGTGTGATATTTTCTCAAGCAGTGGGAGTGGTGTCATCGGTGAATTAAAAAATACCGCTACTTTCAATATTCACAGAACGGCAGTTCTGCGAGAGTTTAAGCATAACTGACTTGTAAAAGGCGTATCCAGCAATCTGACAACTGTGTATTATTCTCATTTGAATTTCCCAAAACAATCGATTAGCAGAAGGGCCATGGCCCCCTCAAGAATCGATTGTTTCTCATACGTTCAAATGGAAAGAGAGCATGGTTGCCAAATTGCTGGATCCGCTCGAGCAGTGACAGTTGGTTTTCACCCGTTGCATGGTCACGATCAGTGTTGCCAGATAGGGGTAAAAAAGCCGTACTTTTTACATTGATTTAAATGGGGGGAAAATGCGGCTTTTTACTCTCGATCTGGCAACACTAGTAACGATTCTTGTTAGTCCGAAAAAAGGTATAAAGGTCACAGGTTCGATCTATCAGTAAATACAAGTTTTTCATTCGGGCTCTAAATTTATTTATATATACCTTTGTGTCTTGATCGAGTTCGATTTTGCATAACAAGTTTTGAAGTATAATTTTTGGGGGTTCTCAAAACCTCTTTAGTCGCAGCCGAACTTCCCCCTCCCCCTTCCCCTCCCTCCCCGGGTCCTGTACCTACCTTCCTTATTATTTGAACTCAAAACGCATCGAAAAGCGGTATTGCCTTATTTCGGATTGAACCCACATACTTTTGTATACTTATTGATTCATAAAGTGGGGAAATATGCAGAATTGGGCAACAAATTATTCGGAAATTATTCGGAGTGTCCGGCAACGCCGAGTCAATCGAATTATTCGACGAATAATTCTACAATTGACCTATACCTTCCGTGTGTTTCCCTTTCCTCAACTCAGGTAGCAAACCCAGTTTTCAGTGTTGCCGGAGTCATTTCATTATTTCTGATTATTCGGTTGCCCAACTCTGGAAATATGGCCCTAAGTCGTCTAAATGACAACACTGTCGAAAGGAAGCCTGATAACCCCATCATCGCTTTCGCATTTTCATAACGTAAATTCCACCTGTATAGAATACAGTAATACACCCTCGATGATGGTGATAGAGATAATAATGATTTATGGAAGGGAGGGGGGAAAGAAATCAAATATATTAAAATATAAAAAATAAAATACATAAAAAATAAAATATACTAAAATTTAAAATGAAAAATGTAAAATTAATGATGATAGGGAGGACGAGAAGGTGATTTAGGCGAGAATGAAATTCTGAGAATGAAAAAGGAGAGGAATGGAGAAAATAAGTTTTACCCTCAACCTTCAGATATAGTAGCAAAGCTCCTAACCTGTCACGGAAGGATTCATGGACACCAAAAAAAAAGGATTAACAGCGATGCACTACACGATATGTGAACCGAGGTAAGGGATATGGTATTGTTACCAGAATTCTAATGTTTGTACCATAGTTCTTGAAAATTTTGAAAATGTGTTGGTACCATAGTTCTTGAAAATTTTGAAAATGTGTTGGTACCATAACCTTCAAAAGAAAGATCTCTCGTCAAAATATTTTTTTTTTTTTTTTTTTTTTTTTTTTTTTTTTTTTTGGAAATACCTACTTTCTGGCAGTACTTCAGCGAAACTCCGAAATCACTGAAAACAGCAAAGTTCTTTAAACTTGGTGAAGAAATGGTAATATGAAAATCTCTATCAGCATATTTTCTTTTGCAAGTCATAGTATACATATTGTCGCTGTGACCATATTCTGATTGCTATCAGAAGACTTCTATCACACGGAAAAAAAGATTAGTGAAAATAACCATACGGATAGGTACCTGATTTTGGCACCTGCTAGATGTTATGGTAAACTTGACCAGAAGTATGGTACCTTTACCGATACTCTGAGTAAATTCAGCATGCAATCAGGTAACATCACCTAGTACCTAGTCAAAACATAGTATACTTCTGGTTAATATTACCATAACATCTAGCAGGTGCCAAAACCAGGTATCCGTATGGTTATTTTCACCGTAGTTTTTTTTTCCGTGTACTATTAGAATTTTCTAGTAAAAAGGACAAGACTCTTCAGTGGCGTACCGGAGGCCCCCGCTGCCCCCGACCTAAGGGGCCCACAATTAGGGCCCCATGAGTACATCTAACCCGTGCGTATTTGACAAAATATATAACATTTGAAAGAATGAAGATGAAGATGGAGGAGGGAATAAATAAGTGTAATATTAAAGTGAAATGAGCTGCTTTGTTCTTCCGTTAAATGTGGTAAATTGGCCGTGCATTTTCCGTGGTATTAAATGGATATTAGGGCTGTCAGAAACAGAAATTCAGCTATTTTCTTTCTTGGGAGAGAAACGGAATTTTACAACTAAAACTGCGTGAAAAAACATCTCGAGAGCACTCAATTTTCAAAAATTTTCAGGGGTGGATCCTCGAGCCCCCTCTAGATGGGGGGGGGGAGGTGTCCCTATAGACCCTCCATTCACAGTGTAAAAATGTAGGGGGCCCCCGACTGAAGGTTTGCGGGGGGGGCAAAGTTTCCGGTACGCCACTGAGACTCTCCGCAGTTCACATATCGTTGCGTTTCTGGTAAAAGTAATATTACTAAAATTTAAGAATTCCTTTTTTGTTTCGGTGCGATATAAACAGAATGATTGCGAGATCGCAAAAATGCCAACATGCTAATGTTAATGTCTCAAAAAATGCCTATGCTCGTCTATAAGTGGATTTGTGAATGCATGATCGATGTTAAACACGAATTCAAATGTTTGTTAAGGGATGTTCTGCTTGCAATATCTCCTGCATAAGAACACAAAACATGACGAATTCCTTTTTACATCTATTTTCTATTTAAACTTTGAAATGGGCGACCTTGAGGTTTCGTGACTAACATTGAACTACAATTTCGGCGGTGTATTTGGAACACGAGTCCATAAAACCTTAGGTCTGTTTGAACGTAACAAAACGTAAACATTAGAATATTTATTGGGATATTTAGCGAAGAGCAACACCTCAGGTTTTATGGGTCCTCTTTCCACGTTATAATACCTCCTCGATGTGTTTATTACCCTGCTCGGAAGAAAGGGCTCTTTATTACTCTCCTGCAAGTGCAGGTCTTGATGGGAACTCGTAAGAGTTACTAACGATATCGTCAATAATTTATTTGGAGATGAAAAAAAAAAAAAAAAAATACAACAAAAACCAAAACCAAACTAACAACATGAGGCGAATGCAGTATAGACTTTGCTTTGACGGTAGTATCTGAAAGCTGTTTCAGGCCGTTTGAGTTTTGACATCATTTGTTGTTAATTAATTAATTTATTTATATTTTTAGTGAAATGTCCTTCCAGGTAAGCTGTACAAAAACTGAACCCCATACAAAATGTTGAATGGGGCAGTTGCAAAGGGTCTGAAATGATAAGTATTTTATAAAGAAAATGAAAGTGCTTGATGAGCTGAGCACAAATATGCCTTTGGTTTCTAATTAAGTCCCATTGTTCCGGAGATGAGATTTTGGCCCAAAATACATTGTTTTAAATAGACTGTTTTAGTAGAGCGATATATCGTATCGATTGCCGTCCGAGGGCCTCTGGTTCCAAACAAACTCTGGTTCAATGTAATTTCCCTATAAGCGAACTTTTGTACGGAAATTTAGGGTATTAAATCAAACAGTTAATGCGACCTTTTTGCGATTACGAATTCTACGTCCTCGAAAATGCTTAATTATGCTTGGTTCCTTGACTAAAACTGCCGAAATCAATAAGATGGTTCTCAGATGATAAGTCCAAAACATGAATGTCCAAAACTTTTTCGTCCAAAACTATATTTTGTCCAAATCATCTTAATGTCCAACACGCTTGCGTCTATAAAACTTTATTGTCCAATTATAGACAAGTCAAAATAAAAAAGTCCAAAACCTATGAATGTGAGCAAAGGAATGTCCAATGTCCGGAAAAATTATTTTCTTTACTCATATTCGCTTCTCTTCATTTTTTTTCTCCTTTAAATTGATCCTTTCCGTATCGACATGTTGACATAACGCAAATCAACGGTGGCCACTCAAGGATTCGGTATCCTATTAAACGGTTAAATCGAATTAATTTACAGCAAGTCGAAAATATCGTTGGACAGTATGATGAATACAAGGAAGCAGGTCCAGTCGAGAGATATCTTCGTGCCATTAGTCACAGGCTGAGGCTGAAAGTACCATCCGCGAAAGAAAACCCATAGCTTCATTGTTTGAATTTATGCAGGTAAATATTATAGATATTTTAATTCTTTGGACAATACAAATTCGACGTAACGTGTTTGGACATTTTGTTAATCTAACTTGACATCCGTTTATTTGGACATTAATGATTTGGACAATTCATTTTGGACATTCAAGCTTTGGACGTATAATTTTGGACATTGCCGTTTGGACATTACGGTTTTGGACATAACATCTGTGGATCCAATAAGATATTACAGATTAAATGTTGCATTTGTAGGTTAGAATCGCCCGAAATCCCGCCAATTCCACAACAACAACAATAACATTTGGGTGATTCCAACCTCCAAACGTATCGTTTAATCTGTAATATCTTGTTGGTTTTGGCAGTTTTACGGATGGAGCCAGGCAAAATTAAGCATTTTCGAGGACGTAGAATTCATAATCGCAAAAAGGTCGCAATAATTGTTTGATTTAATACCCTAAATGTCCGTTCAAAAATCCGCTTATGGGGAAAATGCATTGAATCAGAGTTTGTTTTGAACCAGAGGTCCTCGGACGGCAATCGATACGATATATCGCTCTACTAAAACAGTCTATGGGAATTCCGCGTTGTGACGTCACTACGCTCACGATTTCTTACAATTTTACACGAGTGTATCTCCAAAACTTCGACACTTATGAAAAAACCAAAGGCACCATTGTTCTCAGCTCATCAAATACTATAAATTTATTTATACAAAACTCTCAATTTCAGACCCTTGCAACTGCTCCATTCGAAAGTCATCGCCGATCCCTAGATAGTTCGATATTTTCCATGAGTTTAAATGGGACTGTTGCAAGGTTCTGAAATTGTGTGGTTTTTTGTGTGTGTTTTTTTGCGTGTTTTTCTGTGTGTGCAGTGTTTTTTTTTATGATAGTACTTGATGAGCAGCGAGTAATGGTCCCTCAGGTTTTTTCTCAAGTGTTCCAGTTTTGGAGATAGACACGTGAAAATTTATAAATAAATCGTTTGAGTAGTGACGTTACTACGCATAGAATTCCCGTTTAAAACAAAGCATTCCGGGCCAAAGTCTCATCTCTGGAATAGTGGGACTTAATTAGAAACCAAAGGCATCTTTATTCTCAGCTTATCAAGTACTTTCATTTTCTTTATATAAAAAAAAAAAACATTTCAGACCCTTGCAACTGCCCGAATGGAACAAAAAATGCATAATGTTGCGAGATTTGACGCTTCGCTGCTGCACTTCGTTGACACGACTGGAGGCATTGTCTCGACACAAAATTCTAGGCAGCAATGAAATCTCGATGGATCAAATGATTATAGGAAACGGAAGAGGTCTGCAGCAGAGACAATATATAATAGAGACGACGCACTAGCCTTGCGCGCAGTGGCTGACTTTTTTTTCGGGGCTCAACAGAAATTAACATAGGGAGAATGAAGGAGCACCATCCAACACGGTCCATACGTTGACTGATGCAATTTCGGTGCTTCGGATTCACTGGGCAAAAATCTCAACGGCGTTTCTCATCAGTCAACGTATGGACCATGTTTGCGGTGTTCTGTTGAGACCCCGAAGAAAAAAGTTGCCACCGCGCGCAAACATGGGCAAGATAGATAGTGCGTGGTCTCTATTATATATTGTCTCTGGTCTGCAGTTAGCATCGGTAATCCAGCAATCTAGCAACAGTGTTTTCTTCCCATTTGATTGCATGAGAAATAATCGATTAGTCACAAGGCTATATAACCCCTTTAAGAATCGATTGTTTATCATGTATTCAAATGGGAAGAATGCGAAGTTTCCTGATTGCTTGATCTACTGGTCTGTATAGGTGTGAAGTATGCAATTTGTGCATCGATCAAACGGCCCGAGATAGTAGCTCATTTGACGCGATTCAAATCTCTATTCGCACCCATGATCGAGCGAGATGCGTGGATATATGAAATCGCCGTAGACTTTGTGACCGTCGCGTCGCGTCGTCTGAGTATTGAGTTGTGAATTGAATTGCGGTGCTAACTAAAACGGAGAGCAGAGTTGCCAAATGAGACAGAAGAAATACCTTAAAATTTGAAATATCCAATGGAGCTGTTGCAAACTTTTGCTACCGGCTTATTAATAATTGATTAAGGGGCAGTGGCGCACCGAGAAATTTGCCTTGGGGGGGGGGGGGGTTGGTACGACTCAAACTCCGGGTGGTCTGGGGGGTATGGAATACCCCTCAAATTTTTTTTTTTTTTTTCAATTTTCCTGACCTTCAGATTGAATTTTACGGTACTTTCATGTACAGTGAAATTGCAATGTTCAAATATATTTTCGATTTTGCCTGCGTGAAATCGTTGCTCTCGACTCATGATAATTGGAGGGAGAAGAGTCAAAAGGAATGTGGATTGTGGATGAAGGAGCCATGGAATATTCACGTAGGGAGTTCACCGAGGGGTTAGATTTTTATCCCCCCCGCCATAGTGAATAACTCTTAAGCAAATGCGGATAGTATGGAATTTGTTCACTGTGAACCTACTTTCTAGCTGATCACGATTTTTTTCCCTTCTCTTTCTTCTATTTGTGAAGGAACCACATCCTCTCTCTCTCTCTCTCTCTCTCTCTCTCTCTCTCCCTCTCTCCCTCTCTCTCCCTCTCTCTCCTCCCTCCTTTTTTTAGGCTTGGGGGGGGGGGGTTTAACCCTAAACCCCCCCCCGTCGGTGCGCCACTGTTAAGGTGTAAAATCCTTTAAAAATGGCGGTGAGAAAACTAAAAAATTCCAAAATCTACTCCCAAACTCATAATTCTTTCAAACTCGAGACCGCAAGGACAGTGATTACCGCCTAAATCTCATGACAACTTGGGCGGATCCAGCGATTTGGCAACCCTGAATTCATCCCATTTAAACGTATGAGAAACGATCGATTCTTGAGGGGGCCATGGCCCTGTTACTAATCGATTGTTTCTCATGCATTCAAATGGGAATAATACACAGTTGTCACATTGCTGGATCCGCCTTTGTATGGCGATGGGCCTCTTGCAAACTTTTGCTGTACAAAGGATTGAAGCGAGTTGATTCTTGCATAAAAACCTGTAAAAATGACGATGCGTACACTAAAAAAACACGAAATTCACTCTCAGAATGGAGCTGTTGCAAACTTTTGCTACAGGCTTATTAATAGTTGATTATGGGGTAATACCCTGTAAAAATAACGATTAGCGCACCAAAAAATCAAGAAATCCACTCCTAAACTCACAAAATGCTTTTAAACGCGAGATTGTAATGGCGGCCGGGGCCGCGGTTTTCATTGGGGCTCCCTATCTTCAATCAGCGCCATCTACACGAGGTGTTTTCGCAACACCACACAAGAAGAAGAAGAAGCATACAATTGCCATAAGAAAACCGCGGCCTCGGCCGCCATTACGACCTCGCATTTAAAAGCATTTTGTGAGTTTAGGAGTGGATTTCGTGATTTTTTAGTGCGCTAATAGTTATTTTTACAGGGTATTTCCCCATATTCAACTATTAATAAGCCTGTAGCAAAAGTTTGCAACAGCTCCATTGGGCTTAATGGCGGAGAGACGCAGGCACCATGGGAAATTCCTACCTAAATTGAGACATATCCCTGTGTTTCCGTAGAGAAAGTGACAAATTAGACAGGAATCTCCTATATGGTACACTGAAAAAACAAATTTTAAGTAGAACCGAAACAGCTTTTTCAAAAAGCTTCGCGAAGCAAAAATCCTAGCTCTACCGGAGCAAGTTGCGATTGTACTGAAGCACTACTTCGGTGGAGCCAAAGCAAGAAAAGAGGCTGTTGTTCTGAAAAAGTAGTGATTTGGTACACCTGAAATGTCTCCGGTATAGCTTGAACTTTTGCTCTGCGAAGCTTTTTTAAAAGGCTGCTTCCGCGGTACGTATAAACTTTGTTCTTTCAGTGTACCTGCGTTGAACCGCCATTACGATCTTGCCGTTATAGCGCAGTTTTGTGAGATTATTACTGAATTTTAGACTTTTATAGTGTGATTTTCGTGATTGTCGCTGGCGGTTTTTACATCAGATTGGACTATTCATTTGCTCACAGAAAAAGGTATGTATACCAATTTCTATAAAATACTCGTACAAGAAAAACTAGATATCTCAGTTTGAGTCGGTTGATAAAATTGGAGGATCGAAATGAAATGGGACAGCAGCAGTGGCGTAGCGTGCAATATGGCAACGTTGTACCCATTTAAACCCATGGAAAAAATCGAACTGTTGGGTGTTCGCCGAACACCTTCGCATTCGACCTTTTACATGGGTTTAAATGGACTTAGTACAACGTTGCCATATTGCACGCTACACCACTGGACAGCAGGGACAGCATGGTTTGCATTTTGGTGCTCTTTAGTTAGCTAGTGAAAGAACTCGGCGAAAGAATCCATTGTTGCCACATGGAACGAGCCGTCGAGTCTTCACTGCTTGTAAATCGAGAAATGCTGTTAGGGTTATTATCAGAGTTGCCGTTTTCCGTATAGTCAATGCTATTTGTCAATTCCCCGATGATTCCACCGGTTGAGAAAAGATTACACAGTTCAGTTCAGTGTACGACTGTAATGCACGAAAATACTCGCATCTGTAATCTTTCCTTAAAAGCCTGGTTTCCAATGAGACGCAAAACTACGCAACGACGCAACGCTACGAAGTTGAAATACACGCGATCAAATAATGTGATCGTTCCCAATGCTACGCAAAACCTTTGACTCGGAACGCAACGACGCGGCCGAGTTGAACATTTTTCAACTCTTGCGTCGCTGCGCAAGGAGCTAGACGGATTTCGCTGGCCGCTGCTTGTCGGGTGAGCGTTTGATGAGTCCCGAATCAACAAATGCAACAAGTGAAGAAGAAGAAGCGCTCAGAATTCGGCTGGAAACCGCAATTGCGATTTGAGAATCTTGCTGGTGTATAACCAAATAATAACTTTTGAGACAATACGAAAATAAAAACATGCAAAGTAAAAGTGAGAAAACGCGCTGTTGTCATTCGAAACTAACCTAACCTCACTAACGCAGTCGAAAGTTAAAATGTACACAAACCGACTCCATTTTGAGTGTTTTGACGCGCGCCCTTTGAAATCCTTGATGCTGATTGGTCGATGCTTGCGTTCATTGGGAACGACTTTTCGTCCTTCGTCGCAAACCTACCAAACGCCAAAACGCAAGGAACGCAACGCTACGGTGCGCAAGGCCTTGCGTCTCATTGGAAACCAGGCTTAATCGGTGGAAACTCCGTTGATTAATTAAAATATCCGCAACTTTTCTAAAGTCATCGACGACTCCACCGGTTGAGAAAAGATTACAGATGCGAGTATTTTAGTTCATTGCAGTAATAAATGAACTGAACTGTGTAATCTTTTCTCAACCGGTGAAATCATCGGTGAATTGAAAAATAGCATTGATTATAAGCAAAACGGCAGCCCAGATCAGTAAGGAAAAAAATTGGTCTATCTATCCTCAACTAACTTTTTTGAACCCTTTGGCTTTTTATTTTTATGTTTACTTCTTATTCAATTTTTGTGTTTTTTTTTTTTTTTTTTTTACCCGTTTCCATCATTAATGGTGTATTATGAGTTGAGTCCTAAAGAGCCAGGTAGATTTCCTCGCGGTTTCAATGCAGCATCTTTTCCCAACCGGTGAAATCATCTGCGTCTACTAATGTCTATTATGTATCTATTATGTATCAACTGCGAACGAATGATGCCTTTGTTCCTTATTGCTCCTTTTTCTTCCTTTAGCTCACTAATGATTGTTTTCTTTTTTTCATCTGTAAAATGCGCTTTATTTATACATAATTTTGAATAATCTTGCTTGCCCAAGACCGGAAGCGACCCGTCCATTCACCATAAACCAGGGGGAAAAAATGTATTTAATCAATGTAAGCTTTCTTTCGTTATCAACTGTTTTATTTTTTATTTTATTTTTATTTATTTATTTATTTATTTATTTATTTACTTACTTATTTGTTTATTCATTTTTTTTTTCTTTTTTTTTCTTCTTTAACTTTAGTTTACTTTAGCTTAGTTTAGTTTAGGGCAGTAAACCCCTGACGGGGTTTGCCCATTCATATATGTATTCTTTTTTCCCTATGTTAATTATATATAAAATAAACTCCCTCCAAGCAGGGTTACTGCTTGGTGGAAACTGAAAAAAAAAAAAAAAAAAAAAAAAAAAAAATCGTTGATTGAAAATAGCATTGATTATACACTGAAAAAAGGAAATTACTAAAAAAGCAATTAAGTTTTGTAAAATCAGTAAAATAAAGCACATGCTAATTTTACTTGTTAATTTCGGTGAATCCTACTAAACTTATGGCTAATTTTACGATTTGAATTGTAAATTTTGCTTAAGTTTTAGTAATTTTTCTATTTGGATTGCAAATTTTTCAATCTAACTAGTACATTTTACAATCCAACTCATTGTGACTTTTGCATATTACATGGCTGTCTTGGCGTGACAGCTATACAACTTGCAAAAATTACAATGCTTTGAATTGTTAAATTTACAATCCGATTGGTAAAATTTATGATCCAAATTGTAAAATTAATCAAAATTAAGCAAAATTTACGATACAAAACGTAAAATTAGCTATGTGTGTAGTAAATTTTACTAAAATGGCTGGTAAAATTAGCCTTTGCTTCATTTTATTGATTTCACAAATCTATTTTTTTTCAGTGTACGCAAAACGGGAGCCCTGGTTATTATTCTGAGATGAGAGGAGAGGAAAATTTCGGATGATATTTGGCAACGATGGAGTAGAGGGCAGCCACATCGGAGGAGTGACTGTGAGGAGTTGAATGACCATGGTTAAAGCTAAAACGAAGAGTGGACGAAGGGGCGTGGAGTGACTGCGGACTAGGAAACCAAGGACCGCGAGAATGTGAGTCGCGACTCGCGAGAGAGGCGCGCAGGAGAAGAGAAACGCTCACCGGGTTACTGAGTCGCCGAGTCATCGAAGTACACTTCACACACACACACACACGCACACACTCACACAAACACACACACGACTCACAGATCGATTAAATTTCATGGGTTTTGGAAATCAGTATGAACTCAGTGCGGTTATCAATGTTTCCATGGACGCCGGATGATAACCGTAGAGACAATGTACATAATAGACTGCACTGAAAAAAAAAAAATAGATTTGTGAAATCAGTAAAATGGAGCAAAGGCTAATTTTACCAGCCATTTATAGTAAAATTTACTACACACATAGCTAATTTTACGTTTTGTATCGTAAATTTTGCTTAATTTTGATTAATTTTACAATTTGGATCATAAATTTTACCAATCGGATTGTAAATTTAACAATTCAAAGCATTGTAATTTTTGCAAATTGTATAGCTGTCACGCCAAGACAGCCATGTAATATGCAAAAGTCACAATGAGTTGGATTGTAAAATGTACTAGTTAGATTGAAAAATTTGCAATCCAAATAGAAAAATTACTAAAACTTAAGCAAAATTTACAATTCAAATCGTAAAATTAGCCATAAGTTTAGTAGGATTCACCGAAATTAACAAGTAAAATTAGCATGTGCTTTATTTTACTGATTTTACAAAACTTAATTGCTTTTTTAGTAATTTCATTTTTTTCAGTGTGTTTTAGTAGAGCGATTATATCGTATCGATTGCCGTCCGAGGGCCTCTGGTTCCAAACAAACTCTGATTCAATCCATTTTCCCCATAAGCGGATTTTTGAACGGAAATTTAGACTATTAAATCAAACAATTAATGCGACCTTTTTGCGATTATGAATTCTACGTCCTCGAAAATACTTAATTTTGCATGGTTCCACCCGTAAAACTGCCGAAATCAATAAGATATTACAGATTAAACGATGCGTTTGGAGGTTGGAATCACCCAAATGTTATTGTTCTTGTTGTGGAGTTGGCGGGATTTCGGGCGATTCTAACCTACAAATACGACATTTAATCTGTAATATCTTATTGATTTCGGCAGAGTCAAGGAACCAGGCATAATTAAGCATTTTCGAGGACGTAGAATTCATAATCGCAAAAAGGTCGCAATAATTGTTTGATTTAATACCCTAAATTTCCGTTCAAAAGTTCGCTTATGGGGAAATTTCATTGAACCAGATTTTGTTTGGAACCAGAGGCCCTCGGACGGCCATCGATACGATATATATCCCTGGTAAAAGTTTTTCATTGGTATGAACAGTAAAACGGTTCCAATTCTCCAGTGACCAATGAATTTTTCATTGGTGACCAATGAAATTACATTGGTGACCAATGAAATTACATTGGTGACCAATGAAATTACATTGGTCACCAATGAAAAATTCATTGGTCACTAGAGAATTGGAACCGTTTTATTGGTCACCAATGAAAAACTTTTACCAGGGATCGCTCTACTAAAACAGTCTATAGAGACCACGCACTATAGCCTTGCACGCGTTGGCTGACTTTTTTTTTCGGAGCTCAACAGAAATTAACACACGGAGCATGCCAACATGGACCATCCGTTGACTGATGCAATTTCGGTGATTCGGATTCACTATAGGCAAAAATCTCAACGAAGTTTCTCATCAGTCAACGAATGGTTCATGTTTTTCGGTGTTCTGTTGAGACCCCGAAAAAAAAAAGTTGCCACCGCACCGCGCGCAAACATGGGCAAGATAGATTGTGCGTGGTCTCTATTATACGTGGTGCGTTCAAAAAGTTTCCGGAACGGAGCCATATTGGGCTGAAAAATGGTCCAAATGAGCTCAACTTTAGCTTGTTTGAAAGCTTATACTCTTATGAGTACATTCGTTTTTAGTTTTCTGAAAAATATTCATTAGTCGCTGAACGGCGGCCATTATACGGAGACGTGTTTTGACCGCGCGTCCATTTTTTTAATTTCACATTTTCTAAAAAAGATTCGTGATTTTAATCAATCAAATTTGACTCACCAATCACTCGTTCTCTTTAGGGTGCTTGTCACCTTCAAAGTACTGCCCCTCAGCATTAATGCAGTGATTCCATCTCCGTTGCCACTGCTTGAAAGCATGCTGGAAGTCCTCCTTGGTCAACGACCCGAACACCTTGTCGCACTCCACCTGAATTTCCTCCACACTGTCGACCCGGCGCCCTTTCATCTTCAACTTAGTTTTCGGAAACAGGAAAAAATCGCAGGGTGCAGGATCTGGCGAATAAGGAGGATGAGGAAGCACCAACATGCCATTTTTGGCCAAAAGTTTCCGAAAACTAAGTTGAAGATGAAAGGGCGCCGGGTCGACAGTGTGGAGGAAATTCAGGTGGAGTGCGACAAGGTGTTCGGGTCGTTGACCAAGGAGGACTTCCAGCATGCTTTCAAGCAGTGGCAACGGAGATGGAATCACTGCATTAATGCTGAGGGGCAGTACTTTGAAGGTGACAAGCACCCTAAAGAGAACGAGTGATTGGTGAGTCAAATTTGATTGATTAAAATCACGAATCTTTTTTAGAAAATGTGAAATTAAAAAAATGGACGCGCGGTCAAAACACGTCTCCGTATAATGGCCGCCGTTCAGCGACTAATGAATATTTTTCAGAAAACTAAAAACGAATGTACTCATAAGAGTATAAGCTTTCAAACAAGCTAAAGTTGAGCTCATTTGGACCATTTTTCAGCCCAATATGGCTCCATTCCGGAAACTTTTTGAACGCACCACGTATATTATTGTCTCTGATGACAACGCGTCTTTTGCATACTTTAGTCTGAAGCGCAACTAGCAAGGAGATAAATGGGGCTGTTGCAAACTTTTGCTGCAGGGTCGAACCCAACGAGCTATATAGGGTTTTAGCAGTAGCGCACCGAGAGTTTCTTTATCTCTCTCTTTTCTCCATTAAGAAACGTATGTTAGACAAGGATGGACAAGGGGATAAAACCCCCTCCTTCTGTCCTTTTCCTACTCATACATTCAAATGGGAAATGAGAGAGATGGAAGATATCCTGGTTGCGCCAGTGGGTTTTAGTAATAGCGGCAGCCAGCCGGTGATGAGCGTTCAGAACAAAGACAGTTTGTCTCTCTCGCTCTCACGTAACTCCCATGCATGTACTGCCATCTCGCTCTAATTTCAAAAACCGTATATACATAGACATCTTTTGTTAAATTTTATGGCAGAAATGAATTCCTGGAGGCATTTTAATGCGATTTTGATAATAATATGTCGTAAAACAAGGCCCTGTATACGAATTTCGAAACTAGAAAGAGATGGGTGATGGGTATATACATGGGGGTCACCAGGAGAGTGAGTGAGTTAGTTTGGAACGCTACGCGAGTTTTATTAAAACACCAAAAAACACCCAACTTGTTCAAATAAAGTTGGGCATATATGGTTTAATCACTTCTCTGGTGGCTATACTCCTAGTTACTCTGTGAATCTTCCTTCACAGCATAGAAAGGGTGACGAAATCAAGATAGGAATCTACCATTATTAGTGTCCTACAGCGCCATTACGGTCATGCGTTGAAAAGCATTTTACTTATTTATTTATTTATTTATTTATTTATTTATTTATTTATTTAATTTTGTGCATAAGAGCCATTAGCTTGAAATACACGTCAGGAAAAAGAAAAAGAAAAAAAAAACAAGCAGGGAAAATTCCAACACGCAGGTGTTGGAAAAGCGTGCCACTAAAGTCTGAACAGCTTTAATGCTTTTGCTAGCAATGATAATAATTAGACAGCATTCAACATGGAGCTGATCTCGAGAAAATTGAGTCCAAAGTTGAAGAGCTAGCATTTAAACAAAAAACTTGGAATTACTTACGTTTTGATTTCATTCAACTACCGTTTTGTGTTTTTGCATTTCAACACCGGAAAAGTGGAATTTACTATGTAGGAAAGGTACTTAATTTTTAGCGTTTAAAGTGACTTGGTTCCTTTCTTCTTTTTTTTGGCATAATCACGAAAAACGAAACTCTAAGAGAAACCAAACGGCAGAGTTGGTTTACACTGTTGATTATTTTAAAATCCGTTAGTCCGGACTTAAGTCCGTTCCCAATTCTATAAAAGGAACCAGTGGCGGCTCGTGCAATGTGGCAACAGTGGAATCCCTCCATTTAAACCAATGTAAAACAATCGATCTTCAGGAGGTGCAATGCACCCCCAAGATATCGATACTTTTGCATAGGTTTAAATGGTAAAAAAGCATGGTTGCCAAATCGCACGAGCCGCCACTGAAAGGAACCAAGTCGGAGTTGGTTCCTTACGTGACTCGGATTAAGGTTTAACCTAATCAGCCAAAGGAACCAAGTTCTCATTTTATTTCATCATATGGACAATGACATCAATGAGGCTCACCAGCTCACTTTTACCTGGAATTTTGACGGGAAATAGTTGTTATTACAGAAGAAGCACTTGTTGCTTCGAGATTCAGTATTGCTAGCTCTATCAATCAATAACTCAATTTTATCAAAAATGTCACTCGGTTCTTTTGTGACAAGTGCTGTCCAATTGAGCTTGTTTGGTGAGAAATTATGAAAAAAATAAATTTAGATCAGATGAATCTATAAGGAGATGAGTCAAAGGCGTTGTTTTTTGGGTTTGTTTTTTGTTTTTTGTTTTCAAAACTTTGGAGGGCTCTAGCTCAGAAGAGAAACAATTGCAGCACATACTCATGTAGGAAAATAAAGTCTTATATATATGTATGTTGACCCCAAAAATACACTCCATAAGTTTGGTACTCCAGTTTTGAAACACCCTGTTCTTGATATTTTGCTCAACCCCCCCCCCCCCGCCCCCTTCACAAAAGACAACATCTTGACCATGCACATTTTTAAAATCACAGTTTGACTGTAGAGATATTTTCTCTCCCCCCCCCCCCCTTAACGAAAAAGGGGAGAATGGGTCACCTATCTCTGATGTTCGCCGTGCGCGTGCACAGATTGTTCGGCTTTACGACTGCAATTTTGGCTTTCTTTATAATGCGTTTTTTGGGTTTATTAGTGGATTTTATGACTATTTGATGCCGCCAATCTAATTTTCAGACAATTTTACATCAGAATCAAAACTCTATAGCACTGTAGCAAAAGTTTGCAACAAACCCATTGAAAGCTGAAAAGAGAAAATTATTTGATAAGGCTCGATCTTTTTTACCCACATAAACTATAGACAATAGATATTTCTAAATCCCTCCACCTTTTAAACGGCTTGTTCAGGGATCAAACATGAGGTTGCGTTCTTTTGAAGTCAAAAAGTGTCATATTCGGAAAAGCCGTGATTCTAAATAATAAACAGTTTTTTTTATCTTTTTTTCCGTTTTAGGTGCTGTCAGCATTTGTTGCAATTGTCACGATGTAGATACGTAATATGCATAAATGGAACACTTGCGAATTCATGAAACAATAATCCTTTAATATACAGAACTAACCATTTCAAGTGCCCTTTACACATCAAGCATTCTAGGGGTATAGATTAGTAGGTGTGGAGGTTTAAGAGGTTTGTGGATTTTAATTCCCCCTCTCCCCATTTATTTTCTTGAAAAGTATCGAAAGTTTACAGTTAAAACTATGCCATTATTCACTATAACGCATTGTCATATTATTTCTTTTTTTTTCTGTTGCCGTCGGTCGATATCATTTTTCGTGTTGGAAAAGCAAAGTTCCATATGGACCTATAGTTTCCAAAATTTGAAGAAGCTTCCAGTGAAAAATTTTGTACACGCAACGAACTTTTTAGGATAGGTAAATAAGTTATTCCAGAGTCAATTCCATAGCCGCAGCGAGGAAGCTGTCCAGGGGTGGAAGACACGTGACAGCCCCTCTCACTTTTTAGAGCAATTAATGCGAATTTTACCCCTCTGGCTCCCTATGTTCTGGATTTTAAACACCTATTTTTCAACAAAACGCCAAAAATCTCCTCAAAAATCCCTTGATTCCATCGACGCTCATTGAGGGGCTTTCAATTTGCCGATCCCCCAGAATTTCAAATGTTTCGATGCAAAGACCTGTTTAGTGTGACGTCATGAAAAAAATTGGTTCCAAACAAAGGCTCCGTCTCACTCGCTCTCGTGGGTTTTCCCATACGAAACACAGTCCAAATTTTCAAATACAAGTGCTAGTAAACAACACGTTCTTTACACGTTGTGTTTATCACACCATTGGGTTCCACGTCCCTTATAAAAATTTCCGATTGGATATATATTCCTGCGCTTTATTTCCCATAGAAATAATCGAAATTCCATAGAGACAATCAGAATTCGGGTAGATTCAAGCGCGCTGACTACAGCAACGATAGGTCTCATGATTGAAATAAGGCGAAATCATCTATCATTCTATTCTTACAGTTTTAACAGCCACTTTTTTCTCAGTGATAAAATATGAGCCCGCTATCACAAACTTTTTGAAACATCGCGCATCGATGCACAATCACAGTTATATCGAAGAAAGTCCTATGTTTTGTCCTTGTCACACTCACAGTTTCTTAAGAGCACAAAATTCTAGGATATAGGCTCATCAGCACCATCACGGCATGTGTTGTACCTCGAACAATAGCTTCGATACGAAGAGAAGTTAGAATGATTGAGTGTCATGCCGGTGATACTACCATAAGAGACCGTGAGTAAGACAAGGACAAAACGTAGAACGTCTTTCGGTATAACTGTGATTGTAAATTCGCTTGTGATCTTTTAGGAATTATGTTACAGTGAAAAGATACTTTAAGGCAAGTGGAATCTAATGGTGCAATAAAATTTGAGAAAACTGTTGGTTAACTAGCATGAATTTGCGTTTGAAAATTTGGATCTGGTAAATCCACGAGAGTGAGCGAGATAGAGCATTTGTTTGGAACTAACTCTGATCGTGACGTCATCACTAAACAGGTCTACTTAAGGATATGAATGAGCCTCTCTCTTTTCTATACCCCTCCCGCTCTTCATCAATACCTCGTCGCTTCTTATCGATGTACCCTCGTCAAACCGATTTTGACACTTTTACGATGCGAGAACCGAGCGCTTAATGCACCGTGAAGAAATCTTGAGACCGGTGGAGCCCAAAGGCGAGGGGCAAAGAGGGTTTCTGTGAAGGATGTTTCCACCCCCCTCCTGCCTTGGAATTTCGACTCATAGGTTGGCACAAATGACTTAGGTTGCTGGACCTGTATGGAATTCTCGTTTGAAGGAATTCGACTTTGACGCTTAATAACTTATTGAAATTAACAGGAATACCAAAACTTTTACAATTTTAAGAAAATAGACGCCGAGACCTCCTGGATTGCAGCAACAAATTAACGATTAATGAAACCAGTTTTAAGAAAACACGTTTTTAATTTTTCAAACCTTTCCCGCCAAGGTTTTGCCATAAGCAAGGCATTGGACTTATATATTAGATATGAAAATGAAAACAAGAAGCGCACCGTATATATACGGCACGCTTAAAACTAAACAGATAAGTACATAATAATAATGATGGTTCTTAAAATTAAATTAAGTTTTAAGTACTAGCCCACAACTCCTCCACACTGTAAAGGGCTTTGTTAATAAGAAATAGTCTAAAATTATCAAACTCCTCATTTTTAAATAAAAGTTTAAGCTCCTTAGGAATTGAATAAAAAATTTGAACAGCTGAGACTGGAACAGAAGCTCTTGAGTTTTTATGAGTTTAAGAGTGGATTTTACAAGTTTTTAGTCCCACAGCATCGTTTTATGGAGGTTTTCACAACTGAGTTTACCTTTGATTCACTTGTGGCAGAAGTGTGCTACAGCCCCGTTGCAGCTTCCGTTGATGAGAAAAGGGCCCAAAAAATGTTTGATACGTAAGTCGTATACGGTACGGTCCTCCTCACAGATGATTGGTGAGCACTTACGGGCCATTTGAAACCACACAAAAGTGCTCACCACCCAACGTCTTGAGTCGAGGGGGGGGGAGGGGGGGGGGGGGGGGGGGGGGGGGGGGCGTAAATCGTGGATGGTGGATGGTGCTTATCAATCGCACCAATCACTTGGTAGAGCTATTTTGAAGATCCAATATTGATCGTCTGTAGAGGCTGTACACTACTGTACATCACGGAAAAAAAAGATCAGTGGAAATAACCATACGGATACCCGATTTTGGCACCTGCTAGATGTTATGGTAAACTTGACCAGCAGTATGGTACATTTACCGATACTTTGAGTAAATTCGACATGCAATCAGGTCACATCTCCTAGTACCTAGTCAAAACATAGTATACTTTTGGTTAACATTGCCATAACATCTAGCAGGTGCCAAAATCGGGTATCCGTGTGGTTATTTTCACCGTAGGTTTTTTTTTTTCCGTGCAGTTGTACAGTCCACTCCAGTCCTGTCATCCTAGGTGTTGACTGTTGATTTATTCGATTAAATCGATCCTCAAATTAAAGCGCATCGATTGAAAACGTAAAAAAAGTTTGTAAAAATTATTTTTCAACGACTCTGACGAGTTTTTGAGCATATCGGGAGGCATAACCAATTAATTCGAAGGCGCTGTGAATAAGAGACTTAAACACTGCGCTAGAAAAAAATAAGCATAGAAAAATCTGCTTTGAGCAACAAATGTTTGAACGTTCAACGAGTTTTCTTTAGAATCTGAGTCCCTTGTATTTAGTCCCTTTCTAATCACACAAATGCGGGACAGTACATGCAGTAATTTGAATGAAAACCCAACCGAAATGATAATTTTGCCTAAGCATTGAGCAGCTAGTTCAGCTCTTATGTTTAAAAACCCTCATTAAATCGTGAAAGTTCGTATATTTTAAGTGCGTATCATGACAGATCATCCACCAACTTGTAATATGACCTCAAACTGAGTTTTTGAAAATATTATTGAAAGCGAGCTAGAAAAAAAATTGGACGAATTTTTTTTCGCAAAAAGGAAGGAACAACGTGGGGAACAGTGGCCGTACCGTGCAATTTGGCAACGTTGCATTGTCCCCATTTCAACCCGTGTAAAAGGTCGAACGCACCCAAGAGTTCGATGCTTTTCATGGGTTTAAAGGGACGAACTGCAACGTTGACAAATTTCACGATACGCCACTGGTGGGGAATCAATATAGCGTCAAGACTGACAACATTACATTTTGTCCATTCAAATCCGATCAAAAAGATTGACTTGTCGATCAAGTAGTGGAACTCTTTGTATTAGACCTTTTACATGAGTTTAAATGGACAAGATGGAAACGTAGTCGCCGCTTGCATGCGCTTCGTATCTGAGTCTGGTGTCATCAATGGCGTCGCGTGCAATCTGGCAACGTTGCATACCCTCCATTTGAACGCATGAAAAATATTGAACTATTGAAGGGACTATACACTCCCTCGCATCGATACTTTACATGGGTTTACATGGACGAAATGCTATGCGTTACTAGATTGAACGCGATGCCACTGGACGTAGCACTGTGATTTACAGCTTCGCGAATTACACTATCTCTCGGCATTTCTTCGGAAATTTTTTCTCGGCATTTTAAATATACAAATCGAGTTTTCAAAGTGGGATTTGTTGACAGTCCTGCTACCCTGGAGCTCAGTCTATTTCATAAATGCAACGTTGCCAATTTAACGCTATAAGCGCCACCGTAAATAACCCCTTGTCCAAATAACTTTACAATTTGACCACTGTGCGGCGCGGCGTCGACTCAACGACCGAGCTAGACTCAGCGCCGTTTGCATTGCATCGCTTAGCACATCATCATATGCCATGACTCCCTCCAACACATAAGTTTATGTAGAAGGAGTGAAGAGTCCGCTGACCGACCGAATTATTTAATACCATTAAATTTGGCAACGTTGTGTTTTATACATTTCTACCTTGGAAAAAGATCAAATTTAAAAAAAAAAAATTCTCTGCTCGCTCAATAGTTCGATATTTTTTATGTGTTTCAATGGACGAAATACAAAGTTGCCGGATTGCACGCAACGCCATGCGCCGACATGGCAGCGTCTCGTGCAATTTTGCAGCTATATTTTATGCCATTTATAATGGGTCTGTTGCACACTTTTGCTACAACGATTAAGAGTGTTCAATCTGCTGTAAAATCGCCTGAAAAGTCTGTCGGTGGCATCAGAAAGTCATAAAATGCAATAATAAACTCACATGAGGCGTTTAATGAAATCCAAGATGGCCGATTAATATCGAGCATTTTGTAAGCATGCACCATGAACATCCAAGGACAGCCAACCTCACAACATCGATCACATAACCAATCACAACGTAAACAAACACACAACTTCTACCTCCTGTGAGGGTTGTCAAAGTTTGCCATCCTTGGATGTTCACGGTGCATGCACCGGTGCACGGTGGATTGCTCGATATTTCTCCGCCTTCTTGGATTTCATTAAACGCCTCTTGTGAGTTTATTATTGCACTTTATGACTTTCTGATGCCACCAATGGACTTTTCAGGAGATTTTACATTATATTACACATTCTTAATTATTGTTGTAGCAAAAGTTTGGAACAGACCCATTTGAACGTATATATGTAAAGGTATCGGTTTCTTCCTTTCGATTCCAATGAATTCCTTGAAGATCAATCATTTTATTTAGGTTTCAATGAAGAGAATTCGATGTTGCCATATTTCACAAGACGCCCACTGACATGCATCCTGGTAAAAACGGTCCATACAGGTCCATACCCAATTCCTTATCCATTATGGAAAAGTATATGGATCCATATGGATATGTATTGAATATTGATATCGTGTGGATATAAGTGTTGCTATCCTTACAGATATACAGGGTGTTTCTAAAACTTATGTCATCCTTCCTACCACGTACTTTTGAGGTCAAAATAAGACTTTTTTTTCCTATACACATGTGTCCGAAAATACCCCCCTTTTGAGCTACAGCCCCCAAAGTTTTAAAAAATTGTTGGTTTTTTTGGAGTATCGACCATCATTATGAACCAAATGCCATGAAAATTGGTGTCCCAAGGTAATTTTACGTGTAGAATCCATTAATGGCCTCGAGAAATTCATAAATGAGGTCTGACTGTACTTTTCAGGCATTCTTATACCTTCAACGACACAAAGTTTATGTTACGGATTGGAAATTTGAAAAATGGAAAAAGAAATCAGATGGGAAAAACTCTTAAAAAGATATTTGGTCCTCTTCATTTTGGTCGATACGACGCGTATTAAGCGAGATAATCGCTGCACAAGGTGGAAAAGTCAGCGCTTCTGCCATGAAGAGCGGCTGTAAGGTATGCAACCCGCCACTCCGCTGCTACTTCGGGCCGCCCGCTATAGTAAAAGCGCTGACTTTTCCACCTTGTGCAGCGATTATCTCGCTTAATACGCGTCGTATCGACCAAAACAAAGAGGACCAAATATCTTTTTAAGAGTTTTTCCCATCTGATTTCTTTTTCCATTTTTCAAATTTCCAATGCGTAACATAAAATTTGTGTCGTTGAAGGTATAAGATTGCCTGAAAAGTACAGTCAGACCTCATTTATGAATTTCTCGAGGTCATTAATGGATTCTACACGTAAAATTACCTTGGGACACCAATTTTCATGGCATTTGGTTCATAATGATGGTCGATACTCCAAAAAAACCAACAATTTTTTAAAACTTTGGGGGGCTGTAGCTCAAAAGGGGGGCATTTTCGGACACATGTCTTTTTGGAAAAAGAGTCTTATTTTGACCTCAAAAGTACGTGGTAGAAAGGATGACATAAGTTTTAGAAACACCCTGTATATACGACATCCATACATATCCATACTGCATGGGGAATTGGTTATACACCTGTATGGACCTTTTTTGCCCGGGCACTAATGCTAATTAGAAGCAGAAAATGTTTTCGGTCAGATCATACATATTATGCTGTACCATTCCAATAATGATTTTACGAGAGTACAATTAATAAAAAACAGCTCTCAAGTTTTCGTAAAAAATAAATCTTTAATATTTTCCTTAAATCAAAATCGCAAACACGTTTTGAGTTGTTCAGAATATATCTTTTAACGTATTTACTGCCTCTGAAGAAAAGTGAGAAAACTTAAGTTATGAATGTACCTGATGGGAACTTTTTGATGAATGCGGGCTGATCTAAAAGCATATTTTATGTTATTCGATTTGGGCGAAGATTTGAGTTTTGGACCTCTTTGGGGGATTTCACACGGAAGATAAACAAAACTATTTCTAGGTAATCAGAAACGCTGTTTACAGCAGTCTCTCACCGCGACCGTTGAGCTATATACACATTTCGCCTCCACCTAGCGAGAGGGGTCGAAATTCAGAGGTTAGGTTTGGGTAGTGGTACTTCACTGCTGTCTCAGTGTCATCTGAAGTCATTGGCGTTGCGTGCGATCTCACAGCGCCCCGCTTTGTCCATGTAAACCCGAGCAAAGTATCGATTCAAGGGAGCGCACCATGCACCCCCAATAGTTCGACATTTTCATATATTTTAATAAACGAAATAGAGAGTTGCCAGATTGTACGCGACGTGCTCCATACAACGCAATGAGTGCGAGAGAGAAACATTCTTCACGAAAAGGTCTCTCTCTCGCACTCATAGTCGTTTACGGGAACACCTTGGGAAACGGACCGAACCGCCATAAGACCTAATGAGTGCGAGAGAGAAACATTCTTCACGAAAAAGGTCTCTCTCTCGCACTCATAGTCGTTTACGGGAACACCTTGGGAAACGGACCGAACCGCCATAAGACGCAATGAGTGCGAGAGAGAAACATTCTTCACGAAAAAGGTCTCTCTCTCGTACTCATAGCCGTTTACGGGAACACCTAGGGAAACGGACCGAACCGCCATAAGACGCAATGAGTGCGAGAGAGAAATATTCTTCACGAAAAAGGTCTCTCTCTCGCACTCATTGTCGTTTACGGGAACACCTTGGTAAACGGACCGATCCGCCATAAGACGCAATTAGTGCGAGAGAGAAATATTCTTCACGAAAAAGGTCTCTCTCTCGCACTCATAGTCGTTTACGGGAACACCTTGGGAAACGGACCGAACCGCCATAAAGACCTAATGAGTGCGAGAGAGAAACATTCTTCACGAAAAAGGTCTCTCTCTCGCACTCATACCCGTTTACGGGAACAACTAGGGAATCGGACCGAACCGCCATAAGACGCAATCAGTGCGAGAGAGAAATATTCTTCACGAAAAAGGTCTCTCTCTCGCACTCATTGTCGTTTACGGGAACACCTTGGGAAACGGACCGAATCCGCCATAAGACTCAATCAGTGCGAGAGAGAAATATTCTTCACGAAACAGGTCTCTCTCTCGCACTCATAGTCGTTTACGGGAACACCTTGGGAAACGGACCGAACCGCCATAAAACCTAATGAGTGCGAGAGAGAAACATTCTTCACGAAAAAGGTCTCTCTCTCGCACTCATTGTCGTTTACGGGAACACCTTGGGAAACGGACCGAACCGCCATAAGACGTAATGAGTGCGAGAGAGAAACATTATTCACGAAAAAGGTCTCTCTCTCTCGCACTCATTGTCGTTTACGGGAACACCTTGGGAAACGGACCGAACCGCCGTAAGACCTAATGAGTGCGAGAGAGAAACATTCTTCACGAAAAAGGTCTCTCTCTCGCACTCATACCCGTTTCCGGGAACAACAAGGGAAACGGACCGAACCGCCATAAGACGCAACGAGTGCGAGAGAAAAGCATTCTTCAAGAAAAAGGTCTCTCTCTCGCACTCATACCCGTTTCCGGGAACGTCTAGGGAAACGGACCGAACCGCCATAAGACGCAATGAGTGCGAGAGAGAAACATTCTTCACGAAAAAGGTCTCTCTCTCTCGCACTCATTGTCGTTTACGGGAACACCTTGGGAAACGGACCGAACCGCCATAAGACCTAATGAGTGCGAGAGAGAAACATTCTTCACGAAAAAGGTCTCTCTCTCTCGCACTCATAGTCGTTTACGGGAACACCTTGGGAAACGGACCGAACCGCCATAAGACGCAATCAGTGCGAGAGAGACATATTCTTCACGAAAATGGTCTCTCTCTCGCACTCATAGTCGTTTACGGGAACAACAAGGGAAACGGACCGAACCGCCATAAGACTCAATCAGTGCGAGAGAGAAATATTCTTCACGAAACAGGTCTCTCTCTCGCACGCATAGTCGTTTACGGGAACAACTTGGGGAAAATCGGACCGAACCGCCATAAGACGCAATGAGTGCGAGAGAGAAATATTCTTCACGAAAAAGGTCTCTCTCTCGCACTCATAGTCGTTTAAGGGAACACCTTGGGAAACGGACCGATCCGCCATAAGACCTAATGAGTGCGAGAGAGAAACATTCTTCACGAAAAAGGTCTCTCTCTCGCACTCATTGTCGTTTACGGGAACAACCTTGGGAAACGGACCGAACCGCCATAAGACGCAATGAGTGCGAGAGAGAAACATTCTTCACGAAAAAGGTCTCTCTCTCGCACTCATAGTCGTTTACGGAAACACCTTGGGAAACGGACCGAACCGCCATAAGACGCAATGAGTGCGAGAGAGAAACATTCTTCACGAAAAAGGTCTCTCTCTCGCACTCATACGTTTAAGGGAACACCTTGGGAAACGGACCAAATCCGCCATAAGACCAATGAGTGCGAGAGAGAAACATTCTTCACGAAAAAGGTCTCTCTCTCGCACTCATAGTCGTTTACGGGAACAACAAGGGAAACGGGCGGAACCGCCATAAGACGCAATGAGTGCGAGAGAGAAACATTCTTCACGAAAAAAGTCTCTCTCTCGCACTTTTACCCGTTTACGGGAACAACTAGGGAATCGGACCGAACCGCCATAAGACGCAATCAGTGCGAGAGAGAAATATTCTTCACGAAAAAGGTCTCTCTCTCGCACTCATTGTCTTTTACGGGAACACCTTGGGAAACGGACCGATCCGCCATAAGACTCAATCAGTGCGAGAGAGAAATATTCTTCACGAAACAGGTCTCTCTCTCGCACTCATAGTCGTTTACGGGAACACCTTGGGAAACGGACCGAACCGCCATAAGACGCAATGAGTGCGAGAGAGAAACATTCTTCAACGAAAAAGGTCTCTCTCTCGCACTCGTAGCTGTTTACGGAAACACCTTAGGAAACGGACCGAACCGCCATAAGACGCAATGAGTGCGAGAGAGAAACATTCTTCACGAAAAAGGTCTCTCTGTCGCACTCATAATCGTTTACGGGAACAACAAGGGAAACGGACCGAACCGCCATAAGACGCAACGAGTGCGAGAGAAAATCATTCTTCAAGAAAAAGGTCTCTCTCTCGCACTCATACCCGTTTCCGGGAACGTCTAGGGAAACGGACCGAACCGCCATAAGACGCAATGAGTGCGAGAGAGAAACATTCTTCAAGAAAAAGGTCTCTCTCTCGCACTCATACCCGTTTCCGGGAACGTCTAGGGAAACGGACCGAACCGCCATAAGACGCAATGAGTGCGAGAGAGAAACATTCTTCACGAAAAAGGTCTCTCTCTCGCACACGTAGCCGTTTACGGAAACACCTTGGGAAATGGACCGAACCGCCATAAGACGCAATGAGTGCGAGAGAGAAATATTCTTCACGAAAAAGGTCTCTCTCTCGCACTCATAGTCGTTTAAGGGAACACCTTGGGAAACGGACCGAATCCGCCATAAGACCTAATGAGTGCGAGAGAGAAACATTCTTCACGAAAATGGTCTCTCTCTCTCCGCACTCATTCTCGCTAACGGGAACAACTTGGGAAACGGACCGAACCGCCGCGTCTCTGTCCGCAGTTGCAATCTTCCCACGAGCTAAAAAATAAAATTATAGTTTACTATTCTTATACTTACTAGTGGTGAAGGGTGCAATTTGGCAACATTGGATTGGGTCCTATTTAAACCCACGTAAAAGGTCGAATGCGAAGGTTTGCATTGAACACCCAACAGTTCGATCTTTTAATTATAGGTTTAAATGGACGAACTGCAATGTTGCCAAATAGCACGCTACGCCACTGATACTTACATGCAATTTAGTACATTCTACATCAAATATAAATACAGTATTAACTAATACCATAAGTATTAAGTAGAGCTCCCCCCCCCCCAAATAAAATAGGCACAGTGCGTGTAAAAGTAGTGCATATTAAATTTAAAAAAATGAAAATCAAATTCTTGACATTCATTTGTGAAAGGTAGATATAAATCCATACCCGGCAAAAAATGAATTGCCCAGTTTGGTCCTAAAAGTGTCCAAGACTTTTTTTGGACCAAACCGAGCGATTCATTTTTTGCCGGGAAGACACTCATTTTAACAAAGAGCGGCATCTATTTCGAAATACAATTCGAATGAAGGCTCTTTGATCGTTTCTTTTTTTTGCATTTTTAAAGAGCTCATTGAGAAAAAACAAAAAACAAAAAACAAAAAAAGAATTAAACGAAAAAACCACAAAAAAACAAAACAAAACAAAAAAAAAAACAAAGAACGAACCAATCAAGACGAATCAAGTTTCATAATTGAGAGTAGACGGTCAATTTTAAGATTAAACAAATTACAACATTTTACATTCGAGGACCAATTTTTTTGTTCATTTTTTATAATCTTCGAATCACTGTAAACACCTCAAAGTGAGAGGTGCACGAAGTGGCCAGCACCTTTCTGTAATACGTCGACTTAGCCCCATTTCGCATGTTTATTTAAACGAATAACATAAAAGAAAAAAAAAAAAAAAAAAGGTGTGAATAATACACTGGATATTGTTTGTCTTGACGCGAAGGAAAAGAATTCTAAGATCATTGATCTCTCTCCCTCTTGACCGTATCTGTCATTTCGAGTCTCGCCGGTAGCCTTCAATCGGTCATAATTGTCGCGCGTCTACTTTTTTTTCTCAACTTATTTCAGCTGTCAGGTCAAGGCAGGAAGGGAGCAGGAATATTGCGAGAGAGAAGGATTTATCTGTTTAAAATGCCCCTCAGGCAACGCAGTGGTGGTGCGTCAGGTGAATGGCGATCTATCGATCTATGTATCCTTCTTATAAATCTATAGAGAAATATCGATTATTGTTTTTATTTTTATTTTTTTTACTATTAAATGGGTCTGTTGCACACTTCGGCTACAGCGTTTCAAAGTATCAATTCCTATGTAAAAAGCCGAGAAAATAACAATGGCAGCATCAGAAAACACTAAAATTCAGTAATAAATTCACAAATGGGGCTATCGCACACTTTTGCTATAAGCGATTTAATAGTCGATTATGGCGTAAAATCCTCAAGAAATAACAATGGCGGCACTAAAAACTTCCAAAATCCAATCCTAAACTCAATAAACGCAGTTATTTGCGCGAGCGTAATGGTGGCCGAAGGCACTAACAATGGGAGATTCCTATCTTAATTTCGTCTCTCTTTCTATGTTGACAAGGATGATTCACAGAGTAAATAGTCATCAGAGTGATGATCCACATCCGATGAATGGTGCCACAACACCTAGTGACACCGGTGTCAAATGAAAGTAGTCTCTTATTGGTCACTTCTTGATGGAGTTTCAGAATTTGTTAGATGGGAATCTCCCATTGTTAGTGCCTTCGGCCACCATTACGCTCGCGCAAGTAACTGCGTTTATTGAGTTTAGGAGTGGATTTTGGAAGTTTTTAGTGCCGCCATCGTTATTGTTTGAGGTTTTTACGCCATAATCGACTATTAAATAGCTTATAGGAAAAGTGTGCAATAGCCCCATTGCGAAAAACACTAGACACTATTCACCCCTGTATCTTTCCACCACGTGCACGATATTTCGCGAAATTAGCGCGGCACATTCAAATCATCACGGCCGACTGTCATCACAGCTGACTTCATAAACAAATACACAGTAACCACCGACGGCGTCTGTTCGAATTCTCACGTTTCAATATCCTCAATTCCTTACAAAAGGTTGTGAAAGGTACGGAAACCGATATTTGTGTCGAAAACTTCTCAAAATGAAACAATAACACACAGGAGTTTCAAGCATGATGATGTAAGTTGGAATCATCCTTGGAACTCCTGAGTGTTATTGTTTCATTTTGAGAAGTTTTCGACACAAATATCGGTTTCCGTACCTTTCACAACCTTTTGTAAGGAATTGGGGATATTGAAACGTAAGAATTCGAACAGACGCCGTCAGTGGTTACTGTTTATTTGTTTATGAAGTCAGCTGTGATGACAGTCGGCCGTGATGATTTGAATGTGCCGCGCTAATTTCGCGAAATATCGTGCACGTGGTGGAAAGATACAGGGGTGAATAGTGTCTAGTGTTTTTCGTAATTTGTGAATTTAATACTGAATTTTAGGATTTTCTGATGCTGCCATTGTTATTTTCTCGGCTTTTTACATAGGAATTGATACTTTAAAACGCTGTAGCAGAAGTGTGCAACAGACCCATTGGGCTATACAACTCCATGTATGGAGTATCGATCGTTTTACATATAACGAGAGGCTGGTGGCCGCTTCGCGGCCATTGTTGTCTGTTTTTGTTAATAATTTAATTATCATATATTTCAATATTGTAAGTTAATAATATTTTGGTTTATACTTAACTCAGCATAAATTTAACGCCGGTCAATTTGATTTGCATAAGCTAACGAAATAACTAAATTATTTACGTATTATTATTATACTAAAACAACACAGAAATAGTCAAGAAACAACAACGGCTGAATATATTGGTGCAAAAATGAGTGGATATAGTCAGTGGCCCACCCAGGATTTGGAGGGGGGGATTAATATGATCGGGCTGGTTTTCAAAAAGATATCTCTCATCAGCCACTTTCTTTTGCACATGCTGCCGGATTCAGTGGCGGCTCGTGCAATTTGGCAACAATGTTTTCCTTCCATTTGAATCTACATAAAACAATCGATTGTAGATGAAGCACTGCTTCACTATCGAATCGATTGTTTTGTATTGAATCGAATGGAAGAAAAACAATGCTGCCGGACTACGGATCCGGATCGCACCTCGTTCGCGGCGTCCATAGCTACGTCATCACCCAATCGGGTTCTCGAAGAAGCATAAGGATAGGAATGCTTATAAAGCGCGCGCGTGCATGCCTGAGCGCGCGTCACAAGACTCGAATGATCCGTTGACCGGGCCCTCAAATGAACTGAATTTGGTAGGAGATCGAGGCGCGATGTAGCTTACAGCTCATAGGAACGTACGTCGTACGTCGCGTCGGATGAACGTTGCTGGACGTTGTATGTAAGTACGTTGTTTAGATACGTTAAGACGTTAGACTCGCCAATACCTTCTCGGAATCAGCTAGGCCTTGAGGATATCATAGTAATCTCAAAGCTGACGCGTTTTACTACTGACCTTCACGCGGCCACCGTATCGCGCTCTTGCGTCGCACATCGGGCTTAAATGTTGGCTTTGGCGGTAAAAAAAAAAAAAAAAAAAAAATATTTAATCTTTAACAAAGGTGGATCCAGCAATCTGGCAACTGTGCATTCTTCTCATTTGAATGTATGAGAAACGATCGATTTGTAAAAGGGTGATGGCTCCCTTAAGAATCGATTCTTTCTCATGTTTTCATATGGGAAGAGTACATGGTTGTAAAATACCTATTTCACCCTCTTTTTTTTAATTAATTTTAAGAAAGTAGGCAAAAAATTAAGGACCCCGTATTTTTTCTTTTTTTAAATTTGAGCACTGGAAAGCCGAGACAAATTGGTTTGAAGTTCCGAAAATGAGGTGTCCAATGACGTCATAGGACACCAATCCCCATTTAAATACGTGTATTTTTACTGATTTGAATAAAGCGGAGTTTCTCTGCAACTGCTTGTCCAAAATGAGAAACAAAAACATCTCTGGCGTCAGCTCACTGAGCACTTTCATTTTTCGAACAAACTCATTCAATTTTCAGACCCATGAAATAGGTCCATTGCGCCAGATCCGCCCATGAGTCCTTAAAAATGCCTGAACTTATTGTTTAAAAGCTTTCAGGACTAAAGACTCACTTGACGAACCACTTCTAACTATGGAATCAGCGGCGTAGCGTGCAATTTGGCAACGTTTCAGTTCCTCCATTTATACCCATAAAAAAGATCAAACTATTGGGTGTTTCGTCAACGCCTTTGCATTCGACCTTTTATACATGCGTTTAAATAGACACAGTGAAAAGCTGCCAAATTGCACGCTATACGCCACTGACTGGAATGATTCTAGGTGGAAAATGAACACAGAGTGTCGAAAATTACTTCCCTAGAAAATGATAATTATTTCAGTTGGTTTTAACGTTGCTGATTTTTGACCGCCTCTGTTGCAAATTTCAGGCCGCGCCTAACTAAGATTTGGCAACGCTGGCTGACTCGCGCTGTTGCCATTTTGTCAGCTATGGCTCTTAATAGTTTGAGTCAATGGTTAGTCAACAATAATAATGTGAGCACTCATCGGTCGCAATCAGCCAGCGGCGAGGATTGAAATTTGGCAACCATGTATTTTCTTCATTTAAATTCACTGAAAAGGTCGAACGCTTTAGTCATCGGCGATGACCAGGCATTTCGACCTTTCTAATGAGTTTAAGTGGGGAAAAAAGAAAGTTGTTGCCAAATCGCACGTGTGTACGCCTCGCCCCTACAATAAGCTGTGAAAAAAACGCTGTTTCAAACCACCTCTCTCACTCTCATGGTGACCCTCATGCATATTCCTCTCTCTCTAGAGTAGAAAATTTTATACGGGGCCTTATTTCGTAACATTTCCTTTTCAAAGTCGCGTTAATCTGCTCGAAAAATTCAATTCGCATAAAAAATTTCACAGCAAATGTCTGTGTACGATTTTTTAGCGCGATGAGATATTCAAATAGTCGGCGTGACGGGATTGGCGGGAAATCTTTTGATACGGGTCAATTAATTAAGAAAGCCACAAAAGGAAATAGAAAGAAAATTCGAAGAATTTTTAACAGCTTAAGGACAAGATGGAGAAATCCGTTTTTCTAGACTACAAAGAAATTTGAGAATCACATTTTTTTTTCTCAATTTTTGAAATAACCCTCGCACATACCTATACATGCAGGGTTTTCTTTCTTTCTTTTCTTTTTACTTTTTTCTTCTCAAGGGGAACCTTCATTTAGTATACGAATACAGCAGTACAATAATTGCGGTGAAATTTTGAGTCCAAACAACAATAATATAAAAACTCGCAGTAAACCAGCTTTTTGTTTTATAAAAAATCCCAAGTACTCTCAGACCAAGGGCGTATCCGGTATAAAAAGAAAAGAAAGAAAAGATTAGAAGAGGGCAAAGCCTGTTCCAAGAGGAGCAAAACCTCCCAATTTGTCCACATTTTTGATATTTGTTGGTTAGTTTTGTTATAAATGTTCAGTTTTTTTTTTTTTTTCATCAGCCAGGAGGGAGCAGCCTTCATTCCGTCCATGCCCGTTGTCCCTCTTCTCTGATTACGCGCCATTGCCTTAGACAAATTGACTGCCCACCGTTCAATTATTTATTTATACATTATTATTATACATATGTTTAAAATAGGTGTCTTGCATAGAGAAGACATCTAGAAGTATATCGACGACTCTGTAAACATCATATGATTTGGCGTAGGATACGTTTGTACTAACTCAGCAGAGTTTCCGTTGTGTGAACTCAATGACAGTTTTTGATTTCACACTTTCTCCAATTTTTGAAATTATTATTTATTATCTTTATAAATTTTTAAATTTTTGATGCGAAAATGGCAAAAAAAATTGAGTTGAGATGATTCCAGGGTCGATTAGTCCCAACTGTGGACACCACATCGCGCTGCTCAAAAAGTCAACAGTTTTTTGCTAAATTTGACGAATCCACGCTAAAAACACAAATTTGAAGAAACGTCATAGAACCTGCGAGCATATACTTCAGGAAGAAACCCTGAAAGTTTCAGGCTAAAACACTCAAAAATAAAGCCGAAAATTATGAAATATGAAACTTACCGTAAGCCGCAATGTGTGCGAGTGAGGCAGATAGACGTATCATCACTCGCGCTCACTCTCACTCATTAAGCTTATGGCGAAACGAATTTCATAATTTACGGCTTTCATTTATTAAACCAACGTTGCTCATTTTGGGCTCAAAAATCCATAAACTTTTTTTGCAGGTGCTGACGTTATTGGATTTTGCGTTTTATCTATGGTTTCGGTTTAAAATGCCAAAAACACGACTTTTCCAAAAAGCAACTAGTGGCGCTATCCGCATTTGTATTGAAATCTGGAAAAGTTTCGCCCGGAATCGCCTTAAAAGGTCCTCACTAAATACTTTTTGCGTGTTTTACAGAATTTTTCCGGTACACCTTGTTTCTTTTATTTTTTGTTACACACGGAAAAAAAACTACGGTGAAAATAACCATACGGATATCTGATTTTGGCACCTGCTAGATGTTATCGTAATGTTAACCAGAAGTATACTATGTTTTGACTAGGTACTAGGTGATGTTACCTGATTGCATGTCGAATTTACTCAAAGAATTGGTAAATGTACCATACTTCTGGTCAAGTTTACCATAACATCTAGCAGGTGCCAAAATCAGGTATCCGTATGGTTATTTTCACTAATCTTTTTTTTCCGTGCATATTCTGTATAAGCATATACAACAATATATCCAGTAGCTACGCATCAAAGTTATCGACCACTTTGCATGAAGAATCGGCTGCCAACACTTCATTTAACGACATGAATTTCTTTCTTTCCAGCGGTGATTCTAAACCTGCTAATGATCCACCCGTATCAAATCATTCAAATCAAGCTATCTCTATGATAATCGAGATAAGGAATATAAATATCAACTGAGACTCCGTCAAAGAATTAAAGAGCAAATCAACATTTTTCAGTAGCATACCTGTTGTTTCCTCTTTACCAATGCCCTTAAAACCCTTCACTGCATAGTGTGACACCGGAGTCACATGATGTAAAAATCCCATTATCAGATATTGTAATGTATATTTTGACTTATTTCAAATTGTATTACCAGTGTCACATTATGAGAAAACATAAAAACGAGCTCAAACATTTTTCAAAAGACCACCAGCACTCATTATAATGCATTTAATAAAGGAAATCGTGGTTGGGGGAAAATTTGCCCCCGTATCCAATTCAACCCTAATTTCATTATTTTTACTCAGCTTTATTGGCATTTGCTCTTTGAAAAATCCTATTAAAGTAAAAAATTATTATTTTTTTGAACATTTTGAAAAAAAAAATTGTTTTTTTCTTTGCCCGCCATATCTTATATGGTGTTATAACACGTGTAAAAACGAGACAAAAATTAAAAAAATGAGAATTTTCACCGAAAAACTGTCTTATTATTTTTTTATTTTTTTTGCTATTTTTCCCATACGTGACCACCCAAGGAATCGAAAAATCCATTTTTGGTTGGAGAAAAAAAAATCCCATGTAGTGAAGGGATTTAAATCATTGATTTTCACTCACTAATACTTCAAAATGTTCAAAATACTTTAAAAGACCATATAATCTGCCTCAAAAATTTGCCTACACCTTCTAGAAAAAAAAAAAAAAAATGCAAGAAGGAAAAAGGAAAAATAAATCGTTGACAACACTGCCGCCTATCGAGTATCGCGACGCTCTCTTCAGCTGCTGATCCTCTGATCCGCTGATCCGCTGATCTACTCCTGATGCCGCCGCTGTGACTGCGGAGGATCGTGTGTTAGATCATCGAAGTCGCGATCGTAAATGCCAATCGCGACGAATCCTGAGCTTCTCCGCGCTACGCCGCACTTTGGTCTAATATTGTCAAAAATGTGTAGTATAGGTAAATAATAAGTCAGAGATTCATGTGAACTGCGTTTTATTAAACGATCTAAACGTATATATACAGATTACAGAGATGTCGCGATAGCGCATCTTAATGCGTCATCGCGACGGAGGTCATCCACACGAAAACACACAAAGTATAAACAAGTATGATACTGGCAGTAAATTCTACCAGTTATTTTTTTCAGTGCAGAAAATACAAGAGGGTCTGCCCCCCGCCCCCCCCCCCAGATTAAGGTTGAGGTGAGAAAGTGGGGGTATTCCCTTCAGTTTATATATTATTCATAACATTTTGTCCGGGAAATCTCAGTCGACTTCACCCTCTGTGCGAGTGTGTGCCTAAATTAAGTTAACTTTTTGGTACATTCAGTGAAATTTACCGCATACATGATAGGGATAGCTGACTCCAAAATCCACTATTCAGATGGTAAATTCCACCAGTTATTTTTTTCAGTGCAGAAAATACAAGGGGGTCTGCCCCCCCCCCCCCAGATTAAGGTTGATATGAGAAAGTGGGGGTATTCCCTTCCTTTTATATATTATTCATAACATTTTGTCCGGGAAATCTCAGTCGAGAGTCGACTTCACCCACTGTGCGAGTGTGCGCCTAAATTAAGTTAACTTTTTGGTACTTACATTTTACCATTATTTCGTGAAATTTACCATACATGATAGCTGACTCCAAAATCCACTATACAGATGGTAAATTCTACCAGTTATTTTTTTCAGTGCAGAAAATACAAGGGGGTCTGCTCCATGGCGGCGCGTGGGGACAAAAAGTGGGGGGCTAAAAATCAACAGCTTTTTTTTTTTTTCTTTTTCTTTTTCTTTTTCTCTTTCTTTCTTTCTTTCTTCATCTTTTTCACAATAACGTTTGACGCAGGCGGGGGAGATAATAACCTTTTTTCTTCTTTTTCTCTTTTTCTTTCTTTTTCCTTTTTCCCTTTTTCCCTTTTTTTCTCGTTCAAAAATTTTTTTAGCCCCTCGTTCCGAAAAAAGTGGGGGGGGGAGCTATAGCCCCAATAGCCCCTTATACGCGCCGCATATAGTCTGCTCCCCCCCCCCCAGATTAAGGTTGATATGAGAAAGGGGTCATGGGGTATTCCATTCAGTTTATATTATTCATAACATTTTGTCCGGGAAATCCCATTCCATTTCACCCACTGTGCGAGTGTGCGTGTACGCCTCGCCGCGATCACAACACCGCATCCAAGCAGCGACCGACTGACTGCGCGACCGAGAGCGAACCGATCAGCTGAACGGACGGACGGCGGTTTCTACGATCAGTACGATCGCCAAGCCGCACCGCGACTCGACTCGCGCAGACGCTGTTCTCTGCTGATCAGCTGAACAAAAAATAATAATAAAAAAAGGAACTTATCATCGCTGCGCCGCGGCCGAGCATCAACGCATTTTACGAACGCCGAGACCCCGAGTCGATACTACGGAACGGCGAGCTTCTAGCATCTCCGCGATTCAGTTTCACCTGCATTGCTCACCAGATCAGCGGCGCTCCGCGGTACAGCTCTGTGCAAAACGATAAACGCGCTGTCTCTCCTACTCCGTCTCTCTCAGAAGAAAAGAGAAGACGAATAGAGTGAAAAGGAAAAACTTCGAAACAAATTTACATGAGTACAGTCGCGGGAACAGATAAGAATTAGTTTTTTTTTATGGTTACATAAAAAAAAAAAAAAAAAAAAAAAAAAAAAAAAAAAAAAACCACGCTCGATAAAGCAAAGTGTTTGAGTGTTGCTCTGTATCTAATATACCTATAGCGGTTCGCTTCACGATTCGCGATTTGCGATTTGCGGTGTCGAAGGAAAATCGGATCAAGTTTATGACATGTGCGATCGGTATCCGTCTATCTCGGTGTGCATTATGGGATACGCACCGGTTTTAGTTTGAGTGTTTGAGTGATACGTGAATACGCGGCAGGTGCATTTTGTTATTATTATTATTATTTTTTTTTTAAGAAAAGTGCGAGTGTTTTTTTTAAATCCGATTGTTCATTAGAAGTGTGTGTGCGCGCCGGCCGTGCGGGACCATATATTTTGTGCTTTGTATTTATTGTTTTTTTTTTTTACCCCTCCCGCCTACCCTGTGATTTTGTGAGTGTGTGTGTGTTTGTAACTGAGGTGCTCCAATCGCGTTTTCGCTTGTTTATTATAAAAGCAGTGCTTATTAGTGCTTCGAGCTCGTACTCTCGCCGCCCCGAAAAAAAAAAAAAAGGGATTATCTCTTCGAAGAGTTTGGGTCTCTGGTTTTATACAATGAAAACTGTCAGCGATGGTTTCCAACAATAAACAGGTATGCTATAATTGCTATTGATAGTTATTGTACGAATATATACTGAAAAAAAAGAAAGAAAAAATTACCAAGAAGCATGACGATATTTGAATTAATGTAAAGTATAGTAACATTACCAGAATTCTAGTGTTTGCACCATAGTTCTTGAACATTTTGAGGAAATTCTAGTTGTATGACCATATTTTAGTACTAACACCAGCATTTCCTGGTCAAAGTACTAGACTTTCTGTCGTTCACATATCATATCGTTGTGCCTTTGGTAATATGACTAGAATGGAGCTGTTGCAAACTTTTGCTACAGGCTTATTAATAGTTGATAATGGGGTAATACCGTGTAAAAATAACGATTAGCGCTCTAAAAAATCACGAAATCCACTCTTAAACTCACAAAATGCTTTTAGACGCGAGACCGTAATGGCGTTTGGGGCCGCGGTTTTCATTAGGGTTCCCTATCTTCAATCAGCGCCATCTACACGAGGTGTTCTCTCAACACCACACAAGAAGAAGAAGAAGCATGCAATTGCCATAAGAAAACCGCGGCCTCGGCCGCCATTACGGTCTCGCATTTAAAAGCATTTTGTGAGTTTAGGAGTGGATTTCGTGATTTTTTAGTGCGCTAATCGTTATTTTTACAGGGTAATACCCCATAATTAACTATTAATAAGCCTGTAGCAAAAGTTTGCAACAGCTCCATTCAGGAATTAATTGTTTTCAGTGTAAGTGCTGATTGAAGGAAGTGTGAGGTAAAATAATGTATTGTAGCAGGCCTTGGGTTTTTATTGGTGTTTTATCAAAGTGACTGATAAGGACTGATTTGTGACTGAAAGGAGATTTTCTGGGATCGGAAAAAAATCTGGTTGTGAATCGGAGGAATGGAAACCAGTGCACTGAAAAAGGCGGAGGTGTAAATTCTACCTCTGGATGGTTCTTTTTGTATATTGGTTTGCGGTTTAGATGGTTAAAAAATATAACCATATAATCGTGAATAATGACCGAATGTCTATGAAAATCAACCTAATAACGGTGAAGGATATCGAAAAGTCTTTTGTTATTATCGAACCATCCAAATTACTACCAAAGATAGGAACCGTCTAATGTAAAATTTACCCTAACCATTTTTTTTTTTCCAGAGTATATATGAATCTAGTTAGAGTTTCGTTGTCGTTGAGACGACTATGAAAGTAATTATTTTATAAAATTATTTAACTCGTCACATCTTCGAAAATATGCTCTTCGTTTAGCGAACTTTGCTTTATTCATCGAGGAAGAAGTCTGGAATAATTGGTCAAGGAAAAAGTAGAGGTATATAAGTACGAGAAGACACCCTGAGTAGCACCACAGAAGCTCAGAGGTGCATTCGAGAGCTATTAGTAGAAATCAGGTTACTTAATTGAGGGTTTAAATAATGATGATTCAAATGCCAAAAATTAAACCGAGTATTTCATTTTTTCGGTAGGAAATTAATAAGGATCAATTCATGTAAGGTAAACACCCCAGTAGCCGGCACCCCTAAAAGAGGTTGATGCAGCTCCCATAAGGAATGGGCTATCGGCAAAAAAATTTCATATTTTCAGAGTCGATAGAACTCGTCAAGACGCGTTCAACGATGGCCAGTTTTTTAATTTTGGTCAACTGGTAAGGGGGGGAGGGGGTCCAAAGTCAAAACCTTCAAAGTCCCATAACTTTCGCCCAAATCAATATTTTGACTTGTACTTTGCGCCAAAAGATTTGTCTTAAAAAGAGCTTTCGAATGATGTGTATAAAAATTAAATTATACAAATTTTAAACCAATTTTTTTCAATTTTTACAATTTTTCCAACTTGAAATTTTTGGTTTTTTGAGCCTGAAAAATACGCGCAACGGGTTGAGGAGAATAAAAAACTATGGAAATAAAAGTCAAAGCTATGCTCTTTTGAATGTCACAAACCGCGATCCGGGGAAATGCTCCGTTCAAAAGTTATAAGCGCCTAAAGTTGCGCACCTCCGAAATCACGGTGCGTTCAGTGCATGTTTTCAATGGCGCGTACGATCTCGGGTGAGCGAGGGTGACGCGCGCCCTTGAAAACATGCACTGAACGCACCGTGATTTCGGAGGTGCGCAACTTTAGGCGCTTATAACTTTTGAACGGAGCATTTCCCCGGATCGCGGTTTGTGACATTCAAAAGAGCATAGCTTTGACTTTTATTTCCATAGTTTTTTATTCTCCTCAACCCGTTGCGCGTATTTTTCAGGCTCAAAAACCAAAAATTTCAAGTTGGAAAAATTGTAAAAATTGAAAAAAATTGGTTTAAAATTTGTATAATTTAATTTTTATACACATCATTCGAAAGCTCTTTTTAAGACAAAATCTTTTGGCGCAAAGTACAAGTCAAAATATTGATTTGGGCGAAAGTTATGGGACTTTGAAGGTTTTGACTTTGGACCCCCCTCCCCCCCTTACCAGTTGACCAAAATTAAAAAACTGGCCATCGTTGAACGCGTCTTGACGAGTTCTATCGACTCTGAAAATATGAAATTTTTTTGCCGATAGCCCATTCCTTATGGGAGCTGGATCAACCTCTTTGCACCAGTACCCGGCACCCATTTTTTACAATGCGAAAAGTATTATTTTTATGGTAATACTGGTGTTTTGTGTGATTTTTTTCTGAGACCTGAAGAGGGGAAAAGCGGAAAAAATACGCAAAACACCAAAATTGCCCTCTAATCTAACATTTTTCACTTTATGAAAAATAGGTGCCGGGTACTGCTGCAAATTTTAGGGGTGCCGGCTACTGGGGTGTTTACCTTACATGTATTGAGAAAAAAACAAGTGAAATATAATAGTTGACAACTGCGAGGCACTTTCATTAAAGTCATATGGAAAATTTAAGGAAAGTCTAGTTAAATATAAATCAATAAATTATGAATTATGAAACGAGCTACATGGATTACAATGTTCCGTTAAATTGATTAAATAGCAGATTAGTTAGGATAAAATGAGCCTATTTCCTGAAAAGTATATACATCAGTTTGATAATACACCAATAAAAAACATTGACCTTGAAATAAATTGAGTCCCGTTCTTTTATGTTCATTAACAAAGCCGTAGCCAGGATATACTGTCTATCTCTCTCTCTTTGTCCATTTAAACGCATGTGTTAGAAAAGGACAGAAAGAGGAGATGAAGTCACGTGACAGCCCCTATATCCATCCTTTTCTAACTCATGCGTTTAAATGGGCTAAAAGAGAGACAGACAGTATCCTGGCTACGGCTATGTTCATTTAATAATTATACTCGCTCGACGCCTCAGGTTTTTCTCAAAGTAGGTATAAGTTGTGATTCTGATCATCGGCAACTACGGGAGAGATTCTTTCAAGACACTATAAAGCGGATCTAGGAATTTGCCCCTCTCTCACTCTCTGGCCATTTAAATGCATGTGTTAGGAAAGGATAGAGGAGGGGGCGAATATTACGTGATGACCCCTAATCTGCGTCTTTTTCTAACACATGCGTTCTAATGGGAGAAGAGAGTGAAGGACAAATTCCTGGCTTCGCAAAAGTAAATTTTAGACGCACATATTTATACTTCTTGAGTTTGTAACAAATAAATAAACAAACTTTGTTTATTTATTAACCCTTTACTGCATGATTTTTTTTTTCAATAAAATACTTTTTTTTCAGCACAATTTTGATCCTTGAGACAGGGAAAAATAGTGAAAAAAATCTTCCCATTATATTTCTGGTAACCTGAATATTAATTTTTCCAAATATGGCCTTACCCGCATTTAGGTATCCATGCAACTGAAAATAAAGTTTTCAGGCTAAAAAAAAAAAAAAAAAAAAAAAAAATTAAAGTAGTAAAAAATAAGTTAGTAAGTTTCAATAGTTGTTTTTTTGTATATGGTACCCCTGCGTTACTCCCAAACATAACAATGAAAATCGGAAAATCTCTATCAGTTTTTCAGTAAGCTATTTTCAACCACTCTGCACGTTCTCTATCCTGTGCTGCGCGCTCTAGGACAAAATCGACAATTCCTACTCGTTTAGTATCTGTTCCACATGTGACCCACCATGCAGCGACAGTACAACTCAAGTCTCCTACTTTTAGATAAGGCTTCAAAGTAATTGTTCCAGATCTGGGCTCATCTGCAGTTAAGGGTTAATATTATTTTTGAGGGGTTATTTTGACTTTTGCTTAGTTGAAGTGGGAATCTACATCCACCTAAGGTAAGTGACCCAAAGGTGGCCATACCTATTTGCTTGGGACCAATATGCACGTATAAGTCATGAGAGTTGAAAAAAACTAAATATGTCAATTAACTATTCAGACAGTTGGCTATCATGTGTCAATTTCATTTTTTTTTAAAGCTTGTTTTTGAGGTTTTTCTTGCGGTTGAAAAAAGTAGAGTTTTGACATCGTACAATACATGCACCTAAGGTGGCCAGTTGACCACCCCTCATACTTTTGATGCGCAAGAAGGTGGACACCCCCTTTTAAATATCATTAATAAGTATTCAAATGCTATATTGTATCGTTCAAAAACAGAATCTAAACCCTAGTTACACCAGAAATAAATTATGATGATTATGATGAATTGAAAGTCAAAGGTATAGTATCAATTTAAGGGCTTAGCTTTTCGGATTTTTTACTTCCATGAAAATTAGCCGAAGTCCTGCGAAAATTGACGTTGCACTGATCCGCGCCGACTGAATCGCCCGATGCTCTTGATTTTTGGAGTGGGGGAAGCGATAGCATCCTGATACTCAGAACCAACCCCATCTATCGTCAATTCGTGTAATTAACTGAAATACGCTGGGGTGGGCCACCTTGAGAGCCGGGCCACCTTTGGGTCACCTACCTTATAGAAAATTAAATGATTCAATTGTATTATTTAGAGGAAGGAGAGAAATATTGTGGTGTAAGAGATAGATTTTTAATTATTTGATCATTATTTTGATTCCGTTGGTCGATTTATTTCAAAACCGCAGTGGCAATTAACGGGCAGCTCATGCGGTATGGCAAACATGTAATTTTTCCATTTAAATGTAGTTCAAACAATCGAGTATTGAGGAGTCTGATAGTCTCCTGGAGGATCGATTGTCTTACATTCGTTACATAGGAGAAAAACACTGCATGTTGCCAAATGGCGAGCTCTTGCAAGGTTTTGCTGTAGACAAATGACCTATCAATTCTGATATAAAATGCTGCGAAAATAACGATGAGACCATTCAAAAAGTCTAAAACTCACTCCTCGTAGAGAAAAGTTAACTTGAAATTTCGGGTGACCACCTTTGCATGTATGTACCAACCTTGGATTCGGACCCCAAACAAAAGAACAAGACATGAAATTAAGTGCCGTTTTCCTCGTTTAATACGCAACGTGCGGACATTTTATGTAGTTATCGCACCGTGCTCCTAGAGACAAAATGTTTAGAAATGGACCTTTAATTCCTTCAAATTTACTTTTTGAAAGCAAATTCATTAATCTCATTGTTCAAATTCGTAGGTTATGTTTATTGTTTTGGTTCCGAATCCGAGGTTGGTGCATACATGCAAGGGCGGTGGTCACCCGAAATTTCAAGTTAAGTTTTGTCTCCGAGGAGTGAGTTTGAGACTTTGGTAATGGTCTCATCGTTATTTTTGCAGCATTTTACATTGAAATTGATACTTTATTTTCCTACAGCAAAACCGTCGGCACATCGGGGAGTGACTCATTCAAAAGCGTATTTTCGCGAATGTTCTGCAGAAGGATCAAAATAACCCGATGCAACCTTTAAACGCTTCAAATTCATTTAAATTCAACTTATATTTTTGGACATTTTCCGGTCATCGATGACATCAAAACCGTCGGGCTACTGGCGGCGGATCCAAAGAGTTGTCCTTCTTTCTCCCTGATCATTGAAACGTATGCGTTAGAAAAGGATAGCAGAGGGGTCGAAAATCACGTGATTCCATTATTCGTCATTCCGTGATTCCGTCATTGTGATTAGCCTCGTTTATGCGAGAGATCTGAACCTGGGTTGAGTCAACCCGAGTTGAGTTTCAACCTGGGTCCAACTCGGGTTAGCGCATAAACACCCGTATAATTGAACTCGAGTTCAAAGGATTTCTTTCTTCTTCTTCTCTGTGTTTGTTTACATTTTTGACGAAAATGGCGGCGATGCTTGGTGCAGTACGGACAAGTGCGACCGCATAAGACGCGTGTTTAGCCTCGCTCGGATTGGTGACATCGATGCCGCGTGAACCCGGGTTCTGAACTCCGAGGTGTTTATGCGTGAAATCTCAACCCGAGTTCACCGACTCGACTCGGGTTTGAATCGGGGTCGAGTCGAACCCGAGTTCAGCCAGATCCGAAGTGTTTATGCGAGCAGCTCAACCCGAGTTCAGCTGAACCTGGGTTCTAGAACCCGGGTTGAGATGCTCGCATAAACGAGGCTATTATGTACAATTAAACGCAAAAGTTTTGGCAGTCAAGAATTCAAGATAAAGTGACAAATTCTCATCCTATATCCAGTGGCGTAGCGTCCAATTTGGCAACGCTGCAGTTCGTCTATTTGAACCCATGAAAAAGATCGAACTAATGGGTGTTCGGTGAACATCTTCGCATTCGACTTTTTATATGGGTTTAAATGGACACAGCACAACGTTGCCAAATTGCACGCTACGCCACTGATCCTATCCTCATCCTAGCGTAATAAAAGCAGCCTTCTGCGTTCTGCGTGCATTCTTGACAATCAAAATTTTTGCGTTTGCTAGTACAACCGCGTCGTCGCTGCTGCCGCACTGTGAGCTGAAATTGAAAAAAAAAGGCAAAAAATCATTGAAAAAAAGTTATGAAATATCATCGCTTTTGACATTTTAAACTTGATTTATAACTTTTCGGTGACATTTCTTGATTTAAATTACTTTTTATGAATGTTTTCTTGGTTTAAAATTGGCTTCCAACTTTAGAAATAATGGATCAACGAGAATTTTAATTTTTGATTTTAGGCCACTTTTTGGTGATATCAGACCATAGTGCGTCGCTGTAAATTGTAAACTCGTCTATTACAGAACAGTATTGAACTGAAGAGAATGAGTATTAGTGGTAGTGAGCATAATTAAATCATAGCTATGTAAAGAAATTTTCCAATAAAGATTACTTATGGGTAATTCCAAGGGAACACGACTTTTCCCTGACACGTTGATACTTCAACATGGGAATGGCATCATTGAAATGTTTAAAAAGATATCAAAGGAATGAATATTTCTGTCAAAAGTGTTTCTTTCAACAAGTTAAGGTGACTCTATAGGGGCGATTGGTTCACACCGTGGACACCACGAGGCGCTGCTTAGTAGTTTTTGGAAATTTTCAAGCTGAAACACTCAAAAATAAAGCCCGGATTTAGGAAAAATTGTCATAAGCCTCAATGAGTGCGAGTGAAGCAGATAGACATAGTATCACTCGAACTGGCTCGCATTCACTGTCCCTAGTAGAAGTGTCACATGGGAACCCACGAAAAAATTCCCAGGCGTTCCCCTGGGAATTTTTTCTTGGGTTCTCATGTACTGGTAACTTTGAGCCACCGGGTGTAACTTTGGGCCAGCTGCAGCTATCACTTCTTTTTGCTATTTCTTCTTCCTCATGATGTGTATTGCCAACCTAATTTTTTTCCAAGAGCCATGTATTCCCCTCTGCCTTATGGATGTAACAGTTGGTAACAGTGTTATAGTTTGGGCAATATTTTTCGATTTTAATCACACTGTGTTTTTGTGTGTGGCAGTGAGTGCCATTTCCAAGTTATGATCAGAGGACTCCAAAAGAGCCCGCTCTTTTTTAAATCATAGCTCCTCTCCCAACTTGTATAAATGGCTGCTGCTTTCTGCATAGAGGGGAGAAATCACCTAGAATCGATTGGCGACACGTCCAATGTTGTCAGACTTGTCAAAAATGAAATAATTTAAACTTCTTATGTAGAAATTATGAGGTGGCCCAAAGTTAGCCTGATCTTCAGTGTAACTTTGGGCCACCATAATTCAGTCTTTTTTTAATATATATCAGCATCTAAAAAAATTTTTACCTTACAGGAAATGTTCTTTAAAGCGAGTTCTTTCATAATTTGGCATCACCCAAGTGTTTAAAGTAATAGAGGTTATGTTACATTGCTTGAACTAGCGAAAGTGGCCCAAAGTTACCCAGTAACACTTCTACTGGGGATAAGCTTATGATGAAATGAATTTCCTAAATTGTGGTTTTAATTCTCCATCAATTTGGCTCGTTTGGGGCTCAAAAAATCTATAAAAAAATACGCAGCATCAGGAGCCGACGTTCTTGTTTTTTTGTTTTGTTTTTTTTGTTTTTTGTTTTTGTTTGTTTTTTTGTTTTTGTTTGTTTTGTTTTTGTTTTTGTTTTCTTTTTTTAATTCAATTTAAAATGCCAAAAACACGACTTTTCCCAAAAGCTACTAGTGGCGCTATCCATCGGCTTGAAATCTGGAGAACTTTCGTCTGGAATCACATCGAACAAAAACAAAAACCCAAGCAAATTCAAAGATACATTGAAACCACACACCGCTTTTGAGAAGTCAAAAGCTCATTCTTCCAAGATGGATTGAAGAAGGTTATTCTGTCAGGTCATTTCACCTGCTTTGACATTTAAAAAGCTATATAATTTCGACGATTACTTTTTACGGTTCGTTATCGTAAAACTTGTTGAAAGCAGAAATGCCATTAACAGAAATATTCATTAATTCTGTAGCTTTAGACGTTTTTATGAATGCAATTTCTATGACAATTAATAGTCGGCGTCAGCGCAAAATCACGTCTCCATGGAATTAACCTAAAATATAAAACTCCAGGTACGCTGTAAGTCCTGGTAAAATTGAGCACCAAAGATAACCTAAAATTGTTCCAACTGCCCGGCAAAAAATGAATCTCCCGGTTTGGTCCTAAAAACGTCCAGGATGTTTTTAGGACCAAATTGGGCGATTCATTTTTTGCCGGGTGTTATTTAAATTAAGTAAGATATCACCTTATTTTGGTGACTATCGGAAAAATTTGAGTTGATTGGTGCTTAGTTTTGCCAGGGAGCTATTTGGCACTCATGTTGAGTGAAAACACTTTGCGGTTAAAACGCCGGCCGTGATACAACCCAGCATTATCGAGGGAATCAAATAGATTTCAGAATATTGCGTGCAAAGATTACAAGTGATGCGTAGTGTATGTTTGTAAACAATTTGACGCTACAGATTTGCGTCTTATTTTTGCAATCATCTTATAATTCCCTCAATATACCAGGTTGCGTATCAAGTCCGGCGCTGCGCTCGGCCTTTATAAACAAAATCGTACGTGTCTTTTGTTATATTTTGATATGAGTAATCTTTGAGAGATTCACGTACGAAAAGCCCCACAGATACGTACCGAAGGGTTTGTTTTCTTGTTGGAATCAGTAGATTTTGAGCCAGCATACATGAATGGATTTGTGTCAAAATTTGTCAGGTCGACAAACATTGTAGTATTTTGCTGATGCTGTAAAGTAGAAATTAACTCATCAAGAATTAATTTCTTGTTGTTGATAATTTCAGTGCTCATGTTTGATTACTTTTTTTTTCGGTCAGAAGGCAAAGAATCAGTCAGATTAACTTCCGACATATTAGTACACTGAAAGGAAATTGCTAAATTTAACTCTTTTATATAGTTAAAAGTATGGAAACCTCTTAAAACCTGTTGGTTTGAATGTTTAAATTAGTTAAATTAACACGGCACGGAGGTAATTTAACTATTGTAAATAGTCATAGCATTTTCTGTACAGCTAAAAAAAAAAACAAAAAAATAAAGGAAAAACAAAACCTTCACCAAAAAAAATCAAGGTGCTGAACGATAGATAGCAAAGTAACTTCAAATTTAGCAAAATCATTCATTTTAGAACTTTTAATATTAACCAAATGACATGCCTTTATTGCAAGAAAACATCGATTCCATTTTTTATTTATTTTTATTTATTTTTATTTTTAAAGAAAAAACAAAGAACAGCTTTTCATGTTTAGAAAAATTTATGTTCCGATTCAGAGTGTGTCGGCACCCATGTGCGCAGCAACCAAATTCGTGCATGCTCCAAAGGATCCAACAATCCGCATTTTAAACGGGGCTCTTGCAAACTTTTGCTATGGGAGATTGAAGTGTTGATTCTTGCATAAAAACCTGTAAAAATGACGATGGGTATACACTAAAAAATCACGAAATTCACGAAATTCAAATGACACCCACTGATAAATTCTTTAAAAAATGAATCTCCGAGGGTGGTGAGGAGTCAATTTCGACTAATTTTGTCGACTAACGATCGTTTGGGCCGAAATTTCATCCATTTTCTCGTATCTGTAACCGTTTCTAATTTGACTTTTGCACGGATAAAATTCATAGTCATAGGTGATTCTCGGTATTGCCTCGCCCCCGGTGGAGGTTCGAGTCAGAAAAAGCCCTCGTGAGCAGGGCTGCCGTTTTGCGTATAATCAATGCTATTTTTCAATTCACCGATGATTCCACCGGTTGAGAAAAGATTACACTGTTGAGTTCAGTGTATGACTGTAATGAACTAAAATACTCGCATCTGTAATCTTTTCTCAACCGATGGAGTCGTCGATGACTTTAAAAAACTTGCGGATATTTTAATTAATCAATAGAGTTTCCACCGATTAAGGAAATATTACAGATCGCAGTATTTTCGGGCATTACAGTCAGACACTGAACTGAACTGTGTATAATCTTTTCTCAACCGGTGGAATCATCGGTGAATAGAAAAATAGCATTGATTATACGCAAAACGGCAGCCCTGCTCGTGAGAGCAAATGCTTGTATTCATAGCCGTAGCCATGGGTATTGTCTGTCTCTCTCTTAGCCCATTTAAACGCTTGTGTTAGAAAAGGACAGAAAGAGGGGCTGAAGTCACGTGACAGCCAGAGACAATATATAATAGAGACCACGCACTATCTATCTTGCCCATGTTTGCGCGCGGTGGCAACTTTTTTTTTCGGGGTCTCAACAGAACACCGCAAACATGGTCCATACGTTGACTGATGAGAAACGTCGTTGAGATTTTTGCCTAGTGAAACAGAAGCACCGAAATTGCATCAGTCAACGTATGGACCGTGTTGGATGGTGCTCCTTCATTCTCCCTATGTTAATTTCTGTTGAGCCCCGAAAAAAAAGTCAGCCACCGCGCGCAAAGCTAGTGCGTGGTCTCTATTATATATTGTCTCTGGTGACAGCTCATATATCCATCCTTTTCTAACAAATGCGTTTAAATGGGCTAAGAGAGAGAGAGAGAGAGAGAGAGAGAGAGAGAGAGAGAGAGAGAGAGAGAGAGAGAGAGAGAGAGAGAGAGAGAGAGAGAGAGAGAGAGAGAGAGAGAGAGAGAGAGAGAGAGAGAGAGAGAGAGAGAGAGAGAGAGAGAGAGAGAGAGAGAGAGAGAGAGAGAGAGAGAGAGAGAGAGAGAGAGAGAGAGAGAGAGAGAGAGAGAGAGAGAGAGAGAGAGAGAGAGAGGAGAAAGAGAGAGAGAGAGAGAGAGAGGGAGAAAGAGAGAGAGAGAGAGAGAGGGAGAGAGAGAGAGAGAGAAAGAGAGAGAGAGAGAGAGAGAGAGAGAGAGAGAGAGAGAGAGAGAGAGAGAGAGAGAGGGAGAGAGAGAGAGGGAGAGAGAGAGAGGGAGAGAGAGAGAGGGAGAGAGAGGGAGAGAGAGAGAGGGAGAGAGAGAGAGAGAGGGAGAGAGAGGGAGAGAGAGAGCGAGAGAGAGAGAGAGAGAGCGAGAGAGAGAGCGAGAGAGAGGAGAGAGAGAGAGAGAGAGAGAGAGAGAGAGAGAGAGAGAGAAAGACAATATCCTGGCTACGGCTAGACTTGTATTCAAAGGCTCGGCGTTGCAAAATAGTGCGTTTCTACCTGAATCGTCAAATTTCGTCTTATCTTAAACAGAGTATTTATTGCGTGAGCTCTAATACAGTTAAAACGAGCGATGGGAAGAGAGGGGGGGGGGGTTTGGGACCATTTTAAGGAGGCGCAAAAAATCCTTGGTGCGGGGCGCATACAAGAAAAGCTATGCCACTACTCTTTGCCCCCCCCCCCCCAACGTAAAATATTTTCGACTTCTGGATACTTCCGAAGCCTCGTGCTGGTGAACTCCACTGGCGGCTCGTGGAGGTGAGGCGACGAAAATGAGAGGTGCACAGGATTTTTTTTTTGAAACGCTCTTCACACAAACATTTGTGAAAATTTTATGTTCCATTCATACTTTTTGGACTATTGAAACATAGGATGATGGCATGGGCGCACCCAGGATTTCTGTATGGGGGGGCCAAGTAGTCATTTCATAGGGGGGGTCTGGGGGTCCTCCCCCGGAAAATTTTGAAAATTTAGCTCTTCTTAGACGCAAAATTAGGCTACTTCTATTCGGAAACTACATATATTGAATTAACTCTCGAGAAAAATGAGATTTTCCGAGACTATGCTGATGTTACGGAAATATCTACATACATCGCATGCTGATAGAAAGACGGAGTCTTCAGGAAATCTAGATTTCAGAGGAAGATCGAGCGAAATTAACAATTAAGGACATTGCTGTCGGGAAAGATGTGTTCCTCCAAGGAAAAATACGTTTCATGACATTGATACTTTTTTTGAACTCATTTCCTTTCGCATCTTTTCTTTTTCTCTCCTCCTCTTTTCCTCTTCTCTCTTTCTCTTTTCCTCTTTTTTCCTTTCCTTTTCTCCTTTTTTCCTTTCCTTTCCTCCTTTTTCCTTTCCTTTCCTCCTTTTTTTCTTCCTATGGGGGGGCATTGGCCCCCTTGGCCCCCCCCCTGGGTGCGCCCATGGATGATGGAATAATAACCATTTCAACCTTCATATGTTATTTTTTTAATTTTTTTTTCTTTCTCCAACTTCAAAAAATGTGAGGCGATGGCTCCCTGTCGCCTCACTTGCTCACCTGGCGAGCCGCCGCTGGAACTCACTCCGCGCAGACGTATATACATTATACGGGTTTACGCGGTCATTTGTAATCACCTTGACAGATTCTTACTCATTCTAAATAGTCAAAGGTATAAGGTCATGTCTCATATATGCGTCTCTGTCGCTGATTCTGATTCTGATGGAGCCAATTAGACGAAATTATGCTTGAAAGTTTTTGTCATGCTGTATTTAAAGCTGCTCGGTCATATCCCGACTCTTGTGAAGGCGAGCTTGACGAATGCCGCTGCACAGAGATTAATTCCGCTGGTTCTGCGGCGAGGTATAATCTTAATTAATTTTCCCCTCTGTTTATTTGTATTTCCTTATTTCCTTTCATTTCCTCTCTCATCTCATTTTTCCCCTCCTGCTAAAAAATTCTGTGATGCAATCGAAGGTCCGTACCTAGATCGAAAAAACCGGTTGACTACAATCACCATTCAACGGCCGTGTATTATGTAGATTCGAATCTCAATATTTTGTACACGGAATAAAATAACTGGTAATGGTAGTATAATACAGATTAATATAATCAGAATGGAAACTTTCGGTCTATTTTGGTGACTTCTCAAAATGGCGGACTTGACGGTTGATTGACAACAAGTCGAACCCAGGTCAAAGTGTTCCATGAATTTCCATGACCAAAAGTCCGTGTATATTGAAATGAGACTTCCGTGTAGTGACGTCATTACGCACAGATTTTTCACAACTTTACATGCGTGTATCTTTAAAACAGGGATACTTATAGGAAAAAACCAAAAGGTTCTCGTGAGTTTTCAGTGTATACCCATCGTCATTTTTACAGGTTTTTAAGCAAGAATCAACACTTCAATCTCCCATAGCAAAAGTTTGCAAGAGCCCCGTTTAAAATGCGGATTTTTGGATCCTTTGGATCATGCACAAAAGGCACCATCGTTCTCAGCTCATCAAGAACTAGCATATTCTTTATAAAAAACACAAAATTTCAGACCCTTGCAACTGCCCCATTCCGTGGGCAATTATAATTTTCCATAAAATTTCATGGAAAAATCATAATTACCCTTGGAAATGATAGCCCACGGACTTTTAGTCATGGAAATTCATGGAACACTGAGTATTTTATTGTAGGTGGTTGTAAGTAGTTTATTGGAAAAAATCCTGAATATACCAGGTCTTGCTATGAGGAGCTTGATATCTATCATATCGAAGTCTCGTAAGTTCAGAGGTTGTATAATGCACTGCAATGATTCCACTATTTTTGCTCTGAAATGGCGGAGCTACGCAGGTGTCATGAACAGTGGCGTATGCTGGGGGGATAAGGGGGCTACAGCCCTCCTCAAACCTCCGATTTTTGGGGGTGGTATAAGGGAAGGGGAGAATAATTTTCATTCAAGCGCTTATCAGTGAGAGCCCTTCCCAAGAAAAATCCTGCGTACGCCACTGGTCATGCGGAGGATCGATTCTTGTTTAATTTGTCACTCTTTCTCCAGAAACAAACAGATGGAAGCCTCGAACTAGATATGAATCTCCTATAGTACCTGCGTATAGCAACGCCATTAAGCTTTAAACTTTAAAGCCATTGTGTTGGACTCTGAATGAATTCCGTAAGTTTCCATTGCACTCGTCGTAATTTTCGATGGATTTTACTCAAGAATTGGCCATTCAATCACTTATAGCAAATTTTAGCAAGAGCCCCTTTTTTCTTTTTCCCAGTGATTGCTAGCGTTAACCCTTTCATGCACTCATTTTGGGATTTGACTTTTTTCTAGATTTTTTTTTTTTTTTTTTTTTTTTTTTTTTTTTAGACCGTTCAAATAAAGATGAGGACAATTTTTTAAGAATTTTGATGGGTCACATATAATTTTTTGCTAAATTTTCATTTAAATTCCATTGAATCCTATGTTACATTCAATGGTAAGTACACATGTTTCCTACCGCACTTCCCATGAAAGGTTTGAAGCATATTGAAGCTTATTGCATTTTTTGTATGAAACAATGCATTTTTTAAGAGTATAATCCTGCAGTTGTCCAGCAGGGTAAAAAAACGTTAACTAGCGTGCGGTGTTTACATATTTAATTCAATATTTTAAGGGGGTCAGACACACATTTTTTTCAAAAAACGAAATTTCTATTAATTTGATTTTCGTGTAGTGCAGTTATTTACGTTTAATTTAAGACCAAGATCGCCTCGATCTGATGTGTAGTTTCGAAGTTGTGCACTGTTTAATGAGAGAGAGAGAGCTGATTATTTGCTTTCTTCCTAATTGCATTTACCGAAAACTACTTTTTTTGATAGTTATGTACCTTTTTCTCAGGATCTACAGTACCGATTTTCAATTTTTTTTTCCGTTCTCTTCTTTGTTCTGCATTAATAGACGGAAGATTTCCTCAAAATGTTGAACATATTTTTATTTATGGGACTGCAAAGGTCAAATTTTTACACATTTTTACAAAATATTTCACAATTTTTTAAAAATATTGTCAAAATTTCAAATTTTCAAAAAAAAAAAAACAAAAAACAAAAAACAAAAAACTCCCACCTGAATATGCAAGAAGTTATAAGAAACAAAATGACAAAAAAATATGAAATTTGATTCAGTAGTTCCTGAGAAACAGGTACATGAAGTTAAGTGTATTTTACATTGATCTTTATGGAGTGTCTGACCCCCCAAGTATCTCTCTCCTCTGACCGGCGCACCATGGTTTGAGATCGAAAAAAAGTGGCCAAAAAATCAGTGAAAGAAATTAATCAAAATCATCGTTTTCGACCATTTAAAAATAAAATTAAAAAGTTCCAGGGATACTACCAGGTTTAAATAACTTATTTCAAGAGTTTCCGGTACTTAAAATTGGTCTTCAAAGTTTAAAAATAATGATGAATTGATGAGAAATTTAATTTCTGTTTTTTTTGCCAATTTTTCAAAATCTCAGAACAAAGTGCGGCGTGGACGCGACGTTGCTTCGATTAATTAAGTAGTCAATCGCTGGGGAAAAACTAAAAACTTCTTACGTCATAGTCAATATGATAAGTACCGCACGCTGAATCTAGGTAATTGCGCCCCGATAGGCACGTATGTAAGTACGCGGATACAGAATACAGGTGATACGACGAACTGAAAATATATACTTGTACATATATACCTACCTACACGCGTGTAGTCGTTATTATGCGGATCAACCTCAACCGCAAGAGAAATAAATAATCGGATCTGATAATCTTGCTGAGTTCCAAGAAAGGAAAAATAGGCCCAGGATAAAATTGAGGATTCCAAGATTTTTTATGCTATAAATTGTTTCGCGGTTGCCACACTCAGAGATTTTTTTTCCGCATTAAATTCAAGTCGTATTTAATATATATATATATTTTTTTCCAAGTTCTACATTCCAGTCTGTGGCTACTTTTGCGAATGTAGAATTTGTTGGCTGTAATAGCGCGAACTGCTTCATATAGATGTTTAAATGGAAAAAGATGTGGCATAGGGTGGGAGCAGTCGGTGGAAAGCTATTAAGCTTAATGCAGTGTTGGCTGCATAGTTGGATTCATAGGAATTTGCCTTTCTCTCTCTTTGACGGTTTAAACATCACATGTATTAATAAATTCAAAATACTTCTGAAAACAACGATCCCGTTTGGTACCGCTAGGATGATAAGGGTTAATCTACTTTAAAATTAGAGGATTAAAAAATTAATAAAAATGGAAATTAAATTCCAAAACTAGACAAATAGATTAATAAAATGAAAGTAAAAACGTACGTAAAGTAAAATTGATTAAAAAAAAAATAAAAAATAAAAAAATAAATAAATAAAAAAAAGAAAAAAAAAAAAAAAAAACAAACAAGCAAAAAAACCAAAAATTGTGAAAAAACTTTCTCATCAGGTGCTGTCGCTCCGAAAACTGATAAAAAAAAAAAAAAAAACAAAAAACAAAAAACGGTTAGGAGAGGGAGACCCGGGACCATCACGTGACTTTAACCTCTATCTCCGTGCTTCTCGAACGCACGTATTCAAATATAGGAAGCGAGAAAAGAGAGAGACAGACAACTTCTTGGATCCGCCCATGGGTGGCTGGCGCTTTTCCTTCGATATCTCCTTTATACACTGAAAAAATAATAACAAAATATTACAATGCAGAAGCATGACAATATATGTGAACCTATGTCATGGGCGGATACAGGGAATTGTCTTTCTCTCTCTCCTCCCATTTGAAAACGTGCGTTAGAAAAGGACAGAAGAGGGGGCCAAAGTCACGTGATGGCCCCCTCTGCTGTCCTTTTCTAACGCATAAGTTCAAATGGAAGGAGAGAGAGACAGACAACTTCTTGGATCCGCCCATGGGTGGCTGGCGTTTTTCCTTCGATATCTCCTTTATACACTGAAAAAAAAAAAAAAAAAAAAAAAATTACCATGCAGAAGCATGACAATATGTGAACCTATGTCATGGGCGGATACAGGGAATTGTCTTTCTCTCTCTCCTCCCATTTGAAACGTGCGTTAGAAAAGGACAGAAGAGGGGGCCAAAGTCACGTGATGGCCCCCTCTGCTGTCCTTTTCTAACGCATAAGTTCAAATGGAAGGAGAGAGAGAAAGACAATTCCCTGTATCCGCCCATGACCTATGTAAGAGATAGATATAGTACAATTACAAGAATTCTAGTGTTTGTACCACAGTTCTTGAAAATTTATGGGAAATTCTAGTTCTAGGACCATATTCTGGTATTAAAACCCGAGGGGCTGAAAATTTACTTCATCGTTAAACCGATCGTTAAGACTGTCTACGAGTGATGCTACTGGTCGAATATTGTAAAACTTAGCCGTTGCTATGGTAACCATCGTTATGGTGTCCGTTTTTTAAAGGTTACTGCGAATAGCCTTTATAAAACGAAGACTCTTAACGATGGTTACCATAGCAACGGCTACGTTTTACAATATTCAACCAATAGCATCACTCGTGAACAGTTTTAAGTGGAAAAACGGACTTACGAGCAGTTATGTCGTTTTTGTGGGCTATTATTCGCTGACAAGGCGCAGGGCTCTCCAAACGTCTCCTCTACTCTTCCGCAGCACCGCCAATGTAATTTTAAATGGGAAACGGACTTGCAAGCAGACCTGGCGTTTTGGTGGGCTTTTAATGGCTGACAAGGCGCAGGGCTCTCAAAAGGTCAGTTCTGCTCTTCCGGGGCACCGCCAATGTAATTTTAAATGGAAAAACGGACTTACGAGCAGACATGTCGTTTTTGTGAGCTTTTATTCGCTAACAAGGCGCAGGCTCTCAAAAGGTCAGTTCTGCTCTTCCGGGGCACCGCCAATGTAATTTTAAACGGAAAAACGGACTTACGAGCAGACCTGTCGTTTTGGTGGGATTTTAATGGCTAACAAGGCGCAGGGCTCTCAAAACGTCAGTTCTGCTCTTCCGGGGCACCGCCAATGTAATTTTAAATGGAAAAACGGACTTACCAGCAGACCTGTCGTTTTGGTGGGATTTTAATGGCTGACAAGGCTCAGGGCTCTCAAAACGTCAGTTCTGCTCTTCCGGGGCACCGCCAATGTAATTTTAAACGGGAAATCATACTTATGAGCAGACCTGTCCTTTTGGTGGGCTTTTAATCGCTGCCAAGGCGCAAGGCTCTCCAAAACGTCCCCTCTGCTCTTCCGGAGCACCGCCAATGTAATTTTAAATGGGAAACGGACTTACGAGCAGACCTGGCGTTTTAGTAGGCTTTTAATCGCTGACAAGGCGCAGGGCTCTCAAAAGGTCAGTTCTGCTCGTCCGGGGCACCGCCAATGTAATTTCAAATGGAAAAACGGAATTACGAGCAGACCTGTCGTTTTGGTGGGATTTTAATGGCTGACAAGGCTCAGGGCTCTCAAAACGTCAGTTCTGCTCTTCCGGGGCACCGCCAATGTTATTTTAAATGGAAAAACGGACTTACGAGCAGACCTGTCCTTTTGGTGGGATTTTAACGGCTAACAGGGCGCAGGGCTCTCAAAACGTCAGTTCTGCTCTTCCGGGGCACCGCCAATGTAATTTTAAATGGAAAAACGGACTTACGAGCAGACCTGTCGTTTTGGTGGGATTTTAATGGCTAACAAGGCGCAGGACTCTCAAAACGTCAGTTCTGCTCTTCCGGGGCACCGCCAATGTAATTTTAAATGGAAAAACGGACTTACCAGCAGACTTGTCGTTTTGGTGGGATTTTAATGGCTGACAAGGCTCAGGGCTCTCAAAACGTCAGTTCTGCTCTTCCGGGGCACCGCCAATGTAATTTTAAACGGGAAATCATACTTATGAGCAGACCTGTCCTTTTGGTGGGCTTTTAATCGCTGCCAAGGCGCAAGGCTCTCCAAAACGTCCCCTCTGCTCTTCCGGAGCACCGCCAATGTAATTTTAAATGGGAAACGGACTTACGAGCAGACCTGGCGTTTTGGTAGGCTTTTAATCGCTGACAAGGCGCAGGGCTCTCAAAAGGTCAGTTCTGCTCGTCCGGGGCACCGCCAATGTAATTTTAAATGGAAAAACGGACTTACCAGCAGACCTGTCGTTTTGGTGGGATTTTAATGGCTGACAAGGCTCAGGGCTCTCAAAACGTCAGTTCTGCTCTTCCGGGGCACCGCCAATGTAACTTTAACGATCGGTTCAACGATAAAGTAAATAATCGGCCCGCAGAATTTTCTGGTCAAAGTACTAGATTTTCTGTCGTTCACTTATCGTTGTGCTTCTGGTAATATGACGAGAATTTGGTATCATAACTATCGCTTTTTTTTTTCAGAGTATATGACCTTATGGAAAATATTCGATCCAATGGAGTATTTGGTTGGTATTTTGAAGTTAAACTAAAATTGAAAGAGTACGTCAGAAAGGGCATTTTTGGCCTATAGTTAAATACCTTTATACAGAAGAACTTAAAAGAGTTGAAAAAATCGCATTTAGAGAGGATAAATCACGATTTTGCATTTCACTCTCCATAAGCGTACGTATATACCACGACGACCCTAACCTCAAAAAAGCAGTCGGGTATGCTGATAGACGGTATTGGTCCAACAGTCACCGCGTCTTGATAAAGACCCAACCTTCACGATAAATACGATGTCGCAATCACTCCGTTTGTGACGTCGCGTCGGCTCTGAATTCTTCACCAGAGAATGCCCGAGGGGTCTGAAAAGGACAGAGTAAAAATGAACTACGCTAATGAGCGTTTAAAAAAGAAGAAGAAAGAAAGAAAAAAACGTTATCCTCGTTGATGACTTAAAGGAAGTATAGGTTCTGTATACAGAAACACCGTTAGCTTGTGCATTAACCGCGGTGACCCATCCGAAGACAAACTCGTTGATAAAAGCAGCGTCACGGGAGGCAGGAGGCATTGTCGTGAGGACAGAGGACTCGAGGAAGCTCCGAGGCACCACAAGAGTATAACGTGCTAGTAGAGTAAAGGATAATGATGACACCAAATCAATGTTGCCAGATTTTCCAGCGTAAATTATCCAATGGGTCTGTTGCACACTTCGGCTAGAGCATTTTAAAGGATCAATTCTTATGTAAAAAGCTGTAAAAATAACGAATGGCAGCATCAGAAGACACCAAAATTCATAAATAAACTCACAAATTGCATAAAACACTAGACACTATTCACCCCTGTATCTTTCCACCACGTGCACGATATTTCGCGAAACTAGCGCGGCACATTCAAATAATCACGGCCGACTGTCATCACAGCTGACTTCATGAACAAATAAACAGTAAACACGGACGGCGTCTGTTTGATTCTTACGTCTCAATATCCTCAAATCCTCGCGAAAGACTAAGGAAAGTACGGAAACCGACATTTGTGTCGAAAACTTATCAAAATGAAACAATAACACACATGGAGTTCCAAGTATGATTCCAACTTCAATCATCATCTTTGGAACTCCTGTGTGATATTGTTTCATTTTGATAAGTTTTCGACACAAGTCGGTCTCCGTACCTTTCTTAGTCTTTCTTGAGGATTTGAGGATATTGAGACGTAAGAATCAAACAGACGCCGTCCGTGTTTACTGTTTATTTGTTTATGAAGTCAGCTGTGATGACAGTCGGCCGTGATTATTTGAATGTGCCGCGCTAATTTCGCGAAATATCGTGCACGTGGTGGAAAGATACAGGGGTGAATCGTGTCTAGTGTTTTATATGCAATTTGTGAGTTTATTTATGAATTTTGGTGATTTCTGATGCTGCCATTGTTATTTTTACAGCTTTTTACATAAGAATTGATACTTTAAAATGCTCTAGCCGAAGTGTGCAACAGACCCATTTTACAGTGAATCAAATGAGAAAAATAGGATATAGTTATGCGAAAAGTGGCAACACTGACACCATCGTTGCCTGAGTTGCCTAAATAAAGCGCTCTGGATAAACTGTGAGAATGGATATTAATCCTTGTACTTACTATACAGCAGCTAGGTTACGAAGACAAATCAATGTTAGCTAGTTAAATATTCCTTCACCGCGGAGCTGGTTTTGCATACACAAGGCATTGAAGGCGCTCTTGGAAGCATTATTTTTTAGATGTTAACAATTTGAAGTCGCAACTATTTTTAACAAAAAAACTGAGCATTTGCGAGGCAGATCTATAGTCATACAGAAACGAGTATTCTCAGGCGTGTTTTTAAAAGGGTTAAGATGAACAGGTGGCAGTAAAAAGAAAGAAAGAAAAAAAAACGGCAAAAATGATTTGATAGCGCTGACAGAAAAATGTGGTAGAAAAATGACCCAGGAAAATGCTTTAGTAGATCTAACCAAAGGTTTTGAACGCCTAATTAAAATGAGATTTTGTTCGATAAATCGGAGCTTTAGTTGCGGTTCAAATAAAGTCTTTGTCTGAGCCATTCTTCTAACAAAGGTTTTGTTAGTGCCACCGAAGTATTCTGTTCTGTTTTTTTCTGTGTAGCGTTGACAAGACATTCAATGGAAAAAGAACCCAGCAAAAGACTTTAGAGAGCTAATCAAAGGTTTAGTACAACTAACTGAAAAGATTTTTCTGGGTGCACCAAAAATTTGGTAGGTTCAACTGAAGTATTTTACATGCAGGGTCATTTTTCTAAGGTAGGTGACCCAAAGGTGGCCTACCCCAGCTTATTTCAGTTAATTACACGAATTGACGATAGTTGGCGTTAGTGCTGAGTAGCAGGATGCTATTACTTCCCCCACTCCAAAAATCAAGAGCATTGGGAAATTCAGTCGGCGCGGAACAGTGCAACGTCCATTTCCGTAGGTCCTCAGCTAATTTTCACGGAAGTAAACAGTCGTAAAAGCTAAGCCCTTCAATTGATTCCACCTTTGACTTTCAATTCATCATAATTATTATGATTTCTGGTGTAACTAGGGTCTAGATTCCGTTTTTGAAGGATAAAATAGCATTTGAATACTTATTAATGAAGTTCAAAAGGGGATATGCCCACCTTTAGGTGCATCAAAAATATTAGGGGTGGCCACCTTAGGCGGTGCATGTTTTGGGCGATGTCAAAACTCTACTTTTTTTCAAACGCAAAAAAAAACTTCAAAAACAAGCAAATTTAAAAGAAATGAAATTAACATATGATAGCCAACTGTCTGAATAGTAAATTGACATATTTAGTTTTTTTTTATCTCTCCTGCCTCATACGTGCATATTGGCTCCAAGCATAGGTAATAGGTATGGCCACCTTTGGGTCACTTACCTATACCTTACCAGAAGTTTTGGCAGCTCTATAAAAGTGTTTTATCCCATTTTTGTCAGTGTAATCGGACAGAGAATGCAAACAACCGGAAAAACCAAGAGAGAATTAAAATAATAAAACGGAAAGTCATCCAGAAGAAAAACAAGATCATTTTTACAGTCGTTCCGGATCAAGTTCTGCGCAGACCTATACCGGCCTACGACGCACTCTGGTCTGAGATCATCAAAAAGTGGCTAAAAATCAGGAAATAAACTTCTCATCAATCTATATCACTTAAAAACTTTCAAGACCAATTTTAATCACAGAAAACACTTTTAACGAGTAGTTTAGACCTAGAAATAATCTGGCAAGCTTTAAATTAAGCTTAAAAGGTCATAAACGATAAATTTTTATGACTTTTTCTCACCGAATTTTGGCCAACTTATTTTCCGATTTCAGACCTTAGTGCGATGTTCGAGCTGCTTCCAGTTTTTATTAATGCCGGTTTTCATGTTTTCATTGAAATTGTTATGCAGGAATCGAGTGTACTTACTAACACTGTACTGACTGTACACAAGCGTTCTGTTTTCCAATCCTTCATTTTCCTTCTTTTTTGGTCTCGCGCAAATATCAAAGCTAACGGAAAGTCTGGAAATTTCTTCCGCCCCGCGATCTAAAATTAAAGCTTATCATGCTTTCAACGCACTTTCCCACTTTCGTTGCGTTCGTCAACTTTCACGATCTGAGTCATTAGGTCAGTCCGCCTGCCTCAATCCTGACCGTAATCGAAGGAAAAAGTCTTGAAATTGTAAGTATCGCCCGCAGAATAATGCAACCAGAACGGAAAACTTCAACAGTTGCGGATTTACATCTCTTTGAGACCCTACGCAATTTTGAATTTGAGGCCCCCAAGAAAAATGGGAGGATGTCTGAGGGCATCCACTAGAAAGAAGGGGGGTTTGGGGATTCACACCCTAATTTTTTTTTAACAAAGAAGCAAAAATGTTCTCAATTTATCCTTGCGCCTATTTTTATTCTCCTTTTCCTTCCTTTTCCTCTCTTTTTCTCTAGTTTTCTCTCTTTTTCACTCTTTTTCTCTCTTTTTCTCTCTTTTTCTCTATTTTTCTCTGTTTTTCTCTCTGTTTCTCTCTTTTTATCTCTGTTTCTCTGTTTTTCTCTCTGTTTCTCTGTTTTTCTCTGTTTTTCTTTCTTTTTCTCTCTTTTTCTCTCTTTTTCTCTCTTTTTCTCTCTTTTTCTCTCTTTTTCTCTCTCTTTTCTCTCTTTCTCTCCCTTTTTCTCTCTTTATCTCTGTTTTTCTCTCTGTTTCTCTCTTTTTCTCTCTGTTTCTCTCTTTTTCTCTCTGTTTCTCTCTGTTTCTTTATTTTTCTCTCATTTTCTCTCTTTTCCTCTCTATTCCTCTCTTTTTCTCACCTCTTCTCTCTTTTACTATCTTTTCCTCTCTCTTTCTCTCTTTCTATCTCTTTTCCTCTCTTTTCCTCTCTTTTCCTCTCTTTTCCTATCTTCTCCTCTCTTTTACTCTCTTTTCCTATCTTCTCCTCTCTTTTCCTATCTTCTCCTCTCTTTTCCTCTCTTATCCTCTCTTTTCCTATCTTCTCCTCTCTTTTACTCTCTTTTCCTCTGTTTTCCTCTGTTTTCCTCTGTTTTTCTTTTTTTCCCTCTTTTTTCCTCTCTTTTCCTCTCTTATCCTCTCTTTATTTTCCGTCTTCCTCTCACCTCTTCTCTCTTTTACTATCTTTTCCTCTCTCTTTCTATCTCTTTTCCTCTCTTTTCCTCTCTTTTCCTCTCTTTTCCTATCTTCTCCTCTCTTTTACTCTCTTTTCCTATCTTCTCCTCTCTTTTACTCTCTTTTCCTATCTTCTCCTCTCTTTTCCTATCTTCTCCTCTCTTTTCCTCTCTTATCCTCTCTTTTCCTATCTTCTCCTCTCTTTTACTCTCTTTTCCTCTGTTTTCCTCTGTTTTCCTCTGTTTTTCTTTTTTTTCCTCTTTTTTCCTCTCTTTTCCTCTCTTATCCTCTCTTTATTTTCCGTCTTCCTCTCACCTCTTCTCTCTTTTACTATCTTTTTCTCTCTGCTTCTCTCTGTTTCTTCTCTTCGATCTTCCTCCATTCGTGCAGTGAGGCTCCTTTAGATCTGAGGCCCTACGCAGTTGCGTAATGGTAAACCCACCCCTAAACTCCAATTGGAGCTAATGGACAAATTTTTTTCGGTCTGTTTTTGGTACCTTTTCAAGACGGTTGACATATCTCTGTCTTTCGCATTGCTTTGAATATGAGTAGTTTTGAACTGCTCACAATGGTGCACCAGAATATAATGCTGCAAAATGAACCGAAGCTTCCATTCTGATAGTAGTATTCTGTGGTATCGCAATGTGCATTATTACAACAATGCGATGACGTTTTATGTTTTTGAAAGGAGTTAACCGCACGAGCGAATTGGCGGTTTTAGTGCGAAATCAACGGTTAGCCAACAATCTTAACAATGCACTCATCGGTTGCAATCACAGCTGAGGAAAAAACTCGCGTAGCGACTAGAGTCCCTTGATGGAAATATTGTATAGGGAGTACCGACACGAGCTCAACGAGTTGTGATTGGTCGTTGGTTTTAGGCTCTCACGGAGTCGAGCAGGAGTCGACGACATCGAAGGCTCCACTCGAAAGGAGTCGATTCGTAGAGGAACGTATGGGAACGGACCGGAATGCCGGCAAATCTGCCAGTCCACCACTGGTCCACTGTCGAACTTAACCTTCGAATGCGTTCACGCGGTCGACAAAATCGACTCCTGTCAAAATGCATGAAGCGTCGTGTCGGTACTCCCTGTACAATATTTCCATCAAGGGACTCTAGTAGCGACTAGCGCACTGTGATCTGAGATCTTCAAAAAATGGCAAAAAATCAGAGTGAAAGTGAGACAGTAAGACATGGGGTTACCTGAGAGTGAGAGAGATAGTTTGGAACGCTCGATTTTTCACCGGAAATTAGGATCGTCATGCAAGCAATCGATGAGCCGAAATACACCACAAACGACAGGTGAGCCAACCGTTGCATGTTTGATTGATGATCCGTTCTTAAAATTACTGAGCGATTTGACGGCCCGTCAAACTGCAGAGTTATTTGACGATGGTTGCCCCCCCCCCGAGAAAAATTTAAAATGACGCCCCAGCCTGGCCAGGAAATGTTTTTCTCTAGAGTACAGGGTGTTTCAGACCACCTGGCCAGCTTTTATATTGTGGCCGAACTAAGGCAAATATGAAAAATCGGTAAAACACGTGTAACGTATATCGACCCCGAAGAATTCGGGGAAAATATTTTCAGCCCCCCCCCAAATGTAAAGCGATACCTTTACATTTGAAAATGTTTACGTAGAGCCCCCCGAAGCCCCAAAATTTTGGGGTGAAGGGGCCTTGTACCCTTTTTTTTTTTAAAAAAAAAGGCATGTGATACATCAAAAGAAAGCCCTTAGTCTACCCTTTCAGAAACTTCTTAGTTTTTTGAAATCCAATGATTTGGAGGGTCACAGCGGTCAATCAAAGATTACCCCTAAATTTTTTGAAAATCACCCCTAACTCAATAAAGGGTGGTTTTTAGAAAAAAAAAGCTTAAGGATAAAAAAGTTTTCTTTTTTTATGTCGTATATGATTCCAGTGTCAAAACATACCCTTTCCATTTGATTTTTTCGAGATACGGGTACCCACCCCCTAAATAACCCCCAAGGGATGGTTTTGGGGGGCTGAAAATATTTTCCTCGAATTCTTTGGGGTCGATATACGTTACACGCGTTTTACCGATTTTTCATATTTGCCTTAGTTTGACCACAATAAAAGCTGGCCAGGTGGTCTGAAACACCCTGTATAAATAAATATGTTCAACCCAGAGATTACTAAGCCTCAGAGATATGGCACTTCCTATCTCCGCCGTGTTGAAAAACTGTTGGACGGGCTCCGTAAAAAAAACGCCTGCAGAATGGCCGTGATGCAACGTGCAGTACGCTGGTGACCGTAAACATTGTTGTTATTCATGTTGTTGAGATTGAGGTTAGACTCTCTGCAGCATCTAAATGTTTGTCATTTAATGGCCGATGGGATGATTAAAGTGTCTTGGATTTTCAGATTCAAGTTCAAAATATACTTAGAGCTCATTGTAAACTTCCCAAACACTTTATTAATCTTATTAATTTAGTTAGTGGCGTTGCTGTCAAACCTCATTTCAAACAACAACAGTGGTAACAATGCTTACGGTCACCAGCGTACGCCACATTTGCATACTTCGTAGGAGCCGAACAACACTTTTGAATCGTTATGCCATATCTCCTAGGCTTGCAATTAGTAATCTCTGGTTCAACCGTCTGACATTGACTTCCGACGGAATAGACGGACCAGATCTGCATCAAGTTTTCTCGCCTATTCGTGTACTGCATGCAACTTTTTTTTTTTTTGTTCACCCCACTTCTCGACTAGTCGACTATAGAGTTGCTCTACCGGCCGATGCTGTAATTAAGTCTGTCTACAATCCGATATCAAGTTCAATGACGTCGTTTTATAACAAAATGCGCTATCTACGCGGTATAGTATTTCGGTATCGGAGTTCCCTCAAGCTAATCTCGAGTGACCCAAATTCCGAATCCAGGTAAATACCTCGCCAGGGCCAACTGCGCGCTGCTCTAGGCTCTTCTCTTGAAGACCATTTTGATGGTCAGTGAAATACCTAAAATCAGAGCTGCCACCGCACAGTGGAGCAGTGTTGCCAGATTGGGGGTAAAAAGCCGTATCGTCTCCATTTGAAACAATGTAAAACGTGCGGCTTTTTCACCCCAATCTGGCAACACTGCAGTGGAGTGAGTAAATGGGAGACAGTGGTGAAGCGTAAAATCTAGCAACAATGTATTTCCTCCATTTAAAATCACTAGAAAGGTCGAACGCTTCAGTCATCGGTGATGACCAGGCATTTCGACCTTTTTAATGTGTTTAAATGGGTAAAAGGAACGTTGCCAAATCGTACGCCTCGCCACTGATGGGAGAGGCTGGACACTGGACAGGGCTTTACGACTGTAAATGCGGATATCTTTGTTATAATATGCAGCGTAAAAGTTCGAAAGTGGTTTTATTGGTTTCATCGTTACATCGTTAATCGTTAATTTATAAACTTTGTAAATGTATAACTATAAAATAAATAAAATTGTGATTTGAGTTTGGTTTGTTTGCCTCACTTTTTTTTTAACCTTAAATCAAAAGTTGCAATGGAGCTGTTGCAAACTTTTGCTACAGGCTTATTAATAGTTGATAATGGGGTAATACCCTGTAAAAATAACGATTAGCGCACTATAAAATCACGAAATCCACTCATAAACTCACAAAATGCTTTTAAACGCGAGACCGTAATGGCGGCCGAGACCGCGGTTTTCTTATGGCAATTGTGTGCTTCTTCTTCTTCTTGTGTGGTGTTGCGAGACTACCTCCTGTAGATGGCGCAGATTGAAGATAGGGAAATCCAATGCAAACCACGGCCCCGGCTGCCATTACGGTCTCGCGTTTAAAAGCATTTCGTGAGTTCAGGAGTGGATTTCGTGATTTTTTAGTGCGCTAATCGTTATTTTTACAGGGTATTACCCCATCATCAACTACTAATAAGCCTGTAGCAAAAGTTTGCAACAGCTCCATTAATCCAATGGAAATTAGTTTTAAACGAAAAAGCAAGTGTTTAATAGTGGCTATCTGGACACAAAACTTAAATACAACTATTCAGGCGAGAAAATTTTGCTTGTTTCTGTCATTTGTCAGTCTCTTTAGTCTTCATCGTGCAAATCCTTCCAGAAGAAAGAGTTAGAATATCGATCTCTGCGTCTAGATAGCCACTCTAAAACACTTGTACCTATACTTTCGCTTATTACCAATTTCAGATGTATTTGTCACAATTTTTTTTAAAAAAATTTAAAGGTTAAAAAATATGAGGCAAACAACCCGAGCCTGTGAAAAATGTCCATAAGAGATTTCCATCATAGCCACCTTACTTATCAATATCACGCTCCTCAAATCCTCTCTATCGCTATATAGCTTGTTGGATTGCACCGATTGAGAAAAAGTTACAGATGTGAGTGTTTCCGTGCATTACAGTCATGAACTGAACTGAACTGTGTAATCTTGTTCAACCGCTATATATATATATATATATATATATATATATATATATATATATATATATATATATATATATATATATATATATATATATATATATATATATATATATATATATATATATATATATACACACACACACACACGAACGGCAGCACTGCCTAAAATAGTCACAAAAAAGAACGCGACGCAGAAATAGAAATTTTATAAATAGGAAGAAAAATATACGGTACCTAATCGGGAAAAAAAGATTATGTTATCGGCTCTTATCATCAGATATAGCCGCCGGTTATTCAGAGAGATGTTTTTCTCTCCGCGTGTCTATTTGTATGCAGACCTCAACCTATTTAATGATTTATAGCCCCCAATGAAGCATTAATGATGCTTATCTTTTCGTCTATCTCACTCTTGTTTGATGATGGCGCAAAGTACGCAAATGTATATAAAAATCAACCTGACCTGATGTGGACCTTAACTGCCGGGGAAAAAAAAACAAATATAACAACAAAAACAATACAAAACATTAGACATTCATCGGATCCATCTCTTTCTATGTATAGACGTGAGCTTTTAGTCAACACGTTTTGTTCAACGAGTTATAATACCCACTCATACAGGGGTTTTATAGGACGTGCTTTTAAAACACCACGGAGGCAATTTTATTATTATGGAAATCTCTGATGGACATTTCGTTTGCCTCAGTTTTTTAACCTTAGAAATGGGTCTGTTGCACACTTCGGCTAGAGCGGTTTGAAGTATCAATTCGTATGTAAAAAGCCGTAAAAATGACAATGGCAGCATCAGAGAACACCAAAATTAATTAATAACCTCACAAATTGCGAAAAACACTGGACACTGTTCACCCCTGTATCTTTCCACCACGTGCACGATATTTCGCGATATTAGCGCGGCACATTCAAATAATCACGGCTGACTGCAGCTGACTTCATAAACAAATAAACAGTAAACACTGACGGTGTCTGTTCGAATTTCTTACGTCTCAATATTCTCAATTCCTCTCAATAGGTTGTGAAAGGTACGGAAACCGATAATTGTGTCGAAAACTTATCAAAATGAAACAATAACAAACAGGAGTTCCGAGGATGATGATTGCAGTTGGAATCATACTTGGAACTCCTGTGTGTTATTGTTTCATTTTGATAAGTTTTCGACACAAATGTCGGTTTCCGTACCTTTCACAACCTATTGAGAGGAATTGAGAATATTAATTGAGACGTAAGAAATTCGAACAGACACCGTCAGTGCTCACTGTTTATTTGTTTATGAAGTCAGCTATGATGAAAGTCAGCCGTGATTATTTGAATGTGCCGCGCTGATATCGCGAAATATCGTGCACGTGGTGGAAAGATACAGGGGTGAATAGTGTCTAGTGTTTTTCGCAATTAGTGAGTTTATTAATGAATTTTGATGTTTTCTGATGATGCCATTGTCATTTTTACGGCTTTTTACATACGAATTGATACTTTAAAACGCTCTAGCCGAAGCGTGCAACAGACCCATTAAAATAAAAAAAAAAAAAAAACTGCTGTGACAAATCCATTTGTAATCGGTTTGAAATGAAAGCGAAAGTGTGTTGCAGTGGCTATCTGGACTCAGAAATCGATTCAATTGTTTCTTTTGGAAGGAATTTCACGATTGAGAAACTGACACAGGATAGAAAGAAGCAACATTTTCTCACCTGGATAGTTGTATTTTAAAATGCTGTGTCCAGAGACACTCTAAAAAGGCTCGCACTTTCATTACAATCCAATTACAACCAAATTACAATGGGGCTCTCGCAAACTTGTGCAAATGACTATAGTGAAGTCTGATTTAAAAACCAACGAAAATCATGAAAATCACACTTTAAAAGTCAAGAATTTTTAAAATTTTATTCTTTTTGAAAGGAGAATTGGAAAAAATCGATGCATGTATACGATCAATTTTTTTGGAGAGCATCTCTTAAAATAACTTAAAATTCGATCAAGACCTCCCATTGGGGTGTTTATTATTAGGGGCACGGTCCAGAAATTCGCCTGAAGACGCCAGGTAGACTTGAGCCGGCCCTCGCTGCAGCTATATATGCTAAAGAGATATAGTCGGCAAGTGGTTTCAGTCATTGCAGTGCGTTTTGAGTGCATTTTTATACCAAAGACGCCGACCACTTTTTCGCTAGATCCAGAAATTGGTCTTCTCTACCGCTTTCATCCTCTGAAATTTGACTTATTCTAGCTCCACACATGCAATCGAGTTCGTTCATAATCTTCATCCATAGGAGACAACAAGAAGCGGGGGGGGGACTCTCAATATTGTAAGGCCATGACTCGAGAGATTTAAGGAGAAAGTTAAATTTCAATGCATTTATTGTGTTTCGTACGAGAATACTAATCATTGATGAATTGCAAATGATGCAATTGACTGCTTTTCCCTCTCATTGTGTTGTTGATCATACACCGAGGTCAGATACTAATAATTAATAATGACTTGATCTTTTAGTATCCCAAAAAAAGAAGAGGAAATAAAAACTAGCAAACCGAGTATTTAAAACTGGACCGAAACGTAATCATGTTTTATTCATATGACTTCGCACTCTCGCGAGAGAACATACTCTGTAGAGAGCTCGAAAATGTAACAATGAATATGCATGGAAAGCTCATGCATACCGTATTCATGACGTATTCATGAATTATCATCTTCCTCCTCTCTCTCTCTCTCTCTCTCTCTCTCTCTCTCTCTCTCTCTCTCTCTCTCTCCTCTCTCTCTCTCTCTCTTCTTCTCTCTCTCTCTCTCTCTGTCTCTGTCTCTGTCCCTATCTCTCTCTCTCTCTCTCTCTCTCTCTCTCTCTCTCTCTCTCTCTCTCTCTCTCTCTCTCTCTCTCTCTCTCTCTTTCTCTCCCTCTCTCTCTGCTCCTTTGAACGCATATTTTAGAAAAGGACAGAGGCTAAAGCGACGGTGACAATGCATTTTGCCCTACAGATACCGGACGTTTCGTCCAAAACAGTTTGTCCGCATTTACTTTTGTCCAAAACGTCTAGTCCAAGAATTTATCGTCCACAATACAAAAGCACCCAACGTAAACTTACAATGGGGCTCTTGCAAACTTTTGCAATAAGCAAATAAATGGCCCAATCTGATGAAATGACCAGCGAAAATTACGAAAATCACACCGAAAAAGTCTTAAATTCAGTAGTAAACTTACAACACTGCTTAAACGGCAAGATCGTAACGGCGCTTCAACGCAGGTATCATGGGAGATTCCTGTCTAATCTGTCTTTTTCTCTACGGAAACACAGAGATATGTCTCATTTTAGATAGGAATCTCCCATGGTATACCATGCTTCGAACCGCCATTAAGCTCGATTCTGAGAGTGAATTTCGTGATTTTTCAGTGTACTCATCGTCATTTTTACAGGTTTTTATGCAAGAATCAACTCTTCAATCCCCCGTAGCAAAAGTTTGCAAGAGCCCCATTAGTCTAACATGAAAAGAAACAACATTGTTAGCTACTAATTTGTCAAGTGAATAAAAACATTTTCGGGAATGAAGCTAAAATACAAATAAAAGAAACTGCGGGATTTTTGCCACCGAAAATCGTTACTATCCGCGGAGTGTATTGGAGATGATCCATATTCTACGACATATATAGGGATCACGTTTGTAATTACCGCGCAGATGTCAATCAACTGAGTGCTGTTTATCACCATTTCTTTTTCCCAGAGAGAGTTGGTGAGGGGTGCGCAATCAGTGCGTTTGTTTACTTGCTCCTTAGTCTTGGCCTTGCTGTTTGAGCGGGCAGCCGTGGTGACTCAAATTTTTAGGTTATTTATGTGTCTTTAAGCAAATTTTAGCGATCGAATATCATTCACCGTCGTATGATATTCGATGGATTTGCATTTTATTTTGATGATATTCGATTGTTTCGTTGGTCTCACCGGAGACCGTTGAATTCCAACAATTGGAAATTTCGAATTCACCTCCGGAGGTAGATTCGATTTTCGAATTGTTGCAACCGTTGTCAGAAATCTCATCTTCTATCCTTTTTGACTCCTTTCGCCACGATAATTTTGGAAATGACGAACTTCGAATAAAGTTGACTGTACAAACCATGCGTAGAAGTAATTTTCCTATGAGACAAACATTATTTTAGCTTCGAAAACGCTAGTTTTTTTGTTAAAAATGGCCATGTCATTCAGAGCTGATTTAGAGGTTATGCTATTGAATATTATTATCGCAGTTTTCATTTTTACGAGAATATCATTCAGAAGTTCATTCTCGACTCTCATTGGCTAGATTTTTCACCGATCAGCAGCATCAGTTAGCAATCATCAATTCTTGAAGTGAATGATATTCGATCGCTAAAATTTGCTTTTTTAGTGTGTTTTTTTGCGGTTAGAAATGGAAATGTAAACTTGTATTTTAGCTTCATTCCCAAAAATGTTTTTATTCACTTAGTCTAATACACGGATTTGTCTATATAGATACAGAGATTTGTCTATATAGATACAGAGATTTGTCCTTATGAAAATATTAACAACATATTCTGTTGTCCATTTCAATAAAAAACTGACCAGTAATTAACCAGTAGGTAAATGAAAAAAAGAAGATTGTCTTTGATGAGTTTTATAGAACTGTTTTAGTAGAGCGATATATCGTATCGATTGCCGTCCGAGAGGGCCTCTGGTTCCAAACAAACTCTGGTTCAATGTAATTTCCCCATAAGCGAACTTTTGAACGGAACTTTAGGGTATTAAATCAAACAATTTAATGCGATTTTTTTGCGATTATGAATTCTACGTTCTCGAAAATGCTTAATTATGCCTGGTTCCTTGACTAAAACTGCCGGAATCACAAAGATATTATACAGATTAAACGTTGCATTTGTAGGTTGGAATCGCCCGAAATCCCGCTAATGGGTCTGTTGCAAACTTTTGCTACAGCGATAAAAAGTGTTAACTCCAATGTAAAATCACCTGAAAAGTCCATTGGTGGCATCTTAAAGTCAATAAATACAATATTAAACTCACAAGAGGCGTTTATCGAAATCCAAGATGGCGGCAAAATATCGAGGAATCTAAATGTATGCACCGTGATCATCCAAGGATTGCCAACTTTGACAACCTCACTGCAGGTAGAGGTTCAAGGTATATGGAAGAACAGGTATGGACAGGAGGCGGAGCCTATCTCAGTAGGTGACGGCTACGTCACAGATGTTCTAGACGGTCGCGATAAAATTTGCCTACCGTTTCAAACTATCTCACTCACTCTCCCGTGATCCCCATCTCTCGCCACTGCAGTAGGTGACGGCTACGTCATCGCCAAAGCAAGTGTGTCGTCATCATTTGGCGGGAAGACTCGAAAGCCCCTTAAACCCCGCCTCCTGTCCATACCTGTTCTTCCATATACCTTGGTAGAGGTTATGTGTTTGTTTACGTTGTGATTGGTTGTGATGGATATTGTGAGGTTGGCTATCCTTGAATGTTCGTGGTGCATGCATGCAGATTGCTCGATATTTTGCCGCCATCTTGGATTTCATTAAACGCATTTTGTGAGTTTATTGTTGCATTTCATTGCTTTCTGATGCCATCATTGGACTTTTCAGGCGATTTTACATTAGATTGCACACTCTATAGCGCTGTAGCAAAAGTTTGCAACAGACCCATTCCATAACAACAACAATAACATTTGGGTGATTCCAACCTCCAAATGCATCGTTTAATCTGTAATATCTTGTTGGTTTTGGCAGTTTTACGGGTGGAACCAGACAAAATTAAGCATTTTCGAGGACGTAGAATTCATAATCGCAAAAAGGTAGCATTAATTGTTTGATTTAATAGTCTAAATTTCCGTTCAAAAATCCACTTATGGGGAAAATGCATTGAATCAGAGTTTGTTTGGAACCAGAGGCCCTCGGACGGCAATCGATACGATATATCGCTCTACTAAAACAGTCTATTCTTACCAATGAACTTTATTCTATCATTGTTTCCAAGGAGAGATGTCTTTGCCTTTTATATCAATGAATGTAAAATGCTAAATTTTGTCCGAGGCTTGATGAAAAAAGTACCTTTTGGACGTATTCTGCCTTTGACCAAAGAAATAAAATTAGCCCATTTTACCATTTATTTGCATGGACATTTTAATATTTAGACTATAGTCTTATCCATAGTCTATTTAAAAGTCGAGAATTTCAAGGATCGGCCCCAGAACCAGGTGTTCTTTGACATTATTTTTGTCCTCGACTGTAGGTACCTGGTACGTCCGCTTTAATATTTTACTCTATATATAACTTCAGACGCGATCTTGGATTAAATCTGGTTAGAATTAAAAATTTAGGTTTTTAGAGGGACGATAGAAAAATGAGATGAAGAAGGCAGCCAATGATGGAGATTTTTAATTTCTTGCTTTGCAAACTTTCAAAATTTATCGAATCAAAGTTCCCGCTTTTTTTCCTCTTCTTTTTACACTCACTTCCGGTTTTCCTCTTCACCCACTTTTCTTGATGACCCTTCCTTCATCAGAACCCATAATCGCGGCTCAAAACGACCCCAGTTCAAAGTGATTTCAGGCGAAGCTTGTCCAGATTTCAATCCTATGGTTATCGCCACTAGCGCTGCTTAAAAAGTCAACACTTTCTATGGCTGAAATTGATGAATTTACGCCAAAGGTACACACTTGAAGAACGTCCTCACCAGCAATGAGACCTCCAGGAAGATATCCTGTAAGTTTCAAACTGAAATGCTCACAAATAAAGCCGGAAATGATGAAATACGAAAATTCTCACGAGCCTCAATAATGATCGAGGGCGAGTGAGGTAGGCATAGATTCGACATACTATCATATCAATCACATTCACTCGCACTCACTAAGCTTATGGCGAAACGAATTTCACAATTTACGGCTTTAATTTTCCACTAATTTGGCACAGTTTGGGCTCAAAATATTCAAAAATAAATTTCGCAGGTGGGTCATAATTTCAAATCGGGCCAATGGGTCTGTTGCAAACTTTTGCTACAACGATTAAGAGTGTATAATCTAATGAAAAATCGCCTGGACAGTCCATTGGTGGCATCAGAAAATCATTAAATGCAATAATAAACTCACAAGAGGCGTTTAATTAAATCCAAGATGGCGGAAAAATATCGAGCGATTAGTATGCATGCACCACGAACATCCAAGGATAGCCAACCTCACAATATCAATCACAACCAATCACTAACGTAAACAAACACATAACCTCCACCTCCAGTGAGGTTGTCAAAGTTGGCTATCCTTGGATGTTCACGGTGCATGCATACAGATTGCTCGATATTTTTCCGCCATCTTGGATTTCATTAAACGCCTCTTGTGAGTTTTTCATTGCATTTTATGACTTTCGAATGCCACCAATAGACTTTTCAAGTGACTAAACATTCATTAGACTAAACACTCTTAATCGTTGTAGCAAAAGTTTGCAACAGACCCATTGAGCATGCATGCTTCGTGAAAATTTCAAGTCAAAATTTAATCCTAATGAGTCATTTTTTACCTTCAGTACTACTAGAAAAGACTTTTCACCAAAGGGTTCCGCTGAATTTTCGATATTTCTCATGCACCGCGGAAACAGCCGGAAACGCATGATGAATTAATGGATAGTAACTTGTCGATTGTCGGTTACGCTGTCGGTTACGTAACTGACTATTTCAAAAGTACTTAATAAAAACAATATTACTTTTTACAATAATCTCTGATGTTGATTTGTAAAGCAAATTACAGTAGTTGAATTGAATTAAAAATTACAGGGTGGAACTTTACAGTATTACCTACCTTTTTCGTATATTTAAGTGCCGCTGACTAGGACCATAAGCAAATCACGAGACCGGATTTGTTGGTGAAAATCGTTTCCAAATAAATGCCATTTGCACAGATGTTGATAATTCCTGTTTAGAACGTTGGAGCGTGGTTGAGAAAATCGTGAGTTACCCAGTTTCACTTTTAAATAAACTTTTAAGATGTTGTAAAACTGTAAAATCCGTGCGTAACCGATGGATGTTTTGGAACCGGGGGACAACCATTTTTCACAATTTATGGCATGAAGAAAAATAATTTCGTAAAAAACGATGGTTTACACGTGTTCTACGGAGTTTTTTGAGCATTTCCATTATCTTCAAAATTCATTTCAGCCTCAAAGTATGGTCAAAAACTTAGGTTAAATACCAAAAAAACGTGTGGGGGACGCGTAACCGACGGACATTTTGAACCATAAAACAGTTAAAATTAGTATTTAAATAACTTTAAAATAAATTATTGCTATTGCTCCTCATAAAACCAAGTTCCTTCGACTTAAAAATCGAAACATTGAACTTATTTGATCTTTTTTAAAAATATAATCTTGTTGGGACACCATTTGGCCCGTTTCGAAATTATGACCCAGGTGCTGACGTTATTGGATTTTGCGTTTTTTTCTTTGGTTTCAATTTAAAATGCCGAAAACACGACTCATCGGATTGAAATCTGGGTAAGTTTTGCTTGGAATCACCTTAAGAACCGCTGAGTTTATTGACTGAATGGCGGAAATGATATTAAATCACTTATTCAAATTCACGTGATATAAGACGTAATCCGCCGATTGCAGCACAAATCTTACAGCAATCTGCTAAGCATAAAGTCGCTCTTGCACCAAAAAAAAAAAAAAAAAAAAAAAAAAAAAAAAAAAACTTCTTACGCAAAAAGAAGAAGAATAAGAAGAAGAAGAAGAAGAGGAAAAGGAATGATCTCACAGATTTAGATTCACTCAAAAATGCGAATCATCTGTTTAAAAGTTTTAACACCATTATGCAATTCGACGGTTCAGACTGGTATCGACGCGGTTAATATTGGAATTATAAGCACGTGTCAATAGTCTTTTTTTCCCCCGATGTCAAGAGTAGAGTAAATTTTATGGAACGGAACTCGCGCATATAAATTGAAGGATCCTTTTGAACACGCATTCGCAAGAGACGGAGTTTCTTGTCGCGCCGCACAATGAATGGTTGCAAGGGTCTAAAATGTTGTGTTTTTTATAGAGAAAATAATAGTACTTCATGAGCTTAGTCGAACAATGGTGCCTTTGGTTTTTTCCCCAAGTCTCCCGGTTTTGGAGATAGACACGTGTAAAGTTGTAAAAAATCGTGTGCGTAGTGACGTCACTACACGAAATTCCCATTTAAAACAATGTATTTTAGGCCAAAATGTCATCTTTGGAACAATGGTGCTTAATTAGAAACCAAAGACATCTTTGTTGTCAGCTCACCAAGTATTTTAATTTTCGCTATCAAAAACACAACATTTCAGACCCGTGCAACTGCCCCATTATGAAGAGTAAACAGCAAGATATGTCACCGAGTCCGCAGGGAAAGGGACCATATCTTCCGGAAAGAATTTTTCAGGAGAGTGATTCTTAGCGAAAGAGGTAGAAAAGTGACGATTTATTTTTTGGACGGCAAAAGGTCTTAAGAACAAGTTTCGAGAGTTTTAGGCGTATAAAGTGGCTCTGTTGTGAGACCATGACAGAATAATGAAAAAGGGCCTTCCAAATGTAGTTTGAATGTGGGAAGTTACAAAGGTCCTTTTTCTCTTGTTCCGTTTTGCCATGCATTTTCATGACGAAGTTGTGAACGATTTCTGTCTTAAAATGTTCGTTATGACCTCCGCTATGTGGTGGTACCAATAATACAATTTTGGTTTTTGGAAGACAAGGTCCATTTTCCTGAACACGGTCACATATTATGTGTCTTGAAAATGTGAGAAATCATTTATTTGAGAGCTTAATATGAGCCAGATGACGTGGTTTTGGCAAAAAAATATCAATACTAAAATGATTTTAAAGCAAAAAAAAAAAAAAAAACCATTTTATGTCCGGGGAAATTCTTGTTAAAAATTCAAAAAAATTCTTTTCATTCTTTGTACAAAATTACCAAATTGCAAAATCGTAGAGTTTGTTTGTTGGTTTTGTTTGTTTGTTTGTTTGGTTTTTTGCAATTCCTCAAAATGAATCGTAGATCAATGCTCATTGAATAGACTATTGAAAAAATGATTATGTACAAGCAACAAACATCCAATGGTTTCAGCCTTGAAAAATAATTGCTAGGTTTCTTCTTTACTCATGGAAGTTTCAGTATTATAAGTGAAGATAGCCGCCCAGTCCAAGTCAGAAAACGCAACCTGGAGGGCAACCGTAAACTTTTATTATACACGAATCTGCTCATTTCGGGCATTTTCGAGAAATCCGGTCGTGTTTCCATGTTTTCAGTAACAGATCGTGACCATGGGCGTAGCTAGACAATTTTTCTGGGGGGGGCGCCTCTCTCCCCTGGCCCCATAGTAGGTACGCCCATGATCGTGACATTTGGCAACGTTGCAAGCTGTCTATTGAAACAAACAACAAATATTAACAAATCAATTGTACAGCGAACACATTCAAGTTTGACCTCAGTTAAAATTAACAAAAAAGAAGAAAGAGAAATTTAAAATCGGAATTGAATTTATGTGAAATCGGACGAATTACAACTTTTTCCAATAGTCCAAGTGGGCCGTTTTTTCTTTTTACTCGCACCTAATATTATTCGGATCGACTGTGCGCTGATGCAAGAATATAATCCATGGTGATAAATATTATACCTTAAGGCACAGGCCAACGCATAATGTCTCTTTTTAATCGTATGCACGGAAGTCGGATTCGGGAACGAATCGATGTAAATCGACCATTACTAAAGGTCAACAACCCGACTCGTCTACATCCGCAGTGGGTTCTTAGGCTGGAAGCTGGAATTTCGATGTTTCAGTTAATCGATGAATCGATGAATTCAGGTCCGGATCTTTTGGTGAAGAGAGGAGGAGGGGGAGATACATGGGATTTCGTTTAACAGTGGTGAAAGGAGGGCGAATGGAGAAAAAAAATGATGGGTTCGAAAAATAAAAAAAATAAAATCATCACCAATTATTGAAATTGTGCTCTGAAACGGGCAGTTAAAATCGTATTTTTTCCCTCCTCCCCCTAAAATCTTGGCTGTACATCAGAGAACAGAAACATTGTTCCTTAATGCACAAGCCGCCACTGAAAGTCACCATTGTTCTCAGCTCAGCAAGTAATATCATTTTCTTTATAACGAACACACAATTTCAGACCCTTGCAACTGTCCCATTAATCAAAATAATATCTCTAGAGCCGCTCGAGCGCAAGGCTCTCCAAAACGTCCTCTCTGCTCTTCGGGGGCACCGCCAATGTAATTTTAAATGGGAAAACAGACTTATGAGCAGACCTGTCTTTTTGGTGGGCTTTCAATCGCTGCCAAGGCGCAGGGCTCTCAAAACGTCCCTTCTGCTCTTCTGGGGCACAGCCAATGTAATTTTAAATGGGAAAACAGACTAACGAGCAGACCTGTCCTTTTGAAGGGCTTTAAATCGCTGCCAAGGCGCAGGGCTCTCAAAACGTCCCCTCTGCTCTTCGGGGGCACCGCCAATGTAATTTTAAATGGGAAAACAGACTAACGAGCAGACCTGTCCTTTTGAAGGGCTTTAAATCGCTGCCAAGGCGCAGGGCTCTCAAAACGTCCCCTCTGCTCTTCGGGGCACCGCCAATGTAATTTTAAATGGGAAAACAGACTAACGAGCAGACCTGTCCTTTTGAAGGGCTTTAAATCGCTGCCAAGGCGCAGGGCTCTCAATACGTCCCCTCTGCTCTTCGGGGGCACGTCCAATGTAATTTTAAATGGGAAAACAGACAAACGAGCAGACCTGTCCTTTTGGTGGGCTTTTAATCGCTGCCAAGGCGCAGGGCTCTCAAAACGTCCCCTCTGCTCTTCTGGGGCACCGCCAATGTAATTTTAAATGGGAAAACAGACTTACGAGCAGACCTGTCCTTTTGGTGGGCTTTTAATCGCTGCCTAGGCGCAGGGCTCTCAAAACGTCCCCTCTGCTCTTCTAGGGCACCGCCAATGTAATTTTAAATGGGAAAACAGACTAACGAGCAGACCTGTCCTTTTGAAGGGCTTTAAATCGCTGCCAAGGCGCAGGGCTCTCAAAACGTCCCCTCTGCTCTTCTGGGGCACCGCCAATGTAATTTTAAATGGGAAAACAGACTAACGAGCAGACCTGTCCTTTTGAAGGGCTTTAAATCGCTGCCAAGGCGCAGGGCTCTCAAAACGTCCCCTCTGCTCTTCTGGGGCACCGCCAATGTAATTTTAAATGGGAAAACAGACTAACGAGCAGACCTGTCCTTTTGAAGGGCTTTAAATCGCTGCCAAGGCGCAGGGCTCTCAAAACGTCCCCTCTGCTCTTCGGGGGCACCGCCAATGTAATTTTAAATGGGAAAACAGACAAACGAGCAGACCTGTCCTTTTGGTGGGCTTTTAATCGCTACCAAGGCGCAAGGCTCTCCAAAACGTCCCCTCTGCTCTTCGGGGGCACCGCCAATGTAATTTTAAATGGGAAAACAGACAAACGAGCAGACCTGTCCTTTTGGTGGGCTTTTAATCGCTGCCTAGGCGCAGGACTCTCAAAACGTCCCCTCTGCTCTTCTGGGGCACCGCCAATGTAATTTTAAATGGGAAAACAGACTAACGAGCAGAACTGTCCTTTTGAAGGGCTTTAAATCGCTGCCAAGGCGCAGGGCTCTCCAAACGTCCCCTCTGCTCTTCGGGGGCACCGCCAATGTAATTTTAAATGGGAAAACAGACTAACGAGCAGACCTATCCTTTTGGTGGGCTTTCAATCGATACTAAGGCGCAAGGCTCTCCAAAACGTCCCCTCTGCTCTTCGGGGGCACCGCCAATGTAATTTTAAATGGGAAAACAGACTAACGAGCAGACCTGTCCTTTTGGTGGGCTTTTAATCGAAACCAAGGCGCAAGGCTCTCCAAAACGTCCCCTCTGCTCTTCGGGGGCACCGCCAATGTAATTTTAAATGGGAAAACAGACTTATGAGCAGACCTGTCCTTTGGTGGGCTTTTAATCGCTACCAAGGCGCAAGGCTCTCCAAAACGTCCCCTCTGCTCTTCGAGGGCACCTACAATGTAATTTTAAATGGGAAAACAGACTTATGAGCAGACCTGTCTTTTTGGTGGGCTTTTAATCGCTACCAAGGCGCAGGGCTCTCGAAACGTCCCCTCTGCTGTTCCGGGGCACCGCCGATGTAATTTTAAATGGGAAAACGGACTTACGAGCAGACCTGTATGTTTGGTGGGCTTTTAATCGCTGACAAGGGTCAGGGCTCACAAAACGTCCCCTCTGCTCTTTTTGGGCACCGCCAATGTAATTTTAAATGGGAAAACAGTCTTATGAGCAGACCTGTCCTTTTGGTGGGCTTTTAATCGCTACCAAGGCGCAAGGCTCTCCAAAACGTCCCCTCTGCTCTTCGGGGGCACCGCCAATGTAATTTTAAATGGGAAAACAGACAAACGAGCAGACCTGTCCTTTTGGTGGGCTTTTAATCGCTGCCAAGGCGCAGGGCTCTCAAAACGTCCCCTCTGCTCTTCTGGGGCACCGCCAATGTAATTTTAAATGGGAAAACAGACTTACGAGCAGACCTGTCCTTTTGGTGGGCTTTTAATCGCTGCCTAGGCGCAGGGCTCTCAAAACGTCCCCTCTGCTCTTCTGGGGCACCGCCAATGTAATTTTAAATGGGAAAACAGACTAACGAGCAGACCTGTCCTTTTGAAGGGCTTTAAATCGCTGCCAAGGCGCAGGGCTCTCAAAACGTCCCCTCTGCTCTTCTGGGGCACCGCCAATGTAATTTTAAATGGGAAAACAGACTAACGAGCAGAACTGTCCTTTTGAAGGGCTTTAAATCGCTGCCAAGGCGCAGGGCTCTCAAAACGTCCCCTCTGCTCTTCTGGGGCACCGCCAATGTAATTTTAAATGGGAAAACAGACTAACGAGCAGACCTGTCCTTTTGAAGGGCTTTAAATCGCTGCCAAGGCGCAGGGCTCTCCAAACGTCCCCTCTGCTCTTCGGGGGCACCGCCAATGCAATTTTAAATGGGAAAACAGACTAACGAGCAGACCTGTCCTTTTGGTGGGCTTTTAATCGAAACCAAGGCGCAAGGCTCTCCAAAACGTCCCCTCTGCTCTTCGGGGGCACCGCCAATGTAATTTTAAATGGGAAAACAGACTAACGAGCAGACCTATCCTTTTGGTGGGCTTTCAATCGATACTAAGGCGCAAGGCTCTCCAAAACGTCCCCTCTGCTCTTCGGGGGCACCGCCAATGTAATTTTAAATGGGAAAACAGACTTATGAGCAGACCTGTCTTTTTGGTGGGCTTTTAATCGCTACCAAGGCGCAGGGCTCTCGAAACGTCCCCTCTGCTGTTCCGGGGCACCGCCGATGTAATTTTAAATGGGAAAACAGACTTATGAGCAGACCTGTCCTTTGGTGGGCTTTTAATCGCTACCAAGGCGCAAGGCTCTCCAAAACGTCCCCTCTGCTCTTCGAGGGCACCGTCAATGTAATTTTAAATGGGAAAACAGACTTATGAGCAGACCTGTCTTTTTGGTGGGCTTTTAATCGCTACCAAGGCGCAGGGCTCTCGAAACGTCCCCTCTGCTGTTCCGGGGCACCGCCGATGTAATTTTAAATGGGAAAACGGACTTACGAGCAGACCTGTATGTTTGGTGGGCTTTTAATCGCTGACAAGGGTCAGGGCTCACAAAACGTCCCCTCTGCTCTTTTTGGGCACCGCCAATGTAATTTTAAATGGGAAAACAGTCTTATGAGCAGACCTGTCCTTTTGGTGGGCTTTTAATCGCTACCAAGGCGCAAGGCTCTCCAAAACGTCCCCTCTGCTCTTCGGGGGCACCGCCAATGTAATTTTATATGGGAAATCAGACTTACGAGCAGACCTGTCTTTTTGGTGGGCTTTTAATTGAGGCCATAAGGCGCAGCGCTCCTCTTTCTCAGAACTTCGAAAAAAGTGTAAACTGATAGCTCGAAGGAGATTCACTCCAGCGACCGGTCGGAATGTTGAAAAAATTGAGCACAAGTCCAAGGCTGACAGACGAGCGATAAATGTTTCCAGTTAAATTGTTTGCATTACTTTACGCCGTTTTAAATTAATTACACCCACCGCGTTTTTTTATCGCTCAATTTTCTTATAGTGTAGTCGAAAAAAAGGAAGGAATTGTGGGAGGACTGTGGACTATGGAGAGTCGTGACTTCATAAACCAGGAACAAGACATAACAAGACCGCAAACATAGTCGGCCAAACTTGAAGACAAGTTTTACCGCTGACATTGAAAGCCAAGAGAGGCTCACCTCACGTGCATAGCGGTTTGGAGCCTCTGTTTGAAAATGCGCCGCTGCGTTCGAGAACACCTTTGGTTTTATAATTTGTCTCCGAAATCTTAACACGGGGGGAAAAAATAGAGCGTGATTCATCTTTGTATGCACATAGCGTTTATTAAGAACACTCGGAAGAATACTTATGACTTTTCACAAAGCTCAAGAGAACCTTGAGAAACGTATTTCCGCTATTATGTAAAATTTTGTATTTAATTTTTTTATGTAAATTTTGATTTTTTGATTTTTTATTCTTTTGGGGGGGGGGGGGGGTATTTTAACCGGTTACATAGTTGGAGCAAAAATATAATTTTACCCCCTCCCCCCCCCCCCAAGATTTCAAGATTTTTCTTCACGCACTTAACCCTTTACAGACCAGATTCGTTCAAAAGATCGACACGTTTTAATTTATAAAGGAAAGGTAGTTAACCGTTCGTACTCGAGGGAGTTGGAATTGCCTATTCGAAGAATTGCAGGCGCCCGACTAAACCTCTCCTTACAAGTGTCGACATCCAGAATTGCATTAGTTTGGAATCATGATACTGGAACAGTGTGAAATAGACTGGAGGAGAAAAATGAGTATAGTGAGGCTTGGTCCATGAAGGGTTAATAAGTACATGCGCTCCATTATTCCAGCGTCTTTCGGGTAGCGTCAAGCCGCAACATTATTTTGGTCCCTGATCCATTTATTCAACACCGACGAATCTTTTATGTTTGTCAAGATTTGCTCTTTATTGTTGCTAAAAATATCAGTTGACCAAGAATGGGTCTGTTGCACACTTCGCCTACAGCGTTTTAAAATATCAATTCCTATAAAAATAGCCGAGAAAATAACAATGGCAGCATCAGAAAACACTAAAATTCAGTAACAAACTCACAAATTGCGAAAAACACTAGACACTATTCACCCCTGTATCTTTTCACCACGTGCACGATATTTCGCGAAATTAGCGCGGCACATTCAAATAATCACGGCCGACTGTCATCACAGCTGACTTCATAAACAAATAAACAGTAAGCACTGACGGCGTCTGCTCAAATTCTTACGTTTCAATATTCTCAAAAGGTTGTGAAAGGTACGGAAACCGATATTTATGTCGAAAACTTATCAAAATGAAACAATAGCTCACAGGAGTTCCAAGGATGATTCCAACTTTAACCATCATCCTTGGAACTCCTGTGTGTTATTGTTTCACTTTGATAAGTTTTCGACACAAATATCGGTTTCCGTACCTTTCACAACCTTTTGTGAGGAATTTAGGATATTGAAACGTAAGAATTCGAGCAGACGCCGTCAGTTTTTATCGTTTATTTGTTTATGGAGTCAGCTGTGATGACAGTCAGCCGTGATTATTTGAATATGCCGCGCTAATCTCGCTAAATATCGTGCACGTGGTGGAAAGATACAGGGGTGAATAGTGTCTAGTGTTTTTCGCAATTTGTGAGTTTAATACTGAATTTTAGTGTTTTCTGATGCTGCCATTGTTATTTTCTCGGCTTTTTACATAGGAATTGATACTTTTAAACGCTGTAGCCGAAGTGTGCAACAAACCCATTGTCTTCCGTCATTCACCTTCCAACCACTCCTCGTGATGAAATGACGAATCCGAAATAAATTTTCTATTCGTTACTCGGTCAGAGATCTGTGCTCGAGTTTTTTAATCTTATATTTTTTATGTTTTTTAATTTTTTTAATCCGAATAAGTATATAAAATACTTCTTCCTTCTCACGGTGTTGCAAAAATTTCATCGCCAAATATTCAAGAAGGCATTTTGCAAACAATTATCATTCTTATAAAGTACGTCAATAAAATGTCACGGTAATTTATTTAAACAGCAGCTCTACTGCCAAACTCGCCTAATCGCATAGAAAGAGAATCGTGATTCACGAATAAGTGATTCCTGAAAGTGTTTTAAGTGCCGTCGACTCATTTATTTGTCTTTATAAATATCTGCGACTACGGTCCGTCAGCTTGTTGCCACTCGGCGCACAGTGGGGTGAGTCAATGCGAGAGGCAGGACATGAATAGGCGACTATAAATGCGTTTATCTTTGTTTATACGACACGTATAAATTTGAGAGTTATTTCATTGGTTTTATTGTTAAATTTTCAACGAGAATCACCTTTCATAGTTTGTTTTTTTACTGTAAAAACATATAAATTTGCAATTTTAGTCACGTACTCCATTTCTATAACCCCTCTTATTGACTCGCTCCGGTGTGCGGTGTAACACAGTGGGTCGATTAATGAATTTTCCTGGACATTAAAGGTTTTTAACGTTAACGCAAAACAGCGTAAATTTAACAATGCGCGCACTTATAATTTCTAAAATTCAATTCTAAATAATTCAAGAGCGACAGATGATTGGTCATTTTTTGATGTCCCAGCTGCGGATACTACTCACTGTCCACAGTCATGTATCTTTCTGGATACTATTTAGGCGTTGAATTCGAGAGGTCCGTTTAAGCAGAGTCCATACAGTTGGACTCATTTATACTAAAAGGGCCTATACTCGACTTTAGATGTTGCCTTTTCACTTGACTTAAATATTATTATAAAATTAGACCTATAGGGCAAAGAATTTCTTGAAAATTTCAGGAACTTTCCTTCTAAACTTTAAGTCTTGGTCCTAAAAATAAATATCAAGCAATTTTATACATCAGATTATTTTTAAGAGAATTAAAAAGTTGAGATGAAATGGGAACGTCGAAATACTAGTTAGTCTGTTTAGCGTAAATGTGTCCAATTCATCGCCGGGCCGGGACATTTTCCCGCTGCGCTGGTACAATGGGTCTGTTGCGTACTTTTGCTACATCAATATAACTCATTGATTCTAACGTAAAATTCGGCGAAAATAACGATGCGCACATTTAAAACTTTCAAAATCCACTCATTAATTCAGAAAATGCCTTCCATTTCAAACAACCCGCGCTACACTAGACACTATATCACCGACTTATAACTACATAGATTGAACCATCCCGGTTATGTAAACATGAACAGAACTTACAAACATTGAAATGTTTTAATTTAGATGCGTATATTTCTGATATTATTTTTTAATCTTTGATAAACCGAAAAGATCAGACAGCAAACGCAGCTTATATTTTACGTATTAAAAAAGAAAGTCCATCATTTTGTTGTTACGATGTTGTTTACTTATGCACGGTGGTTCCGTCTATGTAGTCGCATACCGGTGCAAATAGTGTCTAGTGTAGCGCGGGCTGTTTGAAGTTGAAGTGATTTCCTGAGTAAATGAGTGGATTTTGAATGTTTTTAATGTGCGTATCGTTATTTTCGCCGAATTTCACAAAAGAATCTAGGTTCTATTTTGCTGTAGCAAAAGTATGCAACAGACCCATTCATCGCTAGCCAATTCATCGTCTATAAATTTTGTAATTAAAACAAATCTTTCCCTTCACATACTTTACCGCAGGCTTAGAACTGTGGTCGTCGGTTTAATTTGGACCGAAGCCGCGTGTTAAAAAAGCCAAGTTGTTTGAAAATAATTTATTCGTTTATAGCAAGTGAAATAATAGGAAAATAATTAAAAAATAAGCCGATTATGTTTTTTCTCCCCCCCCTCCCAGAAATTAATACATGTAAGTTGCTGAAAAGTAAAAGTAGAAAGAACGGAATGTTTTGATCTTGGTTCACAGAGGTAACTTCACTGTTGGCTTATCTATTTGAAATAAATAAGTCGATGAAAAAAATTAAAAAGGAAAACAGCTAACAGTTAAGTTAAGAGTAAGTCGATAAATTAAACGATAAAATAAAATAAAAACAAAAAAATCACAGTCTATTTTACTAAGCTACAAATCGCGGTTTGAATATCACACCATTACCCCTGGAGTAATGTTTTTTTTTTCCAGCCATGCACACCTTTTTGTAGGGGTTGACACGTGCATGTGCAAGTTCCGACGGATTCCCCTTTACACCGGTGATGAGCAATCTAGCGACAAATTGCACGGGCGCACTATGGTCCGGATGGCTGTTCTAACTTGTATAAACTCATAATTTAAGATCGGAAAATGCCACAGGAATGAAACTTTGAGAATACCTTCTCAATAATTAGATTTTACTTTTCCACCCGACGAACCCTATTTTTGACGCCCCTGGGGCCCCCAGGGCCGGATTTAATGCGGGGCGACCGGGGCGCGCGTACCGGGGCCCCCACCACAAAGCAGGTCCCTTTTTTTTATTGATGGTTGATGAACTTCCTTTTTTCTATCATTACAATACTGTAACAGTTCGGCAATGTTGGAAGTGAAGCTTTTTGTAAAATAACCCTTATAAAAATAAAGAAAACATTAAAGGGTACTAACGAAACTTTAAAAATTATTAACGACTTTTTTATCAGGGTAATAATTTACTTCTTTTACTCGACATGTCTTTAAAATTAGGGACTTTATAATTTATTACTCCTCAGATTTACCCGGAGGGGAGCCCCCACCAAAGGTCCGCCGCCCCGGGGCCCCCTGCAACCTAAATCCGGCCCTGGGGGCCCCGGTGGGGGCCTTAAACCCCCTCAATCTAAATTTTAGTATCTTATGATACATCAATCGAAAGCTTGTAAAAAAAGAGGAATTTTAACGCAAACCAGAGCTATTTATGTGCACTGAAGTTAGAACAGGTCAAAGTTTCACTTTATCGGAATTTAGAACTGTCATAACTTCAGTGCGAACGCACATTAAGAGCTCTGATTTGCGTTAAAAGTCCTCATTTTTTACGAGCTTTCGATTGATTTAGCACAACATGGGGGTTTTTTGGATTGAGGGGGTTTAAGGCCCTTACCGGGGCCTCAAGAGCGTCAAAAATTGGGTTCACCGCATGGAAAAGTAAAATCTAATTATTGATAAGGTATTCTCAAAGTTTCATGCCTGTGGCATTTTCCAATCATTAGTTATGAGTTTATACAAGCTAGAATAGCCATCCGGACCATAGTGCGGCGCAGCGGACTATCCCGGCGATGAATTATTGTCCTTTACTCGTTTTAGCATAGCGCAAATTCAAACAAACGCGATTTAAATGTTTATGATTGCTGTTTTAATATATGGTTTCCTGTGATATAACAACACCAGGGGCGTCGCAAAAATCGTCGTTGCGGTGCGCCATAAATCATATGTCATCCATTTAAACCCGTGAAAAAGGTCGAATGGTTTGGGGTGCATAAGAATAAGCTCTCTCCAATCGATATTTTCTCGAGTTTTCAATGATCGAAATGCAGCGTTTCCACAGATTTAATGCGACGCCACTGAACAACGCTATTTTTACTCATTGAAAGTGCCTTTTAAATAAATTATGTAAAATCTTAATAGTTATAAATAGTGATAATAACACAAAAGGCTTGTTTGTTTACGAGATTATTTTGTTTACGAGATTATAGTCAAGACGGACATCTTCAATTCATCTACCGCTGAAACATTGTCCAACAGAGCTGCCGTTTAGCGTATAATTAATGACATTTTTTAATTCACTGATGATTCCACCGGTTGAAAAAAGATTACACAATTCTGTTCAGTGTATGACTGGAATGCTCGAAGATACTCGCATCTGTAATCATTTCTCAACCGGTGGAGCCGTCGATGATTTTATAAAGAAACTTACAGATATTTTAATGAATGAACGGCGTTTCCACCGATTGAGAAAAGATTACACATCAGAGTATTTTCGAGCATTCCAGTCATACACTGAACTGAGCTGTGTAATCTTTTCTCAACCGGCGGAATCGTCGGTGAATTTGAAAAAATATCATCAATTATACGCAAAATGGCAGCTCTGATGAATACTGAATAAGTAGTAACCAATCGCATCGGTGGCATCAGAAAGTGCATTTGTAAATTGACATTCAGTATGATAAAACTCAGTATGGTAATTTTCGATTTCCATCGGTCGAGAAAAGATTACAGAGCTCGGTTCAGTGTATGACTGTGCTGCACAAAAATGCTCTGATCTGTCATCTTTTCTCACTGTAAAACTATGAAAATATCCGCAAGTTTTTTAAATTCATCGACTACTCTTCCGGTTGAGAAAAGTTTACATCAGATGTGAGTATTTTCGTGCATTACAGTCATAAACTGAATAGAGCTGTGTAATCTTTTCTCAACCGGTGGAATCATCAGTGAATCGAAAAAAATTGGCATTAATTATACGCAAAACGGCAGCTGTGGATAAAAGATCGCAGAGCTAAGAATAGGAATTAATTTAGCTTCATAAGAACAAGATCAGTCAAGTTAAGTGTTAAGAATCGCCCTTTTTTGCAGCGTTTGTTTTGTAGAGTACAGGAATTGTGAATTTTCATTCATTCCAGTCTAAAACACGCACGCTCCGATTAATTAATCGCTCGTTAGAAATCCGTGTAGATAATCCGATTTTATCGTCTGCTGCACACGCGCACTCGTTGTGCCATGCCGTACTACTGCGTTGAGTGCAGAAACCGCGTCGAGCATAATTTTTTTCCCGAGAGATTACAGCAAGAATAAAGTGGTTTTAATGGTTATACATATATTCCATGGTTTTTCCGGGGAAAATGTGGAATTTGACGGTTTTTCCCCGTTTCCAATTTGTTAAACTTAATTAAATAGTAGTTTAATTAAGTGAAAGGAGTAATTAATCCGCTTATGAACCTTTAGAAAATTTTGGCTCTATTTTCCCCATAGAGTTGGAGTTTTCGACTGATGGAGCTCTTGTGAGTATGGACTTGGAGCCGGAGCCATAAACGGTTAAAATAGAATTTTGGGACTCTCTCCAATGAGACAAGTTTCCTGTTACTTTAACCCTTTCATTCACAAATTTTGTGATTTGACTATTTTTTAGATTTTTTAGACCGTTCAAAAGAGGACCATTTTCTGAGAATTTTGATGGGTAGCCCATTTTAGGCGCACCGTAGGTACTACGTGCGCCTATTGAAATCGGTCTGCTACTCAATAGAGTATACTACGCGCCCTTGTGGTCAAATGGCAAAATGAGCTTTTTTGATGTCGTGATTTTTAGGTTGTTTCCTGTTTTTTTTTAATGCCAATTTCATTTGAAAAGTTAATGTTTTCCCAATCACGACTGAATTTCGAGTGTGTTGGAAGTAATTAGATGTTCATTGATTCACGTTTTCTTAAAGTTATTCTACTTCAAAAATTTTTACTAACCTCACTTTCTGATTAGTGATGATTTCAAATTGTCCCGGTATTTATTCTAGGTGATCAAGTGAACCAATCATTTGCCGTTCTGAGTGATTGTTTTTTTTTTCATGTAAATGTAATTATTATAATTAATTATATAGCGTTTGGTCAAACGCAAAACGGAGAGTCCAAGCAGCAAGACTTTCACTATCTCAATGCTCTGAATTCTTATTTATCTTTGGTTGAACTGATGACTGTTCAGTGTTCACTTTTAATATTTAAATATTTTTAACGCTAATGATCAGAATTAGAGACTGATTAGGTGTTTTGAGGTTGATCAGTCATGCCTAAAAGTTTCGCACTTAGACTTTTGTAGTAAATTGAGTTTGCGCCTCACAATTTGGTTAAAAGTAAGTTAGCGTCTTTTATGCTGAAATATGAGTCAGCGATCCATTTCTTTCTGAAAATTGTGTTAGCGAGTCAATTTCTTCTGATGGCGCAGAGATTTTCAAGGTATTTTGTTACGATAGTTGGCCTCTCACAACAAAGTCAATCATGATTTAGTCAAAATAATGGCCTCTCATCATGTCTAATACCATCCATAAGATCATCCTTCCATCATATTTTCATATTTCTTAACCCTCTCTGACTTAGAGAGATTGAGGTAAAAAAATTCTGTGGCGTCTGTCCGTCAGTCCGGTTGTCCGTCACTTCGTACCTAGGCAAGACTATTGAACCATTGATCCTTATGCATCCAGATTTTGCACAGTTGTTGCGTTTTAGATTCCCCAGAGGCACTTTTTTTGTTTTTTTGAAATTTTGACTTTTAGGGTAGTTATGGGGAAAAAATGATTTTCATTAAAATCAACGGTAAAATGGATAAAAATGAATAAAAATGGAATAATTCAAGTTTGGCTCAATCAATTTTGATGAAAGTTAGCAAAAAAAAATCTATTTTCAGCCTACTATAGAATAAACCACTTATAGTTTCTATATTCATTCCTCAAAACTGATTAAAAATCAAAATAAACGCGCTCGAGCCAAAAAATAGAATTATCGTGAGAAATCAATCTTAAAACTTGGAGTCAATCAATAATGGCTCCATGAATTTTGATAAAACTTGTACACACTATCTTATCAATAAACTTAAATATTTTCCTCTCTGTGTCACCAAAAACAACCAATAAAACCATTTCAAGAGGTAATATAGGTGCGATTGAGCAAAAAATTTGGGAATATGAGCAAATAAAAATATAATCCTATTATTTGGGATGGTTCAGGTTTGGTTCAATCAATTTGGATGAAAGTTAGCAAAAAAATCTACATTCAGCCTACTATAAAATAAACCACTCATAGTTACAATATTCAACCCTCAAACCGTTTAAAAAAATCAAATAGGTGCGCTCGAGCCAAAAAATGGAATTATTGTGAGAAATTAAGTAATCTTAAAACTTGGAGTCATCAATAATGCTGGATGAATTTTCACGAAACTTTTTACACACAATCTACTATCAAAGTACTAACATACTTTCCTCTCTGTGTCACCAAAAACAACCAATAAACCATTTCAAGGTAATATAGGTGCGATTGAGCAAAAAATTGGGAATATGAGCAAATAAAATATAATCCTATTATTGGGATGGTTCAGGTTTGGTTCAATGAATTTGGATGAAAGTTAGCAAAAAAAATCTACATTCAGCCTACTATAAATAAACTACTCATAGTTACAATATTCAACCCTCAAAACCGTCTAAAAAATCAAAATAGGTGCGCTCGAGCCAAAAAATGGAATTATCAGGAGAAATTAAGTAATCTTAAAACTTGGAATCAATCAATAATGGCTGGATGAATTTTCATGAAACTTTTTACACACAATCTACTATCAAAGTACTAACATACTTTCCTCTCTTGATCACCATAAACAACCGATTAGACCTTTTCAAGGGCAATATAGGTGCGATTGAGAAAAAAATATGGGTATATAAGCAAATAAAAACATAATCTTATTATTTCGGATAATTCCTGTTTGGTCCAATGATTTTGACAAAATCTGGCAAATAAAATCTACAATTAGTTTACAAAGAAAGTAGCCCTTACAGTTACAATATACAACCCTTAAGAGTTTAAAAAATCAAAATAGGGTGTTTGTCCAAAAAAAAGAAAAAATGAAAGTGAGGAATTAATTTTAAACTTGGAGTTAATCATTAATGGGATGGATTTTGAAAAACTTTTCACAAACATAATGAGTTAAAAAAATACACTAAACACTGCACTGTGTGCACTAAAATATTTTTCTGGTACAGTCCTCATAAAAACCTTAAGACCGTTTCGAGGGGCAATATAGGTACAATCGAGCAAAAATCTTTTGAAACTATAATTGTAAGCAAATATGAAGACAAACATAATGATTGGAATAAGTAATTCAAGTATGACTCAATTAAGTTCGATGATGAAAATTGCATCAAAACGTTTGCAACCAGCCTAGGCAGAAATTTCTTTCCAATGTATTACTACAATATACAACCTTTAAGTCTAAAGCTGTTTAAAAGCAATATAGGTTTCATCACACCAAAAAATAGAATATTCAAGGAAAATTAATTTTATAAAGAGAAGTCAATCAAAATGGCTGAATGAATTTTGTTGAAATTTTGTTTGCGCAATCTACGACTTACTTAAGTACATCTTTGGAGGGGGTTAATCTATTAAACAAAAATTATTTTGAAGATCCACAGTTTGAAAGAAGAAACCAAACATAGTACTCAATGGAGGAAATGCAAGAATCAGTACATTTCGACCTGCTAGGTATAAAAACTAAGGGAAAAAGAAACTCCCAAAAATAGAACAAAGAGCAAATATATGAATGCAGCTCAAAGAATAAAAACTTATTGGAATCTGGAATTACTCTAGACCCTGTTTAAAGCAACATCAGATTAAGGCTCTCAATTAGCCTTCAAATAACAAAATAGGCAACTACTCCTACAGCTTCTCTACAAAATTGCAAACTCTTCGGATTGAAGGCAGAGTTATGTCCGGAGGTGAAAATATTTGAAATTTGGGGGGGGGGGTCTCCCCCAGAATTTTTAGGGGGTTAGGGGGTCTCCTCCAGAATTCTTTAGTGGTGGGGGGAGGGGGGTCTGGGGGTCTTCCTCAGATAAAAATGGTGTGAGAAAGTGTTCGTAGGGTATTCCCTACAGTTTATTTTTTATCATTTCGAGATTTGATTGACGTATTTCGGCCATTGTGCGCGGATCGAATGCCTGTCACCAGTCGTGGGACGTCATGGGGACATTTAGGAGAGATGTCTTTTGACTCACTGTAACTTCTTCATCTTTTCTTACGTTTTGCCATGGCGTTCTTTGTTTTACTTGGCATCACACTTCACGTTCAAATTTTTTACCGGGCAACCAAAGAACGGTGCCAGCTAATGGAGTATGGCAACATTGTTTTTCTCTACTTTAACACATCATGAAAAATAATCGATTCTTGGCGAGGCCAGTCGCCTACCCGAAAATCGATCATTTTACATATAAAATCAATAGAGACAAAAACAGTGTTGCCAAATTGATAGAGCCGTCACTGCCAGTTAACCTGCAGACCAATTTTTGCATGGAAATAATGCCTTCAGTGGACTCCAAGATTACTTTCAAGAAACTGCGAGAAACATTTCCGGTCTCATGAGCATCTTGGAGCTGATCTAAGGTGTTAAGAGCGTTGAGGTCTGACTGGCTGGACTAATAACCAATGACTCGGCATGGTCCGATTTCTTCTTACTACTGATCACTTTTTCATTTCCCTATTTTGCGGGACATACTATAGTCGGGCCAATATAAGTTGACACCTGAAGAATCAGGCAGGTTTGCACTATGTGGCAACGCAGCATGGAGCTGACCCTTGTCAAGCGGCGTGCTCCGTCTTGACAGGGGGCTCCGCATTCAGTCCATTGTTGCATTTTTCAATTTTTATTGATCATTTTCTCTCTGCTTCAGGTGTCAACTTATATTGGCCCGACTATATATTGTTGACTACCTTTTTACTAAAGGGGGTTCAAAATTGTTTTATGAGTATTTGATTGTTTATTACGTGCGTTTAGTGATGTGCAGTGGGAAATTCGAAGGAATTGTTCTATGATTGTCCGGAGTGGTCCTACCGCCGCCCCCCCCCCACTCGCCGCTTTCAGGTTCGAACTTGAACTTTTGGTGTACAATTTTTTTTTTGAGATGGTGGAAAATTCGGAGGGATTGTTCTAAGATTGTCCGTAGTGGTTCTACACCCCCCCCCCCCCACTCATCGCACACAGGTTCGTACCTAATCTTTTGCTAGACAGTTTTTTTTTTGAGATGGTGGAATATTCGAAGGGTTTTGTCCTCAGATCGCACGTAGTGGTCCTAACCCCTACCCACTCGCCGCACCCTTGTTTGGACCCGGATTTTTGCTGGACAGATTATTTTTGAGATGATGGAAATGGAATTTGATTTATGAGGGACCAAATTTGCTCAAGGTGCGCCTTCTCTGACACTGTAGTGTCAGAACTATCTGCTTGTTTTTCTTGCAAAATGTCTATGTAAATTCCATTGAATCCCATGCTACATAAAATGTTACACATGTGTACCAATTTCTATGAAAGGGTTTTAACTGGGATTAATTCTGTTTAGGAAAGTATTAATCAGAATCTTTGATGAAGTAAACGGAATTCTTGTAAAAGTAGCCTGAATGCTGGTTATATTTATCGAAATTCCTGTTACATTAATCGTGATTCCTGTTACTTTAACAAGAATTCTGTTCAGTTTTTTCCTATAAGTGGAATTCCGGTTATATTGAAACAGGAAATTTTTCTCAGAGTCGGCAGAAAACCACGAAAAATAACTTTGACCCCTATTAAATATCATTCAAAACTGAATCCATGTGTTACAGAAATAGACATTGACGAGTGATTAAGAATAAGTTTGCATTGTTGCAATGGAAGCTGCTGAAGGAGCTCATTTTGGGAGCTGACCCGAATTAATGCTCGGATTACAAATAAATTAAACTGTAATAATCGCAAAATCAATTTCTGTCTGTGCGAGAACACTTTAGATTAAGATTTTGAATGATATTATATCACTGTCAATGTCAGACTTATTTTTGTCTCTTTTTTTTCATGGCTTTTCTGCTTAGGAAGACCGACAGTTCTATTTTAACTGCAGCTCTGTCTCCAAGTCCCTGCTTGCAAGGTTTTGCTGTAGGGAAAGGACCATCAATTCTGATAAAGCGATGCGGTCAGTAGAAAAGAGTAAAACTCACTTCTAGCGATGAAAACTTTGCTCAAAATTCAGACGATCTCCCGTGTAAAGTATTTATTCCGCATGCAGTGGCGTCGCGTGCAATTTGGCAACAATGTATTCTATCCATTTAAACTCATGTAAAATATCGAATTCAGGGGGTGCACAGTGCACAAGGAAAATTCGATATATTTAATGAGTTTAAATGGAGCAGTTGCATTGTTGCCAGATGGCTGTCCGCATGTTTTTCACCTAAAAAAAAAAGAACATAATCTACGAGTTGGAACGATAAGATAGTTGCATTTGGTTTCTGAAAAGTACATTTTTTAAGGTTGAGCTGATTACAGATTTTGTCGCGGGAACACAGTGATATCAACAAAAAAGTTCAAGGTTGTGTAATCAGCGCAGAATACGGCGCTTAATTCAAGGTGGGCACTGATAAAGCCGTTCTTTTAAAGGTCTTATGAAAAATTACTCCATATTCACATACAAACATATACATAGAAGGTTTATCTGAACTTTGAGCTTAGTTTTGTCTACAAAAGAGTGAGTTTTGGACATTTTTTACTGCGTGGTTTAATCGTTATTTTTGCAGCTTTTACGTCAGACCGTTTTTCTGCATGCACAGAGCAGTGCAGTGGCGCGGCGCGGCGCGGCGCGTCGTGAAATTTGGCAACGATGTAATCTGTTCATTTAAACCCACGTAAAAGGTCGAATACGAAGGTGTTCACAGCACACCCAATACTTCGATCTTTTTGATGAATTTAAATGGACGAACTGCGACGTTGCCAAATTGCACGCTACGCAACTGGCACGGAGCAGGGAGCTATCAAAGCCCTACAGTCCACACTCTTTAAGTCTTGATGTCGCTCGTCGAACAGTGGCGTAGCGTGCAATTTGGCAACGTTACAGTTCGTCCATTTGAACCCATGAAAAATATCGAACTATCGGGTGTTCGGTGAACACATTCACATGCGATCTTTTACATGGGCTTGAATGGACAAAATATAACTTTGCCAAATTGCGCGTGCCAATCGTGAATTTTGACGAATTGGTATCTTCACACTTCACGAAAAAATTTCCAATAAAGCTCATACCAACGATAGCGATACCTACCATTAAAGGGGATTTCTAGGACGTGCTTTCGAGGCAGCACGGAGGTAGCACAGATGCACAGCCATGACGGAAATCTCTTATGGATATTTTCCCATAGGCTTGATTTGCTTGCATAATTTTTTTTTAACCTTTAAAGTTAAAAAAAAAAAAAAAAAAAAAAAAAAAAAAAAAAAAAAAAAATGTTGTGACAAGTCCATTTGAAATTGCGGTTTTAAACGAAAGGGCAAGTATTTTAGAGTGGCTTCCTGGACAGAGAAATCAATGTAACTGTTCTTTGTAGAAGAATTTGCGCGATAAACAAACTGGCAAATGGCAGAAACAAAATAAATCCCCTCACGCACCTGGATAGTTGTATAATAGAATTCGGTGTCTAGATAGCCACACACAAAAAAAAAAAAATGAAATTTTAAAACACATTTCCACTAAATTTATTACACGTTTTGTTTCAAGGTTAAAACATATGATTCAAACAGACCAAAGTTAGATCGTCCATGTTGTTACACCTTGGAAAAGGACTCATAAAATAGCATAGCCCCTCTATTGGTACATACGTAACAAAACTTTGGTAACAAAAACGTAACGTAACGTAACAAAACTATTGGTATATAGCTCATTGGTTCACACCATTTCGTTCCTTTTTATATTGTTCTCCTCTATATTTATTCTTCCTTCAGTTCCTTAAGTAGGCAACATCAACGACATTCTGTGGGGCGGGGGGGGGGGGGGGGCTTTGGAGGCTCAAGCCCCCCCTTTTTTTTTAAAAGGATTCAAAAAAGGGAAAATTAAAGGTCGGGACATAGTAAGCCACCCCCCCAATTTTTATACAAAAAGAAGGGCTCAAGAAAAGGGTGAAGCAAAAAAAAAGGTCATCAGATTTTTCAAGCCCCCCCCCCCCCTCCACTTTTGAACCCACAGACTGCCACTGGATAAACTGCTGTTATCATTACAGAGCTGCCGTTTTGCGTATACTCAATGACATTTTTTCAATTTACCGGTGATTCCACCGGTTGAGAAAAAATTACACAGCTCAGTTCAGTGCATGACTGTAATACACGAAAATACTCGCATCTGTAATCTTCTCCCAAACAGCGGAAACGCTGTTAGTTAATTAAAATATCCGCAAGTTTTTTAAAGTCATCGACAACTCCATCGGTTGAAAAAAGGTTACCAGATGCGAGTATTTTCGCGCATTAGTCATACACTGAACCGGACTGTGTAATCTTTTCTCAACTGGTTGAATCATCGGTGAATCGAAAAATGCGTCATTAATTATACCTAAAATGGCAGATCTGGTTATCGACGTGCGAAGGTGTCACTGCGCGATGACACATTTCAGCGTCGAGTACGTAAACACTTTTACCTACTTTTATACCAAACAGTGGCGAATTCAAGCGTGCTATCTGGCAACGTAGCACTTTGTCAATTTGAAACCATAGAAAAGTTCGAATTTGAAGGTCATCGCCGATCCCTAGATAGTTCGATATTTTCCGAGGTCTTTAATGAGCCAATGGGTCTGTTGCAAACTTTTGCCACAACGATAAAGAGTGTTTAATCACATGTAAAATCGCCCGAAAAGTCCATTGGTGGCATCAGAAAGTCATGAAGTGCAAAAATAAACTCACAAGAGACGTTTAATGAAATCCAAGATGGCGGTAAAATATCGAACAATCTGTATGCATGTACCTTTAACATCCAAGGATTGCCAACGTTGACAACCTCACACCTTCAGAGGTTATGTGTTTATTTACGTTGTGATTGGGTGTGATCGATATTGTGAGGTTGGCTATCCTTCGATGTTCGTGGTGCATGCATACAGGTTGCTCGATATTTTACCGCCATCTTGGATTTCATTAAACGTCTCTTGTGAGTTTATTATAGCATTTCATGACTTTCTGATGCCACCAATAGACTTTTCACGCGATTTTACATGAGATTGAACACTCTATAGTGCTGTAGCAAAAGTTTGCAACAGACCCATTGCATTGTTGCCCGATTGCAGGTTTCGCCACTGTATATCAACCAAACACCCTCGCGCAAAGTTTAGGATGCAAAACTAGGACGTGCTCTAGGAGGCTTTTAGCACCCCGAACCGGCGAAAGACCTTGCGCGGCGCGGCTCAGCGGCGCTCTCAAAGACTCGCCGCAATTAGACGTCTTGTTTGGTTGTTTGACGAGCAAACAACATTAAAACGGATGAGCACGGCAAGGGCATTTCTCATCATCAGAAGTGTCAAAAGTGACCGTGTGCAAGGCAGCGGTGGTCGCCGCAATTTCATCATCCATCATTTCCACGTCGGGGAGGGAATTTGCAGCCTCCAAAAACCGCGGCGTAATTAAATGACAATTTTATAAACCGCGCATCTAAGCGATACGGTCGATTAACCCAAATTGACTGTTTTATTTAGGGCCATTCCATGACAAGCGGTTTACTTTACCGTTCCATTTTTTAGTCACCCTCTTTATCAGAATCAGCATAAGGTGAATATTTAGCTCCGATTTTGGCCCCCAGAGCGCCACCGTTCGTTCGATTAATGTCAAACTACACATTTAGGCCAAAAGAAATTGATAGATTTAAGAAAGCGGAGTATTAGGTCCTCGAAAAATATATCTGCGAAAGCGTGGCTTTTAATTTAGTTACAGAATTAATGCAATTTTTAATTTATCAGGAGATGAACGGAATTTTCCTTGGTGTTTCTTATGACCATTGATTGTGTTGATTTACTGTGTCGATTATGACCATTTTAGTCTAAAGTTTAGTTGAGTTTTTTATGGTTTCGGATAACCGATCTGTTCTATAGATAATCATCTGAATGAAGCATGTTTTTGCAAAATATACCTCAACAATAACTTCAAAAAAAAAAAAAAAAAAAGGCTGAAAATCACTATAACAAACGGAATACCGCGTTTCGATACGATAAGAATCAATTTGCGATAATCCGTTTTTTCTTTTGTACTTATCAGCCTTATTTTCAAAGTTATCGAAGGTATATATTTTGTTGAAAAATTCTTCAGGTGACTATCAGGTAGATACCTGACACGCCGTTTCCTTAAGGATAAATTTACTGTGGACTGCAATTTGACATAATATAGCGCGCTGCCGCAATGTGGTCTGAGATCAGAAAATAGTGGTCAAAAGTCAGTGAAAAAAGTCATCAAAATTAACATTTATCGACCTATTAAACTAATTTAAAACTTTCCAGTGACATTTATAGGTTTGAGTTACTTGTTAAAAGTGTTCTCTCTGTCATATTGAAATTGGCCTTGAAAGTTTATAAATGATAAATTGATGCGGAATTTAATTTCTGATTTTTGGCCACCTTTTTGACAATCTCAGACCAGAGTGCGCTAGTGATAGAAATCGGGGCTTAGTGTTGAAGATTCGCATTTCAGAAAAATGTAGGTTTCGTAATTGGAGATTATTATAAGAGCAGAAAAAAAACACATTTTTAATGAATCTACCTTATGTCTACCGTTATTTTTCATCGCTCGAATGTTTAAACAATGTTATGAAAAGCGTAACGAGAATTACAAATTCAAAATGAAATGACAGCAAACGAATTTTCTGATTTCATGTATCCTCATTAATTAAAACAATATGTAAAACAATAAAAATGGCTGTAAATAATTATAAAATAACAATAAATGAGCTGTTCAGCCAAAATAAAACAAATAAAAAGGGGAAAATTAAATCATAAAAATAAAACGATCCGACCTTTAATTGCGATGTTTTTTTTTTATTTTTTTAACGTTTCGACGTCCACATACGCCTTCATCAGAAATATAATATATGAACATAGCCAAAAACAAAGGAACAAACTAAAAAATAAACAAAATAACATAATTGCACATGATAAAAGTGGGAAACAATAAAGAGGAATAGCAATAATATAATGAAATAATAAATAAATAAATAAATAAATAAATAAATAAATAAATAACGGACAGGTTGGAAATCAAAAATTAATATACTACGTACCAGATTTCGTAATAAGATCTTCACATTTGAGCTCACATATAGTAGATAATACATAATCATTGTTCAGGGCAACTGTTTATTGAACAGAAGAAGAGCCTAAGGATCATCTTTAATAAACCCAGTAACTACTCTTGCAAAGATATATTCTTAAAAAATTGCCTGTTCACACTTCCGTCTCTCTACATCCTTGACACATTATACTTTGCCTACCAAAACAAGATTATTCACCCCTCTGTAATAGCTCCATCTCGCAGACATGTATACATCATGAATAGCGGGGCAAAACTTAAAGTAACGGAGCAAAATATCGAGTTTTCAGCGGTCGAAATATTCAACTTGCTTCCGTTAGACATAAAAAACCCTTTTAAAGACGGCGAGGTAAATTTATTTTTTTCTAAATTAAAACATTTTTTGTTAGTAAAAGCAATTTATAATTTAAAGGAATTGAAAAAGTAATATTATTCTGTGAAATTGTATATGTTAGTCTTTGACTTGTACCATAGCCGGAAGGCTCCTTTGTACCAAATTAAAAATAAATAAATAAATAAATAAATAAATAAATAAATAAATACAGTACAAAGCTGGTGAGGAGAAAAGTTGTGCAAGGTTAAAAATCTAAACCAGATTTTCTCAAAATTGATTTCGTTTTATCCGCTTAATCGACGGATCAGTCCTCAATTTGCTATTCATCGTGGAATCAGAAATGTGTCGGTCCAAATAAGGGGCTGTTGCAAAACTCTGCTGCAAATGAATGTGAAGTGTCGGTAAAAATGAAAGAACCAGTGAAAGACACGATTGCGACTTGAGAACTCTCTAGATTCTCCCCCATTTAAATTGTGCATTTAAAGGGAATGAGAAGTGGCGGCAATGGAATGACAGTCGCATCATCTGCAAATGATCGATGACTGTACCCTACGACCTGTATACGTGCCGGATATGGAGTTGCATAGATTACTATTTGCAGGTGTATCGAAAAGTTCCGCGCCGATAGCGTAATAACTCATTAGAACTACCGAGCACCGGTAACTATTCCTATATCGACCCGATCTCTATTCCGATCGATAACTATTCCTACGTGCCGGATCTGGTATTGCATAGTATACTTTCTGCAGGCGCCTCTCAAAGTTACGCAGTTAACGTGACTCAGCTGGAGTCTCTAAATCGAAGGGTTTGTTTAGGGAGGACCAGTGGCGCAAAATTGGGATTTTTATTCGAGGGGCAAACCAACTTTTGAGAGATACACTATGGGAGTCTGGGGGACACCCCCTAGTGAGAGGGGGGTTCGGGGGGTCCTCTCCCGGAAAAATTTGAAAATTCGGGCGCTCTCAGACGTTATTTTAAGCAATGTTATCGCATAAAAATATGACACCAAATTTAAACAAATCAAAAATAGATTTTAAGTTTATTTACTTCATTTCTCAGGCAAAAAGGGAATTTTTCAATTTAGGCTTTCAGCTTATTGATGAAGCTGATATTTCTAGGCTTTGAGAAACTGTTCCTCACAGTTATAAGTATTCTGGAAAAAAACTGCAGGAAATGTAATGTTCCGCTCAGTGGCGTAAAATTTGAGATTCTTTTTGAGGGAAGGGGGTAGCAAAATATTCCGATACTTTGGGGAATCTGGGGGGGGGGCACTTTTCAGTAAAAGGGGGTCTGGGGGTATTCCTCCAAAAATTTGAACATTTGGGTTTTCTCTGACTATATGTTAAGCATTTTTTCAAAAATAACCAACCAACAGAACAGAAGTTAGTACACTCAATGTAAATTTTCTTTATTTCATTGACAACAGAGGCATTTTTCACTTCAGATTAACTTTAGGCGAAGTTTCAGGGTAAAATAGAGCCACTTATTCTTGCCATTTTTTGCTTCTCGGTTCCTGTAATTACTCCTTTCTTTCTTTATTTTGTTGTATTTTTCCGTCATTTCTTTTCTCCCTCCTTCTTTTTCCCCTCCTCTTTTTCATTAAATTATTAGGGGGGCAAAATGATACTTTGCCCCCCTCTCCTCAAATATTGGAGGGGCAAGAAGGCCATGCCCCCCCCCCTAAGATTACGCCACTGGGGAGGACAGACACAACGTTTTATGCTTTTGAAAAGAGTCGACCGCCTGAACGATTTTGAAGGTTAAGGTTAGGTTCATGGTCTGAGATCGAAAAAAAAAATGGCAAAAAATCATTGAGAAAGTGTCATAAAAAAACAGCGAGAAAATGTCATAAAAAATCATCGTTTTTGCCTCGTAAGCTTTAGTTAAAAATTTCTCTTGACACATTTCTCGGTTTCAATTACTTGTAATAAGTGTTCTCTTTTATTAAAGATGGTATCTAAAGTCAATAAATGATAAATTCATGGGGAATTTTAATTTACTTTCTTATGTTTGGCCACTTTTCGATTTCGACGATCTCAAACCATGGTGCTGTGGACCGGCGGACAGGAGGATTTGCCAGCATTCCGTTCTGTTTTCATATGTTCCTCTTCTTCTCTCTTTCCACATATTGCCTCTTTCATGTAGAGCCTTCGATGGATGTCTTCGACTCCACCACCGTGAAAGCCTACAACCAACGACAAATGAGAACTGGTTAAGCTCGTGCCGGTATACTCCCTGAGCCCCCGACAAATCGGCCATTGAGGGACTCTAAACAGTCTAAACTTATAGAGTTCATTGCTATTTTGGATCGATAACTATTCCTGCGTGCCGAATCTGGTATTGCATACTTTACTTTCTGCAGGCGCTCCGACTCGCCGATGGTGGAACTCGCGCAACTCAGCGTTCAACATTCATTGCGCTCCATTGATGTTTCAGATCGATAACTATTCCTACGTGCAGGATCTGGTATTGCATACTTTACTTTCTGCAGGCGCTTTAAAAAGATCCGCCGCGCCTATAGGCTATAGTGGAACTCGAACTCGAGCAACTCATCATCCAGCTTCAGCGTTTATTGCTGCTTCATTGCTGTTTCGGATCGATAACTATTCCTACGTGCCAGATCTGGTGTTGCATAAATGCTTTTTTGAAGGCGCTTTAAAAATTTCCGGCGCGCAAGCCCTTGCGGCAAGCGTATGAGAGCGTAATGGGGATATTGCACACTTTTGCTATAAGCGATTTAATAGTCGATTATGGCGTAAAAACCTCTACAAATAACGATGGCGGCACTGAAAACTTCCAAAATCCACACCTAAACTCAATAAACGCAGTTATTTGCGCGAGCGTAATGGTGGCCGAAGGCACTAACAATAGGAGATTCCTATCTTAATTTCGTCACTCTTTCTATGTTGACAAGGATGATTCACAGAGTAATTAGTCATCAGAGTGATGATCCACATCAGATGAATTGTGCCACAACACCTAGTGACACCGGTATCAAATGAAAGTCGTCTCTTATTGGTCACTTCTTGATGGAGTTACAGTATTGTTAGATGGGAATCTCCCATTGTTAGTGCCTTCGGCCACCATTACGCTCGCGCAAATAACTGCTTCTATTGAGTATAGGAGTGGATTTTGGAAGTTTTTAGTGTCGCCATCGTTATTTGTTGAGGTTTTTACGCCGTAATCGACTATTAAATCGCTTACAGCAAAAGTGTGCAATAGCCCCAGTCAGAGCTCATTCTGCTCATTGGTGTTTTTGATCGATAACTATTCCTACGTGCCTGATCTGGTGTTGCATAAATGACGTTTTGAAGGCGCTTTAAAAAGTTCCGGCGGACAAGCCGGGCAAGCGTAGTTTAGAGCCAGGCGACATGCGAGGGCCGAGGCGTATGCAAAAGTCTTACGACCATTTCACCGCAATCACCATGTCATTCGGGGACGTCCGTCCGTCCCGAACATTTTTTGAGCTCTGAAATTTCCCATGACGCACTGTGGGTCGAAATATGGAATTATCTGGATATAATTTCTAGAACGTATATGTGGATGCATATTGCTTAAAAAGAATAGATTAGGGGCAGTCACGTTACTTGCGCTCCTTCCTCTATCCTTTTCTAACACATGCGTTTAAATGGGCCTAGATAAAGAAAAAAAATCTCCCAGATCCTGGATCCGCCAGAGCCGTCACCAAACACCCCCCCCCCCCCCCCCCCCCCCCTCCCCCCCCCCCCCCCCTCCCCCTCCCCTCCCTTCCTCCCCCCTCTCCCCAAACCCCTCATTCTCTTCATAGGAAGGGGAACCTCCCACGCTTAAACCCTTTTTATTTTTCAATATTATCAAATTAGTTTTCACCCCCCCCCCCCCTTTTTCTTAATGCATTCCAGTTGAATGCGTTCGCAGGAAGGTACCAATTTCCTCTCCTTGCTGGCATCGATAGCTCGCGGGAAATTGCTTGTAAGTTGTAATCAGCAACAGCCCAAGCCAATTACTCGAAAAAAAAAAAGCGCGTCTATCCTGGTATCTTCCGAGACCCGCGCATCACGTCAAACTCTGCCTACATCTTTTAACTTTAATCTCGCGAGCCGGCATGGCAGAGACCAAACGCGCGTAGGTATCTACCAGGAATTCATCTTTCTCTCTCTACAATATGCTCATTTAAACAGACGCGCCGTTAGAAAAAGGATCGAGACAGGCGCTTTACCACGTGATTTCATTTCAGCCTCCACCTAGCTGTCCTTTCGTTAACGCATGCGCTGTAACGCGCAAAGACTGTAAAAAGAGAGAGAAAGACGACATCCTAGATAGTAGATATAGGTATACTATACAGTATACATAGGTACTCCTTTCTGACTAATCACGAATAAGTCACGTTTACTTCTTTTATTCACGCAATTTTACATTTAAAAAAAAAAAAAAAAAAAAAAAGTGTTTTATTTTTTAATTTGGATGTAAGTAGTTGGGAGAAGAGAGAAATATTTTGTAATCCCCCCCCCCCCCCCCCCCATGTGATGAGCAACATTATTATTATGTATATAACTATCATTAAAAACGGTGATAACTAATTAGCGCAATCGCGCTCGCGTGTGTGTGTTTTCAGATTGAAAATGAGAAGCAGCATTCGGTGGTGGATATCAGTGGCGCCAATGTTGACGTCGAATCGGGCAGGATCGGCTGCGTCTTCGATAGCGACAAATCTTCCGTGAATGACCGTGGCAGCGGCGGCGGCGGCGGTGGTGGTGGTGGTGGTTGCGGTGTTGTTGGAGCAGCAGGTGTGTCCGATACGCGAAGTTTACACAGCCCGCGTCTGGTCGTTCGCAGGATCGTGAGCACTGTATTCAAGGTTCTGCTCTTATCTGGGTTCCTAATTATTCTCTCTTTTCTCGTTTGGTATTATATGGGCTTAATGTTCCTTGTGCAAATTGTGATAGTGGCCGTAGTCGCGTATCTGACCGCCGGAGGAGGTTACAAATGGCTTTACCTCCTTATCAAAACAGGTCCTCGGGATTTGACGTAAGTAATTTTTTTTGATATCCAAGTTTCTATGAATCATCCACTTATCACTAACTTCTTCTAGATTGTCTCTTTAAGTTTGCATCAGTCGATCCTATTCTTATCAGTAGAGCAGTTCTGATGGGCCTCATCCCTAGAATATGTCAGTTTTTGTTCTGACTGGTCAGTGACTGATTAGCCTTTTCGCCTGAGTATGACCATATCAGTCTTGACAGGTTTCACTCATAGCCATCTCAAGTTGTGAATATAAGTATGTTGCTAGCTTGTGGAGCGTTGAAAGTATTTGCTCTGACTTGTTGTTTACATTACGTCTTCAAGTCAACAGCAGCAATTTTGTGCGAGAAGTATTCCAGCCTCGATTTGCTATTGTTTACTTCATCTTGCATAACCTCCAAACAGCCCATTTGTCTGTTGATCGTCGATAACCCGTTAAATCATCTCTTTATCTAGTTAAAATTTAATATCATGTCGAAAAAGTATGATTGAGAGCTCATGGTTCCAATGGCCAGGTCTCAACAGTTACCTACGTATCTATGTTTAGAACTGACCAAATCGTACCATCTCTCAGAATCTTATTAAAGAGGTCATCAAATTGATGACATCAACAAATACTATGTGTGAGCTTCTATTTTCAATACTTATGTTCCTCGAGATGGTGAGGTACACGGATGCACTCTGTTACCGTTTCTTTCATCAATCTTTTTTTTGTCTGGAATTACTGCTCTTGACAAGCTGAGTGGGTATTATAGATTTCAACATAGTTGTGAAATGTAAAGAAGAATGTTACAGGCTGTAACCGTCCTGAGGCTGAAAAAATTGGGAGAGAGTTTGATGCAAGTCTATAAATCTGACCAAATGTGTAGTAAACATAACCTCACTTTTACTTATCGATCACTGACATCTGAGTCGGGTCGACGCACTTGCTGGTGGAAGGGTGATTTTTAGACTGTCACATTTTCAACATAAACTGCTGCTGCAGAGTTTTTCCTATCGGTGCCTTCTTCTGTTTTGAAATTCACAAGTGAAAAGCGGGAGTTTGTGATGGAAAAGCAAAAATCTTGAGTTAGGTAGTAAGAAACATAGTTTGATGCCCAGTACAAAGCGGAGTCTTTTTTAAATATTGAGTAAACATGATAGTTTGATAATAGTCCGGCAATATAATTCAAAAGCTCTAGATTAAAACTCTGGAAAATGTGAAAATTGAAGCGTATTTGCTGGATCCGAACTCCTGATCTCAAGATGAATATGGAGATGGCTTTGCTACCACCTGCTTCACTTCAATAAGCAAATTCAGTGTGCCAGATAGACCGAAAAGCTAGATTATACGACTACACAGGAGGGGCTCTAATTCAAACTCTTAGGAAGGTGTCAGGCCAATCAAACTTTATTCTACGGCCGCTGTTGAACAAAGTAGCTTACATCTCTGAAGTCTATCAGACCGGTTTGAGTTGCTTTTCTGTCAATCCAAAAAACGACTGCTTCTCTGCAGAACATGAAAACCTTCGGAGTCAGATTCAAGTTTAACTTTGTTATTTTAGCACTATACCTGTAGCTATGGGGCTCTTGCAAACTTTTGCTATGGAGGATTGAAGCGATGATTCTTGCATAAAAACCTGTAAAAATGACAATGAGTACACTGAAAAGTCACAAAACTCACTCTCAGAATCGGGCTCAATGGCGGAGAGACGCAGGTATCATGGGAGATTCCTATCTATATTGAGACATATCTCTGTGTTTCCGTAAAGAAAGTGACATAATAGACAGGAATCTGCCATGATACCAGCGTCTCTCCGCCGTTACAAACAAACCGTTATAGCAGTTATGTGAGTTTATTACTGAACTTTATACTTTCTTGATGTGATTTTTGTGATTTTCGCTGGTTTCTGCATCACATTGGACTAATCATTTGCTCACAGCAAAAGTTTGCTAGAGCCCCATTGTGTGCACTCTTTATCAATGAAAAACAGTCAGCAGTATTCTGCAATCTCGAAAAAAAAAAAAAAAAAAAAATTGGTTGATTTGTGTCGATACCAATGGTTGAGTGTTTCAGCGACTTAACTCTTGCCAGGCCCCTGCAGGCTGATTCTCCCTATTTGGACGAGACGAGACGAGAGGGGACGAATGGAGCAATGCCATTGGTTTAAAGGGCGTCACGTGACAGATTTCGAAGCATTCGAGTAGGTTACGAGTCATTCTTTTCAAATTCATGACTCGTAACCTACTCGAATGCTTCGAAATCTGTCATGTGACGCCCTTTAAACCAATGGCATTGCTCCATTCTTCCCCTCTCGTCTCGTCTCGTCCAAACGAGCAGAATCAGCCTGCTGGACTCTTGCGCACTAGTCAGGTGCCATCTCTTGAAGTCCTGTTAGCCACTAAAGATCTTTAAGAAAACTACAAAGAGCTAGTTAGTCGGAAAACAGTTTGTCAAGTCTTAATGCCGAGGGATTTTGAGTCTTGTGGTTTGAGTGCCTTCTTCACTTTCTGCGAACATTTCTGAAAATTGTTTTTACGGCTGATCTTTCTGCCAATGAGCTAGCTCTGTAGAGTTTTTTCAGTCTTGAAAGCCCTTTAATTACTGTCATCATTCCTTGTAATATCTCTCCGCCTCGTGTTTCAGAGCCCTCCAGCGATACTTGCGATTCCTCTTCAGCATTCGGCTGTACTCCAGACAAGACTTTACTGTGGCTGATATCTTCCGGCGACATGCATCAAAGTATCCTAACAAGGTTGCTTTCATCTTTGAAGACAAAGAATACACCGCTCAACAGGTCAGTTCAAAATCTTTGGCGAATCTGTTATTGAAATATGATCAAAGAAATATTGAGTTTCAAGACAAGAATCCAACTGTTCTATCCGAGAACCTTACCAGTAGGGGCCAAATTTCTTCATACATTTGTTTGAGCCACTGTTATTGTTGCATTTTTAAGCTGTCTTTTCAAGTCAGAATCCTTGCTTAGAATGAGGCTCTTGCAAACTTTTGCTGTGAGCATATGAATAGTCCAATCTGATGTAGAAACCAGCGAAAATCACGAAAATCATACTTACTTTGAAGAAAGTCTTAAATTCAGTAATAAACTCTCATAACTGCTATAATGGCGAATTCGTAATGGCGGTTCAATTCTGGTATCATGGGAGACTCACTGTCTATTATGTCACTTTCTGTGAAGAAACACCGAGATATGTCTCAAATTAGATAGGAAATTCCTATGATACCTGCGTCTCTCCGCCACTAAGCCAGAATCTGAGAGTGAATTATGTGGTTTTTTAGTGTCTTCATTGTAGTTTTTACAGGATTTTATGCAAGAATCAACTGTTCAATCTCCTGTATCAAAAGTTTGTAAGAGCCCCATTGTTGTAGCAAAACTTGCAAATTGGAGGGTGTCCAGGGGGTGTGGACCCCCTGAGTGTGCTCCTCCATGACACCCGTGTAGCTCCGCCATTTAAGAGGTAAGATGGCGGAGGAATACAGGTTTCATTGGAGATTCCCATCTAATTTGTCTCTCTTTCTATGGACACAAACAGAGGAAAGTCTCAATTTATACAGGAATCCTTCTTGCAGGGGTGCAAAATGTGCCCGATCTAGCGATCCGCGGATCGCGTGAAAGTGAGGAAATTTCTAGAAAAGTGAGGAAATTTGTCAATATTTAGTTTGTTTCGTATTTTTTGTTTTTAATAATGGCAACAAGGATTTCCCAGGAAATAGTGTAAAAATGAGAAAATATAGGTCATTTTGGTATTAGGGTGTTGAAATGTTAATAACCAAAAAGTCATCATTTTCAAATTTTGTGAGGAAATTTTTTAAAATCCTGTGAGGAAATAAGTCATGGATCGCGTGAAACTTCCGAAGTTTTGGAACATTTTGCACCCCTGCCTCCTTGACACTTGCGTTAATCTGTTGTTACGCTTTAAACTTTAAAGTCATTTTTAGTCTGGGAGGGAATTTCGTAATTATTTAACGTGCTTATCGTAAGCTTTGTTGGTTGTTATGTTAGAATGATTTCTTCAATTGTATGTAGCAAAAGTTAATGAGAGCTCCATTCGGATTTGTGATGCCAAAGATTTACGATTCAGTTGAGATAATTCTTTCCACTTCTTTTGTTTTAAGTTCAGTCCAGTGGCGTCGCGTGCCATCTGGCAACAATGCAACTGCTCCATTTAAACTCATTAAATATATCAAATTTTCCTTGTGCACTGTGCACCCCCTTAATTCGATCTTTTACATGAGTTTAAATGGATAGAATACATTGTTGCCGAATTGCACGGGACGCCACTGGTTCAGTCCTAACTGACGATTGTAGATCGATGCATCAATTAATTCTAGCAGTATATTGAAGGTAACTCTTTCTCTTGTTTTTTTTGTTATTACAGGTGGAAGACTATAGTAATCAAGTAGCGAATGTTTTCAAGGCCCTGGGTTTCAAGAAAGGGGACTCGGTGGCGTTGATGTTGGAAAACAGACCCGAATTTGTTTGTATATGGCTCGGTCTATCTAAAATAGGAGTCATCACTGCTCTGATAAACTACAATCTTCGCCAAAATTCATTATCTCATTCAGTCGTTATCTCAAATGCAAAGGCTTTTATATTTGGCGAAGAATTAATGCAAGGTAATATTCTTGTACCTTTCAGTCTTTCTACTATAGACCGGTTTAGTGATGATCGGTCATGATCAAAATTGAATCTAAAAAAATGCTCACTCTTGTAGAGTTACCCATAGGAAATCCAAATTTTTAATGCAAATTCATGCTAGCAAATAATCAGTTTTCTCAAATTTTATCACACCATTCGATACCAGGTACCTTAAAGTATCTTTTCACTCTGACATAATTCATGAAAAATCTCTGGTGATTTTACAATCACAATTACATCGAGCAATGTCATGTTTTGTCCTTTCTTACTAGCTACTGAAATGACACTCAGTCATCTTTACCTCTCTTCGTATTGAAGCTTGCTCGAGGTATAACATGTGATGTGATAGTGCCGATCAGCCCTTATCCTAGGTTTCTGTGCCGTTAAAAAATTGAGAGTGGGATAAGAACAAAACATGGGACTTTCTTTGATATAACCGTGATTGTAAATTAATGCGTGATGTTTTGAAAATGTTGATGAAATGTTGAAAATGTTGAAAACGCAATTATTCATTAAGCTTCATGGAATCCAATGGTGTTTTAAAATCTAAGAGAATTTGCTGTCTAGTAGGGCAAATTTGCATTTGAAAATTAGGGTTCGATTTCTCATGGGAAACGGGGTGAGAGCAAGTGAGACAGGACATTAGTTTGGATCCAATTATTTTCATGATATTGCACTAAATCGGTCTATTCAGGAGTGCTGCTGTAAAATAGCAGTCCTGCTAGTGCTCCAAAATCCTCCATGTGTGAGATTCAATCTGAAGTTACTCATTTTCGTAACAAAAGCATTTTCTAATTGTTATATGAATAAGAACTCTCAGTTTCAACAGTTCAATACTATGCAACAGTTAAATTTATTTATAAAAAAAAACATATTTTAAGATTGTGCATAAGGGTGATTTCACAATGATGGGAATAGTTGAGCCTTAAGTCTTGAAAAATAACTGACGGTCAAATTCCAATATTTCAATATTTACAAAAAGAGTGTTATTTATTGGTGTCAGCTGATCTTTCTGGAATGTATTTGGCCTTTTAATACCAAAAGGGATGCCATGGATGACAACCAGCGCTCTCTACTGCCTGAAATACAGCACATTTTTAATGCGAAACAAAGTGTACACTATCGGTTGCCACCTGTTTTAATTCTGATTTCCTCTGCTCTGAAACTCATTCAAAGTCCAGTTTTGCCGTTCAAGTAACTATAAAACTCTACTAATGATAAAAATTCGCTCTGCAAAGGTATTTCATTGTTTTTTGTGAGAAAGTACCCTTCTAATCTAAGATTCAATCTGTGTACAAGTGTACGAATGCCGCCTGAAAAAGTGGAATATATTCCAAGGCAACGATAATTTTTTTCCCTCCCTTGTACATACAATAAATTACTGCTACTTAACTATTTATCCTTCACATCAGTGGCGGCTCGTCAGGTGTAGTTGGTGTAGTGGCACTACACCTACTTTTTCAAGGTTTTTTTTTATTTTTTTTATTTCAAATTTTCAAAGAGAGGTCGCTCTTGATTAAAAATGATTGGGATTTTGGAGAAAGTAAAGGAGGGAAAGGGAAAAAGGAGTTGTAAAGAGCACCGAATATACTGTCGCAGGAGAACTTTCGTGTCACGAAATAGTTAAAACTAGCTTAAAATTAAATCTGTGGCAGGTCAAATTTTCGAAAACTTTCCGCGGGAGGACCCCCAAACCCCCCTCCTACTGGGAGCGTCCTCCCAGACCACCCACAACTACATCTAATTTTTCAGTCACGAGCCGCCACTGCTTCACATATGGTCCAAAGCCCCTGGCTGTCTTGGCGACATACAATGCCTGTTATCGTGAAATCACCCATAAGCAGTAGTATCAATAAGTAGCCCATGTAATCGTGCGCTAGTAGTAAAAAACAAAGGAAAAAAAAGTGCTCTTTTGGCAGGCATCAGCATTAAATATTGAAGATTCACATTAAGATGAGAATATTAGTGTTTTAAAGCAGCCTTCTGGACACAGAAATTAGTGTTAGTTAAATTCATAAATTGAATTTAGTATCACTAGCAAATTAAGTTCACTACAGTAGAATCCCCTTAACTCGAATCGTCAGGGACCTCCAAAAAAATTCGAGTTAATGCGATTTTCGAGTAAGCCGATTCTTATAGAAGTTTCACGGGATCGCAAAAAAATTCGAGTTAACGCGATTTTCAATTTATCCGAGGTCGAGTTAAGGGGATTCTACTGTATCTTCTTTCATTTCACAAATTCGCAGATGTTCGAGAAGTCGCTGACTCATTGAAGAATGTTCAGCTGTTCTCTTGGACTAGCAATGAAGAAACAAAAGTACGAAATGATGGTGACATGCGTGAGGTGAATAACTTGAACTCAATGGTGAAAGACGCATCATCGGCTATACCAGTTGCCACGGAGAAAATCGGATTCCACGACAAATTAGTTTACATTTACACATCTGGCACCACCGGATTACCAAAAGCTGCGGTTATTACAAACGCCAGGTATGTGATTGCTTATGATAATTTTATTTGAGTTGAAAATGCCTGATTTGAGTAGAAACATCCTCACCAAATTTTAATTTTGCATGTTTTTCTGCATTGCCCGTAGTTCACCCATGTTTTTTTGGACAAGACTTTAAATTTGCCATCAAAAATTGGCAACCGTGCCTGCTCACTTCCCGAGATGGCAAATGTGCTTTTCAAGGTCATAACTACAATCACAGTTGATGCCAGAGACAAATAGAGACCCAGCACAAAGCTTGCGACAGGTGTCCACTTTTTCAGCTAAATTTTGGTCGGAACTCATCGAAATAACTGCCAATTATTGCCTACTGTTGACTGATGAGCAGGTAGTTTGTATTCGCCGAGCAAAATCTGTTTCTTTTTCCGGTACCAATCACAGCCTTTTGGTCTAGCTCACCATTCAACAGTAGGCTATGTTTATCGTTGCAGCCGGTGACTCCCAAACAAAACTGTGTGCACTAAATTTGCCTCACTTTTCTAACACGGGAAGCATACAGTGTTCTGGGTCTCTTCTTGTCTCTGCGCACAACCTGGCCAGTTGCTGAAGATAGCCGGAAATGCTCTGTTGCCAACATGGCAGACCTGAAGATACCTGAAGTAAAAAATGTTTTTTTATGAATTTAAGTTCTGTTTTGATTTTTGCAATCTGTATCATCATCTATCAATCACTACGTTCAGTTTTTGGAAATCTTTGTAACATTTATTTGTCTACCTGTTTGATTTTAGGTATGTGTTTCTGGCTGGTGCGATAGCTTATCAAGTTGGTTTTAGGAACAGCGATCGTTTTTACACTCCGCTTCCTCTTTATCACACAGCTGGCGGTGCAATGGCCATTGGACAAGCCCTCATTTATGGAGCGACTGTTGTTATCCGCAAAAAATTCTCAGCTTCCCAGTATTTCATTGATGTTGTCAAGTATAAATGCACGGTAAGTTTTTTTGCGGTTCAATGGGGCAGTTGCAAGGGTCTGACTTTATGTGTTTTTTATAACAAGAATGATAGTACTTGATGAGTTGAGAACAATGGTGTCTTTGGTTTTTTTACTAAGTGTCCCGGTTTTGGAGATACGCCCGTGAAAAGTTGTGAAAAATCGTTTGCATAGAGATGTCACCGTGCGGATTTCCCAAACAATCTATTTTGGGCCAAAATCTCATCTCTGGAACAATGGGACTTAATTAGAAACCAAAGGCATCTTGGTTCATAGCTCATCAAGTATTTTCATTTTCTTTATAAAAAACACAACGTTTTAGACCCTTACAACTGCCTTATTAACCCTCTGCGGTCTCATTTTTTTCCACTTGCACCCCCAACACCGTGGTAATTAAAAACGAAAAAGAGAGGTTATTGTTTATTGTCACTCTGCCCTGGGCACTAGCCCTGTGGGCAACCTCCGCGCTATGTGAAAATGAAGTGCTAGAAGTTCCTGAGAAGACCCATAGAGCGCAGAACGCGCTGAAATTGTCAGGGCTGGCCTGAAACGGGACTCAGCAGAGCGAAACTTTTTGTCATGTAGGATGAGCTCCGACTTGCGACTGGAACGGGAATTTTACGATGTCGGGCCTGACCCGACACACGACCGCTAAGGGTTAATTACTCATGATTTGCTTATAGTCTGTTCGTTCTAACTTGAGACCTGGAAATTCAGGTAGATTTGCTTACTACGGCAACGTAGGAGTGCTCACCCTCGTCAGTCGGCCAAGGTGACAGGGCTGCTGCCCGACTCTCGGGCTATGATAACCTATTGAAGTGTTGCCATTCTCCGTTTTCCGAAATTCTTTTGTCGCCCTCTCAGGTCTCAAGTTAGAGCGAACAGACTAAAGTTATTTATTTGAAGTTTGAATTAGCTGAAACTCTCAAAAATAAAGCCAGGATATTGGAAATAAGAAAATTCCCGTTAGTCCCAATGAATGCAAGTGAGGCAGATGGATATAGTCTTACTCGCACTCACTGATCTTACACTGAAAGTCCCTTCTGATATTACGGCTTTAATTTCAAACCCATTTTGTTTGCTTTAGTCAATTAAATTCTATAAAAAATCACAAGTGTTGACAATCTTGAATTTTCCGTCTTTTGTTTGTTGTCAATTTAAAATGCCTAAAACGCAACTTTTCCTCGAAAATGACCTTTGGCGCTATCAGTCAGATTGAAATCTGGAAAAACTTTGCCTGGCGTCATCTTTATTGTTTGTCAAAATTCAAGAACTTCTTAAAAAAATTCCTAGTTACTGATACCCCTGTTCAGTAGTTATTAATAAAAACTCTCTGTTGTTGCAGGTTGGACAATATATTGGAGAGATGTGCCGTTACATGTTATCGACACCGGAGAAGCCAGAAGACAAAAATCACAACGTAAGATTGATCTTCGGTAATGGGCTAAGACCTCAAATCTGGAATGAATTCGTGACTCGCTTCAACATACCTCAAGTCGCAGAGTTCTACGGGGCAACGGAAGGCAACGCGAACATCGCAAACATTGACAACAGAACAGGAGCCATTGGATTCGTTTCCAGACTCATCCCATCAATTTATCCTATTTCTATCATTCGTGTCGATGCAAACGGTGATCCTTTAAGAAATGCTGACGGTTTGTGTATGCGATGTAAGCCTGGCGAACCCGGCGTTTTTATAGGTAAAATTATTCCGAACAACCCCGCGCGAGCTTTCCTTGGCTATATCAACGAAAAAGAATCGGAAAAGAAAATTGTAAGAGACGTTTTTGCAAAGGGCGACTCGGCTTTCCTCTCTGGAGACATATTAGTCTCAGATGACCTCGGTTATTTATATTTTAAGGATAGAACAGGAGACACTTTTAGATGGAAAGGCGAAAACGTTTCAACTTCAGAGGTTGAAGGTGTTGTCAGTAATGCCGCCGCTTACAGAGATTGTGTAGTCTATGGTGTCGAGGTCAGTGGCTCCGAAGGCCGAGCTGGAATGGCCGCAATTTTAGATCCGATTAATTCTCTAGATTTAGAACTTTTGGCTCAAGAAACGAAGAAACATCTACCTTCGTATGCTCGCCCACTTTTTATTCGAGCTTTAAATACCGTAGAAATGACAGGGACCTACAAATTAAAGAAATTAGATTTACAAGCGGAAGGTTACAATCCGAACCTTATAAAGGATAATCTTTTCTATCTCTCATCGAGTGGAAAGTATTTACCTCTCACTCAAGAAGTTTTTCAACAAATTCAAACAGGCCAACTCAGATTTTGAACGGTTTGTTTTTATTTTAATAACTTGTATACTCTTTTAAAGATCTTCCAGCAAACAATCATGTTGATCCAATCGTGTTAGTATTTATTACCTGATGAAGGTCATTACAAGTATGGAGGCTGAGTAAAACTTAAGTTTCTGTGGTTATTCCTCCTGAATCGTAAAGAAGAAAGCTTACTAAAAGTTCATCTCCTAAAGTAAATTGGTCCATCCTCTTTCAAAATTTAAAATCTTAATTTCAAGATTATAGCATCATTAACAAAAATTGACTACAAAATTTAGGCGAGTCAAAGATGTTAGACTCGAGCATTAAAACCGAGTATGATCTTTCATTATGTTTCATTTATTACCTCGTTAAAAGCTTTCTCTCTATTTATCAACTGTTTTCATGAAAGGACGTCGTTGATCAACTTTGTCTCATGGACAAATCAACTTGTCAAACTCAAAATTCAAAAGTCCTCTATTCAAGTGATACCCACATTGCCTCAACCTCCATTACTGAAGTGATCTCCAATGTTTCAAAACCTCCAAAAGCATTTATCCTTTGTTTTATTTTCTTGGAAACTACTTTCAAGTTCCCTCGATGTACTTTTGAAGTATAATGTGTAAATTGATTTCTAAAAAATACTCAATCAGCAATTTTATAGTATTCCTTCTCTCCTCTTCAAAGGGATTGCAACCCTAAATAATTGTTGAGACCCAATTTTTTCCGCATCTGGATGTTTCATGGATCAATCGGAGACTATCTTAAATTGCAGATCTTGTCTGGAGACTGATTGGACCAATTGGATAGGCTTTTTTATTTACATCTACGTTTACAAATTGCAAATTTCTCAACCTATTTGATCTGAATTGTTCAGTCAGGAAATCAGGAATTGGGTGGAAACGCTTTGATAGATTGATAGACAATCTGTGCATACCTAATCTAAGAGATTCCCGATTGATCGATGCGGTTGTAATAGATTGGAAAAAACGCTTTTTTTGTGCTAGTAAGTAAATAGCGCAGTAATCTCTGTTCTCAACTTGGAGTCGCTGAAAGATTTAATGAAGGCGTCACTTTGAACTACCGCACTGTGGAGGCCATTTCCGACTGCGCTGAATCATGTGTCCTTCACTCTCATTTTTGTCAGTTTCTATGACTACAGTTTTAGGGTTGGTGGTCGCCGTTAATTGGAAGTAAATATAAAAAAAAAAAAAAAAAAAAAAAAAAAAAAAATAATCTGAAAGAATTTGTGATTTTTTTTTTCTTAGATCTTGGGTTTAGTTCTCTGTTAACTTTTTACACTTACTTATGAACTAAATTTATGAAAGTCTGAAGAGTAAACACATCTGATCAGTGTCCCCTTTTTAATTGCTTAAAAAAAAAAAAAAAATTAACCGCTGCTGTGATGTACCCTCAATTTGTACCTGAAGTAGAACTGAAATGCATTTTTTTCTCGTAGTTGGTTTTTTTGTTGTTCATTTAACAGTAACCAATAGGAATTCTTGAGACTTATCTAAATGGAAAAAGCAGCTCAAAATTCATGTAAATCAATCAGCAACCCTTAACCAACAAGCTATACATTTATCTAGAGTGGCAGTTTAATGAGTAACTTGCGACCACCGTGGAGGATTTTTCAGATAGGTTTAAGGTGCAATTTTGTCCATTAATTCCCATGTATTTAAGTGCAGGTGCATAGTTGATCAAAGCATGTTCTGATCCATTGTGCCCCGCGCCAAACTGTATGGGAATAAATGGACAAAATTGCACCTTAAACCTAACTTACAAATCCTCCGCGGTGTAATCTTAGGGGGGCATGGCCTTTTTGTCGCTCCAATATTTGAGGAGGGGGGCAAAGTATCATTTTGCCCCCCTAATAATTTGATGAAAAAGAGGAGGGAGAAAAGAAAAGACGGAAAAATACAACAAAAATAAAGAAAGGAATAATTACAGGAACCGAGAAACAAAAAATGGCAAGAATGAGTGGCTCTATTTTACCCTGAAACTGCGCCTAAAGTAAGTCTAAAGTGATAAATTCCTCTGTTGTCAATGAAATAAAGAAAATAACAAAATATACATTGAGTCCACTAACTTCTGTTCTGTTGGTTGGTTATTTTTGAAAGATTCAATTGCTTAAAATATAGTCAGAGAAAACCCAAATGTTCAAATTTTTGGAGGAATACCCCCAGACCCCCTTTTACTGAAAAGTGTCCCCCCCCAGATTCCCCAAAGTATCGGACTATTTGCTACCCTCTCCCTTCAAAAAGAATCTCAAATTTTACGCCACTGAGTGGAACATTACATTGACTGCAGTTTTTTTCCAGAATACATACTTCTAACGGCGAGGAACAGTTTCCCAAAGCCTAGAAATATCAGCTTCATCAATAAGCTGACAGTCTAAACTAAAAAATTCCCTTTTTGCCTGAGAATGAAGAAAATAAACGTAAAATCTATTTTTAATTTGTTTAAATTTGGTGGCATTTTTATGCGATAACATTGCTTAAAATAACGTCTGAGAGAGCCTGAATTTTCAAATTTTTCCGGGGGAGGACCCCTGGACCCCCTCTCACTGGGGGGTGTCCCCCCAGACCCCCCATAGTGCATCTCTTAAAAGTTGGTTTGCTCCCCCAACAAAAATCCCAAGTTTACGTCACTGATGCAGGTTACCCATTAGACACCACTCTTGGTAAATATAAAGCTCTTTGCTCTAAACAGCAAAATTTTGAGTTACGTTTCTATGCATGCGGACCATTGATATCATGATGGGCATAAAGGTTCAAAATAGGTTTTGTAAATTATCGAAGCTCAAACATTTAAAAAATGAATGAACTAAAGGAACAATTAAAGAAATTGTTATGCAGCAGCAATCATGCTCAATAGGTTGATATTTTCAAGGTCTTCGGGCGGATCATTTACCTTAACGAGCCATTGCATGGAATGTAAATTAGTCAGTTTGTTACACGTTGCTTCAGCTGTTTGTTTTAGTCAATTTTGTTGTTGTGAAAGCAACAAGTCTTGTAGGAAAGCTTTGTCAAAGTTCTGTAAAAAGTAAAAACTTCTAATTGTTGTAAGGTTTCGCTCGCTTTGTATTATATAACCAGTGGTTGCTAGTGCAATTTGCCATTTGAACCTATGCAAAAGTATCGATTTTCTGGGGCTCCAATTCCTTATGAAGATCGATTATTTTACATAGGTTTAAATGGAGAGAATCTTCCCTTGTTGCCTAGTTGCACAAGCCGCGAATGAATGTAACGGTACTGTAAATTATTCCAAAAGACATTAAAATAATGCCAAGTCGTCCAAATGACTTTAATTCTAGCTTTCAGCTTTAATGACATTAGTTTTTATTTATGTTTTCTGTTTTTGTTATTATTTATTTTTTGTTCAATCGTCCCCCCCCCCCTCTTTTTTGTTGTTTTCAAGTCTCGTTTTAATAATTTTAGTTCTGGAGTTAAGTTAAGTCAGGTTCTTTAGAATGTATAAAAACAAGTTTGGTATTTTTTGATGAAGTGTAAGAACTATTTTAAACCCATCAGGTACTTCTTTCCACACCTCCTTGATGTATTACCTGAAAAGTACTCATGATATTATAAATTATTTTAGTGTCGAGCGGGAAATTTAAAATCCAGGAATCCGATTGGCTGAGAGGCTTTTTTCGATTAATTGTGAAATCAGCGTCCGGTTAGTCAATTTTGAATTTCCCGTTTCTCAATGAGATAGGCCATAATGAACAAAGTTGATGGTAAGTTGATGGTTGGACAGCTTTCTGGAGAAGGGAACAGCCATGGGTTTCATTGGCGGATCCATCCCCCGGAACAGGGAGGAGGGGGCGAACTTGCGATTTTCGCCCCTTGTTTTCTCCTTTCCTTCCCCTTTTTTGGCCAAACGGGGGGGGGGGGGGGGGGGGGATCGCCCTCTTCGCCTCCCCCTGTATCCGGCAATGATGGGTTTCTTGATACAGGGTGACTAAAAAAAGGACCCATCCAGAATTTCTCAAAATCAAAGAATATAATTTTCGTGGCAATCAAGAGTGAGTATTCTTTGACTGATTTTTTCTTAAAAACTAGTCACAATTTTGCATTTCTAGGCGTAAAGTAAATGTTTTAGGCTGTTCGATAAAAAAAAAAAAAACTGTTGAATATTGAAAATGGGTCCAACTCCTGGGGTGAGTCTTTTTTTACAATCACCCTGTATAGTTGGTTCCCTTCTGTGTAAAGCCGTCCATTTGATGAGTATTTTCGAAAATAATGTAAAAGTCCAGCGCAAAAGTAGTTTTATGTTTTAGTGTGATCAGGGTAGTCGTTACTGTTTACTCCCTGTGTCATTATCCTGTGTTTTAGAAAAGAGTGTTACTGTAATTTTGATGAGATGTTCAAATATTTAGACGTTTTTACGTGTTGGGTACAAAGGCATTTACTTTTTCATTATTCCATGTTCCATGTTTTTCCTGTTTAGTTTTCAAAGAAATACCTGAAATGGTCCTCTCTGGACAATCGCTTTTTGAACTTTTCTTTTTGACTGTTTCCCTGCTGTATTGTAATTCCAGGCTTGTCCGGTTCTGGTGAAAAAATTCATAATATCTCTAGAACCAGCAGACGTTGCAAAGATTGTGCTGCTTTTAATATTTTGGAAAGTAACCAAGTTTTTTTTCTGAAAAATTAGTCTAATTCAAGTCAAGAGATTTATTTGCCAAAATTTTTGTTCTGCTTGGAGCTTTCCATTATTTTTTAACAGAAATATGAAGTTGCTTAATCTTTGCAATGTCCGATGGCCTTTACATCATTATGAATGTTTTCCCCTCAATTATGGAAATTTATTTCAAACATCTGTGAATCTCTCCAAAAATTTCCTGCCTTTATCATCAGAGGGTGAAAGTAATACATTCCACCTCTTCTGACGGGTGGTATCACACATTTAATTCTCAGCTACCCTTTGCTTCTAAGGGATCTAGTGTTTTTTTTCCTTTGCGTTTTAGAAACTTGTATTTTTTTCTACACTCTGAACTTGTAAATTTTAAAAAATAATTATTTTTTTACTCGATTCTTTTTTTTTTTCAAATGGTGTTTTAGGAAGCCAAATTATTACAAATACATAATAAATTGTAGATTTAAGAATTAATTGTGAAACGTGTCAATGAAAAGACTATATTTTGTATTAAAAGAGTTTTCTTCCTATCCCCCTCAATTTATTTTTTCTCACTAGTGTTTAAAAAGGCACCATCTGCATGATGAGTGAGGTAAGCTATACGAGGCTGGAGCGGGGAAAAAAAAATCTTGCTTTTAAAAGGCAAAAATCAACATCAAAACCGATTTTGGCTGCTGTTGTAAGCCTGTTTTTGGTGTTGTTGCTGAAAAAATCTTTTCGGTGTTAAGGAAGAAGTACTAAAATACCTTGCTTATCACCAAAAAGATTTTTTCTGCAATGACTTTTCCGCCCGAGCTGCACAGTTTTTGTAGTTTCCTTAAAAATGACGATGGCGTGTTTTTGAACTATACGATTCAATTGATCAAGAGAGAGAAAAAAAAGGAAGTCTGCATTTTAAAAATAAGTTAAAATATATTTACACACAAATATGCACAAAAATAAACATGACAATCAATTTGCCCATTAATTTACAAATAATACAAATCAGTGCGCACATTTTTTTTTCTTTTAACATCATGTATGGACTTTCTTTCGTAAGATAACAAGAGCATGATTTCAGGCTACAGTTAAGGGACCAAAATACCCACTGGACAGGCAGGGAGGCAATCATGAACCATCGTATCGACTCGATATCCCATGGCAACCACTCGATTTCCTATCGAATCCACTCGATATCCCATTGTAATGACTTGATATCGAGTGCATGTTATCTTTATGAAGAACATCACATGCTAGCCTCATTGTTACGGTGGATAGCTCTTGACTTGATGAGTTTGACCCAATCGGAGCATTTGTACAGTCAATGTGACCTTGATCGAGTTGATGAGATTCTCCCGAGAGCTAAGCACGGATTCAATACGGAGTCCATACAATGGTATAATCACCCCATAGGAGGTTGATCCTTGAAAGTCCTAAATTTTGAAAAGACTGGATAAGAATGTAAAGCTGTGATTAGTGGGGTAGAAACACCTGGTTGCCGAGTCTTATGAAAAAACAGAAGTTGTCTAACTGGTTATCAGATGTTCGTACTGTTCCATAACCTACCTTGAAAAAAAAATATTGCTATCTCACCAAAATGAACTTGTGATACTCGCGAAACACAAATTTTACTGAATTAACCACCTGCATTGCGGGATTGGCAAACAAATTTGCAAAGTTAACAAATCTTATTTGCTGGTTGTGCAAGTTCAAGGGTTTGCTGATAAAACAACATTAATGTTTGTAACTTTAGCGATAAATATTGCTCCAATAGCGAAATGTTTGCCAAATTATCAAAAATTTTGCAATTTTCGCAAATAAGATTGCCAATTTAGCAATAAGTTTGTAATTCTTGCACAATTCATATCACTGTTTCAGCAATTACAAATATTGTGATTTTAGCGGCCCGTTTGCAGGCCGGGTTTTTAGCGAAGTGTGGTTGCTACAGTGAAGCAGGAGGGTATTTCAACAATATTTTTTTTTCAGTCAATCATGTAAGCATGACTTGTCACAGCAAAGTAGGTACCTAATAAAAATGTACTGTAAGCACTCCATGTTACATTATGTTCGCTTAGATCGCACTTCATAAACTTAAATTTGGAGAGAAAACGAGATGAATGCACTCAGTTTTCTTGAAACTGTAGGAAAATTGCTCAGAAAAAGCAAAGTAAAATAAGTGGCAACGTCATCGTGGTACAAAAGTCTCCACCTTTATGCTTACACCATGCCGATAGCCAATTAGATAAATTCTGTATTTTGATTAGACTTGGCAACCTTGTGACTTGTCCCCACTGATCACCGATTCACATTCTCAGGTAGTCAATTCAAAAATCTAGAATTTCAAGGACCGGCCTACAGGAGATGAAATTGAAAGAAAACAACTTAGAATAGAAAAAAATAATCAACTTGTTGCAGTAACGCACAAGAGTTAGCAAAACAAACAGTTATAAGTTTGAATAAGGGTTTCGGAATGTCTACTTGGCCTCGCGCAAATTATTATATTTTTTTTTAAAAAAATCTAAAGTTAAGGATGTAAAAAATATTCAGCTGGAAGATTCATAAAAGACTTAAATTCGAAAAAAAAATAAGTTGAAGAAAATTGGACTAGCATGAACTTGCCTAAACAAACTTTTCATCATGGTCCAAGGAACAAAGAATGTATTATTTCATGATGATTTCACACAGAAACCAACAAGATGAATAACAATGGTATTGGGAACAATTTGAAATTCAAAGATTACGTCAAATCACACTTGTCAAAGTAAGTAAGGTGTCTTCAGTCTGAGTTTTTGTAAGAATATTTAACCGCAAGACTTTCAAAATACCCGTTCCACTGTAGTTATTGCAGTCAGTTGAATAAAATGATAATCCAGAATTATTGGAAGACATTTGAATTGCAATTGATTCCAATGGAAATGGATTTGATAAACTGCTCTATGAGTACGGTTGGTAATAAAAAAAAGTAATTTGTAGGACAAGGCCCAAATTGCAAAACATGGAAAATTTCTTTTCTGGAAAAATGGGTCTATTGGAAACTTAAGCTATGTACAGCTAGAGAGAAGATCTATTTAAGTGTAAAATCACTTGAAAATAACATTGGTTGGTAATATCACAGAGTCCCGAAATTGACTCACAAACTCAAAAACTGTGCTTAGCAAATTTCCAAGATGGCGGCCGAATGAACAATTGTCACAATGGAGAAATCCTATCCAATCTGAATGGTCCAGGCTCATCAAAGTGTTGCGTCACAGAGAAAGCGGCAGTTAGATGGGACTCTCCTATCAAGTCCATGGGCGGATACAGGGAATTGTCTTTCTCTCTCTCCTCCCATTTGAAAACGTGTGTTAGAAAAGGACAGAAGAGGGGGCCAAAGTCACGTGATGGCCCCCTTTGCTATCTTTTTCTAACACACAAGTTCAAATGGGAGGAGAGAGAGAAAGACAATCCCTGTATCCGCCAATGATCAAGACCCGTTTATTTGACCGCCAACTTGGTTTTATCTTAAAACACATTTTGTGGATCTGAGTGGATTTGCAGACTTCTTAATGCTTTCAGTGTGATTTTCATTGAATGTTACATAGGTATTGACCCTCTATGACGCTGCTACAAAATTTTGCAACGGACCCATTACCAATTTTGATCAAAAATTTAAAGTTAAGGAATTGTACTAGTAAATGCAGAAATGTTGGCTGTCAAGAATTTGAAATAAGTGGCAAATCCTTGTGTTATCAAAACAACCTCCTGCGCTCCGCCAGCATTCTTGACTACCAAAACTTTTGCGGTGGCTAGTACACATGCAAGACAACCACCACTACGTGTGCAGTCACCACATTGAGATAAGGTCTTTAATCGCAAAAATATAGAAAACATAGCTGAAATTGCTGAAAAGAAAATAGAAAGTACAAAATTCGTGACTCACCCAGCTTGGTTCATGAAACAAACAAACCTACAAACAGAGATATTAGAAACAAGGACGGAGATATAACTAAGGACTACCAAATTTTGTTCGTTCTGACTAGACCTTGGAAAATTTTGCTGTTATTTCTTTCGAAATTTTGATGTTATTTTTTACTGATTTCAAGGTCATTTTAGGCTGATTTTTATGTTATTTTTCGATGCGTTTTACTTGTTTTTTTAAGGTAAGCATCAGCTACCAATTTTTTTGCAGCAATTTATGGATCTTTTTTCATTTTAAAGCATGTTTAAGAGGATTACGCAGTTTAATTCTAAATATACATATATTTGACTAATTACTTCTAAAAAAAACAAAAACAAAACAAACAAACAAAAAAAAAACAAGAGAGATACATTTCCAATTTCACCTTAGAAAACATGCAATTTTTACATGCTTCCACACCAAATTTTGCCAAATCGTCGATTTTGCTAAAGTTTCTGCGGAATTTTCCTCAAAATTGGAAAACGCCTGATTTCGCGTTATTTCGTGGCCGCAAAATTTTCCAAGCTCAAGTCTTTCCTGACGCCAGGGCACTTATCAGCAGTTTGTGGAAATATTTGAACCTGAAGCGGTCTCTTGGCAAAATGATTTATACAGCACATTTTTCCTAGCTAATTTCATAAATAAGTGGAGGCTCACTGGTAGAGTACTTGCTTGACACAGCGGCTACTTCAGCTCAAAGCCTGCTCTTGATAGCTAAATTTTATGAAATAGTTGAAACAAGTTATTGAAACCTTCTGCTTGAGCGTGTTGTTTGTGCTGCAAAACCATAAACGGATTTTTACATGGTCAGAGAGAGTAAATGGCAGTCCTTAGATATATGTTTGTCCTTGGTAGAGAGAGAAAATCTCTTACAGATTAATTTCTTTTCTAAGAAAATTGGAGACACAATTATTTCTTAGCAATAAAGTAAAACTAATTTTGATGTTTAAAAAAAAAAAAAAAAAAAAATTAAAAATCTAACAATTTTATGTTTGGCTTTGACCAGAGAATGAGTGTAAGATACACAGTAAGTTGGAAAAAAAACAATTCATGGTTGGGAAGTAATTGACAATTTCTAAGAAAGTTAAAAGATAAAAAATAAGACAAAAACAGCAAAGTGAAATTTTTAATCGCACTTTCTCTGCCTAGCAATCACCTAATTTTATTTGCACATTAAGAGAACAGAAATGTGCTTCAAGAAGAAAATACTATAATAGCAAATATGGTAAAACGAATGCCAACAGCCTGGTTGCCTTGTCACCATTTGTGGTGGAGTATAAAAAAGGATCAATGGTTTTTGTTTTGTTTTGTTTTAGGTAATTAGTTTAAATTATCTGAGTGACCCTACAAATCATAGTTGATCTGATGAATTTAATAAGAATTACCTTAAAGTCGAGAGGGAAATTTCTATAGAGGAACTACTTTTGACCCCACTACCAAGATAATAATTACGTATGATCGAGATATGAAAGCAATTGAGTCCAACAGCACAGCATCTTATGAAAATGACTCAAGCCTACTCAATTGGAATTCTGCTATCTTGACTTGATTCAAAAATTCTGGTCAATTCGGGCTGGCACAAATCAAAAACAAAATTTACAAAACAATTTGAATTTAAATCAATTTCAAATTTTAAAAATTATTTACATTTTTTTTTTTCTTTTAAATTTGATTTTAAAGACTGATAGTCTGGTAAATATGAACTTTCTGATCAATGATGAAAATCATTACCACAGTACGCTAAACAAGTTGCTCAGGAGAATTTTCATTGATCACAAATACTTGAGTCCCTGTAAATAAAAGAGTTTTACCGTTCACTAAGGAGACGTCCTTACACTCGGCGCTTATGGCAAGGAGACAATTTTGTTAACGCCCTCGGAACATCAAATTTTGCAGCAAACAAGCTAAGTCCAGGGGGTAAAACAGTAAGATAAATATTTTTAAACCCAATTAAAGACATATGCCTCCTCAAAGGAGGTGTTTCAACAATCATCTTATGGAGCACAGAGAACGTCCTCTAGAGCTCAGTAACAGCCTAAGCTCCAGCAGCCAATGAGAAGTTACACCTCGTATGGCGAGACTCTTTAATAAATCGTACGTCGAGACTCTATAATAAAACGTACGGCAAGACTCTTTAATGAATCGTACGGCGTGACTCTTTAATAAACAGAAACTCTAACAAAAACATGCTTCTTGAGCTTGGTAAATAAGTTATGCCAGTCTTTTCTTTACGGACAGTAGCGTAACCAGAAAACCTTCTAAAGGAGGCTTTGCCTCAAAAAAATGTCCAACTCAATCTCGAAGAAGGGGGGAGGGTCCATCATGATGGCCATTGTGCAGAGTTTAGAACAGGTTCGAGAGGTTTAAAATTGAAATCTAATACCTAAGTCCTCCCCCCTCTTGGAAACGCTACTGAATTAATAACCAGAAAATACTACGGAATGGATAAAAATGAAATAACGAGGAATTGAAATTTATGAAACTAAGCTTGACTTCATCATCATGATCGTTGCGCTGAGTTTGGAACAGGCTTAAGAGGTTTGAAATGGAGAATCAAATCAGCCGATGATTTCCAAATAAAGTGTTTCACCGTTCGTAAGTCCATGTAAGGAGGGAGTACCTGGAAAAAATGATAATTGAATATGAAAATCGAAGCACCTAACGACATGAGCAAACATAATTAAATACTGCACAAATTGAGGCATTTTTCGGTAAATGGGCGTATGGCGATTTACGCCCTTTTTTTGGAGAACTCGTTTTTGAAATCCTGACAATGTGACCTAACAGGTGATATAAAGTTATTCATATGTTGAACGGAAAATAACCACAAAACAATCGTTCGAATGGACGCACCTCGGCTGAATTCAGAAACGTATGGGCTACAGTGCCTCTTTCGATCGGTACTCGCAGCGGCTCGCGCTCGGTATCTGTTCTCGCATCGCATCTGTATCTGATATTGATAAGAGCTCAGTGGATAAGTCAGTGTGTGTGTGTGTGGATATGTCAGTGTGTGTGTTTTCTGCGTTTTTGGCTCGGTCTCCGATGACAACAATAAAACCCTCCTTTTTGGCCAAAAATGGACCCAAAAGGGCCTTAATATCATCCCTCCTTCTTACAATTTCCTATTCTTCAAGTTTGTCACACAAATCTAACACAAACAATACTTGTCGGATAGGCTGGGAGAGAAAAAAAACGTTTTTCGGTAAAAGGGCGTATAATACTTCAACTTTGAACTTTCACTGCTCAACTAATTTTCACTCTGCAAACTTGAAATTGAGTAGAGTTCTTCTTGAATGTTTGTTCTACAAGCCAGTCTTTCAAATTTTGAAAAATCAGCAGTAGTCTCTAAGTTACAACGTTTTAAACTTTCAAACGCGTTTTTCTCGAAAGTCGTTTTTTTGCGATACGCCCATTTACCGAAAAATGCCTCAATTGTAAACTCACTTGGACTCTTTCTATAAATGTAATGTTGTTAAAAACAGCAACGTACCTGCAAACACAACATAGCAACAGAGAATATAACAGCCAAAGTTTCCGACGAAACAATAGATTGACTAGTTAAATTAATCCAGGGGCTGTAAGAAGCCGCTAATTGAAAAAAAATAAAAAAAAAAAAAAAAACTAAAGGAGTAGGATCACTAATAATCCAGCATGCTCCCACGTGGGCAATATACCCAATCCAATGACCGCGCAATCGCATGGGAAATGTGAAATGCTCCGCAGAATGTGGGAGGAAACATGAAGATTCAGATGGGTAGATTATGGCCATTATGGGATTTCAATGTTGTTTTCTCGGCTTATTTGAAATTTCGCGCTATACAAAAGCGCATACTACGTGCACGGCAGCACAAGGCATTGCGCAGGAAGAGCAAGCACCTTGAGAAAGAAAAAAAAAAAGCCATTACTTTTGTAAAATTTTTTTGGAATGGAAAAAATTTCTGTGGAAGACCAGTTACCGATAGTAGGAAAACATGGAAAGTAGGGCACATTTTGCATTCCTGCAAGCTCCTTCTTGGAAAAGGTTCACCAATACATTTGTTATTTTTTTTGCACCTATAGTTACGCAACACTGGTTCAACAGAGTCAGCTAAAAAGAAAAGACATAAATGCAACCCTTGCATTTATGCCTGCGATCTTGATACGTCTCCGTGTCTTCACTTGTCACTTTTCAACTAGCATCGAGCGGCGTTGGCAGTCAATCCACTTGTCAATTCGAATCTTTTTATTATTTTCCGAATTACTTTATTATATTCCAATATTTAATTGCATATTAATTGTTAAGTCTTTGTGAAACTTTAATAAATTTTTTTAAAAATTTCACTCGTTGTGCTTTCGACATAACTTTATGCAAAAAAATCAGACTATAGTATGATTTTCCAAAGGGTTTGGAGCAGAAGTTCTCACAGTATCGCTTCAATCGTATGACAAGTTTTCTAGATATTCGCAATTAAAGTTCCATCAAAGTTGGTCATGCGTGGAGCCCCAAAGAAAAAAAAAGAAAAACAAATCTGCTTCAAAAAAATCAAGTGGATTAGAGTTTTGATTGACTCTCTTTTTCAATAGTTTTATTGATATGAAGAACAAATGAAAAAAAAAAAAAAAAAAAAAAAAAAAAAAAAACTACCGTATTTACTTGAATATAACACGCTTTTTTTTTACGATTTATAGCGTTCGAAATCGGGGATGCGTATAATATATGAGGAACTACGCAACCTGCAACATTTTACCGAGACAACAACACTCGGCCACTGACAGAGGCCGATTGCGGATAAGCGGATCGGCATAGCGCAGCACAAAGACTTTTAATACTATCTAGACTGGACATAACGCCTGCCCATTGAAGCCGATCGGTATGCAACGACGATTACAGTATGCGCTAAGATTTTCGGAAATACATTGATTTAAATGGAAAAATGAATTTTTTTTAAAAAATTAATTAAAAATACTAAAAAAAATATTTTTTTAAAAAAATAGGTACCATTTGAAAGCTCATGATATGCAGATTCCGGTTCAGGCCAGTTTTTATACCGTTTTTTCAATCATAAACATTCTACAGAGGCTCAAAGTTGGGTCAATTTTCCTCGATTCTACGGGATGTTCCACCATTTCGGAACCCCACTGAGACAACCTACATAGCTGTATATACTCAATTTTACGTAGTCTATGTTATGATTAAAGTTATAATTATTGTGTGTCTCAATAATTTATCGCATAAATTTTATTTTTTTGAGCTGTAACCATTCAAAAACGGTACAAATAAAACAATTTTATGAAACACCCTGTAGAAAATCGGTACCCAACTTTAAGCCCCTGTGGAATGTTTCTCGTTCAAAGATCAGAAATAAAACCGGCCCGAACCCGAATCTGCATATCATGAGCTTTCAAATGGTACCAAGTTTTGTGGAAAAATATTTTTTTTAGTATTTTAAATTAATTTTTAAAAAAAGTCATTTTCCCATTTACTTCAATGTATTTCTGAAAATCTTAGCACATACCCTATGAACAAGGCCCAAAAAACAATATTGCAGCAATGTTTATTTGCAATATTGAAATGAAACTTTTAGAAGCAGCATTTTTACAATGTTTATTTGCAATATTGAAATTGAACTTTCAGGTGCAGTATTCTTGCAATGTTTACTTGCAACATTCACGTGAATCATTTCAAAACAACATTTTAAAAATGTGATTTTTCAATGTTGGAATTTTACATTCGAAATAAATGTTATTGCAATGTTATTATTAAATATAGTTTCAAACACTCAATTAAATTATTTACATGAACATTGTCTCAACTTTAAAAAAAATATTTCTTTATAATATTTCTTTAAAATATTTTTGCAATATTAAAAAAAATAATAATAATATAACATTGTAATAACATTTTAGCACAACATTATGACAATAATTTGGTTAAATATTCAATGTAATATTGTAAAAAACATATTTTTACAATGTTTTAATTTTAACAATATATGGGCAATGTTTTAAATAAACTTGTATAAACTATTTTGGATTGTTCGTTTTAAAAATTTACTTCCAACTTTTACAAGTGTTCGCGCCACTTGCTGCAACATTTTAAGCGTCAACTAAGCTTGTCAAGCACGCAGCATCAGCGCGATCTATTGGTGAACAGCGCAGGCGCGGTCGGCGCGATCGCAACTTTCCACCGCGACTACGGGTGCACAACCGCACCACTAGATGGCGCGCGCTCCCTCGCATCTATATATATTCATTTATCTCTTTATTTATTATTTTTATTCACCTTTTTTCTTTGTTCTTTCCTTTTAAGCGTCTTTAACGTAATCAGTTCCGTTCATAAATCTATGCATATTAATATTATCTATCATCTAGTTACCTTTAAAATCCACTCTAAAACTCAACTTTCCGCAGATTCAAACCATTTTCTTTTTAGTGGCATCCCATCTGAAGAAATGTCTCATTACATCAGACATTATTAATGAGATGTCGCAATTGCAGGGTTACATTCGGTTCAAACGAGGCATTTTTAGAACTGTCCTATCATTAAAATGCGAGACAGTCTGTCATAAGATTCGTATAACTGTCATCCCTCCTCCCTTCTGCCAAATTTTAATCTTCATCTTCCCTTTGATCTTCCCTTTCTTTCCATTAATAACTAACATAAATATAAGTCGACTGAGGAAATATTACTTATGGGACCAGGCAAATATTTAAAACAAATATTGAAAAAACATTCCATGAAATATTCAATAAAATATTCAATAAAATATTCAATAAAACATTCAATAAAACATTTAAAAGAAACAATTGTCAAAATATTTAATCAAAATATGCGCAGTGAACATTGTAGCAATACTGAGGAAATATTATTTATGGGACTAGGCAAATATTTAAAACAAATATTGAAGAAACAATTCTTAAAAAATAATTTTATAAATGCTTTTATCAAATATTACGAAAATGTTCTTAAGAAATATTTGCGGAGTCCCATAAATAATATTTCCTCAGCATTGCTGTAATGTTTGAAAAAATCATTTCCGCAATGTTCGAGAATATTGTCACAATATTGCCAAAATATTTCCTTGCTCATAGGGTACTGTAATCGTGGTTGCAGCGTAGCCAGGAGCATTATGCGATTTTTGTCCCACTCTTCCACTTCACTTTCCCCGCCCTAAAATCAGCCTTATGTCCAGTCTAGATAGTATTAGAAGTCTTTGGCGCAGCTCATGAGGCAGTAGGGCTCCCCCCTCCTCACATCTTCTATCACCACTCTCCCTGCCGGCATGCTTTCTATCTCCAAAATCTGTTTCTTACGCTCTAGGCACTGCGCAGCGCGGGTTTTTTTTTCTTCAAAAAATCTCGCGGGTGTGTGTTACATACATGACTTTATTTTTTTCACTTTTTCTCACCAGAAATTTGGGGTGCGTGGTTCATACAAGGGTGCTCTATATTCGAGTAAATACGGTATAAATAAAATGAAAATAATTGAAAATACCTCGTCATTACATAACAGCTCTACTCTGTCCCTTGGAGGAATGTTGTTTTCTGGATCGTCACCTCGTTCGGAGCCTGGTGAATTACCGTCACTTCCTAAAACTTTTTCGAGAACATGTTCTGCCACTTTAAACATTTGAATAAAGTCATTTGCAGCTAGCCGATCTCTGAAATAAAAAAGGCGATTCCTGACACAACGAAAGACTAAAAAACAAAGAGAAAAAATGAAAAAAAATAATGAAGTTGAGAAATTTTTCCCTTTAGATTGCACAGTTTTGCGGGGAAAATAAACAAAAATCACTGAAAACCTAGGTTAAGTACGGGCATTCATGTGAATATTGTGATCTACCGCCGAAAACTACCCACCAATTATGATCAGATAATGAGCTTTATCCGTCTCATCTTGATTTAGATGACCATTGTAATGTTTAAAAGTAGTGTTTTTGGTATTGCCAAGTCCTGCTCAGAGAAAGAACACATTGGACCACTTATAGTCCAGGCAATGGGGATCAATAAACGGCGAATGGCGGAACAAATTCCCATCAAAAGTTTTTTGGGCTTAATCGCTTCGTCTTGGTGTCAGTAATGACCACCTAAAAGTCCCCATGCATAGGTGCTGTGCTAAATTCAGGGGAGGGGGGGAAAGGGCCCCAAAATCGATTTTTTCGATATATATCGAAAACTTTGCAAGATATCGAAAAAATCGATACATGTTTTTTGTTCCTGAGGTAATTTCCAACAAGAAAGGCCCTCTGTGTTTTTACGCTCTGACGACGTCTAAGCTCTCAAAAACACGATATAAGTTTTCGGCGATTTTCAGGAAAATTGATACCGCGTGGCAACGCTCATTTAACGCAATGTTATTTTTAATGACTTCGATCGCCTTACCGTGGCGTTTAGAGTGCTCGGATTTTTATGAAATTTGGTATCCGGAGGTTTTTTAGGTTGCTGATTTCATTTTTGGAGTCCAAATTTCCTTAAAATGTGATTCAGACAAGCTTTTAGAGCTTTCATCTAAAAAGCTGTATTTTGTGATAAAAGCTCAAAAAGCTCGTCTGAATCACGTTTTAAGGAAATTTGGACCCCAAAAATGAAATCAGCAACCTAAAAAACCCCCGGGTACCAAATTTCATAAAAATCCGAGCACTCTAAACGCCTTGGTAAGGCGATCGAAGTCATTAAAAATAACATTGCGTTAAATGAGCGTTGCCACGCGGTATCAATTTTCCTGAAAATCGCCAAAAACTTAAATCGTGTTTTTGAGAGCTTGGACGTCGTCAGAGCGTAAAAACACAAAGGACCTTTCTTGTTGGAAATTACCTCAGGAACAAAAAACATGTATCGATTTTTTCGATATCTTGCATAGTTTTCGATATATATCGAAAAAATCGATTTTGGGGCCCTTTCCCCCCCCTCCCCTGAATTTAGCACAGGACCTATGCATGGGGACTTTTAGGTGGTCATTACTGACACCAAGACGAAGCGATTAAGCCCAAAAAACCTTTGATGGGAATTTGTTCTTCCAATAATTACCCATTGCCTGGACTATTAGTGCTTCGTTTTCAGCTGAGAGGAAATACATATATGCTAAAAAACCCATAAAGTTAACTTTTTTTTCTTTTTCAAACATTCATAACTTTGTCAATTTTTAACCAAATGAGCTCATCTTGAACTTAATTGATAGAAAATAAGTTGATCTTTAAAACACGACCAAGATCAAATCGATAGATAGTTTGTCACAGAGGTTATAGCGTCAGGCTCAAAACTTTTTGAACAGCCCACGCAAATGCATCGCCCTTTAAAATAACTGTTCTGGCATTTATTTGCAAATGAAAAATTAGCATTCGGATTTGAAATAGAAACATTGGATTTGCAACGCCCTAGTTTACACCAGGATTGGCTGACGAATCTAGAAAATCGACAGTTTACTGCCCTAGTTTTTGTAGTCCCAACAAGCAGTTCTACAGGCAACCCTTCAGTTTATACTTTGATCCAATCCTGATTTAACTTACTTTTTAAGATTTTTGATTCCAGTAGATGGATGAGGCTGAAGGAAAAATGCGATCTTAGGAAACTGAGTTTTCTGAGGGTTGTTTTTATCGAAAATTCCGTCGATGACCCAACCTGGTACCGTTTCTTTAAGGAGCGTAGACTCATTTTCACCACCAGCGTCTTTCACTAGTAATCTATGAAAAGCTCGACCACCAATATCACTGAAAAAGGAGAGTTTTACGTAAATACAAAATTTGAAAGATTATTCTCAGAGACACCATTTTTTCGTCACTTCAAAATCAAGTGTTCGTCATTATTTTTTGTCTAATTTTTCGCGGGTTTTTCACTTTTTAACAGCGCTTTAAGCTCTATTTTGATTTATGAATGCTGTACATGCAGTATTTTACCCCCGTGATTCTAATCTTTTTGGCCTTGTTCCCCCTCTTTGTTGGCACAAATGACTTAGGTTGCAGCACCTGTATAGGATTCCCGTTTAAAAGAAATTCAAGTTCTACGCTTAATATTGTAATGAAATTAACAGGAATACCAAAACTTTTACGAATTTAAGAAAACAGACGCCAAGACCTTCAAGATCGCAGCAAGAACTTAACAATTAATGAAAGCAGTTTTAAGAAAATACGTTTTTATTAATTTCTCAAACCTTTCCCGCCAAGGTTTTGCCATAAGCAAGGCATCCAACCTATATATTAGATATGAAAATGAAAAAAATAAGCGTACCAAATATGTACGGCATGCTTAAAAAGGCAAAAGGAAAATAATTGGAGGTATTACCTGAAAATGAGGGGTGTGTGACCTGGGACTCTGACCAATCGAAATTCGTTTGTAGCGATTGATCTGACTCTATGTCCACCAATTTCTGCTTCTTCATCTTTACTAAATGGATCCAGCCAATATTCTAGAAGTGCTCGCAGTAGAACAGTTCCATAATTTACTGTAAAGAAAAGCAAAACATACGAATGTTTATGATGGTAAAATGAGTTTGTTGCAAATTTCCACAGCAGCGATATTGAGCATTGACATTCATTTTAATGGTAAGCAATGCAAAAACAACCATGCAACGATGACAATTTTCTCATAGCTATTATTTGGAGCCAGTGCTCCCATGTTGATAAATCTATTGACTGTTAAAGCCAAATGATACATTGTAGCGATTGGCATCCGCAGACTAGAGTCCCAATGTACTCTGAGAATTGCGTCATGTTAGAATTCATTTATAATTGGCTCTCAGATTTAAATTAGGCTCTCACAGGAGCCCCAAGAGGCAAAATGCAAGTTGCAGAAATAATTTTCGTTTACTTTCCACACTCGCTCATTTAAAAAATTTACAGTACTGTGACCACTGTGATTATTGTTGATTTTTCTTCTACCTAAATATCATTTTGGAGGATATTAACGTATTGGAAATAGCAGCAACAGCACCAACCACCATTTGCAATTTGCTTCTCGAGTGCTGCCTGATCCAAATATGACACGGCGCAACTCTTGTAGAATACAGGGACTCTACCGCAGACCTCTGGTTCAATACAAATTTTCATTCTGTGTAATTTCTCCATGAGCGCAAACGTAGAAAGGAATGGTTATCAAACCAAGCAACTCATTCAACCTTTTTGCAATTATGAATTATACCTCCTTAAAAATGTATAATGATACATGGTTCCATGGCAAAAACTGCCAGAATTGATTGGATAATAAATATTTAGCATAATTTTAAGCGCATGCATATGTAAGTTAGCATTGCCCAAACTCCTGCTTAATTCCGCAGCAAAAATAACATTTGAGAGATTTTGACCGAAACATACATCTTAAAATCAGTAATATCTTGTTTATTTCTGTAGTTTTTGAAGTAGACCATAAATCTATCAGCATTTTCAAGGAAGTAGGATTCATTATCACAAACCGTTGCACTAATTTTTAGATTTCATAGCTGAAATTTCCATACGAAAATGCACTTATGGGGAAATTATGAAGAACCAGAGTTTGTTTGGAACTAAAGATCCTTGGACGTCAATCAATATGAAGTCTATTGCATGACGAGAAGAAAATAAAAGGGAAAGAATGGGTACCTCTTAAATCTGGTGCAGTGGTGGGGGTAAGGCCAACTTCTCTTGATGAAACACACGCTGCTAGACAGTCATTTTCATCTTGCGTTAAGTGGATGGTTAACATCTATATCAAAGAAACAGAAAACAAGGTTAAAAGTAGAAGTAGGTAAATTTTATTTAGTAACCAAGGAGCTGATTAGGCTCTTTTGGAAAAGACGAGACAGCGGGAATCAATTAATCCTGTTGGTTTCAACGGTGTCACATGAATATGTAAGCATGACTCGGAGCCGTTCTTTCCGGATCAATATAATTTAATGTTAGTGTAGTATAATCAATATAGTGTAATGTATTTCAATATAGTAAATGTTTTGTTTTCAGAACCTTTTTTACTTCATTCCTTGCAATTTTGGCCTGTTTCCGGCGCAATTTTTTAAAAATTTCGGGGGTGCGGCCTATATTCGAGGATTTATCTCCCCATTTTTCCGGACTGAAAATTCGCGTGCAGCTTAATTTAACGGCGGCTTATAATCAGCAACATACGGTAAACCAGGTGTAGTAGTTTATAGAACTGCAAGAGGAAATTAAAACTTACTCCGGTTTTTAAATCTATATTGAACCAGTTCGGTACATAGATTATCCTACGTCTTTTTTCGATTTCTTCTTCAAAATCAACTGAGCCGAGATCTTTCAATTTCCTTGCCTGAAAAAAAAAGGAAAAAACAGTGGGTGAATTTAATTTTTTATTTATACTCATAAAATCACATAACAGCCGTTTCTTTTTGAAATAATTTCACCTCACATAAGTTTACAAAAAAAGTAAACTGAATCAAATGGATTTTTAATGATTCAATTTCATTGTAGAAAAAAGATTTGTTTGTCTTAGGAGTAGGTATATTTTCACCAAGTTTCAAGAAAATCCATAGCGCCATTTTTTCTTAAAATTTTTAATTTTTACCCTATTTAAGGGATGAACCCTCCCCCCCCTCCCCCAAACAACCCTCAAATTCAGTTTAAGGAAAAGACAAAAAAACACCATCTTTAGAACTATATTCTGCCAAATTTGAATGCAAATGGATTCATAGGTCAGAAGTTACGATGTGTTACAGACTGACAGACAAATTTTGGGAGTATGATTTTTGATCTCAGGGGGATATGGAATGCCAAAAAATGGAAAAACCCCAACATCCGAATTTTTCATGAAGACGAAACTTTCTTTTCTTGCGGGGGCGGCAAGAAAGTAAAAAGCAAGACTTTTAAGTCAAAAAGAGACACAAGGATAGTTACTACATACCTCCAAAACATCGTAAAGAGCTACATTTTTGTCAGAATCTTGAGTAAGGATGTGCCGCTTGTCGTTAAGTACGTGAACTTTCCTAATTGCTGGAGCGCCTTTGATTGTATACTCTGGTGCCGAACTAAACGGTTTGAAATCACAGGCATCTGAATCGCTATCACCACTAGCAGACATTGGATCCCTTTTAGGTAATGCCTAAAAAAAAAAAAAAAAAAAAAAAAAAAAAAAAAAAAAAATTAATTGGCAAATAAAGGTAAAATTGAGTAAAGTAAAGGTAAAAATTAAATAGGTAAACTTTAAAAAAAACAGAAAATTTGTCAAGAGCTCCAGAAGATCAAGATTTTCAAGGTTATTTATAAATAAATTTACCAAAAAGATTAAATGTTAAGTTCTAATGCAAATCTGATTGCGAAACTCACCCAATAGTTAATGTTTGATTCGGAGGTCGCAACCCAAATCCCTCCATGGTCCGGTGTTGATACCATTTTCAGGACAGGAGCTTTTTCTTGGCACACTAGAATTGGAGGTTTGTTGGGGTTCCTGATATCAGTCATAAAAACTTTACTGTCCCTTCCACCAGAAATGACATGAGTAAATGATTCGTTCACCTGAGTTGAATAAACAGAAAATAAAATTAACTACGGACAAAAAGCTAAAAAATGAGAAAATATAACAGGGCTCAAATATTTTGATAAAACTTTCTTAACTTATACTAACGCTTTTCTTTAGAATAAAGTCCTGCCCTTGTTTGACATCTTTATGAGACTGTAGTTTTGCCTATGTTAGCTGCAAAGAGCTGTAGCGATAGAGAGGCTGATTACATGATACAAGTCCTATCTCAAAGTAAGACAGCATGGGTGATTAGAATCTGGTTTGTTTCCCTTACTTTTTTTAACCTCAAATTAAAAAATGTAATTAATCCAAAGGAAATTGGTTTTAAAATTGGTTTGATCAGTGTTCACCTGTTCCGGTAATAACGTAGCTGAAATTTAAACAAACACCAATCCAATGTCATCAACCGCGTTTTAATCAACTGCAGACACCATTTTGTTTTGGGCTGTGTTCTCTAACGTCAATTTCGGAAAAAAAGGGGTGGATTTTGTGTTTCAGTGTTTCACAGACTCTCAAAATGAGTGGAAAGAGATGCATAAATTCAGGAGGGATGAAACGAATTTCACAAACTCCGATTCGTAATGTGCGAATATGATTATTTTCAAACACTCGAATTCTTTTTTCGTTCGAGTCGAGTTTTTGAGTATCTGAATACTCGAAACTCGGGTATTTTTCTGGTACTTAAACACCTCTAAATGCTGGCAGTGTACTTACCACGAGAGCCCATACACCTTCCTCGTGAATTCTAAATGTATGAATACAACGTTGTTGCCCTAGAGACCACAATTTAATTGTTCCATCTGAGCTCCCTGAAATGCATTGCGACGCATCCCTGTTGACGACAAGAGCTTTAACATTGTCCGTGTGCCCTGAGAGGAGAAGAAAAAGGAACATAGTCAGGAAGAAATATATAATATCAGCTTAGATTCCACCTCTCCCTTCAAATTTTTACAAATTAAAGACAAACTATGTGAAGTTAATGTTTAATTTTTGCAAAATCTTTGGAATTAAGGTAATTGACTTTGACATAAAAATAATTTTAATAGATGAAAACAGAAAAATTAAATAAAAAATTCAAAGAAAGTTTAATTAAGTAAAAGATTTTGCATTTTGCAAGCAAAGAGATTTGATCAAGCCAATGGAGCTGTTGCAAACTTTTGCTACAGGCTTACTAACAGTTAGTTACGGGGTAAAACCCTATAAAAATGACGATAAGCGCACTAAGAAATTACGAAGTCCACTCCCAAACTCATAAAATGCTTTCAAATGCTTTCAAATGCTTGACCGTAATGACCGTAATAAGCTCCATCCTCTTGAGGTGTTCTCGCGACACAACGCAAGAAGAAGAAGAAGCATACAATTGCCATAAGATTTAGGCGGTAATCACCGCCATCATGGTCTTGCATTCTAAAGCATTTTTTAAGTTTCGGAGAGGATTTCATGATTTTTTAGTGTGCTTCATGTCATTTTTACAGAGTTTCACCCTAGAAACTGCTAATAATAAGCCTGTAGAAAAATTTTGCAACAGCTCCAATGTAACGTAAGAACTTATTGCAAAAGATGGTTTTAATTAACACAGAATCAGGAGAAAAGACATCAGTGCACTTTAAACTGATTTAAAGTGATTCCAAAGGTTCAACGACTGTGATTTGATAAAATTTCCATACAAAGCTTACATCCGACTATGTTTTGAATGATTCAAGAAAGTTGGAACATCAATCAAAGAGGTTTTGTGCAAAATAATCATCAGGCTAAATCCTGTAATGACGGTGAATCTACAGTCAAAATATGGATCACTGATCAGTTTGATGAAGAATCATTTTGCTCCAATCGAATTGGTTCCTTTTGACCGCAATGTTACCATCAACCTTGGGTCTAGCTTGATGATTTTTTAAGTCTCTTTGAGTGTGTTTTTGATGTAGGATCCAACTTTTCTTAAATGTTCAAAACATTGTCAGATATAAGCTTCATGTTCAATGATAATCAAATCCAAAACACTGAGCCTAAGCCTCTAGAATCACCGTTACAGGATTGCAAGAGGAACTTTTTTTCCACATTTGTGGTTTTGTTTTCACACTCTTTCTGTTGGAACTAGTGTCTTTTCCTAAGGATTATTCGCAATATATTACTTACCTATTAGTTTCATTAATTTGTTGCTGGTACGTGGGTCCCAAACCCGCAATACTTTTTCTGTACTTCCGCTAATAATTACAGTACCCGCAGGGTTCATTGCTAGACTATAAATGGAATTATTACTCCCAGTCATGGTAGAAGCTATTGAAAAAAAAAAAAAAAAAAAAAAAAAAAAAAAAAAAAAAAAACAATCAAAATTAGTATCAAAAACTCCGAAAACTTGGAGACACCACTGTGACTTAACCTCAAAATTATATGGCTTCCAATACGATCGATTGTCGATTGATAATAATAGAAGAGCCTTGCTAATTGCCATTTAAACCCATGTAAAATAATTGTTTCTAGAAGCAGCAGATCGCCTAGCCCCAATCAAACCCATTTGCACCCAGAGACAATAGATAATAGAGACTATGCATCATCTATCTTGCCCATGATTGCGTACAGTGGCAACTTTTTTTTTCTGGGGTCTCAACGGAACACCGCAAACATGGTCCATACATTGACTGATGAGAAAAGTTGTTGAGATTTTTGCCTAGTGAAACCGAAGAACCAAAATCGCATCAGTCAACATAAGTACCATATTGGATGGTGCTCCCTCATGCTCCTTGTGTTAATTCTTGTTGAGTTCCGAAAAATAAGTCAGCCACCGCATACACGGCTAGTGCGTGGTCTCTATTATATATTGTCTCTGTTCGCACAACAATTAATTTTATAAATAACGCTTAATGGCTATAGCACTTATGCACTCATTCTGCGATTCTAGCAGCAAAACTGCGGAAGTTGAGAGAGGCAAGTAACACTAGGTATATATCGGAAAACGCCACAAGCTCTAAAGCATTGTCTAATTGCGTTCGTTCCTTTGATGAGTCACAGGCAGGTTCATGTTCAGAATCTGGATGAGTCTGACTCATCCAATGATGTCAATGGGTTAAAGGGAGGAAATAGGTTGTTGCCGATATTCATGAGTCATCATCACCTTTTTCGTTGGCGTTCACTGTTTTTTGTTCAAAGAAGAGAAACTTACTTGTGACTGTATTATTGTTTGCAGTTAGGGCAGTTAAAGTGTTCACATCCCAGAGGAATACCGCTCTATCGAGACCCGCAGATGCCACCTGCTCCTTATCTTTGGCATAGGCTAATGCTCGCACATAATCTTTGTGAGTCCGTAACGTTGACATGCAAAATCCTTTGTGAGCATTCCATACTTTCACGGTTGTGTCCGCGCTGGCGGATATTACTGCAAGGACAAAATTGAAATCCAACTTGATTTGAAACATTGGTGAAGGATGGAAAGAATGATAGCAAGCAAATGTAGAATTTGAGATTCAATTCTACAGTTAAAACACACATAAATCTCCTTCCTGTCAAATCCCTTGGGATCGTTTTGTATTCTATGTTAAATAGCTGATAAGCGAAAACCAGAAACTCAAATGGACCATTAGAAACATAACAAGGTGTGCCTCTCAATCTGGTGTATTAATTTATTACCATGCTCACGTATTTTCTCAGCTCCCATATGGACTAATTCTGAAGGGTCATGGTTCTGGTTTACAGATTGTACGCATACAACAAAAAAAGATTATTTCAATCATTTTTAATAGGCCCAACACTTCCTGTAAAGAATAGACGGTTTTAGTGCAAAGTCAACGGCTAGGCATCAATCACAGCAGAGCACTCATCCGTTGTAATCAGTCGTGATAAAACTCGCGTATCGTTCCAAACTATGTATGTCACTCAATCTCCCAAGACCTCCATGTGCACCCATCTATTTCTAGTTTCCAATTCATATACAGGGCCTGGCCTTGTAATATGACATTTTACTATCAAAATCGCATTAAAATGCCTTGAGGAATTCAATTCTGCCAACAAATCACAAAAGATGTCTCTATATACGATTTTTGAAATGAGAGAGAGAAAGTAGTAGATGGGGGTTATGTGAGAGCAAGAGACAGTTGTCTCAACAGTTTGTCTTTGTTTGGAATGCTCATCACTGGATGACATCATCAGGGTCATTCCATGCCAAATCAAACCAGGCTTAAAAATTGACCATCTCCGATTTTTTTGAAATTTGGCACACTCATAGTCCAGGTCGAAGGATTGCCAAATCCGATTTTTTCAAATTTTTTTGACCACCCGCCAATTTTTTGTTGAATTTTGAAGTTGCCAAATTTTCACAAAATTTAGCGGAGGTCCTCGTCTTTGAAGTGTCATAACTCCGGTCCTATTCAACGTAGAAAGCCCAAATTGGTGTCATTTTAAAGCTCTCTCTGTTAGCTTTCTAATGATGTGCAACACATAAGGACTCACTGTAAATTTTTTCTGGAAATTTTTTTTGAAAATTTTGAAAAAAAATTTCTCAAAAACGGGTATTTTTAAAATTCTGAAAAATTCAAATTAAGAGTATCATACCCGTATCTAGCTGTACCCAACATTTCATTATGGGACACCCATGGGATCAGGAGATATGACCGAAAGTAGACACCAAGGTCTGACCAAAAAAATGCTATATACTACTGTATAAGCGTATAGTGTGTAAGTGAATCCTGTGCTATACAGGGTGTACGACGTACGTGTACCAGACCACCCGGATAGGGCATTTTCCTCGAAAACTACTGAACCAAATGATTTGAAACAAAAAAGTCAGACAGGGAAGTTACCCCAAATTTTTCGGTTTTGATGTTTTCAAAAGCCCCCGATTGGTCTTTTGGGCGGTTTGGGGGGGGGGGTTCAAACACATTTTTCAAGTTTTATTGAAAAAGTCTCCAGTAAAGGTATTAAAAAAAGTTCATAATCGTAAAGTGGAAGTAATTGGCAATATTTTTGCTCTTATAATTTTTTTCCAAAAACCCCAATTTTTTGAGTTTAGGGGGATTTTTTGATTTTTGTTGAATCGGCTTTTTTGGCCACCCTGTTCAAAAATTTTCAAAAGTATGTACAGATTCTGAAATAACAGATCAATACCTTTCAATTGATGTGCCACATGTTACTTTTGAGTTTAAAAATAAGGTGTTTTAAGCCAAATCAAAAGTTTGGGGCTTAGCTGGCTCAAACCATGAAATCGCGCCAAATCTGCCGTTGAAACCTCAAAATTTTGATTTGGCTTAAAACACCTTATTTTTAAACTTAAAGGTAACATGTGGCACATCGAGATGTGCCACATGACATGTTACCTTTCAATCGAGATTGAAAGGTATTGATCTGTTCTTTCAGAATCTGTACACATTTTTGAAAAATTTTGAACAGGGTGGTCAAAAAGGCCGATTTAACAAAAATCCAAAAATCCCCCTAAACTTTAAAAATTTGGGGTTTTTGGAAAAAAATTATAGGAGCAAAAATGTCGCGAATTACTTCCTTTACAATTATGAACTTTTTTTAATACCTTTATTGGAGACTTTTTCAATAAAACTTGAAAAATGTGTTTGAACCCCCCCAAAACCGCCCCTAGGGCCCATCAGGGGATTTTGAAAACATCAAAAACGAAAAATTTGGGGTAACTTCCCTGTCTGACTTTTTTGTTTCAAATCATTTGGTTCAGTAGTTTTCGAGAAAAATGCCCTATCCGGGTGGTCTGGTACACCCTCTATGTATGGGCTCTATAAGGAAAACAACAGGGCGAGTGTACATTCTCTCCAGTTTGGATAGCAGAAAGGCTGAGAACAGTTTCAGTCAATAACTCCCTCTCCATTGAAATTGTGAGTCGCTTAGTTTTTACATCATGCCTGAAGTCATTTATTGCTCATAATTTAATGCAATTTCTATTATATATAAGCACCACTGTAGGAAGCCCCGGAAAATTATTGAATTTCAAAATTTTGATGAATTTTTCTGCTCCCCACAGCATAATTGAAGAGGTGAACCGACAATAGTGTAGTTTTCCTACAGTAGCAAATTTTCATGCCTCCTTCCCAAGTTTTCCTTTTAGAGCCTATACATATAGCACAGGATTCACTTACACACTATACACTTATACAGTAGTATAGCATTTTTTTGGTCAGACCTTGGTGTCTACTTTCGGTCATATCTCCTGATCCCATGGGCGTCCCATAATGAAATTTTGGGTACAGCTAGATACAGGTATGATACACTTACTATGAGTGTGCCAAATTTCAAAACAATCGGAGAGGTGAAGTTTGAAAATTCATTTTTTTTGGTTTGATTTGGCATGGAATGACCCATCACTAAAACCGTCTATTATTTTTCAAGTACTCCTTGCTTACTCAACCGTCACTTTATACTCTTGAGGTTCTGAAATTTACTATCATTATTGCCTACTCATACCAACCGATCTCGCTTCTAAGCATGGTTTATGGTTATTCATCATATCAAGACATATGAATGTCAAAATGCCCATTACCAGGTTAGCCATTACCGACCACATTACTGGAACAGATGCCTTAATGCCCTTCCCATACAGCTGAAACAGGTTTTCAAGGACTCTGCAATTGATCCTTTCTTCACCTAATTTAAAAAATGTCTCATCTTAAGGACTTTTGATTCAACAGATGAATTTATCAACCGCACTGATTACATTTTAACATGTTTTAATTACAGTATCACGTATCATGTCTCATCTTTTTGTACAAAAATCAACTTGTACTTTAGCTTCCTTTTGAGGCTTGTTAAATTCAATAACTGTGCGAAGTCGTTGGGTCATGAGAAGATAGGCGTTCTTTATTGTACAGTTGAGAATAGTCAATATTTGATAATTACTTATAATATTCTTAAGTATAATCGTTACATCGATAATTAGTCACTATTTTGGTAGAGAGTTCTGAAATAACTGCCACACAGTCGAGAATCCCATAAGACAGAGAGCTATGCTGAGTCCCCAATTGGCGTTTCCATGGAAAGCATAAGAAGACGCCAAGAGACTAAAAGAGTTCGAAAACTTCATTCGACAAGGCTCCTTGTTCTGAATTCATAAAATAAAGAAAAAGAAAAACATTATGGAACAATAACTTACAATTTTTGCCGCCGCAGCATAGTACTATATCGTTAACCCAATCAAAATGATGTTCCATAGACTGGATGTAAGGGTCTTTAATGTTTTTACAGTTCCATATTCGGATGATGCTGTCCCGACCTGCTGAGTAAAGCCTGTCGAGTAACGGATCATACTGTAATGAGTTGACTCCGGCTCTATGCTGCTTCTCTTCTTCTTCTCTGATGACAAAGGACACCTAAAAAAAAAAAAAAAAAAAAAAAAAAAATTCTTCTAGCCAAAGTTGAATCCAAACAGATCAAATTATTGAGGAAATATCATCCGCGACGGACAGACAGATATTTTTAGGGATGTGTTTTTTTGGGTTCCTGGGGACATAAATTGCCAAGAAAGGGTTCTAACTCAATTTTCAAATTTTTCATGATTACAATACTTTCTCTACCCTATGAGGAGTATTAAAATAATTACAAACTAAACGGCCAAAAAAACATCATAGACAAAATACGGATTAAAATGGGAACTAGGCCAACAAGAGGCTCTGTCGGCGTTTTTGTTCGTCTGTTTTGTTTATGTAACCGATGTTGCGGTATTTTGTTAATCAGTCCCTCTTCCATCTTTGTGGAGTGTGCTCCTCGTTCTGAGTATTTGTTGTTTTGTATTTTATTTTTTCCGATTGATAATGGTGCTGTGAGTGCACCGAAACGTCTCAGAAGTTCTTATTTATTGTTGGCCTAGTTCCAATTTTAATCTGTATTTTGCCTATGAGGAGTGAGAAAGTAAAAAAAAAAAAAAAAAAACTTTTGATTTTAAAAAGTCTTGTTTACCGTATTTATTTACCTGTGTAAGATGCATTATAATGGTCAGGAATACTCCCAGTTGAGAATATTTCTAGCTGAGTAAATTCTCGAGGGACTCTTGCTATTTTTTCTAGGTGCGATTAAATAGGTCATTCTTGCAAAAAAAACCGGCAAAAATTATGATGAGCACATTAGAAAATTACGAAATTTACTCACAGACTCACACAATGACTTTAAAGTTTAAGGAATAATGGCCGAGCTACGCAGGTATCATAGGAGATTCCTATCTAATTTGAGGCTTTCTTCTGTGTGCTTCATTAGAGATAGTGACAAATTAAACAGGAGTCTCTTATGACACGTGTGTGGCTTCGCCATTTCAGAGCAAAGATGGCAGAGCTATCCTGGCAGGGGTGCAAAATGTTCCAAAACTTTGGAAGTTTCACGCAATCCATGACTTATTTCCTCACAGGGTTTTAAAAAAAAGTTTCCTCACAAAAATTTGAAAGTGGTGACTTTTTTGTGGTTATTTAAACATTTCAACACCGTATGTTTGCAAAATGAGCGATATTTTCCCATTTTTTACACTATTTTCCTGGGAAATCCTTGTTGCCATTATTTAAAAAAAAAAAAAAAAAATTGGACAAATTTCCTCACTTTCCCAGAAATTTTCTCACTTTCACGCAATCCCTGGATCGCTAGATCGGGCACATTTTGCACCCCTGTATCCTGGTACCATAGGAGATTCCTTTCTACTTTGTCTCTCTCCACAGAAACACACAAAGGAAAGTTTCAAATTAGATAGGAAACTCCTACAATGCCTGCGACACCAGCGTAGCTCTATCGTTACGCCTTAAACTTTAGTCATTTCGTTAGCCTATGAGTGAATCTGACGATTTTTTAAAGCACTTATCGTAATTTATGCTGGATTTGACACAAAAATCAACTATTCCATCGCTTTTGGCAAAAGTTAGCGGGAGCCCTAACCAGTACAGGAGATGACATCACTCCAGCCGTTTAAAGCTATTTAGCTTAAACCCATTCAACATTAATAAAACAGATGCATACAGGTTACAGTAAAAACAGCATTACATGCTGAAGATTCACTCCAATACAGTACCTACCAAACGCAAAAGTTTTGAGAATTCGAAAAAAGTGGCAAATCCTTGTGAAATCAAAGCAATCTTCTATGCTCCATGTGCATTCTTGACTTTCATAACTTTTGCATTTGCTAGTACCTACATACTAAATGAAAGGAGGGAAATATCAGATTTAAGTTGCATACCTGCACTTTTTTCCTCCCACCTTGGCCACCAGCTTTATGCGTGAGAGCCATGTGTACTCGTTAAATGTTGAGTGCCAAACAATGGTTAGTTTCTTGACTTACGAACGGCTCATGGTTTTCAATCTTAGACAACCTAGAAAGAGAGAATAAAATTAGAGCCACTAGATACAAACGGTGACAAGAGTGAATTCGCAAACATAAGAAATGGTTTCAAAAATTTAAAAGCTAAGCACATTCAACAGTTTTTTATCAATTTTCCTTCTTGTTAGGAGAGAAAATAATGTTTTGGGTCAGTCCATGCAAGATCAGACCAGTTAAAAATCTTGCCTTTTCAGATTTCACAAGCAGAACTGCTTATGATAGACCCGTTTTTTCCCCATCCGCTGCCAAGCGATCCAGCGGCTGGCATCCAGGAAACCGCTTCTTCTCTCCGCTGCATTCCATTCGCTGCCAGTGGTCCCAGCGGTCTCCTGAGGCCGCTGGGTGTCCGCTGGATAGACCTTTTTTGTTTACATCTGTGTTTACAAAGGGGCGAAGCCTAACCTCTTCAAGCTAAATTGTACGAATTGACAGAAACGGTTCGCTGGACCAATGGACAGATGGATCAGTGCAGTCCCAGCTAAACTCTCGCTGGATCAGTGCAGTAGATAGGGAAAAAAAAACGCATCTGATATTTTACCTCACAGGACCTGCTTACACATGAAAATTTTACAGGCAGGCATTTAACGACGAAAAGTTTAATTGAACGTTCTTATTTAACAGACTGATTTAGGAAGCTACATTGTCCGTGAATTTTAACTTGATTAAGATGTGGAGGTCTCACCAGTACTCTTCCATTGCAGTCAAAGACGATTTATCTTCCTAGTATGACAGAACTGGCTTGAATGTGAGTATTTGGAAGTTTACTTAAGTAAAAGCAGGGGCATATCGAGTATCGGGTTGTGACAAGTGACGGAGCCTGCTCCCGAAATTTATCAAAACGCAAATCGGTGAGCAAACTTTAGAGTGGCGTGTATTCAGAGAAAGCTGAATTAAAAAAATTAGAAAACTTGTAAGCCGACCCGACTAGGCAAATAGCTGTGTCAGGTGAACCAAGTTTAGTGCACCACACACACACACACACAGATGACTTGCAAGGACTACATATCAATAAGCTTCCACAAACTGCATAAACTGCTGAATACCATCGTGAAAGGTGAAAAATGTAGGACACAAACACACATTATTTCTCTGGATAACCTTACTTATTTCGGTAGTCGTCGCTTTGTAAAATCAAAATCACCGATGCTCAAAGTCTCGGTAAAATCAATGTCATGCATTTACGCAAACAATTTCTAGATGCAGCTGAAATTGAGTCAACCTCAGATCAAATCAAATCTTCCTTATACTGAAAACTTTATAACGAAGACATCAACCTGTACTTAGACAAGTTTCCTTTCCAGCCAATCGATCATAGAATGGACCAAGATTGCAATGGAAGCTGTCTTCTCAGATAGGTCGCACTGTGATGCATTCACCATCGCCCACCATTCCACTAATCATCGAGGTTCCAGTGATATGTTTTTCATTTTCAAGTAGCTCTTCCCCAAACCTCGTCAACGACATTTATACAGGTGGAGAGACACCAAACCAATCAAACGCTGCCGGTAAACAGGCTAAGGAAATTTAGATTTGATCAGTTGGCAAAGAGATGCATCAAGAGATTAAACTTACAACCTGGATTCAAATGCTTGTACAGTTCAAGCTTAGGGCTCTAACCATAGATGCCGTTGGAAGAGGCTGTCATAAATTTTCAGAGCAATAACACGTGATATGGACAGAAGAAACAATAGCTCTCCCTGACTTGGATTCTATTAAATTTCTCTCGTAGTTGTACTAAGATTGAGTGCGATTCAGAGACTTTGCCGCAGTTCTGCCAGAGTGTCTGAAAATTTACTAAGTCAGGTTCCTTATAAGATAACATTCTTTAGCCGCTCTCGCTCAAAGTTTTCGATAAGCGAATGGCTCCAGAGATTGCTGGTGGCAGATTCTGATTCTACGTGGCCTGTATAAGAGGTGGAGTTCCTACGGATAAGAGTAAAATGCTACTGGTTGCGATAGCTGATAAAGAGAACAATCAGATTACCTTGGAGGAAGACATTTAGTGGCTAAGGTGAGGGTGACAACCGAACCGGGTTGATAGCTAAGCACTCCTTTAATTTGCACATGACCGAAAAGAGAGCCACTTGAGAGCAAACGAAATAAACAAGAGAGGAAACTTTGACTGAACACCTGCTGAAAATGTGGTTTGGTCACTTGGTTGTTTTAAGGATAGTTTAATCTGTCAAATGAAGAGAAGGAAACCTAAAATTTACCGCAACTTCCTTCGCTAAGCCGAAACTAATTCAACCGACTTGGTAACTTTTCAATCATCGCTTCTTGATCGCTCCCGTTGCTTCACAATTTCAATAATCAATTCAATTTTCAATCACACAATTTTTTCGAGTGGTTGGTTCACGTTTCACTGGAACCCTTGTCCATTGTTTTGAATCGGTTGAAATGTGGAACGCTGAACCAATTCCAAAGATTATTTCATCAGTGGCTATCATTGCGAACCGGAATGGAAATCGGCAAATAATTGCATCTTTGGTCAAGAATGTGGCCAAAAAATGGCTGCGGATTTGTGAAAACGGGGAGAAAAAAAAAGTAAATACGTCTTCCACACCCCTCCCCACTAATTATCAAATATTTTGATAGGTTATTGTCTTCTTGAATTGTGTTTGTGTTAACTTTTTATTAACAGATCACCTCACCCAATAATAATTTGATAAGATGTAAATTTTATATTATTAATTCGCTGCTAGTGCTGTTACTATTCGTAAAATTTGCATCGAACTTTTATGGATGTGTCACTCTCGTTGCTCTTTTCCATTGGCAAGTTGTAGTGGAGGGCCCTTTATCTTCAGTTCTGACTGAAGTGCTGTTTGCTTAAATGCTATGTAAGTACTTCAGCTTTATGTCCTCGATTAATTTTTGTATTAACTCTACCTGTACTCTCTCGACCCAACTGTTGCATTCCATGATCACATTGTTGAGAGAATCGATGACCGACAGTATCAGCCTAGCTTCAGATGAACAAAATTTTCAAATGTAATAGGTACTTCTTCGAATGATGAATTTATGTGGACTTCGTTGAAATCTGTAACAACTAGGTTCTGCCATGGTTGACAGTATTGCATTTTGAGAAACTCAGATTTGAGTATTAATAGAGACATATCTAGTTTTTAATTACATGATATTTGTTGAAAGCTCCGCCATCAGTGTATGTCTTTGCTTAGAAGTATCGCATTTGGTTGAAATTATTGTAATCGAAACAGTGAAAGACCATTGTTCTCGTTCAGTATCCCTTCACTATTCTGTGAGATAAGTTTGACCGTAATCTGTCCTTTGCTGCAATATCTTCAAAGATTATCTCCTAGATGGATTACTTTACTTGCTGCTTCTTCGGAGTTGAAATTAATTTGCCTATTCTTCAGCGGGCGTTTATAGATTATCTTAGAGAAGATTAGACGTTTAAGTTGTAATTGACTCTCACGGCAATGTCAGCTTTGTGCTTTACTGCTAACCCCAGTCTAGTCACAGGTCTTTTCTGTGATAGACCCCTGTCAGTTGTGATATTGGCAATTCGAAACTTTTCTCGGACAGTCTGTAGAATAGACTCTAAGCTCGTTCGTTATCACCCGCTCAATGATGTATCTCTCTACTTAGTCAACTCTTTACTTAGGCTAATTTTATTGCGTATGGAACAGAATGGGTCACTGTTGGTTACTCTCTTGGTTGAGTGTAATCTGTCCGTTTTCAAAAAAGAACGGGCTTTATTTGAATTCTAGAATCCCGTCTTTGTTTACCTTTTTGAAGCTTTTTAATTATTTCCTGTACCATCTATTGAGGAGAGGCTCTATTAATTCATTATCCAAAATGAAACTTCTGCCGTACTACAAGCCAACAGGTCAAGGAATTGAAGATTTAAGGGGGATTGATGGGTTTAAGGTCATATCTCATTGGAACACTTAAGTAACCATGATCGGTGGACCAACTAGTCAGAGTGGTTTGAGTGATCTGTTTTGTATCGATGGAACTCTTGAACGGTTAGGGCTAACTGCAGTGTAAAAACAGGAGAGTTCCGTTGTGTTTTGATTAAAAGCATTAGTCTTATCTCACACTCGAAAAAACTGATTTTTTTTCCATCTGATGCCCCATTGATGGACTGTTGATTGTGATCCAACCACTTCTCTGAATTCCGATGGTTCTTCTTAGAGTATACTATAAGACCCGAGTATTCCCGATCAATGCTACTTATGAGAAAGCCAAGGCTAACCGAAAATGGCGGTGATCAGCATATCAGGAATGTAAACATTGTGTAAGCAATTGCGTTACTTCAGCCGTGTCGTATTTATTAGTATTTTCTTCTGTTTATTTAAAACAGCAAAATGAGTGAATCAACATATTTTGATAGCAGGGGAAGCGTAACTTGTCTTATTTGAACGGCGCAGCCTCTTTAGACCAATTGCATCAATTAGATTGGCTTCTTTGTTTATATCAGAGACAAATAGAGACAAAGCACTACGCTAAAATACATAGGGAAGATTTAAGGCACGCTGAATTCTACAGTCAACACCCCTCTGATGTCGCATGGTGTTGAGCGGTGACTTTTGGAAAACACGGGGGGGGGCAGGAAGTGAGGAGGAGGGTGCGAGAATTCAGCGATCCTCTGCTGCAGCCAGTTACTGCTCTGTCTCTATTTGTCTCTGGTTTATATTTGTGATTACAAATGGCAAATTTCCTATCTTTTTAATTTAAAAGAGAATTGCATAGTCAGAACTTTTTGAAACGCTTTGATGGATTGCAGGACAATTAGTGCACAGTATTAGAAATTCCCATTCAATCTGCGAAAGGAGAAGGAATGCATTTTTCTGAAACTCAGCTGGTCAGCCAGTTGCGTTGGGTGCAATCCGGTAATGTTGTTCATTTTTGTTCATTTTAATCCATGTAAAATGCAGAGGCGAGGGAGTGCCCAGTGCACCTCCAACAGTTCGACCTTTTTCAGGGGGTTTAAAAGGAGAAGATCTCATTTTGCCAAATTGCATGCAACGCCTCTGTGGTCAGCAAATTCAGACCCAACTATAGGCTATTTGGCTGAATAGAATATCATATTTTTCTGACATCTTGTCATCAACTGTTCGGGTCAATTGAGAATCCAATATTTCATTAACATTTATATACACGACAGCTCATGAACTAAGTTGTTTTGTAAACAAAGCAGTTCTGTCAATTTTATTTTCTGGCTCAAGCAATCTTTTTTGGTTATTTTTTCCCCAGAATGACTGGCAGTTCCCTTTTCGGCAATGTTACCTGAAGAAATACCTCTGCTATGGATTGTGTCGCTCAGCGTGGTGGTTTCGCTGATTTTCGTCCTTATAGAATGCGTATGCGGCTGTAAAAAATCCGTTCCCAAGTACGTTTCATTTATCTTCATTTTTTCTCTCTACTTTCTCCTCGTTTTTTTTTTTTCTAGTTCACTTTTATAATCTACAACTCAGTCTTTGATTTTGAGTATTATATATCATTATGTTGATTCTTACTTATTCTCAACCTTGCAATAAGAGCAATTGTAACTTTGTATTCACTATTTTGGAACTGGGTTTTTAATACAATTTAAAATTAGTTTCTTATCTAGTGGTTGTATCAATTTGATGAAAGAATGGAGTTTTAGGACACTTTTGCTACAAGTGAAAAAATTGTTGACGGAACGAAAAAATTTTACGGTAAAAAATTAGTAAAATGCCTTTCTATCATTTCTTTCAAACAGCAGGAAAGTTGCAAAATTAATGCAACAATGCAACATGACAAAGAATTTTCATGTTCTTTCGGTGGACACCTCAATTTTTATAGAACTGCTTGTGAGGAGTCCACTGCTGGAACAGACTCGCACCGAGTGTTGGGTTCTGACACGTAGCGGTGCCTGGATCCAAAAGGCATTAAAATTCCGAGTTTAGACTTAATTAATTAATTAATTAGAGTTAATGCACAGTGCTCACCAACTTCTCACCTGTGCATTTTGATGCATTTCAGAGGCAGGCGCCGCTATTTGTTAGAATCTGATACTCAAAATGCAACTACTCAAAGAGAGCTCTCTTAGAAATAGAAGCAGAGCTCAACATATAATTTTCGGTGAATTTTCTAGATCCACTCCTTCAAATCAAATCAAAACGTGTCTGATACTTTGAAAGTGTCTTAAAGCGCTTGCGTTCTATAATGCCAAGCCAAGACTCTCAGATCATTCAATCCCATCGTGCAATATGAGATGGAAAAATTCCAAAGATTATCAGTTGAGCCCTGCCCCCACTTCTGAAGGAGCTCCAAGAGGCACTAAATTTTGTATCTCTTGTGACTTTACTGTAAAGAAACAAGGGCGAGCTGAACCGAAGGTCCCGCTTAAAAATTGGTGGATAAATGTTTGTTTTGTGCGTGTGTAGTAAGCTTGTAGGCCTGGACTCATGAGAGAGCACTGTGGGCTGAGATCGTCTGAAAGTGGCCCAAAATCAGCAGGTATTTCTCATCAATTTATCATTTATTAACTTTTAAGACCAACTATAGTCTTAGAGAACATTTTTAATAAATGATTTAAACTGAGAAATGTCACGAGAAAGTTTTATAGTAAGCTTAAAAGGTTGAAAACAGTTTAATTTATTTAATTTATTTTTTTCGGTGGATTTTTGATTACTTGTTTTTTTTTTGCTGTTTTTTGGCCAATTTTTTTCGATCTCAGACCATTGTGGAGTGGTTTTGAGTGTGATCTGGCAATGTTGGACCAGAGACAAATAGAGACAGAGCACTACGCTAAAATACATAGGGAAGATTTGAGGCACTCTGAATTTTCGAGGATTCCACAAAATAACATTTAAAACAACAGTCAACACCTTGCGATGTCGCATGGTGTTGAACGGTGACTTTCGGAAAACACGGGGGGGATAGGCGGGAAGTGAAGAGGAGGGTGCTCATTATTCAACACCATGCGACGTTGACTGTTTTTGTTGAATCCGCGAGAATTCAGAGTGCCTCTGAGTGCTCCGTCTCTATTTTTCTCTGTGTTGGACTATGTCCTTTTAAATTCATAAAAAAGGTTGAATTAGTGGATGCTTAGTGAACACCCTTCAGCACTCATTACTCACTTCCGGTTTGTGCAATCGGGCAATCAGGTTTTTTTGCCATTAAAACCTATGTAAAAAATCGATGCAAGAAGAGGGATGTCGCCTCATCCAGAATCGATTCTTTTACACATGTTTTAATGGAGAACATCCTATGTTGCCAAATTTCACGAACCGCCGCTGACACTCTCTACTTTGATCCTTTGCATGAGTTTCAATAGACGACATAAAATGTCACATCATTTGTTTCACCACTCGCTCATGAGGATGAACAATGAATGTCTCTGTTGATAGAAAACGATTCAGTGCCTATCTGTCGACAATTTTCATCTGCCATCAATTATGAAAACACCTAGCTTCTCTGCTTCTTTAACATTAAGCGGAAGTTTGAGTCCATTGCACTCAAGCGAGTTGTCAGATTTTTTGGAGTCTACTTTTTTAAACTTTCTCTTGTTTTTTCTTCGGTTTATGGTTCATTCCGTGATAAATGCAACACCTGTTTTACAATTTGAAGTCACACTTTCCCCACGGAAAATTCAACAAAATTCAGTCTTCAAATCCCAATTCTGTTGAATGTCAAAAAAGTTGCATTTTTTGGGAATCAAAAATTATTTTTTTTGTAATTTGAATCTCAGACGTACGTTGTAAAACGTAACTGGTGTCTCATATTTTAAATGGAATGAGTCGTATGCTGTTGCCCAATGCACTTTGTTAAAGTTTAGGATATCTGTTTTACAATTTGAAGTCACACTTTCCCACGGCAAATTCATCCAAATTCAGTTTTCAAATCCCAATTCTGTTGAACTTCAAAAAAGTTACATTTTTTGGGAATCAAAAATTCTTTTTTCTGTAATTTAAATCTCAGATGTACGTTGTAAAACATAACTGGTGTCTCACATTTTAAATGGAATGATTCGTATGTCGTAGCCCAATGCACTCTCTTAAAGTTTAGGATTCTGCAAATACATGAAACCGTAGAAAATTTTGGAATACTAATAGAAACATCAATTCAGTAGTCTTTCGTTGTCACATTGACACAAATTTTAATCAAAACATTGGGGATTTGTTTTTGATAAGAGAAATTTTAAGCCAGAAATTTTCTACAAATTGTAATTTGCTTCTGTGTGCTTATCCATTTTGCTTTTATTTCTTTCACTTGGATTTTATGTACCATGACTTTCGAAAGAAAGTACCCTGGTTTAGATTCTTATTGTTAAATTTCCCAGTTGTCTCCAGTAGAAAGTTCGATTTTTCATAATGTACGCTGAAAGAGGCATTTTGATCAGTCTTTAAACACTTTAAAACTGTAAGATTGTTTAATGGTTGCTGAGATTTAAAAGAGCAAAAATTTAAAACTGTAAGATTGTTTAATGGTTGCCAAGATTTAAAAGAGCAAAAATTTAAAACTGTAAGATTGTTTAATGGTTGCGGAGATTTAAAAGAGCAAAAATTTCGACCAGGGAACTTTCTTTTGAAAGCCATAGCACATGGTTATTCAAAAGTAGGGCTGCGAACTAAAATGATTTGTAGAGCCGGTTTTGGTTTTGGTTCTGGGTTCGACTTTAGTTTCACTTCCGTTTCGATTTCGGTTCCTCAAAGGCTCCAATTCGGTTCCAAAGTTGAACGGTAATGGAACTATCTTCAGTGGTATTTATTTTAGGCAAATAGACATCAGTGTTTTTAAGCTTACGTTAGAACCAATATTTTTACTTCACAACAATTTTTTTTTTTTAAAGAAGTACTAAGTTCTTTTTCATTTGCGAGAAAAATTTTATAGCGCTTTTTATTTATGTTTTGTTCTGTTTCATTAATTTTTTGTTTGCTTCTTGATGTGACCTGCATGTTGATGTTGTGAAATTTTATTGTAACAATAGGAATGAGCTGCTTGGGCTGGCGGGTATGGTGAAACTCACCAACCCGGATGAGAACGTCAATTATACGCCTCCGGTAATCGTAACGGCCAAAGAAAATTCATCCCCCGATATCACTAACTGTGACCCTGATAGTTTTAGAAGGTTTTTATTACATTTTATCTTTCCTGTTTTTAGTTTGTATTGGTTTTTTCTATTTTATGGTTTATGCTTTCGCCTCAACGCAACAAGCTGTAACCAGAGGAGTGATGCCACAAGATGAGTCCTGTCTCAATGTAAGAGAAATATGGACAGAAGGTTTGTTTGCCTCTTGTTTCTTAACTTATCATAAAAAATTGTAAGTAATTCAAGTGGCGAACGAATTGGTTTTGAATGAAAGCGTTAGTGTTTTAGAGGGGTGCACAGTGGAGCGAGTCAACGGCAGGGGTCAGACACTCAGACATGGAATGTGTGAATAAAAATGCAAATTGGAATGTTTTTTCTGTCAACAATCAAACTATAAAGGGCGATTCATGTTGGAAAAACCAATGAAATCATTCTAAAACTTCTACATTATGTATGAAAAAAGATATGTGCATTTAAAGTTGCCATGCCTTGTCCGGCCTCTTCCATTGACTCGCTCCTCTTTAAGACTATCTAGACACAGAATATCGTCGTGGAATCAGTGGCAGCGGCGTAATTTTTTGGAAGCCAAAATTCGAATTTTTTCGCGATTTTTGGGAAATCTTACATTCGCGTTGTTATGTGGATTTTTAAGGTGGATCTTAAAGATGAAAAGAGGTCTGCGCATCAGAAAGGGCGGTTTTCGCATCGTGTCTATGTTTCACACGGGCATTAGTTTTGCTACGCCAAGCTTAGGTTTCGGCTTTCAAGCCAGCGCGAGATCTAACTTTGACAACCGCGTCAATGAGCTTGTGCAGTATAAGCAGTGTAAACAGTAGTAATTGCGTCTTTTCAGTGATAGCCTTCTGAGTGTATCCAATATGAGAGAAGTCCAAGTTTTAAGCTGAAGTCTTTGACAACCGCGTCAATGAGCTTGTGCAGTATAAGCAGTGTAAACAGTAGTAATTGCGTCTTTTCAGTGATAGCCTTCGGAGTGTATCCAATATGAGAGAAGTCCAAGTTTTAAGCTGAAGTCTTAAGTGAGAGGTTAGGTTAATGCATAATTGCAGGGTGGATTAAGTTACGGGATTCAGAACTAAGGGTCGTCTTAAATTATAGATGAACTAGGGAGGATTCCGGATTTAGTCATAAGATTCTTTTGTCAGTTGGAAAATACAGTGCAATTGAAGCCGTCTCCGGAAAAAAAGGCTCATTGAACAATGGGTGTGCTCTTTCCAAGAATTTTGCAGAAGAACAGACCTCTTGTTTTACAGGCCCTTCTTCCGGAGACAGCCTTAATTATTGTGTTAAATTGAAGTTTGATCTTATCGCTTAACCAATTGGTTACCAAACTCTACCAAAGCTACGATAAATTACGCCAGCCAACGGCAAACCGTTACAATATTAATACAACTATCCAGATGAGACAATTTTTGCTTGTATCTGTTATGTGTCTGTTTCTTTATTGCGTAAATCATTCCAAAATAAATTCTGATATCAATTCCTATGTCCAGCTAGTAGAACTGTGCAATTTCCGGTTTCGTGCATCAAAGTTCGATGTCCAAAAAATATCAAAATTTTATTGATGCTTTGAAACAAATAAGTCAAAAATGAGAAATCACTGAAAATCATGATACTTTGATATGCTTTTGAGATGGTTTAAGATGAGAAAATGACTCTTAGGTCTGTTCTAGTCAAAATATCAATAAATGACAAGTTTTGATGCATTGATTGACATCAACAATAGCATCGAATCCATTTGTTAGCAGGAAAACATCGAAACTTTGATCGATGCATCGAAACTTCGATTGATGCATCGAACCACGCACAGGCCTATCTAGGCACTCGAAAACACTTCCACCTTCACTTCAAACCAATTTCAAACATCTGTCACAACTTTTAATGTAAGGTTAAAAAATAAGAGGCAAACAAACGAACGGAGCCTTTGAGAAATATCTCCAGAGCTCCATCATGGCTGCTTCCCTCTGTTTCAGAAGGATTCCGTCAATAGTTACAGCTTGTTTTTTTTTTTTTTTTTTTTTTTTGCCTATTAAGGACAGTCGGATTGTCTTGGATGATCCGGTAAACAAGCAATACATCTGTAATATGAACTATTGATATCTCTTTCTAATCTATACTTAATTTCTTAAAAATGGTGCTTCAAAAGAATTGGGTAGCATTGTTCAACCAACGAATTGCACAACATCCAAACAAAATAAGTACCATGTTTTTTATTGTGATCTACCAAGAAATTCACCTTGAACATGCCATGCAACTAGTATCCAAAGTGAAAAAATACCGGGCTAAATCTTATGCGGGTTCAGGAATATTTCGTTCTCTCTCTTTTTCCGTTTGATTGTGTGTGTTAGAAAAGGACGGAGATAGGGGCTAAAGTCAAGTGATGGCCTCCTTTGCTATCCTTTCCCAATACATGTATTTAAATGGTCGAAGAGAGAAAAAGAAAAATTCCTGTACCTGCCCATGGGCTAAATAGTATCCAGCAGTATTTTAACTGAGAGTGACCTCATTTGCTTTTTATGACTTCCGGAATGAATTTTAGTTATTTTTACTGCGCGCATGGTTCTTTTGATGTTGCTTGGTTTTAGAATCAATTCTCTAAATTGATGTTGCAAGCTCACAATAGATCCGTAAGTGAATTTGTTGGTATCAATAGTTATTGCAGAGTATTTAAGGTGATTCTTGAGCGTTTAGTGCTAATTTCTGCCACCAGAGCGATACCGTCCAATTATAATGTCAATTTACAGGCTGAAAGTAATTTATATTTAAGGAAGCGGAGTGTTAGTTACTAGATGATCATCTGAAGAACGTCTCTGCAAAATATATCGTCAATGACGTCAAAAATAAGGCTGAAAGTACCAAAAAATGAAATATCCCATTCCGATACAAGAATCGATTTGCGATGTTCCATGTTTTGGTACTTTCAGCCTTATTTTTGAAGTGATTGACAAGATATTATGCAGAGACGGTCTCCCGATGATTATCTAGTAACTGACACTCCGTTTTCTGAAATATAAATTACTTTCGGCCTGTAATTTGACATTAATTGAACGGTAGTGCTCTGGTGGCAGAAATCGGCTCTGAAGAGTAACCTTAAGTATCATGTTGAAGTTTGAGCAACCTCTACTGAACATTAGTGGTCGGATCGGTTCGTTAATTTTCTCTGTTCAGTGATTAACCTGTCTCCACATTTTTTGCCTTTCTATAGCCTCTGTTGCACCAACTAAGTGGCTCTCAGTACTTAGTTTTCAGGAAGTAAGTGCTGATTAGTTTCCACCCGCCACGTGATTCCAGCTTGATACTAAGATTTGCTTTGCCAACCAATCAGCTCTCATTTCCAGCAAACTGCTGCAAACCACTTTGTACTACCAAATGCAAAAGTTTTGACAGTCAAGATTTTTCACCGACTGCATGACGGAGGCATGAATCGTTGCCTTGCAGTAACAGTTGAAAATTCGTCCTAACGTTTTGACTTGCATCTTGACAAAAGTTATTCAGAAGTCTCTTGTCGTATAAATTTGACTACCTGCAATTTTTGCGACCTTACGTGCCTCGCTTCTGCGCTCAGTGAGAGTTATTGACTGCTAAAACTTTTGAGTTTGATAGTACAAGTGATATGGGCTCATCAGAAGGTACAATAAATGCATTTCTTTCCAATCTGTTCTAACCAAACTAGTTGATCGAAAATTTCTTAGCTTGATTCATCAAAACATTTCCGTCAATTCCTGATTGTACAATTAAGATCAGATAGGTTAGGAAATTCAATGTTTGTAAATGCAAATGTAAGAAAAGAAGCCAATCGAATCAGTCTCAGGAGGCTGCTGGGTCAATGGCCATCAGATCATCAGATGGAATCCAGCGTAGAGCCACGGGAATAAGGCAGTTGCAAGGGTCTGAAATGTTTTGTTTTTTACAAAGAAAATGAAAGTACTTGATGAGCTATGAACAAAGATGGTTTCTAATTAAGTCCCTTTGTTTCGGAGATGAGATTTTGGCCCAAAATACATTGTTTTGAATGGGAATTCGGATTAGTGACGTCACTACGCTCAGAATTTTTTACAACTTTACTTATGTCCAAAGGCACCATTGTTCTCAGCTCACCAAGTACCATACTTTTCTTTGTAAATAACACACAATTTCAGACCCTTGCAACTGCTTTATTGAAAGAAATGGTTAGATTGCAACCTAAGACAATCTTCGATCGATTGATGGAGCATCAGTTGGGAAAAAAATTGGTCTATCGATCCTCAACTAACTTTTTTGAACCCTTTGGCTTTGTATTTTTATGTTTATTTTTTATTCAATTTTTGGTTTTTTTTTCTCGTTTCCAACATTAATGGTGTATTATGAGTTGAGTCCTAAATAACCAGGTAGATTTCCTCACGGTTTCAATGCAGCAGTTGCTTGATCCTTGTCTTTTGGTGTATGCTGCTCAGGTCCTACCATGGGAAACAATAAGACATTATAGAAACAGGTGTACAGGAAAATGCTGGAAAACGTTTCAGTGAGGAAGTTACGGCTCAAATCGCAGCTATTTCCAACTCAAAAATTTGAAAAAATAAAAAAATATTACGAAAATAATTTCAAAAAGTGGAGAGAGCTTCTACTTTTTCTTAATGTACACAAAAGAGACAGATTTGATTTCTGTGTTTGAATTGTGTAGGATTAGTGGCTCTTGCGTTTTAAAATTATTTTTGTACTATTTTTTAATTTTTTTAAATTTTTTAAGTTGAATATGGCTGTGATTTTAACCGTAACGTTCTCAGCAATTTTTTTTTGTGTGTTTTCTAGCAGTTTTCCTTACATCTGTTTCTTTTATGTTAAGTTGTTGCTGGTTTTTTTTTTCTATCTTGTTTCTTTGGAAACAATGAGGACACTAGCAAGAGATAACTCGGTATTCAGTAAGCGGTACCCATTCTCTGTTTTCTAGATATAAATGGTCCGCAGGCACAAGGCTCAATTTATGTTGCACCCATTATAAGAACATTCAAGAGATGGATCAATTAATTTTTGGTGTCAGATCTGATTTGATGTGCAGTAATATTATACTTTTTGAGTGTTTCATGAATTAGTAACATAACTTGGTTTTGACCATTTCTTGTTTATACTATGGTCCAAAGATGAACCAAATTTTTTGGTTCATCTAACCAAATTTTTGGTTCATCTAATCAAATTTTTTGGTTCATCTTATTTCTGGTTAGTTTGGTTCAGCTTATTTCAATCTTGTTTTTGTGTATGTTTTATCCCAATCAGGATCGGAACTAACCATCTACCGGCAGGTCTTAGTACTACTGCTACGAGGAGTTTGCCAGATCTGCCTGTGGATCAGGAAAGATCACAGATTGCTGTTGGCACGATTAGTTCTGATGTTTTGTGGGAAAGAGGCGAACAAAATAATAGCGGTGGTGACACTGGCTCTGAATTGTATGCGACCGTCGGTGACAACAAAATCGGTAAGTTCCTTCGAAATTTTAATTAAGGAGATTCCTTGCAGCTTAGTTCTATTTTTGGCAATCAAAGGGCTACTGCTGCCAATGGATACGACAGAGACAAATAGAGACCCAGCATAAAGCTTGCGACAGGTGTCCGATTTTCCAGCTCAATTCTGGTCGAAACTCATTGAAACAACAGCCAACAGTCGCCTATTGTTGACTGATGAGTGTGTGGTTTGCACTCACCAAGCCAAACCTGTTTCCGGGACCGCGGACCAATCACAGCCTTTTGTTGAGCTCACCGCTCAACAGTAGGCGACTGTTTATCGTTGCAGCCGATGACTCCCAAACAAAACTGAGCGCACTAAACTTGCCTCACTTTTCTAACACGGGAAGCATACAGTGTGCTGGGTCTCTATTGGTCTCTGGGATACGATCAAACTGTTAATGGAGGTAGTTTCAGAAGTGTATGCGCTTACACCGATAATCTTTGGAAATTTTTGACGTTGTCTCTCATATTACATTGTAAAAATGAATGAAAATTAATCTGAGGGTTGGTTTGCGTGAAGGAAAGCTTTAAAATCTAAAGGTCGCAAAGTCACAGCCAAGTTTTGTTTTGATTTGAAGTAGCGAACATTGAAAATTCGCCAAAGATTATCGCTCTAGATGCATACTCTTCTGAAACGAACCCTAACCACCTAATTTTTTTGAGAAGGATGTGTCAAGCACACCTTAATAATACAGACAAGGCTCCAGTGAATTATTCTGTTGAAAATTTTGAAAACAAAGAAGAAAATATCTGAAAGGAAATCTTGCAAGTTTAAGTTTAAATTAATCTGAGTTCGTGAAAATCCTTGGTATTTTCAGCCTTATTCCTTCGATTATTGATGAAATATTTTGCAGAAGTCTTCTGGATGGTTATTCAGTACTCTTGACCCCCCCTCCAAGTATTTAATTGCAGTCAACAAATTTCCATAATCATCATTTTCACCATTATAACTTTACTTTTTTTCTCCTTTTTAAAAAAAAGGAGAAAATGAAACAGTCTGGTATCGAAAATTTTTAAAATTTACTTGTAAAGGAGGAGTGTCAATAAGGCCGGTTTTTGGCCCCAAAAATGATTAATATTTAAAATTGTCTAAAAGTTCGTGTCAAATGGCTCTACTTACTCTTAAAGGCTTATATTTTTAGGTTTGGGTGGTGTTTTCGGATTATTCGAACTTTAGAGGCGTATTTTACCACCTCAAAGTGGGTCGGTTTTGTGTTTTTCACGGGAAATGCCTGATTTTGCGTTAAATTATTGAATATTTAGATGTGAGCCGGACATACTTCGATTTTCTCCTTTAGATATGTTAATATACCACTAAAAATGAGTAACATACTGCAATATAGTCACCGAACCATGTCCGGCTCGTACTTAAATATCAACTTTTCTGATTTCGTAAAAATGGAAAACTTGAACGAATTCTATAAATTTACGTACAATAATACAAAACTGCATCTTTGCAACCTTTTAAATGTGTTTCATGGCTTGACAGGTGGCCAGGTTGCAATATAAGCATTACTACATTGATATTGATCGAATTCGTTCAAGTTTTCTATTTTCACGAAATCGGAAAAGTTGATATTTAAGTACGAGCCGGACATGGTTCGGTGACTATATTGCAGTATGTTACTCACTTCTAGTGGTATAATAACATATCTAAAGGAGAAAACCGAACTATGTCCGGCTCACATCTAAATACTCAATAATTTAACGCAAAATCGGGCATTTTCCGTGAAAACACAAAACTGACCCACTTTGAGGTGGTAAAATACGCCTCTACAGTTCGAATAACCCAAAAACACCACCCAAACTTATAAATATAAGCCTTTAAGAGTAAGTAGAGCCATTTTACACGAACTTTTAGGCCATCTTAAATATTGATCATTTTTGGGGCCAAAAACCGGCCTTATTGACACTCCTCCTTTTCATTATTTTTTTGTTCTGTGCTAATTATTTATACATATTGGGAATGATTAACTAATAAAGGGAGAGAGAGAATAATGAGAAGTCAGAAGTCAGAAGTAAGAACGAACGGTAATGCATATATTGAATAGAAGTGCAAGTTGAGTGACCTGATGGAGGTTAGGTCCCCACACCTTACATTATTTCATTGTTGCCATCTTGGACAACAATTCAGAATATTCAGATATAACAATTATCAATTATCATAAGAAAAACGCAATTATTTTTTAATCTCTGTTTAGTTGTATTGTTAAAGAATTCATAAAAAAAAAAAAAAGCTTGGACAGCAAGTCAGAATATTCAGATGTAACAATTATCATAAGAAAAAATTAATTATTTTGTAATCTCTGTACAGTTGTATTGTTAAAGAGTCTATTAAAAAAAAAAAAAAATAATAATAATCATAAATAGCTCAGAACTGCAGCTAAGAGCGTTAAAATGTTGAAGATTCTTTGATTTTAATGGCTGCATTTGTTTCTTGCAAGTAGATCAGAAAAACAACCAAAAGTATAACAATGCTCTATCATCAAATGGGAAGAGTGAAAGTTTTGATTCGCCCAGTCAAACCGATGACAGTACATCTCCGTACGCAAGAGTGAAGGGAGAAAACCCGTACTATCAACTCAAAAAAAGTAAGTCTTTCAATTTTTCTAGAGTCAACCTCATCGATCAACGAAGTTACTAAAATTTTTTAATCACAATGTCCCTAGTTGATAGTGGGAAAGTGACAAGATAAAAGTGGTGTTTTGAGTCAAGGGAGTCATGATATGCGTAGAAGTGGAGAAAATTCAATATCTAAATTTTACACGATCATAGTACTTTCTCCATCCCAATACCGTCTCTATACGTACCCGGCTGCTTCTTTGGAAAAAGTGGGGTTAGGGTTCGTCCTGGTATATGTAAGCCAGGAATGTTTATGGCGTTATCAAGTATTTGGTTGGTTTTTTGAAGTTCAACCAAAATTGAATGTCAGTAATGAAAGCTTGGGGCTTAGTCACTTCCCTGAAGCAGTAAAAGAGTTGAAAATTGTATTTCTAGAGGATAAATCACAATTTTGCATTTCACCAATATTTCATTCTCCAACCTCAAAGAAACAGCCCTATGTGTAGAGACGGTACTGTCTATTCCCCAGGAGCAACAAAATAAAATTAAACTACATGTAGGTACTTGAAAATTACTCTTTAGGAGGAAGGGTGACTCAGTCAATTAAATTTCTTTCGGAATGTCAAATGAACACCTGCGTCAGTTTTGTGAAACTCCTTATCTAATCTAACAGTGAGTCATCCACTAAATCGACAGTATCCTAAACTCAGTGACTATTTGTCAACGAGGGAGACATTCTTTTTTTTTTTTTTTTTTTTATCATCCTCACTCATATTTCTGTTATTCTTACTGTCAGTAACCTTGATAGATTTTATAGACTATTCATTTTCTGATAACGTCTTGAAAATGAGATGTAAAATATCAGTAAGATTTGAGAGAAGATTTTTTAATTGAAGCTTTTAACCCTTGTGTGCCGAAGGTATTATACTTCTTTTGATCACTAAGGGGGGGGGGGGGGGTTGAATTTTCACTCCAACTCAAAACTATTACCGATGGCTTTTTTTTAATATTTTTTAAATCTATAAAAACCATCCTGTCCAGTATTCTCAGAGGAATAATAGTAGGTCCATTTTTGATCAAATTTTTAATGTTTAGATAGGAAAGTTCCAAAGAAGTACTGAGTTCAAATATTCCAAAAAAAAAACTGTATAAAGAGCGGTTCTTTGATTTCTTTGAATTTTGAAAATATGTGAGATAATCTAAAAAAAATTACATATTCTGAAATTGCATGTAGTAAGCTGTAAGGTACCCCGGCAAAAAATTTCCCCCTCCAAACTACAGGAAAATGTGTTGATGCCGAAGGGGGGGGGGGGTAAAATTTACCCTATCTACTTTCTTGCCTATGAGTGCGGGAAAATTTTATGAAAATTTCGGAGTTTTGGTACAAAGCTTCTATAGACCCTCATCGAGGAATACACGGAAGCTGAAGTACTTCATTGAAATTTTAGCTTTTTATCTTAATAAAAAAAAAAAAAAAAAATTGGTCTTGAGTGAAATTCACCCCCCCCCCCCCCTTAATCAATAGGCATACAAGGGTTAAATGAGAGAAAACACCACTTTTGAACAACTTTGAAGGATTTTTAGAATATAGGAGACAAAAACCTAAGTAATTTTTATTTTTAAATTTTGTTTGTTTGTTTTTGTATTCAATTAGGTGAGCACCCTTACGCACAAGTGGGTGACAAGCACGATTCAGTCCAAACGTCACGTCAGGGAAATTCATCGAGGTAAGTGTAAAATGAATTCATTAATAAAGAAGGGTCATAAATATTTTTTTCCTTGCTAGGAGGGTAGACCTTCTATTGAAGAATTTTTGCACACATTTTCGCAAGGAATTCATAATTTCTCATTATATCAAGAGCCTAAAGCTTTTCGGAGTCTTTATCTCCTTAACCGTTTACTGTTTTTTCTTGTTGTCTTTTTCTTATAAAGAGTTAAAATAAAGGGAAAATTCAATCTGCTTGTCTTTAAAAACCGATATCCTGAGAGGAGATAGAAACATGAATTTGAACTGTAAATGGTGATTGTGAATGACGCAAACAACGCAAGACTGAATCTACTCTTCTTTCTAATCATGTTCACTGCCATGCCGGTCGTATGTTACTGGCAGTGATGGTATGCACTCTGCCGCGCCAGTTGTATGTGGCTGGCCGCCCAGCCAGATTTACTGAGAATAAAATCGTTCTTGCAGCTGCGCCAGATAGCAAATCCAAGCATATACACATATCTTCTTGACTTTCATGGCGTGGCGAGTAAAATGAACGCAATTACTATTCCGTTTTTTGCTCAACTTTTTTCATTAGAATCCTTTTTATGGGTTTTTGAACTAAACGGTTTGGCATCGTGCATAGCACAAGCAAAAATTGTTCGGCAGTGACTGTAGTAATTATTCAATGTAGCCATTAATTTTTAAATTTCTAACGTAACAAGCAGTTAAAAACATTAGTTCATTCGATTTTAAGAAGAAAATTGAAAGAAGGCTTTAATTTCCACTGGAGCAAGGAATTTCCCCACGAATCAATCCATCGGAATTTTAAATCATTTGTAGAAATAAATCAATTAATTTTCCCTCTTTAATGAATCAGAGATGTGGATGAAGTTGATGGGTCGAAAAACATTCCGGCGCCGTCTCCAAGACGAAAGTCAAGCAGCAATGATTCGGGGAACGAGTTGGACCTTTATCGTGGAAACTCGATTCAAGACATACCCGCAGCGACTGCTATCACAGGAGGAATTGCTGCTAGTCACGAACTACCTTACATGACTCCGCCTATCCCGCAAAACATCGCTCAGCAGCCTCATTTCAGCGGAGATTCGCAGGACTCAAGCAGTAAGAATTATTTTATTTCTCCTATCAATCATTTTACTCTTCTTATCATTTGTTTTATTCTTCTTATCAATCGTTTTATTCCTCTTAGTCGCCAAATGGCGGACTGGCCAGTGGCGGACTAGCCTGTGGTGGATTGCTATAAGCAATGTTATAGTCGATTCTGGTGTTTTACTCTCCAAAAATAACGATGGCATCACTAAAAGCTTCCGAAATCCATTCCTTAATTCAATATTGACACTGAAATTTGTCCTATAAAAATGTCATTTTTTGCGTTTTCAGACCAATTTGACCAAATTAGTATCTTTGGACCCCCCCCCCCCCTGACAATTTTCGGACCCACCCCCCCCCCCCCTAAAATAATTCCTGGCTACTCCACTGATTTAATAAATGATATTCTTTGCGCTAGTTTAATGGTGGCTTGGGGCAGTAGCAATGGGAGAATCCCATCTACTAATACTGTAACTTCATAAGGAAGTGACCAATGATAGACGACTTTCATTTGACATCCGTGTCACTAGGTGTCACGGTACTATTCATCGGATGTGGATCACTACTCTGATGACTAATTACGCCGTGAATCATCCTTGTCAGCATAGAGAGAGTGTCAAAATTAAGTTTGGAATAATCCATTATTACTAGGGACATGAAGATTTCGTTTCATAAAATTGCCCATTTCGTCGTTATTTTTGGCTGATTTCATCATTATTTTTACCCTGATTTTGTCGTTATTTTTTTGTGTTTTTTTTTCACAACAGGCCGTTTCCGAGTCCACCCAATATACGCGAACAAAATTTCTCCCTCAATTATCAACTTAATTTTTGTTTTTGTTTTGTAATCTAAAGATCTCCCCTGTTTTGACTCATTTTTACATAATCTAGTGAATAAAATGAAAGCTCTGACATAGAAAATTAGTTTTCCTCTTCATTACTTTCAAAATAGGACACGCGAGCTTGGGTTACTCAAATGACTTTGTAAGAGAGCCACTTCCTTATGTTCATCGACCGCTAGTCTCAGCTTCCCAATAGTTTTGGAGGGTTTGAGTTCCTCACATTTAATGCTTTTTGACGGGATCGATTTCTGTAAGGACTTTAAGGAAAGAGACAGTTTCAAAAAATTAACTTCTTTATTTTCTCTATAAATTTCAACTGTATATCTCTGTTGCGTACAGCCCATCTTTCTTAAATTCTTTTGCTCTGGTTGTAGCAGTCACAGGAGATTTTGGCATGGCTCCAAAGGGATGCAACTATTAGCAAATGATGTATTTATTTACAAAAAGCAAACACTAAAATACTAATATGTAGACAGGGATTTACAAAAATTACTTACAAGGAAAAAACCACTGAAGCGTTACTGTGACGCTCACATCTTTCGAGTTTGAGAATTCTTTGGCATTGCGGACGAAAACGGAAAAACGTTTAATGTTTGAGGTTAGGAAGAGGTCTGATACCCGCCTTTTCCAGAGACAAATAGAGACCATGCACTCCCTATTCTTCCCGTGGTTGCGCGCGGTGTCCACTTTTCGTGAACTACTTTTGTCGGGACTCATCGGCCTCAACAATCAACCTTCGCATAATGTTGGATGGTGAAGCTCAACAAAAGGCTGTGATTGGTCCGCGGTCCCGGAAACGGAAACAGGTTTTGCTCGGCGAATGCAAAATACGTGCTCATCAGTCAACATTATGCGAATGTGGCTGTTGTTTCGATGAGTTCCGAACAAAATTAAACCACGAAAAGTGGACACCGCGCGCAGGAATAGTGCAAGGTCTCTATTTGTCTCTGGCTTTTTCGGTCCACAGTCGCAATTCACCGCTGATTGATAACGAACGGCACGGAAACGGAACTTGCATTGGACTATGATAAAAACTGAAAAGATTTCTCGTGATATATGCAAAAATCGCGTAAATAACACGAAAATCGCGGGAAAATGGCGGAAATCGCGGATAAAATTGCGATATTCACGGCTGAAATCGCGTTATTTCGCGTTATATGCCCGATTTCGCGTTATTCGCCGCAAATGCCCGATTTCGCGTTATTTCGCGTTTTAGATTTAAAATCTACAGGTCGCCAACGTACACTAGTACCGGTCCCGGCCGATTTTGATGTATTTTACGATTCGCGATAATTTTCGCGCGATTCGCGTTTGCGAAATCTTCATGTCCCTAATTATTACTGCCATATGCCACCATTACACTTTCACAAATTAAAGCGTTAATTGAGTTAAAGAGTGAATTTCGGAAGTTTTTAGTGCTGCCATCATTATCTTCGGAGGTTTTTACACCAGAGTGGTATAACAGACCCATTTTTCTTTTCATTTACTTAAATTTACCTTCTCTTAAGTTTTAACTTGGGCACTTTAATTTTACTTTTCATTGACTTTATCCATTTACAGAAGGATATACAAGCATCAGTGTTCGCGAACCTCTTGCAAACATCATGGGCGAAAGAAATCGAAGGCTGGAAATGGTTGATTCCCACTACGCGACGGTCTCGGATGACTCAGGTAACTTTTGAAAGTATTTCATCCTCTCGTTTCATACTTCCTATCATTTTCAAATTATTTTAGTAATTGAGGAGTTCTTTGGAAAAACCACTTATAAAACTGAGGGTATGCCTGTTCTCAAAAAGTCACTTTTTAAAGCGTTATTATGTGCGTTTCTGATGAGTGAAACGGGTCGTTCTTTTTTCTGGAATATGGACTATTATTATATGCTCCGACTGTCTGGTAAAAATGAACAACCCATTTAACTCGCGCAATTGCACATACAATAATACAATGTAGCGCAGGGCTCTCAAATCATCACCTCTGATGTTCCGTGGCATTGCAAATGTAAATTCAAATGGGGAAATAGACTAACGAGTAGAGCTGTTGCCAAGGTGGTATTTTAATGCTTTGTTAGCAATTGTTTTCACTTTAAAAAATAAAAGATCAATTGCTTTAGAAATTTAGTTGCTGATAATAGTGAAGTATTTTACTCAGATCAAATTTTTTTCATCAAAACTGAAGAAAAATTTAAAAACATTTCAATAAAAATAATGCCTCCTACCAATAAATTCAGGTTGGTGCCGTAATGCCTTTCGCTTGTCGCTGTGGAAAAATCTACCCCTCTTTTGATAACTTGAGCTCTTTTGATAGCCTGAGATACCTTTTGTTCCATGATTTAAAAATTAAAGAAATTTCACCCTTTTTTTTTTCCGGAAAAAGGTTTTTTTTTCCACACTTTTTTCCTTTAAAGGCCGGTTTTAAATTGAAAAGGGGGTGGGTTTTTAAAATGTTTGGAAAAAAGGGGCCTAATTTTTTTTCAAAAAATTAAAAGCTAAAAAAAAAGAAAGTAGGTTGTTTGGTTGGGGAAGGTTTTTGTATCTTGATGGATTTAGAGTACAAGAAAACTAAACTTTGATTGAGTTGGTTTTAAAAGGTATCCAAGGAAACCCCCGAAATTGAGTCGACGAGATCCAAAGAAATAGCCGAAAAGTCAAAAAGGGTTTTTGGAAACCCACACAAGTAAGGGCCAATCCGGATAAAATTTCGGGGTTTGCCAGGGGTCCCCTTAATTAATTTTCGAATACGTTGGAAAAATGCCAAAAATCACTCCTGTGAAAAATCCCATAAAGCTATGTGGCCGGTCTCCCAAATACAATATTTCCCAACGCGACTTTTTAACTCTACATTGGTGTTTGTATTTAAGCATTTCCTGGAAATCTATTTTACAGATGAGATGTATGCAGCAATCGATGAACCAGCCTGTCAAGTGTACACAAGTGGGAGCGAAACTTATGCTCAGATTCAGCCTGCGTTGTCAACTGTCAGGGCAGATGTTGAACCGGTGAACCTCAATCATACGTCCGCTTCCAACATAATCGATCCGCCTCAACCCCCGAGCGTGAATAGTTTGAAGCATGTCAGTGCCCATGCTCATTCTAGACAAGGTCAGTTTGAAAAATTCTTGCAGACAAGTGAATATGGTAATGTGGCAGTTGCAAGGGTCTGAAATTTGGTGTACTTTATTTATTTATTTATTCAGCGAAACGGACGCTGCGATTGTGGTTCAGTGGACCACAATCTCGGTAATTTTATGTACGGTTCTGATTGTAGTCCCCAAAAAAGGAAAAACATCATTTTAACTTTACATAACCTAACCTAACCTGACCTAACCTAACCTAACCTAACCTAACTTATCAATAGCCCAACCTTATTTAACCTAACCTCACAGATTTAGGCAAAACAGGTTGAACCGTTTCGGAGATACACCCTTTTGAAATTTTCAGTTTGGGACCACAATCGGAGCCATCTGTAAAATTACCGCAATTGTAGTCCCTCTCTGGACCACAATTGCGGTGACTAGGTATTATCGGTATTAGGTATCTTTTTAAATAACAGGCATTAATGCCTAATCATAAACTTACAAACTATAACAAATGAAAATACGAAACTAACAAAAAGAACAGTTCACAAAATTACTCAGATGAATTAAATGAAAATGTACTAAAAATAAATTAATTTAATTAAAAATTAATACAAATACAAATCAGAACAGGAAAACTCAGTTGGAATAACAGCTAATCAAAGCAAATAGAAAAAAAAAAAAAAAAAAAAAAAAAAAAAACAACGAGTAGAGTCAGATAAGGAACTATTAACAAGAAAATGCTTTATTAAAAAACTTTTGCTGTCTAAACTTTGGAAGTCGGGGAGCAGAGAGTCCCAACTTCTCGAGTAAGGTAAAATTTGTTACTTTCCAACTCCAAGTGAAATCTTCTTCTGAGATGGAACTGTTTTTGTTTTTGAAGCATGTCATCACTCATCAGACAGACATTTAATGTGATTCAATATCTCTCTTTCAGCTTCTTCTTCCAGTTGCACCAGTTCAATTACAAATGTCGGTTCGCCTAAACCAGAAAAGCGTCAGGCGAATTCGCCTCTTCCTCGTCCTCCGGAAACGGTCGACGAAATGTATGCCAAAGTTATAAAGAAACGTAAAGAGACGACCAGCTGGTCCAGCAGCCGAGACTCAATCTGCGTTTCAGATCAAGAAGCGAATACTTCCCGCCACTCAATCGGGGACATGGACAAATTCACTAGCAACCACGATAGGCCAATCAAGCAACAAAACAATTTTGAATCAACGAAAATAGAAAATGAAAACAACGCCTTAAACAGTTTCATTCGAGACCAAGCTCCTGGCTACGAAACTGTTTTTGGGGATGAAAATAAAGGGGGAGGCTATTCCTCCAAGTCTAGTGTTGGTTATGAGACTGTAAATTCCAACTTTGTATCACCTCCGTACGAACAGCTATCCAATGACGTTTATCAAGAAGTTGGTTACGAAGAAATTCACAAATCACGTTTGATGGACTCTGATCCAAATTACGAGGAGCTTAAACCCCAAACAGGCCTTAAGTATACCGAAGCAAGCTATGCAAAAGTCAATAAAGCGAAGAAAAATCTTCAGAAACTGGTCATTGCAGAACCAGACTATGCAAGTCTAACGAATGTTAAGTCGCAGCCCCTTCTGACCAATGGCGAGTCTAATTATGAGAGTATCGGTAGAGAAATTATAGATCCGAATTATGAAAGCGTGCAAAATTGCTCGCAAAATGACGATGTTGATGAGATCCCCAACTACGAGACTGTTAAGTCGATGGTCCCGCATTACGAGGTTAGGGACGACACTTATTCTAAAGTTAACAAAGTGAAGAAGTCTAAATAATTTTCTGACACTTAGCAGATAAAATCTGGTCTTTAAAGTTCATTGGAAGATAGAATTAGTGCTTCCAATTTGAAATTTCATGAGCATTTATGGGTGGTTCGATGAGACTTTTTCTAAAATAATTATTTACGTCAATACGCTTTTAGCGTAATATGCTGAACAAAGTTTCTCGCTTGTTCAAACTGAATGAACGTTATACCTGAATTCTGATGGAGCATTTAAAGATCAGATTGTACTAAAATATTATGCATTTGAAGAGTTGGTCCAACAGGAGATCATACAACAGAGTCCCACCAAAGTGCTTCTACCAAATTTATGACAGATAGCACCTCATGCCGCTTGTAGGAGAGTGAATACAGTTGTCTAGTGGGGTCGTGAACTCCATCCGATCTTTTTTCAGCTAAAGTTCAACTAGAGAACGTGTCAAAGACTTACAAGTCTTAAAGAAAGATTCAGCCTTAAACTCTTCCTTAAATCACTTCCTGAATTGTCAGTGCGTGCCTGTCAATGTCACTCGCTCAAAACATTCTAGGACCAAGCTTCTGGTTCTCTTTTTCAGGCACCTACTAACTTTATTCATTAATTTACTTATTTATTTATTTATTTATTTACTTATTTATTTGTTTATGTGTATTAATATTTTGAGGAAGAGCGAAGTTAATGAAGAGAAAAAATGTCTCTCCAAAGATGAAGGAACACAAGTCTTTGAAAAATATGTAAACAATTTGAACTTTAGAAAGTTCCATTTTGAGGTGATTCTTTTGCATTTAGCTCAATGACATTACAGCCCATAGATGAAGTGCATACAAATTTTTAAGAGGTGAACTAGCAATTCTCTGCATGTTCACCAAAACTCCTCTACAGTCATCATCAGTTTGCTCAACTGTAATCTTTTAAGGTAATCTTTGGTGAAAACTGGATCCAGGCATTTGCTGTGAAACACCAGCATAACGAACCACTGTGTTCACTGTGAATCACTGTATTGGCGGCTGAAATGAAGTACTACTACTGCTAAATTTTTTTTTGGAGCAACTTTATAGACATTTTCCTTGTGCCTCTCCCTTGGCAGTAGAAGTAATTTTTTTAAAATCTCCAAGTATTTTCCGAATTCTGTTATTGAATCTAACAAAACGCTATGGAATCACCTTAATTTGTTTTCCTTTTTGTAAATATATTGTTTGACAGCAAAGTGTCTTCTTGTGTTGTTTTTTATCAACCTGCTTTGCAGATCTGTCAAATGATGCAAACAATCAGTGCGCTGCTCTTCATAATAGCATTTCTTGTTTATTCTAATGCTCATAGAAGTTCAATTGTCAGCTTTTGCAAAATTATTTTAGTATGTGTTCGAACAGTGCCTTATATCATTTAAAATACCGTGCACAAAACGGTTTATTTGTTACTTTGTTAGTCAATATTTTTATTTCTATTTTCTGTAGAATTGTTTCTAGTGATGATTAAATTCTATGTTTGCAGTATTAAATTTAAGGGCTTAGTTGCAGAAGCTCTTAGAGGCCGTTTCAGATAGCTTTGGTTCCGACAGTTCTTTGTTTACATGCGCCGAAGGACAATATTACATCTATCACGCAGGTTTGTTCCAATGTTACTATCCGCGTGAAAACTTCGACCTTGCTGGTTGCAAGAAAAGCTAAAGCTTTGTGTAGCATATCAGATTCGGTTTATCATAGTAAATAGTAATTATTTAATTATTAACTAATTACGATAATTAACGGAGTCTGTTTCACGGCAAAAAGTTCTGATGATTTGCGCAGCGACTGGGGTCGATGTTTTCTTATGGATGGTAACACCGGACTCTGCGCTTGTAAGCAAAGAGCTGTCAGAACGGAAGCTATCCGAAATGGTCTCTAACTTAAAATGTGTCTTTTTTTAATTGCTGGATCTTCACGGTTTACACTTAAGTATTGGTCTTTGATCCTGTCATCACTACTCAGAAAGAGTACATTGCATTTTTCTCGCTTGCAGCGCATGGTCTTTGCAAACTAAGTTTGTGGTTGAATTTTGAACCTTTGTGGCTGCTTATCACAAAATTAGGTTTTCCACTAAAGCATTCTAGTTGCCTTGAGCTTCTTTCAACTTATAATGACGTCGATTGGCATGAAAGGGTAAAAGCCCAATGATCAATTCATTGACGTATATAGACATGTCATATCTTGTCATAACTTTGAAGAAATTCATAGTACCCAACTACCAATCTCAAAGCAACGGAATGACCAGTTCAAGAGCTTGCGGTGTTTTCCGATACTTAGCGAGACTCGCTTCACTCTACTTTCACCGTTTTACTGCCAGGTTGGCTGTAAGCATAGAATGAACGTAGAAGAATTAAAAAAGTAAAATAACTCAGTTTTGCGTTTTGCCCAAAGTTTTGTTTAGCCCCTATTTGCTAAACTTTGTCGATATGTCGAGTGTAGATCTGGTTATCGTCTGATTACAATGATGATAATCAGGTCACTAAAAAAATTTGCTTCATAATGCCACTGAAATTATCTGAAAGAAAAAGTTTTGTTACTTGGCATTTTGAAATGTTTTAGTTCCTTGGACAGAGATTTCAAATAGATCGACTTTTCTTCAAAATTAAAGTTTATTTATACGTTTGACTTTTCAAAATTAAAGTTTATTTATCCAGTTGAAAAACTGTGTGATCAAAATGTTTTGTTACTTGGCATTTTGGAATGTTTTAGTTCCTTGGACAGTGATTTCAAATAGATTGACTTTTCAAAATTAAACTTTATTTATCCAGTTAAAAAACTGTTTGATCAAAATGTTTTTGTAGCGTAGAGTTAGAAAAAAAAATGATATTAGTGTTTAATTTAATTTGTTTACTGCATCTATGATTAATCTATCAAGAGGGAAAGAAGTAACAGAGGAGCAAATACATAGTAATAATAATAATATGTAATAATAAAAAAGTCAATGAAATAAAATATCCGGAAATACTCTGGTGTTTCCTTGTGAAAGGAAGTAAAATTAGAAAAGATTACAGTGATTTATAAAGCCTAAGTTTTCTGGAAAAAAAAGAATTATGAGCAATTTAAAATGCTTATCATAAAAAAAAAAAAAAATCTTGTCAGATGATTTTCCCAGTTTGTCACTAGTTTTTCTGGCTTCCTTTTAAAAATCCAAAGTAATTTTAACTTCTTCATTTCATCTATGTACATTAGTTTTTGAGTTTTATGCAACCAGAAAATTTCTCTGACCTCATTAATTAATTAGTTCTTGAGCGAATTTTATTTACAGTGTCGAGTGAAGATTTTCACTCGAACCAACGGTTATGCATTCTATTATTTCACCCGAATTGTTTGTTCGGCAACGATGGATGACTCCGATGCTGTACCCAAACCTCGGACTTTGTCCCCGTCCTGTGAGGTGGGGGCAAAGAGGGTAACTCAACCGTGAGAGACAACAATAAACATTATATAATTCACTTCATGTTTTCTTAAACGGAACTCTTTTTTGTAATTTTTGAACTCCCCATCAATTCCTTTTTTCATAAATTCATTTATTTAGTTTAATTTTCATCTGCACTTGGACTTCATCTCTGAAGTTGATTTTAATTGTTGTATTTATTCATTGTAAAAAAATTGCTGAATGTTATTTCAGACAAGGCTCTAGTAGGTTTGTAAATAATGTTATCAAATCAAGATTTTTTTTGTAAAATTACTTTATTTAATTGTTGAATATTTTAACTGTATCAAAGTCATATCACGTCCTGCTATTTAACCCTTTCAGACCTGGAGTCCATCCCAATGGACCTTGGATTAACACATTGTCGTGTTGAAAACATAAAAATACAATATGCGCATCAATTTAGATGAGGAGGCAGAGCTAAAATTAATCATGTTGGTCAAAAATCCGTTTCTGAACAAAAAGAATTTCAGGTCTGAAAGGGTTAAAAAAAGTGAGAGAATTTAAGATTTTTTCCCTTTGTTTGCTTTTGGACTTGAATATATTTGCCCCTGAAAATATATACCTACAAGTCAGTGGCGGCACTTGCAATCTAGCAATGTTGCATTTCGTCCATTCAAACCCTTTTAAAGTATCAATTCAAGGGAGTACACTGTGCTCCTCCAGTGTTTCAACATTTTTTGAACTTTTAATCAATTGAAATGTTATAGCGTCAATGTCACGTCTTCACTTTGAAGAAATTTGAAATACCAATTTCCTGGTTACTCAGCGACAGAATGGCGTGTTTAAGAGCTTGTGGCTATTTTTTATAGATAGGGTCTCACTTGCTTCGCTTAGGTTCTGCGGTTTCACCGCCAGGTGTGCCACTGCAGTAGAATGAATGCACTCTGTTGCCAAGCAATTTTTTTAAAATTAATTCACTTGTCAAGGGGTTAAATGAACTAAATGGAACGTTGCCAGATTGCGCGCACCACATTGATGCAAGTAGCTTTTTTTAGAGACTGAAATGTTATTTTCCCCTCTTTTTGTTTCTTCATGCATCTGCAGCCCCCTCTATTGAGATACATGCTGCATAGGAGAGTATTTAGTTGTATTAATTGAGTGAGGAATTCTAGAAAATCAAAATCACAGAGATGATTCAGATTTTTTTTTTTTAATTTATTCCAAAAATGTCAAAGAGCGAACAATTTGAAAGGTTAGAAAGTTCAGTTTATTTAAGTTACATTTCTTCCATTCTCACCTGATTTTTATTTCCATTTGCGTGCTTAAACTATCAACTTCTGACACTCAGGCTTTTTATTTTGTTTGATTCGGCAAATTTTTTTATAAAACCTCTGTGCAGTCCTAGAAAATTTATTCATCGTAAATTAGCTTTGTTGTTTTTGCAAAGTTTTTCTCCCTTTCTTGATTGTAGCCAAATGCCGCAATAGTAATAGGTAATATTTATTGTTATTACTTTTGTAAATAAGTGAAGCACTTAGGTTCAAAACCAGTATCCATTGCAACGTTTTTACAACGCGGCTCTCGCTAACTTCTGCTATCAGTAATTGAGTAGTTTTCTGCTATCGGTAATTGAGTAGTTAATGTCTGTGGAAAAATCAGTAAAAATGATGATAAACAAAAAATCATAGGTAGGACCGATCCAAAGTAGGATCGTCTAATTCGCTTCGGTGAGCTGATTTCCACCGCAAACTGTAGAATTGCCAACCGGACATTTCTAAAATTCAAACATAGCCTTGACCAAAACACCTCCTAAACGGGTTTATTGGTTTTGTTGACTGTAGATTGGTGAATAGATGACACACCATACATTGTCGAATAATAGCTCTGTAGTTTGACGGGCCGTCCAATTGCACAGTTGTTTGACGAACGGAACATCAACCAAACATACAACGGTTGGCTCACCTGCCAATTTGTGGTGGATTACGGCTCACTGATGCCAATTTGACGATCTTACTTTGAGCTTGTACGAAGGCCCTAAGCTCAAAAGTGTTAACTTCTGGTGGCTATGTACACCAAATGAAATAATTAAATAATTTAAGACTTTCCTCTGAGAGTTTCTATGGAGAGAGACATAGTAGATACGAATCTCCTGTGATATCTGTATAGCTCAGCCATCTTTGCTCTTAAATGGCGGAGCTATACAGGTGCCACAGGGTATTCCTGTCTAATTTGTCTCTCTCTCTCTATAGAAACACTCAGTAGAAAGCCTCAAATTAGATAGGAATCTCCCATAGTATCTGTGTAGCTCTGCCATTATGCCTTAAACTTTGAAGATATTTTGTGAGTCTGTGAGTGAATTTTGTAATTTTTTAATGTGCTCATCGTAATTTTTGGCGGATTTTACTCTATTTACGATTCAATTGCATGCAGCAAAAGTAAGCAAGCGCCTTATTCTTTAAGGTGATTCTTGAGCGTTTAGCGTTGCTTTCTGCCACCAGAGCGCTACCGTTCGATTAATGTCAAATTTCTGGCCGAAAGTAATTTATATTTAAGAAAACAAAGTGTCAGACTGAAGACTGTCTCTGCAAAATATCTCATCAATGACTTCAAAAATAAGGCTAAAAGTACCAAAAAATGAAATATCGCATTTCGGTACAAGAATCGATTGGCGGTATTTCATTTTTTGGTACTTTCAGCCTTATTTTTGAAGTTATTGACGAGATATTATGCAGAGATGGTCTTCAGATGATTATCTTGTAACTGACACTCCGTTTCCTCGTATATAAATTACTTTGGGCCTGTTATTTCACATAAATCAATTGGTAACGCTCTGGTGGCAGAAATCGGCACTAAATGCTGAAAAATCACCTTAATGTTTTATTTGTTCTGTAAGAAGCATTCTGCTCGCAATTTTACTCAATATGCTCTCAGTGAAAAGAGCTATGATTTTGCAAACTGTGTGTGGAGAAAGTTTGTAAAATTAGGTGCACTAGATTTGGTTATAAAAATATAAAAGCTGCACTTAGAGTGCGTGCTAGAATCCTCCAGAGTGTTTCACCAGTGCAAAAAAGATTACGAATGGCGGTCATTTCCAACATATATAGTTATACTACAACGCAGGATACTATAAGCTTTTCTGTGTCGGTACAATACTCCGGAGAATGGAGCTGTTGCAAACTTTTGCTATAGTCTCATTAATATTTGATTTAGAGGTAAAACCCTGTAAAAATGACCAAAAGCGCACCAAAAAATCACGAAATCCTCTCTCAAACTCTTAAAATACTTGCAAACGTGAGACCGTAATGGTAGTGATTACCGCCTAAATCTTATGGCAATTGTATACTTCTTCTTCTTCTTGTGTAGTGTTGCAAGAAAACTTTGTGAGGACGGAGCTTATTAAAATAGGGAAACCTAATGTAATAGGTGAAATTAATGCTATCACGGTCTTGCATTTGAAAGCATCTTATGAGTTTGGGAGTGGATTTTGTGATTTTATAAACCGCCAATCGTCATTTTTATGGGGTTTTACCTCTTAATCAACTATTGCTTGTAGCAAAAGTTTGCAACAGCTCCATTCCAGAACGCTCCCATTGCACAGTAATGTAAGCGTTGCAATGGATATTACTGGTTATGAAACCGAACGCTGCAAGTATAGTATAGTAATTAGGTACTCTGTTTTTAGATACATTGTTGAGCCATTTTTAACAAGTTAATTTTCCTTGAGTTTTTTTACTCTCGGAGATTTGCATTTATCACCAAATTTGCTTCGTCTCCAAGCTCAGTGCATTTTATTTTAATTTTGTTAATTTAAGGTACATGTTGAAATTAACCTAAGTATTATGAAAGCCTAAGTTTTATATCCTCCAAATGCTGTTATGAGCTGTACCTGAGTTTCATTTTATTTTTCCAGTTTTTTTTTTTTTTTATTTTATTTTTTTTATATATTTATCTGTCCATTTCCTTTTGTTCTGTAATTTGTATCGTGCAATAATTTTTAACACAATCTTCCTGTAGTCATTGTAAGTTTCAAACTGATGGTTTTTATGAATTTTGAGTGATGTATCACTCCACCAGTGTTGCTAGATCTTGCGGCTTTTCCCATAAGAACACATAGGAAAAGCTGCACGATTTGGCAACAATACACTCCTCCCTCTAAGATTTTCCAGTCCCCCCCCCCAAAATCATCTATGAATAGACTTTAGAGGTATTGCTATTTGGACTAAAATGTGTGTCCCTGTCTGCCTGTAAGTTTTATACAAGTGAATAGATAATGTGTTGAATAAATTCTATCTGTGAGAGAGATCGAAGGACAGTGTACTGCTGAGATCTCATTCTTAGAATATTAACTCTCAAAATCTTGTAATTTGAAAGTAAAATTCCCTCTAAACAATTTATTGTTATTCTTTATTTTCTTCTCTGAAATCGCTGATGCTTCTCTGTTCCAAACAGAATTTGGAAGACTCAAATTCTCTGGGGACCAAATCTCAACTAATCGGAGAGCTTATGAAAGTCACATGACTGTGCGCAAGTTATGCCAGGGACCGAACATTATTTGGTGTTGAGATCTAGCGGTTAAATCAGATTAAAAATGAGGAACTCGTGAATTCATGGCTTGAAAAACGACAACAAGCTAGCGCCAACGAACTGTTTATTCAACAAGTTCATAGAATACAAGATTTTTACATGAGAGATACACTGGTTATGTGCGGCGCCGTCCATCTCTGTGGTAAAGCGCAGGTTGGTCAACCTAAATGAGTTTACACTTGCTACAAAGATAAATTTTCCTAAACGTTATTATTTACATAAATACCAACATTTGGTCCCTGTCAATTAAGTTGTGTGTGACATTTATCAGCTATGCTGATACCTGTGTTGGAAGGTGGCACTCTGACCGTTCGTCAAAATGGGTTTTTAAGTAAAATTGGCTGAAAGGTATTTTGACAGACTGTTTTAGCGAGAAATTTGAAATTCAGGAATCTGAATGCTTTTTTTAAACGTGAAACTGACATCCAATTGGTCACTTTTGAATTTCCTACTTCTCTCTAAAACAGTTTAAATACTTAAATCAATTCCTAGTTAGAAAAATCAGAGGAAGAATCATGGGATTGAGGCTCGTGTGCCTCCATTTTAACTGGAGTGCACCCGTAGCAAATGCGGTTCACATCCTCCCAGCATTCCGGACAGTAAACGTACTGGCACTTGGGGTTCCCGCAGCGAATCGTTGCTCCTTCACTCTCTGGCTCTCGACATATCAAACAGTGTCTCTGGCCCATGTCACATTCGGCGAACCACCAAAATAACTTTGGGAATCTTAATCGCAGTATGATGAAAACATTGAAATCCTCCTGAAATAAGAAAAGTAGGGTTTACTACGATGAGCGTAATCACGAGGGGGGAGGGTGGCTGGCAAGTGACAGGGCTTTGCTCCCCTGTGAAAATCGCACAAGATTACAAATTGGGGTAGGAAAATAGAAGAAAAGAAGAAAAAGAGGAGAAAACGTATGCTTTTGAGAAAATGCTAACTTTATATTTGGGGTATGACTGATAGACCCCTTAGAAAAATGTCGTAAATACGCCATTGTTAATTGCGGACAGGACTCAGAGGAGTCAGGGGGGGGGGCAAAGGTTGCCAGTCGAGTTGAAATTGTGAAGTAGGGGCCCCAATCAAGAATTTGCCCTAGGCCTCAGGATAATCCCTCTTGACGCTTACAATCAGAGCAACAATGAAAGCTGCGGTCATTTTATGCATGGTCCCAGTTAGCGAAACCCATCTTTAATCCGTCTTAAAGACGTCTCCAGTTCCGCCCAAACAGGTGTTTGAAGACGTCTTACGAATCCGTCTTAAAGACGCATTGAAAACGACTTCGAAAACCGTCTTACGAATCTGTCTTGAAGATGTTTCTATGGCAACTTTGAAATCCGTCTTGCGAATCTGTCTTGGACATATGAAAGGCGTCGGTCACAAAGCGCTAAATTTAAAGGTTACGTCTCGAGGAAGCTTTCCAAGCTTGCTTGAAAATAGTCAACATTTTCAAAATTTGTGAAAATTTTCGTAATTTTCAGAATTTATGCTAGATTGGTTTTGAAATTTTCAAACTGTGAACATTTTCGTAATTTTCGAAATTTGTGATTTAAAACGATAGAAAATAAAAGAAAAATTCATCAAGAATAATTTCGATGAGAGGACTCTCTTTTGGGCGGCCAAATCAGTGACGGCCCTTGTCATTGTAGCAACTATGGATTCTCTCCATTTAAACCTATGTAAAATAATCGGTTTCTTTGGTAAGGCGACGTGCCTCATCTATAGAATGGATATTTTTGCATAGGTAGAATAGCACGCGGTTGCGAAATTTCACGTGCCGCCACTGATTTGAAGCCCTGAAAAGATGTATAAATGAAAGCTGTCACACATAAGAGGTAATTACTCACCGCAAGTTTATTCTCTGAAGCTAGTTTTTTCACCTTTGCCAATTGATACCGAAAAAAGTATCGCCTTTTTCGAAGTGTTTCGTTGTACAGGAACAAAACTCTTCTTTTTTCTCTCTGAAACAACATTAAGAAATAAGATTCAAGTTGGGGGTTTTTGTTTGATTTCTAATTCATGAAAAATGAAGGAAATATTTCGAAATCCGCCCCCCCCCCCCCAATCGATGCCATCGATGAATAGTGCTCTTCGATTCTCCGATATTTGCATGCGGTGGGTAAGTTGGTTGCATGTTGCATCAACGCAAATTGATAATTAAGGAGCTGCGTAAATATTTCAAATTACAAAGCGATTAATGCGCCTTTATAGAAGCAAAATAATAGTTTCGTGTGAGTAGTTTCAGAAAAAATTGAACAATCTGCATATTTTGTATATTGCATCTAGTTTTTAAATAAAGCTTCTCTCCAAGTATGTTTCCTTCTTCACGAACAGCTTCATCAAAATGTATCAAGGAGAGAGTGGATGATGCTTTGAAAAAAATAACCGGCAAAAACATCTGACTTCTCAACATTTATTTGTTTTTTCCGAGGGTGAATTTCTTATCAATTAAAGTGGAATTTTTGGAGAGAGGGAGAAAGAATGAGAGAGAGAGAGAGAGAGAGAGGAAGAAAGAGAAGAGAGAGTGAGTGAGAGAGAGAGAGAGAGAGAGAAAGAGGAAGAAAGAGAAGAGAGAGTGAGTGAGAGAGAGAAAGAGCTAGGAGAGAGATTCGAGCGAGAGAGAGATTGAAGGAGAAGAGAAGAGGGAGAGAGAGAGGAGAGAGAGAGAAAGAAAGAGGAGAGAGAGCTTGAGAGAGATTGAAGGAGAAGAGAAGAGGGAGAAAGAGGGAGAGAGAGAAAGAGAGAGAGAGAGAGAGAAAGAAAGAGGAGAGAGAGCGAGAGAGAGAGAGAGGGGAGAGAGAGAGGGAGAGAGAGAAGTTTAGCGAGGTAGTTAAGAGATGTAACCATAGAGGAACATTTTTATCGCTAAAAAAAAAAGAAATAGAAAAGAAATAGAAGGAGATATTATCGTCTTAATTCCAGATAAGGAGAGAGAGAGAGAAAAGTATAGAGTTTTTGAAGCGAAGGAAAAATTGATAGCTACGAGAAGACGCGGGGCGTGGCGAAACGGGCAAAAAAGTGGCAAGGAAACGGAGGTTCGCACGAGAAATATATTCTTTTCCTGTTGCCCCCCTGGCCCCCTTCTGTGTGTCTTTTTTTCTTCTTCCATAGTTATTACTCTTCCTCTCTCTCTTTCTCTCTCCTTTTTTTTTATCTCTCACTTCACTTGTCAGCTCCTTTTTTTCCGACCATTGTTTCTGTCGCCGTAAAACTAAACTGAGAAAAATTCTTAGGTCTCTCAGGGGTCAAGGAACCAAAATAACTCTGAAAAACAACCGCGATAACTGCAAGTCCTGAATTCTTTTATTCATTTTTCTCACTGATCCAGCAAAGTTTTTAGGAATTCATAGCACATTTATTCTCTATCTCATTAAATATATGAAGGGACTTCTATTTTTATCGTGTCTGAAAGCGTTTTATCACCTGCATAATTCGGTCAATAAATCGTGGCTAAAATACGGTGTTGTCAGATATCTTATCCCTTTAATTATGCTTAGCGACGCGCGACGCGACGCAGCGTGTTCAAAGATTGCAGATGAAAGCCGCCCCTTCAAAAGAATGGTTATGCAAAAATAATATTCAGTAAGCAGGAATAGCTGTTATTATAAGATATTCGTGTAACAATTTGCTCTTTTGTTGAGAAGAGAGACTGACGGAAGGTGCCCCTTCAAAATAACAGCTATGTAAAACAGAGTATTTGGTTGCGCAGAAATAGTTATTCGATTTACGTAGAAGACTTTGGGCTTTGGTTGAGGGGGAAAGAAGAAGAAGAAAGAAGGGCTAAAATAAGTGCATATTCTCAAAAAAATAGCTATGCAAACAGAGCATACGGGACGAATAAATATATGGTTTTGCGATTTTCGTATAAGCGATAAAGCGCTTTGGTTGAGGAGAGAGATGAAATATACATATGGATGAAATTTTTCCCTTCGAAATCATAGCTTTGCAAACAGAGTTTTTGATGCTCAGACATATGTATAATTTTTCACGCATATTCGTTTCATTTGGCACTTACAGGCGTAGTCAAACCCTCTTGACTATATCAAATTAAAAAATTATGAATGTATAAAAACTGATCTTGCTTCTTGGGTGGGGTTTTTTTTTTTTATTTTATTTTGCCATCCTTAACCCTTTCAATACCTCGCCCTAGTTATTTGATTTGGTATCTTAATCTATCACTGACAGCAAGATCTATTTCAGATCGTCAACAATCGTAAAATAATTTTTCACTGAGCGCCTTCAATCTCCGGGATAGGCGAAATTAACGCAGCGAAGTACGAATATTTAACTACCTACTGAGTTTGAGCGAGTTAAAATTCTTAAATTAAATGAAATAAATAAATATAACAAAAAAAAAAAAAAAAAAAAAAAAAAAAAAAAAAATTAAAAGTTAAAGTTAAAGTTAAATTTCTTGTAACCTAAACCAGGTACAGTAAAAGGGTTGTACTGTAAGTTGTCTGACACGCCACAGTTTAGTCATGAATCGATCCATTCGATTTGGGCGAAAGCAAGAGAAAGCTACTATTGGCAACGCATCTAAGATAGAAAAGACGGAGGGAAAGAGAGAGAGAGAACTATAGGGAGAATAAAGAAAGATATACCTTCCTGTAAAAATATCCAGCTATTAGACGGTTCAGTCGTTTCGTGTACGTGTTAACGATGGCCAGCGTGGCGATTGCGAGGAAAGTGCCGTATATTTTGAAATAGTAGTACAATTTCAGTTGCTGAGGTCTCGGCAAGCATTCTGAAAATGGTCGCGCAGGAATTATTGATTAATGAAAGACACAGAGTGACATATATTTTTAATCGGGGACTTGCCATAGTCGGAGGAAGTGTTCATGAGTCTTGAGCAGTGGCGGTTCGTGCAATTTGGCAACTATGTTTTTATGACATTTGAGCCTATGCAATGGTATCAATAAAAGCCCATCAAAACGACAGGTCTGCTTTTAAGTCTGTTTTCCCGTTTAAAATTACATTGGTGGTGCCCCGGAAGAGCAGAGGGGACGCTTTGAGAGCCCTGAGCCTTGACAGCAATTAAAAGCCCTCCAAAACGACAGGTCTGCTCGTTAGTCTGTTTTCCCATTAAAAATTACATTGGCGGTGCCCCGAAAGAGCAGAGGGAACGTTTTGAGAGCCTTGCGCCTTGTCAGCGATTAAAAGCCCACCAAAACGACAGGTCTGCTCTTAAGTCTGCTTTCCCATTTAAAATTACAATCGCGGTGCCCCGGAAGAGGAGAGGGGACGTTTTGAGAGCTCTGGGCCTTGTCAGCGATTAAAAGCCCACCAAAACGACAGGTCTGCTCGTAAGTCAATCTTCCTATTTAAAATTATATCGGCGGTACCCCGGAAGAGCAGAGGGGACGTTTTGAGAGCCCTGCGCCTTGTCAGCGATTAAAAGCCCACCAAAACGACAGGTCTGCTCGTTAGTCTGTTTTCCCATTAAAAATTACATTGGCGGTGCCCCGAAAGAGCCGAGGGGACGTTTCTAGAGCCCTGCGCCTTGTCAGCAATTAAAAGCCCACCAAAACGACAGGTCTGCTCGTTAGTCTATTTTCCTATTTAAACTTACATTCGCGGTGCCCCGCAACAGCAGAGGGAACGTTTTGAGAGCCCTGCGCGTTGTCAGCGATTAAAAGCCCACTAAAACGACAGGTCTGCTCGTTAGTCTGTTTTCCCATTTAAAATTACATTCGCAGTGCCGCGGAAGAACAGAGGGGACGTTTCTAGAGCCCTGCGCCTTGTCAGCAATTAAAAGCCCACCAAAACGACAGGTCTGCTCGTTAGTCTATTTTCCTATTTAAACTTACATTCGCGGTGCCCCGCAATAGCAGAGGGGACGTTTAGAGAGCCCTGCGCCTTGTCAGCGATCCAAAGCCCACCAAAATGACAGGTCTGCTCGTTAGTCTGTTTTCCCATTAAAAATTACATTGGCGGTGCCCCGGAAGAGCAGAGGGAACGTTTTGAGAGCCTTGCGCCTTGTCAGCGATTAAAAGCCCACCAAAACGACAGGTCTGCTCGTAAGTCAATCTTCCTATTTAAAATTATATCGGCGGTACCCCGGAAGAGCAGAGGGGACGTTTTGAGAGCCCTGCGCCTTGTCAGCGATCCAAAGCCCACCAAAATGACAGGTCTGCTCGTAAGTCTATTTTCCCATTTAAAATTACATTCGCGGTGCCGCGGAAGAGTAGAGGGGACGTTTTGAGAGCCCTGCGCCTTGTCAGCGATTAAAAGCCCACCAAAACGACAGGTCTGCTCGTTAGTCTGTTTTCCCATTAAAAAGTACATTGGCGGTGCCCCGAAAGAGCAGAGGGAACGTTTTGAGAGCCTTGCGCCTTGTCAGCGATTAAAAGCCCACCAAAACGACAGGTCTGCTCTTAAGTCTGCTTTCCCATTTAAAATTACAATCGCGGTGCCCCGGAAGAGGAGAGGGGATGTTTTGAGAGCCCTGAGCCTTGTCAGCGATTAAAAGCTTACCAAAACGACAGGTCTGCTCGTAAGTCAATCTTCCTATTTAAAATTATATCGGCGGTACCCCGGAAGAGCAGAGGGGACGTTTTGAGAGCCCTGCGCCTTGTCAGCGATTAAAAGCCCACCAAAACGACAGGTCTGCTCGTTAGTCTGTTTTCCCATTAAAAATTACATTGGCGGTGCCCCGAAAGAGCCGAGGGGACGTTTCTAGAGCCCTGCGCCTTGTCAGCAATTAAAAGCCCACCAAAATGACAGGTCTGCTCGTTAGTCTGTTTTCCCATTAAAAATTACATTGGCGGTGCCCCGGAAGAGCAGAGGGAACGTTTTGAGAGCCTTGCGCCTTGTCAGCGATTAAAAGCCCACCAAAACGACAGGTCTGCTCGTAAGTCAATCTTCCTTTTTAAAAATTTATATCGGCGGTACCCGGAAGAGCAGAGGGGACTTTTTGAGAGCCCTGCGCCTTGTCAGCGATCCAAACCCCACCAAAATGACAGGTCTGCTCGTAAGTCTATTTCCCTTTTAAAAATTACATTCGCGGTGCCGCGGAAGAGTAGAGGGGACGTTTTGAGAGCCCTGCGCCTTGTCAGCGATTAAAAGCCCACCAAAACGACAGGTCTGCTCGTTAGTCTGTTTTCCCATTAAAAAGTACATTGGCGGTGCCCCGAAAGAGCAGAGGGAACGTTTTGAGAGCCTTGCGCCTTGTCAGCGATTAAAAGCCCACCAAAACGACAGGTCTGCTCTTAAGTCTGTTTTATCATTTAAAATTATATTCGCGGTGCCGCGGAAGAGCAGAGGGGATGTTTTGAGAGCCCTGAGCCTTGTCAGCGATTAAAAGCTTACCAAAACGACAGGTCTGCTCGTAAGTCAATCTTCCTATTTAAAATTACATTGGCGATGCCCCGGAAGAGCAGTGGGTACGTTTTGAGAGCCCTGCGCCTTGTCAGCGAGTAAAAGCATTAGTATCGATTTCTCAGGGACTCGGTGAATCTCCTGAAGATAGATTATTTTACTAAGGTTTAAAAGAAGAGAACCCGTTGTTGCTAAAAATTGCTCGAGCCGCCACTGCGATTGTGACGTGAGCTCTCTCTTGCAAATGTCTGGGCTGTGTCATGGTCAATTCCAGAGGTCGAGCGCAGGGCTTGGGAGCAGAAGCCGTGGTTAGATCTGAACTATATGTTCTGTTCGATAGAAAATTGCGGGAATTTTGAAATGAGTTACAATTTATCATTCAAATTCTGAATCCAAAGGCTCTTATTGCACCAACAGAACTTGATTTCAAAGATTCGATTTCAAGTTATTATTGCGTTGGGAGCTCTCTAGGGAGCACCTGATAAAACGTTTATTAAAATTGATAAATAAATTACAATGGGTCTGTTGCAAACTTTTGCTACAACGATAAAGAGTGTTTCATCGCATGTAAAATCGACCGAAAAGTCCTTTGGTGGCATCAGAAAGTCATGAAATGCGATAATAAACTCACAAGAGACCTTTAATGAAATCCAAAATGGCGATAAAATATCGAGCAATCTGTATGCATGCACCTTTAACATCCAAGGATTGCCAACGTTGACAACCTCACAGCTTCAGAGCTTATGTGTTTATTTACGTTGTGATTGCGGGTGTGATCGATATTGTGTTGTTGGCTATCCTTGGATGTTCGTGGTGCATGCATACAGGTTGCTCGATATTTCACCGCCATCTTGGATTTCATTAAACGTCTCTCGTGAGTTTCATACTGCATTTAAGACTTTCTGATGCAACCAATGGACTTTTCACGCGATTTTACATGAGATTGAACACTCTATAGCTGAAGCAAAAGTTTGCAACAGACCCATTTTAAATTAAAACGAGTGTAGTTAAATCCTCACCCAAGTCCAAGAGCATAAACCTTGGCCCCAAAATCAAAATACATGTCACAAAAATAATACATAAATACATAATAATAAATACATGTTAGTATTCCCACAGTTTTCTGCCGAGCAAAACATGAAATTCAGATAAACAAAGTCAGCTGGTCATCGACTGGTCGAGCGCACCATTTATTTTACGATTTAATCCTTTTTTCCGACGGAGACTCCTCCGGGCGAGAGAAGATTACTGATCAGAGCATTTTCATGGATTACAATCACATACTGGACTGAACTGTATAATCTTTTGGTCAACCGATGCTCTATGGTCTGAAATCGTCAAAAAGAGGCCCAAAATCAGACTGTAAAATTCTCATCAATTTATCATTTATAAACTTTAAAAACTAATTAGCCGAATTTTCGCGATCGAACTTCATAAACAATATACCAACTTAGCTACATATTCGAGGAAACTCAATTGTGTTCTTAGATGTGTTTTCGGGGCATCGATGGCATCAATTCGATTTTGAATTCAAGTCCGGAGGTGAATTCAAAATCGAATTGATGCCATATCGATGACTGGAAACACCGAAAAAGTTCGAAAAACACTATCCAGTTTCGTGTCATATCACTGTTGTCATGCGTAGGTTGGCAATGTTGTTGTCGAATATATTCGTCGCGAATATTCGCCTATTTGAATCACGATGTACTAACAAAATGCTAGTTGTCAGATAGCGCGCTTCGCTACTGATTATTCTTCGCACTTGATGAGAGTGAAGGAAACGTTGGAAATGCTTTCAGGCAGTCATATTGCATTATAGTCCAAAGGGGAGAATAATGCGATAAAGATGCTTGGAAGAAAGGCAATATTCCGTATTGGCAAACTTGGGCTAAAAAAAAAAAAAAAAAAAAAAAAAAAAAAACCGTCTAACTCCGATTTATTAAACCAATGAATAAAGTTATAGCTTTTTACATTAAAATTGGCAATGATGCGCTACGCAAAGCGGAGTAATAAGACGCGGCTGAATAGGACAATAATGCCGATACTTATGCACGTTATTCTCTCTCTCTCTCTCTCTCTCTCTCTCTCTCTCTCTCTCTCTCTCTCTCTCTCTCTCTCTCTCTCTCTCTCTCTCTCTCTCTCTCTCTCTCTCTCTCTCTCTCTCTCTTTCAAACTTTGGGGCTGAAACACTGAATCGAGAACCAGTTGATGGATAGATTTTTCCGGTACCCCACCGCGCTTCGTCGTGAGAGCTTTTGCCCCGAATCATGAGGAAAATAGCACATAAATTCAATAGAGGAAGATTAACAAAATTAAAAAAAAAAACAAAAACAAAAAAAAAAAAAACAAAAAACATAAAAAAAAAAATGTTAAATTACTCAAGTTACTCGTAAACTGTACTTGACAAATTAAATAATCTAACGTAAATAACATAAAAATTAAATACTGAACATTCGGTACCTCCATTGGCGAGCATTTTTAGGCGCACCGTTGGCACAACGTGCGCCTATTGAAATCGCCCTGATACTCAATAGAGTATACTACGCCCCCTTGTGATCAAATGGCGAAATGAGCTTTTTTGATGTCGTGAAATTTAGGTTGTGTCCTGTGTTTTTTTTATGCTAATTTCATTTGAAAAGTTAATGTTCTCCCAGCCACGACTGAATTCTGAGTTGGTTGGGAGTAATTTCATGTTCATTGATTGACGTTTTTTAAAGTTATTCTATGTCAAAAATTCCCAACCTCACTTTTTGATTATTTCAAATTTTCCCGGTATATATTCTAGGTGATCAAGAGAACCAATCATTTGCCGTTCTGAATGTTTGTTTTTTTGCATGTAGGTAAATGCAATTATTATAATTAATTATAGCGTGTGGTCAAACGCAAAACGGAAAGTCCCTACAGCAAGAACTCTGAACATTCCTTATCTCAATACTCAGAATTCTCATTTAATTACCAAAAATTACTGCGCATCGAAGAGGATCTCTTATTATTCAGCCCTGATGTCGTTGTTTCCATAGTGGTCCCTGCCCTAACCTCCTCCATATTTCCTATCAAATTTCAGCTATTTGTTTACGCTCAAATTTCTAGTACTCCAGGAACTTCCTGATTTCTTATGCTACCTTATGCTACATCTGTTGTACTACCTATGTTGATTCAAGCTGTCACTCTCCTTATATGTCTCAAAGTATCTTGAGACACTCAAACTGGTTCCTTAATCATATAGTTTGGTAGTCCGCTAACCTTTGACAGTCACCTATTTTGTCGGAGATCATCATCAGTCATGCCTAAAAGTCTAGCGCTTAGACTTTTGTACAAAATTGAGATTGCGCCTCACAATTTGGTGACAGTCAAGTTAGCGTCATATGATGAAATATGAATCATCGCTCCATTTCTTTCTGAAATTTGTGTTACCGAGTCAATTTCTTCTGAAAATTATGTCAGCGTACGTGCTGTTTTTTACTGAAACTTGAGTGAGCGCACAGTTTTGAGCAAAAACATTTTCAAATGCTATAAGAAAAAAAGAAAACAATACGGCATTGGAGAAAATGGGGAAATTGAGTTAGTGCTTATACTTTTGCTGAAAATTAAAGTCGTGCACCACAATTTGGTTAAAATTAAGTTATGGCGCTTTTTCTTTGCTGCAAAATGACTCAACGCGCCATGTGTTTCTGAAAATTGTGTGATCTCATCAAATTCTTCTAAAAATTATGTCAGCGCATCGGTTTTTACTGATACTGAGGTGAGAGCGCTAATTTGAGCCAAAAATATTTTTAGCGCTAATAATCAGAGACTGATTAGGTGCGTTGAGGTTGGATCAGTCATGCCTAAAAGTCTACATCCGACGGAGATGGTGTGATTGTATTTTTACTTTCTCACTCAAATGAAATTAGAAAAATTGAGAAAGTTTTGCGATGGCGCAGAGATTTTCAAGGTATTTTGTTGCGATAGTTGGCCTCTCAGGACAAAGTCAATCATGATTTAGTCAAAGTAATTGCCTCTTATCATGTCTAATACCATCCATAAGAACATCCTTCCATCATATTTTCTATTTCTTAACCCTTTCTGACTTAGAGAGATTTATGTAAAAAAAATCTGTGGCGTCTGTCCGTCAGTCCGGCTGTTCGTCACTCCGTACCTAGGCATAAGTTTTGAACCATTGATCCTTATGCATCCAGATTTTGCACAGTTGTTGCTTTTTAGATTCCCCAGAGGTACTTTTTTGTTTTTTTGAAATTTTGATTTTTAGGGTAGTTATGGGGAAAAATTATTTTCATTAAAATCGATGGTAAAATGGCTAAAAATGAATAAAAATGGAATAATTCAAGTTTGGCTCAATCAATTTTGATGAAAGTTAGCAAAAAAATATCTATTTTCCGCCTACTATAGAATGAACCACTTATAGTTCCTATATTTATTCCTTAAGACTGTTTAAAAAATCAAAATAAGCGCGCTCGAGCCGAAAAATAGAATTATCGTGAGAAATCAATCTTAAAACTTGGAGTCAATCAATAATGGCTCCATGAATTTTGATAAAACTTTGTACACACAATCTACTATCAATAATCTTAAATATTTTCCTCTCCGTGTCACCAAAAACAACCGATAAAACCATTTCTAGAGGTAATATAGGTGCGATTGAGCAAAAAATTTGGGAATATGAGCAAAAAAAAATATAGTCCTATTATTTGGGATAGTTCAGGTTTGGTTCAATCAATTTTGATGAAAGTTAGCAGCAAAAATCTACATTCAGCCTACTATAAAATAAACCACTTATAGTTACAATATTCAACCCTCAAAACCGTTTAAAAAATCAAAATATGTGCGCTCGAGCCAAAAAATGGAATTATCGTGAGAAATTAAGTAATCTTAAAACTTGGAGTCAATCAATAATGGCTGGATGAATTTTCATGAAACTTTTTACACACAATCTACTATCAAAGTACTAACATATTATCCTCTCTTGATCACCATACACAACCGATTAGACCTTTTCAAGAGGTAATATAGGTGCGATTGAGAAAAAAATATGGGTATATAAGCAAATAAAAACATAATCTTATTATTTCGGATAATTCAGGTTTGGTCCAATGGATTTTGACAAAATCTGGCAAATAAAATCTACAATTGGTTTACAAAAGAAATTAGCCCTTACAGTTACAATATACAACCCTTAAGAGAGTTTAAAAAATCAAAATAGGGTGTTTGACCAAAAAAAAAAAAAGAATGAAAGTGAAGAATTAATTTTTAAAATTGGAGTCAATCATTAATGGGATTGATTTTGACAAAAATGTTCACAAACATAATGTGTTAAAAAAATACACTAAACACTGCACTGTGTGCACTAAAACATTTTTCTGGTACAGTCCTCATAAAAACCTTACGACCGTTTCGAGGGGCAATATAGGTACGATCGAGCTAAAATCTTTTGAAACTAATTGTAAGCAAATATTAAGACAAACATAATATTTGCAATAAGTAATTCAAGTATGACTCAATTAAGTTCGATGAAAATTGCATCAAAACGTTTGCAACCAGCCTAGGCAGAAATTTCTTTTCAATGTTTTACTACAATATTCAACTTTTAAGTCTAAAGCTGTTTAAAAGCAATATAGGTTTCATTACACCAAAAAATAGAATATTCAAGGAAAATTAATTTTATAAAGAAAAGTCAATCAAAAATGGCTGAATGAATTTTGTTGAAATTTTGTTTGCACAATCTACGACTTAAGTACATCTTTGGAGGGGAATTAATCTATTAAACAAAAAAAATTATTTCGAAGATCCACAGTTTGAAAGAAGAAACCAAACATAGTACTCAATGGAGGAAATGCAAGAATCAGTACATTTCGACCTCCTATAAAAACTAAGGGAAAAAAGAAACTCCCAAAAATAGAACAAAGAGCAAATATAATGGATGCAGCTCAAAGAATAAAAACTTATTGGAATCTTGAATTACCTACTCTAAACCCTGTTATAAGCAACATCAGATTAAGGCTCTCAATTAGCCTTCAAATAACAAAATAGGCAACTATTCCTACAGCTTCTCTACAAAATTGCAAACTCTTCGGATTAAAGGCAGAAATATTATGTCCGGAGGTGAAAATATTTGAAATTTGAGGGGGGTTTGGGGATCTCCCCCAGAATTCTAAAGGGGGGGCTGGAGGTATCCCCCAGCATTTTAAAGGGGGTTTGGGGGTCTCCTCTAGTATTCTAAAGGGGGGCTGGGGGTCTCCCCCAGAATTCTTTAGGGGTTAGGGGGTCTCCTCCAGAATTCTTTAGTGGTGGGGGGGTCTGGGGGCCTCCCTCAGATAAAAGTGATGTGAGAAAGTGTTCGTAGGGTATTCTCTACAGTTTATTTTTTATCATTTCGAGATTTGATTAACGTATTTCGGCCATTGTGCGCGGATCAAATGCTTCGTCACCAGTCGTGGGACGTCATGGGGACATTTAGGAAAGATGTCTTTTGACTCACTGTAACTTCTTCATCTTTTCTTACGTTTTGCCATGGCGTCCTTTGTTTTACATGGCATCACACTTCACGTTCAAATTTTTTACCGGGCAACCAAAGAACGGTGCCAGCTAATGGAATATGGCAACATTGTTTTTCTCTACTCTAACACATCATGAAAAATAATCGATTCTTGGTGGTCCGATTTCTTCTTACTACCGATCACTTTTTCATGTCCCTATTTTGCGGGACATACTATATCGTTGACTACCTTTTTACTAAAGGGGGTTCAAAATTGTTTTATGAGTATTTGATTGTTTATTACGTGCGTTTAGTGATGTGCAGTAGGAAATTCGAAGGATTTGTTCTATGATTGTCCGTAGTGGTCCCACCGCCCCCCCACCACACGACGCACACAGGTTCAGACCCGAACTTTTGCTAGATATGGTGGAAAATCTGAGGGGATGGTTTAAGATTGTCCGTAGTGGTCCTAACCTCCCCCCCCCCCCAATCGCCACACACCGGTTCGGACCCAAACTTTTGCCGGACAATTTTTTTTTAGATGATTTTTTGAGAATCCAAGGGATTGTTCTAAGATTGTCCGAAGTGGTTCTACCCCCCCCCCCCCCCCCCCCCCCCCTCGCCGCGCACAGGTTCGGACCTTAACTTTTGCTGGACAATTTTTTTGAGATGTTGGAAAATTTGAAGGGTTTGAGATTGTCCGTAGTGGTCCCCCCCCCCCCCCCACTCGCCGCTTACAGGTTCGAACTTGGACTTTTGCTGTACAATTTTTTTGAGATGGTGGAAAATTCGGAGGTATTGTTCTAAGATTGTCCGTAGTGGTTCTACCCCCCCCCCCCCCCCCCCCCGCCGCAAACACGTTCGGACCCAAACTTTTGCTGGACAATTTTTTTGAGTTGTTAGAAAATTCGAAGGGATTGTCCTAAGATTGTCCGCAATGGTTCTCCCCCCCTCCTCCACTCGCCGCACACAGGTTCGGACCCTAACTTTTGCTGGACAATTTTTTCTGAGGTGGTGGAATATTCGAAGGGTTTGTCCCATATAAGATCGTATGTAGTGGTCCTAACCCCTACCCACTCGCCGCATCCAGGTTCGGACCCGGTTTTTTGCTGGACGCATTATTTTTGAGATGGTGGAAATGGAATTTGACTCATGAGGACCAAATTTGCTCAAGGTGCGCCTTCTCTGACACTGTAGTGTCAGAACTATCTGCTTGTTTCAAATGTAATCTGCTATTCAAAGCATTTTCGTGCGTTGCAGGCATACACTAAACTGAACTGTACGTAATCTTTTGAAAGACAAGAGGACTCATCGATGATTTGAAAGATGCCACCAAATTATACTCAATGCAGCAGCTCTGCCGCGCCGGAAGCAACCGCATTACAAGCCAGGCAAAGCGCCTTCATTCTGATAAATATGCAATACCAGCTCCGGAAAGTACGAATAGTTGCATTCATGCATCTGATATAAAGATTCTCGCGTATATAAAGCGCGGCGCGCGGTATATAGTGCGTAGCACACTGAACTAACAATAATAATTATTAAGGACTTTGCTGGAAGAAATTCTGATGGCTCGCCGATGGATTCTATTTGATGCCTGTTGATCCAGCAGCCTCTGAACAGAGCTGCCGTTTTGCGTATAATTAATCACATTTTTCAATTCACCGATGATTCCACCGGTTGAGAAAAGATTACACAGCTCAGTTCAGTGTATGACTTGACTGTATTGCACGAAAATTCTCGCATCTTTAATCTTTTCTCAACCGGTGGATTCGTCGATGACTTTAGAAAACGTGCGGGCATTTTAAATAGTTAACGGCGTTTCCACCGATTTAGAAAAGATCACAGATAAGATTATTTTCGTGCATTACAATCATTCACTGAACTGAACTTGTGTACTGTAAAACCGGGTAACTTGGGACAGGGGTCAAACTTGGGACAGAGTAGTGGTAGTTTCAGGTTATCACAGCAGTGCTTCCAGCAGGCTGTCCCAAGTTTGACCCCAGTCCCAAGTTACCCCGTTTTACAGTAATCTTTTCTCAACCGTGGTGGAATCATCGGTGAATTGCAAAATGCGATTAATTATGCGCAAAACGGTAGCTCTGCCTCTGAAGACCGATTGCAGAAATTGGATAGATTTCCCCAAACTTCCTTAATTATTGAAATGAGACGACTTGACATTCCCTTCAAAATTTTGTTTTAATTTCTTATAATTGTGTGCAGAGGTGTAAAGACACAATAATTTAATACGTGCATGATTATTACCTTCGTTAGTGATGACGTGTTTAATTCTTTTGTTAACTTTGAAGCCGCCGATAATGGACCGGATCAGACTTGCAATCATCCCGGTTCCTTGCACGTCCAAAAATAATTTATGGTGACCTAAAAAAAGGTAAAAGATATTGATACGAGTACTAAGAACAATATCAACTATGACCCTTATTGAGTTGCCGTTTGCATAAAACTGTCCAATTGGCGGCAACTGAGATAGAAATCGGGCGAGAGGGGACTGGAATAAAAATTGGCATGGTTGAGAATTTGAGAAAAATGATCCGAAAAGACTCCGTAAGTGTCATTTTCATGACGGTGATAATTGATAGGCACGTCTTCTCCAGCCAATGAGAGGCCGTCTTTCGTCTCCATTCCTATCAAATTTTGTCTAGAGGACAAACCTAGACCACGCACTACCTATAACTATCTCGTCGGGGTTGACATCGCGTAACAACTTAGTTTTTTGTTTTTTGTTTGTTTGTTCGTTTTTTTGTTTGACACACAACAACACGACGTTTAATAAAGGCTCCTATGCTGACTCTTGTGCATTAGCGGATACAGGGGGGGGGGTGGCGAAGGGGGTGATCTCTCCCCCGACGGCAGGCCCAAAAAGTGGGAAAAGAGGGGAGAGGAGGGACGCAAACATAAAATAAAAAATATTGGGTTAAATGAAAGAATGCGTATAGTTGATACGCAAAACGGAAGTCTAGATCAAATGCGGGGCTCTGGCAAACTTTTGTTGTGAGAAAGTGCGTAGTCCAATTGATGTAAAAACTAGCGGAAATTAGAAAATCAGACTAAAAGAGTCTAAAATTTAGTAATAAACTCACAAAACTGCTATATTGGCAAGATCGTAATGGCGGTTCAACGCAGGTATCATGGAGATTCCTGTCTCATTTGCCATTTTCTCTACGGAAACACAGAGATACGTCTCAATTGAGGCGTTTTATGTAAAAAGGGGTTCTTCGCAAAGAACCCCTTTTTGCGTAAAACACATTAATCGATTTGTCATATCAATAGTAGTTTTTCACCAAAATCTCAGCTCAATATCTTGAAAACTCAGCGATTACGAGGTGTTTTCGTGAATCGAGACTTGGTTAAATGGACATTGTGATGCGAGTTTCAAGTTCTCCAAAAATCGCCGAAAACTTAGATCAAGATTTTGAGGGCTTAGGAGTCGTCGGAGCGTAAAAACGCAAAGTGTCTTTCATGTTGGAAATTATTCCAGATACATTGAAAGCGTATCAATTTTTCGATACAGTCGATAGTTCTCGATATATTTCGATATAAAGGCATTTTGGGCTACATTTTTGGATATATCTGGCAACGCCGGCAAGATATCTTAAACTACTTTTTTTTGGGTGAAAGTACATGCCATAAGGACCATCTCTGCCGAAAATCAGCTAATGCTTATTTTTTCCTGCTATTTGGTGGTATATTTAAGGCGGCGAGACCCGTTTTACGTAAAAAGGGGTTCCTAGGAGTCAACTTCAAAATATTGTGTAAAACACAGAAATACACGGATTTTAAAAAACTTTAAGCCATGATGTCCGTAAATAAGCCTAGTTTTAGGAAAAAAATTTACATTAGCCATCTAGAGGGCCAGATTGGTACAAATCAAGTTACAAAACTTTGAATGCGTTTTTCTTCCAATTACAAAACTTTAAAGAACCCCTTTTTACATAAAACGCCTCAATTTAGATACGAATCTCCCACTATACCTGCGCCTCTCCACCATTGAGCTCGATTCTGAGAGCGAATTTCGTGATTTTATAGTGTACTCATTGTCATTTGTACGGGTTTTTATGCAAGAATCAACCCTTCAATCCCCTGTAGCAAAAGTTTCACTTGGCAACAGTGGTTCTTACCTTCTTGCGTATACTCAATCCGCGCCTGACTCTCAACGATTTTCAACGCCTCGTAGAACAGAAAATCCAGGAAAACTATGGAGGTTGCAAAGATGAATTCCACAAAAGCTTTGAGCAAAGAGGAGAACTGAAAGTGCGAAAAAAACCATTCGGAAATAAGGAGCTTAGACGCTTAGTATCCAAGAGGTCTTGGCGACATTTTCGAGAGAATTGAGATAAGTGTCAGAACGTGCTCCTAAATAATTGATCCTTTTCACGCATTTAAAGTAATTTTGCACGGGTTGGGGGAGTTGGAGAGATTTGCTTAAAGTTGGCGTCTTACGGACCAGAGTTGGGCAAAAGGAACTTGAGTACCGAGATTGAGTGGCCGAGTACCTACTTACTTGTAGTGTTCAATCTGATTCACCGAGTACATTTTGTACTCGGGGTTAGAAAGTTTTCAAACCGTTATTAATGAGAGATCCGGGACTGTTCCCCCCCCCTCTAAAACCAATGGTAACTTTGAATAATCAAACTACGAAGTCACCGAAAATAATATTTGATCTTTGGAAATCAGCGTAGATTACACTTAAATGGGCAGTTGCAAGGGTCTGTAATATTGTGTTTCTTATATAGAAAATGATAGTACTTGATGAGCTGAGAACAATGGTGCCGTTGGTTTTTTCTTGAGTTTCTCGGTTTCGGAGATACATACGTGTAAAGTTGTAAAAAATCGTGTGCGTAGTGACGTCACTACGCGGAATTCCCATTTAAAACAATGTATTTTGGGCCAAAATCTCATCTCCGGAACAATGGGACACAATTAGAAACCAAAGGCATATTTGTTCTCAGCTCATCAAGTATACTTTCATTTTCTTTATAAACAATACGACCTTTCAGACCCTTGCAACTGCCCCATTGGAGTTACAAAACTGCTACTCTCTTCCTGCGTACATAAAATGACACCTCGCAGTATAACCTGCACAGACAACGGGTATAGGGTGGGATAGTTGAGAGAATTTAACCTGCAGACAAGGCGACATTACATTTGTAACAGGGCACGTCCGGATTCGTCCACGGTCATTTTCAGAACGTCCGGACTCGTCCACCAGCCGAAAAAAGCGATGTCCGGATTTGTTCTCCGGCAAATAAATAGAAACAATTAAATTGCCGACTCGGCAACTACGCGTTGCAGTATTTGATCGCGGTAGAACGTGGGGTGGCGCAGTGACTTTAGAATGAGAAAATGAGACTGATTCTCTCCCTCGGGTTTCAGGACATTCCGTCAACGACTTTTTGTCCACGCGCATGTTTCGTCCAACTGTTTACGTCACTGCATTTTTTCGGCAGCAACATGTTGGTCCACGTCTACTTAGTAAATAATGTCCAAAATTTGGACTCCAAATAAAAACACCAACTCCATACAGGAAAATATTGCCAAAATTGGGAAACATTTTAATTTTGGTATACTTTTTGACAAAACTAACATGATCATTCGTTGGGAGCCTTATGAGCGGCAGCTGCGGGTTTTACATTTTTTTTGACAATTTAAACAAATTTTGACAACTGAAAATTTGGAAAAAAATAAAGAAAAAAATCGGATGACATCGGTAAGGACAAGAATTACTCCACACGAAAATGAAGTTACCATAGCAGCACCTTCATCTACCTTCCATTTTCTTATTTTCAATGTTTCCATAAATTATTTTCCTTGCAGTATGATTATTTTTCATACTTGTTCTTTACTGCTGTCAACAATTTTAAATGTTCAGTAAAATCAAACATATGGACCAAAATTAAACGCATGGACCTATCTTTTCTTGCCTTCATACATGCGTGGACGTAAAACGCCAAGACGAATTTGTATCCGGACAAAAAGTCGTTGACGAAATGTCCTATGACCCTCTCTCGGGACGGCCAGAATCCAGTCTTGTCTACCGGGAGAATTAATGGTAAACCTGTGACAAAACTATAGGTACCAGTGTTTGTTTCTCTGCAAAGCTGATTTTCAAGTTGTATAAATCGATGCATTTTCTTCTCTCCAATTTTTTCAACGGCAAAAGGGTATGATGACCATATTTTCGTCGTCTGGCGTCGATTCTCCTGAAATATCGTGTGATGTATTCGTTGTCGAATTCAATGTTTGTCAAATAATTGGTGATGTAAGAGGATACTCTGTAAAGGAAAACAATTTAAAGCAATCATTTTTGAAGATTTATCGTTTTAAAGTATTTGCATGTGACGTGTATTCAATATTCTGCTAAGATTTGCTTCACCGACCAATCAGCGCTTACTCTCTGCAAACCGTTTGTACGCGTCACAAGTGCTATTGATACTTGATAGGGGCAGTTGCAAGGGTCTGAAACATTGTGTTTTTTACAATAGAAAATGAAAGTACTTGATGAGCTGAGAGCAAAGATGTCATTGGTTTCTAAGTGAGTCCCATTGTTCCATCTGTAGATGAGATTTTGGCCCAATATATATTATTTCAAAGGGGGATTCCGCGTAGTGACGTCACTACGCACACGATTTTTTGCAACTTTACACGTGTGTATCTTCAAACCTGGGACACTTAGGAAAGAACCAAAGGCACCATTGTTCTCAGCTTATCAAGTACTGTCATTTTCTTCATAAAAAACACGCAATTCCAGACCCTTGCAACTGACCCAATATAAATATTATAAAAAAAAAAAAAAAAAAAAAAAAAAAAAAAAAAAAACTGAACAACCCAAACAAATTATGGTACCTACTATCCTTTATCCTTTATATTAATCGAAGGAAATATGTGTTTTTGGCTCTTTCCAAAGCCTCATAATGAAATGAAGAAAATGGAAAACTGAGGCCGGCGGTGAAGCGTAAAATTCGGCAAAGTTTCATTACGTACGTCCATTTAAACCCATTAAAAAAATCGAATCAATGGCTGTACGGGGAACCGTGGAACACCCTATAATTTTCCATGGATTTAAATGGACCAAATACAACGTTGCTAAATATATATATTGCGCTTTACGACTGTCTAGTCACTAGTGTCTAAAGCATTTGGCTGCATGAGCTAATGATAGGTACACTGTACACTGTACAGTCGGGTACAAGAAAAATATCGAACGACGCCTTAAATTTTGGCTCGGGTAGACCATCTGCAATGATTCTATTCATTCAGATAAGTATTGCGGGTAACCTATACTTTCAGGAGTCGTTTAACATTATTACTGTCCCCAACTATGTGCACGCAAGACTAGTATAGCATAGCGTGTCATCCGTAAACGTCCCTTTTCAGTCCAATTAAACCCACGTAAAAGATCGAACTATTGCTCGTGCGTTGACAATTCTCAAATTCGACCTTTTGAATGAGTTTAAATGGACAAAGTGCAATGTTTGCTAGATTTCACGCTACGCCAATGAACACGGAAAAAAATATTGGTAGAATTTACCATATGCATAGCTGATTTCGGGATCCGCTATCAAGTATGGTAAATTATATCATCATATGGTAAATGCAACGTACCTTGTGGTAAATTAAGATAACCTGTTGGTGTTGCATTTACCATAGCTGACAGCAGACTTCAAAATCAGCTATAAAGATGGTAAATTTTACCAGTCTTTTTTTCCGTGAATGCAACGCGTATAAGTTTGATATTACTCAAGTATAAAAATCGTAAGAAAATGCGGACAAAATTCGTATGTATAGCGAGCGTGTTATCTGGCAACGCCCGTTTTAGCTCATTTAAACCCACGCTTAACATCGAATTATTGCGAGTGCGTTGAAAATATTCAAATTCGACCTTTTAAATGAGTTTAAATTGACACATTGCAACGTGTGCCAGATTGCACGCTTTATCAAATGAGTGCAAAGCGTTCTTATCGTGAACTTACTCAAGTATTATTCGTAAGAAAGATAGTGCTAAAACTCTGTTGGCCAGCTTAAAAAAGAATTTAACGAATCTTTCCTTCTCCTGGAATTCTTTTTGAACCGCTTTCGCTGTGCCGTAAGCATCTTGAACGCCTTCAACCTACCCTAGCACAAATCACATGTACAATGATGAGATAATTATATACATGCAGAGGTTGATACGGATCCAGACATATTTCTGACTCTCTCTACGCCTATTTGAAAAGTATGTGTTAGAAAAAGACAGAATGAGAGGCTCAAAATACTCGATGACCCGTTCCATCTGCTCTTCCGGAGCGACTCTAACGTTATTTCAAATGGAGAAATATTCTTACGAGCAGATCTGATCTATTTACGGCCTTTTTATCGTCAACACGTCGCTCAGGGCTCTCAAAACGTTCCACTTGCTCTCCTGGGGCACCGCCTATGTTATTTCAAAAGGGGAAAAATACTTACGAGTAGACCTGATCTTTTTGCGGCCTGATAATCGCCAACGTGGCTCAGGGCTCTCATAACGTCCCATCTGCCCTTCCGGAGCAACTCTAATGTTATTTCAAATGGGGAAATATACTTACGAGCAGACCTGATCTATTTGCGGTCTATTATCACTAACGTAGCTCAAGGCTCAATACTATTCTATTAAATGGAAGCTCATACGATGTAGTATATACCTCCTAAAAAAAATCTTTTGCACTTATTTGCACATCTCTGAGATACGCGCATTTTAAGTTGAAAAGTGAGCGCATGAAAACGCATGAAAATGACTTCGGCCGCGGCCGGGCTAAGCGGTATTTTACCGAAAAAGTTGGCAGAGACGGCTTTTATCGTCTAAATGACATGAAATTTGGTAGCCGGGGGTATTTTTTAACGCTGAATTCAAATTTTGCTTCCGTTTGTCAAAATTTGGAAATCCAAGATGGCTGCAGACAATTTTTTCCACTACTTGGTCGGCAACCATCTTGGATTTTAGAATTTTGAAAAACTGATGCCAAATTGGAATTCAGCGTTAACAGATACCCCTGGACACCAAATTTCAAGTCATTTGGACAGTGTTGCCAAATGGAACTCGACAAAATGAAAATTGACCCTCCCCCCCCCCCCCCCCCCTCCACCCTTGAAAGCGACTTACAACAATACCATTCGCCTGATAGGTGTATTACTATGAGAAATACGATTACTGAAAGTTTCAAAGTTTAATTTCGCACTAATGAAAAAGTTACGGGTTTTTTTTTCCAAAATGAGCGTAAAACGCAACACCGTGGCGACATTGGTATCAATCAATAATATTAATTTTGATGTGTTCGATGTTATTATTAAAGTGACAACAGATGGTTTTGGGAATTTTACATTTACAACATTTTATAGGTTCGAGGGTGGATTTATTGATTTTCTAGTGATTATCAACTATCGTCCGATTATCGTCAATTTTACCGGATTTTATCTCACTACCCTGGTAAAAAAAAAACCTCAGGACCTCAGAGATGTCTGAGGGTAATTGGAACAAGAGGTCCTGAGGGCACCCACAGGATTTCTGAGGGCACCCTCAGGAATTTCTGAGGGCACCCACAGAAATTTTGAGGTCGCCCTCAAGATTTCTGAGGGTGCCCTCAGGGCCTCATGTTCCAATTACCCTCAGACTTCTGAGGTCCTGAGGTCCTGAGGGAAGGCCATCAAGTATTTCTGTGTAACTAAAAAACTAAATTTAGGAATGCCTAGTCGAGTTTTCTGTAGAAATTCTTGATCCTATCACGAAGGCTATGTACTTTACACCTTTTATCAAGCCGTAGAAGTTGGAGTCTGCACAGAAACTTTGCCGGTGGTGGGGTTCGAACCCACGACCTCCCGATTGGTGGTCCAGCACTTTACCACTAGGCTACACTGCCCGCGATGACAGAGGGGCGAGAATTTCTCAATATAATAATATTGCGGGTGCCCTCAGGATTCTCTGAGGGCGCCCTCAGAAACTTTTGAGAGCATTCCCTCAAGTTTTCTGAGGATGCCCTTGGAGCCCTTATTTTCAAATTACGCTCAGACTTTTTTGAGGGCCTAGATGTTTCTTTTTCCAGCTAAGGTTTTTATGATGGGACTTAGAAAAATTTTGTTTGTTGTAGATAATTTAATTTGTTTTAACCTTCTAATGAGAAAGGGGCCCCGGGACTTTAGTACATGAATTACTTGTTCAGTGCAATAACATTAACCTAAAAAAATATTTATTAGATTTCTAACAACTATAGTTTTAATTGATTTAAAAGGAAAATAATAATAATATGTATGTCTAATAAATATGAGAATTGCTCGCTCAATGCATTGGTTTAATCAGGAATTTGTTTCATCTTGGACTTTTAACCCTCTTTGTGCCAAAATAGATCCAGCCGATAAAAATTATTTTTTTGGATTTTTTTTTTGACCTATAGGCCCTAAAGAACAAGCTCAAGCAAAAACATTGAAAAAAACCCCTAGATTTTTATTTTTTTTATTTTATTTTTTTTTTTATTTTTTTTTTTTTTTTTTTTTTTTTTATTATTAATTACTTAACCAGTGGTGGCTTTGTGCCATGTGTGGCAAAAATGTTTTACCTCCATTTGAATACATGGTAAGCAATCGATAGTTTTTCATGGAATCATATTACATGGAATAAAAACAATGTTGCCGAAATGCACGAGTTACTATATTGAAAATAACCTCTAAAACATTTGAGATTCGAAAGTCTGAGTGCGAGTTTGTTGTCCTGTACAAATGTTATTCCGGTCAAGGGCGCCATTTCAGATTTTCCTTTGGGGGGGGGGGCCCTCCAAAAAATTTTGGGTGACCTTTTTTTTTTTTTTTTTTCCGTGCATCTTCAAAAAAAATCTTTGACTAGATTTTTTGGCCACATTAAAAAACCTGGAGGGGGGAAATTGCCCCCCTGCCATCCCCCAAATGGCGCCACTGGTTCCGGTCGTCTTCAAAATGATTGAAACTCACCCTCGAAGATTTCTGATCAGAATTTCTAAAGTTGTAAGGGCCCCTCAAAAGATTCGGGATGCTGTGTGGGCGCCCTCAAGCGTTCTGCGTTCACCCTCAAGGCGCTCTGTGGTCGCCCTCAAGCGCTCTGTGGTCGCCCTCAAGGTGCTCTGTGGTCGCCCACAAGCGCTCTGTGTTCGCCCTCAAGTGCTCTGTGGGTGCCCTCAAAGTTTCTGCGGGGCCCTCAAAGATTCTGTGGGCGCCCTCAACGATTCTGTGGGCGCCCTCAAAGATTCTGTGGGTACCCTCAGAAAACCTCAGAGGCCCTCAGAAATCCTGGGGGTGCCCTCAGGTTTTTTTGAGGTTCTCTGGGGTTTTTTTTTTTACCAGGGTATCGATTAAAGAATAAGCCTGTAAAAAAGTTTGCAACAGTTCCGTTGTCACTACAGTCTGCCTTTGCTTAGCACATGCTCACTACACTGAAAAAAATAGATTTGTGAAATCAGTAAATGAAGCAAAGGCTAATTTTACCAACCATTTTCAGTAAAATTGACTACGCATGTAGCTAATTTTACGTTTTGGATTGTAAATTTTGCTTAATTTTGATTAATTTTACAATTTGGATCATAAACTTTACCAATCGGTTTAAAAAATTTTAACAATTCAAAACATTGAAATTTTTTGCAAGTCGTATAGCTGTCACGCTAAGACAGCCATGTATTATGCAAAAGTCACAATGATTTGGATTGTAAAATGCACCTTTTAGATTGAAAAATTTGCAATCCAATTAGAAAAATTACTAAAACTTGAGAAAAATTTACAATTAAAATCGAAAAATTTAGCCATAAGTTTAGTAGGAGTTACCAAAAATAACAAGAAAAATTTAGCATGTGCTTTTTTTTACTGATTTTACAAAACTTAATTGATTTTTAGTAATTTAATTTTTTTCAGTGTATAGTACACGTTTCCGGCGTTTCCGCTGCTTCACGAGGCATTTTTCGGAAAGGTTTTCTCGGCTGCTCATGATCTCGTATTCGCAGAATTCTTTACCGCACTTTCCATTTTTCTCGGCCGTAAGTGAGGATGAGCTTTGAGGAAATAATAGATATTTTTTTTTTCCCTGTTTTGGTTTTTTCCTTAGGTGCGTTATTATTATGTTGATCTCCAACACGTGGATCCTTTTCTGCGAGTGCGAAAACCTGTTAAACAGATAACAGGTAAAAGGCAAAAGGTGTGATTGTTCACGCAAGGTTTTCTGTCGTTCATTTCTTTTTTGAATGTAATTTCGCTCGATCAGAAAAACATCAAAATGTTTTGGTGGAGATAATCAGAAGGCAGCCTTTCCTCTTACGACGTGCATTATATCTTAGCCCGGTCTGTAAGGATGAAGATTTTATCAGTTTTTCGAATCAGTCAACCAGGAAACAGTGTGCTCAGTGCTTCTTTGTGTACAAAAATCTTATATTAGCTGGTTTGATGTGTACCATGTTTCGTAAAGCCGGACCTATTTGAATAACCTATAAATTAAACTACCAATGATTCATTGGCGTAGGGTGCAATTTGACAATGTGGTACGTATTTTGTCCATTGAAACCCATGGAAAATATCGAACTACTGGGTGTTCGGTGAACACCTTCACATTCGACCTTTTACATGGGTTTAAATGGACGAAATACCACATTGCCAAATTGCACGCTACGCCACTGCAATGATTTATTCACCCCCAGCACCCTCCACCTTCTCTAAAAATTACCCAAGTCAATAAAATAGTCTCACGTTTTGTATATATTCATCTTTTTAATGGAATATTTTAACTATTATTATTTTAACTTTATCTTAACTATATTTAATTACGTATTTTTTTTTATCTCAAAAATGCTGTTTCCTTTGCTTTTTCTAAAGCGATACTACCTTTAAATCATATCTTAAACTAAACTTTTTCAATTGGTGACCCTACCTCTATTTTATTCAGTTTTTTTTTAAAAAACCACTGATATTGCAAGCAGGATTCTGCTGAATGCAGAGTTTACACTAACAATATTTCATCTGACATTTTTTGATCAGCGTAATTTAAAGTTTAACTAAAATTTGCCTAAACTTAGGTGTTTTTCGGTTTTTGGAAATTGTGTTTCTACTTGTTTTTTGCATTTTACGAAATACATCAAAACTATGGAAGAAACTTAAAATAGAAAAAATATTTAAAGAGTAAGAAAACGTATCCATGAAGACTAAATTCAATTCGAGCCATCTACTCCAAAGTTGCAACAGTTTTAAGAATTGGGCTACACCCGTCGCCCGCGCGCCTCTTCGTGTTACCAATGTAAGCTCGCGCCTCTTCTAGGGTCAACTCCGAGAAAAACCTACCTTTTTTAGTGGCAAAATGGGGCTGTTGCGTACTTTTGCTACATCAAAATGACACATTGTTTCCTACGTAAAATTCGGCGAAAAAAACGATGCGCACATTAAAAACTTTCAAAATCCACTCATTAAATTAGAAAAAACCTTCCATTTCAAACAACCCGCGGTACTTTAGACACTATACCACCGACTTATAACTACATAGATGGGAAACCATCTCGTTTATGTAAACATGAACAGACTTTACAAACATTGGAATGTTTCGTTTAGATGCGTACATTTGTTATATTATTTTGTAATCTTTGATAAACCGAAAAGACCAGACAGCAAATGCAACCAATAGTTCATGTATTTAGAACGGAATTTCATCACTTTGTAGTTACGCGATGTTGTTTACTTATGCACGGTGGTTCCGTCTATGCAGTAGTATACCGGTGCAAATAGTGACTAGTGTAGAGCGGGCTGTTTGAAATTGAAGTGATTTCCTGAGTTAATGAGTGGATTTTGAACTTTTTTTAATGTGCGCATCGTTATTTTCGCCGAATTTTACACAAGAATAAAGGGTTCTATATTGTTGTAGCAAAAGTATGCAACAGACCCATTAAAATTCTAGACGATTCAACGAACCAACGGAAAAAATGTTGATTATTCCATCACAACAGTCTCGGAGATACAGTAAAATTAATACTCGTGTGCCGAAGCGATTTTACACATCCTGCTAACTAAAGAGGGGGGGGGTGCATTTTCCCCCCCGACTTAAAACTATTGCTGATGGCTTATTTTTTTAATACTTTTCAAATCTGCAAAAACTTATCTTGTCCAGTAATAGTTAAGACATAACAGTAAGTTTTTTTTTTTTTCAAATTGTTTCAAGTTTGATTGTTTGGCGGGGAAAGTGTCAAAAAAGTGAGAAGTTCGATTATTTAAAAAATAAACTAAAAAAAAACGTTTCTCCGATTTATTTAAAGTTTGAAATTTATGCAAGACACTCCCAAAAAAATTACATTTTCCTAAACTACATATGTAAAGTATGCTATTAATCACCTGGAGAAAAATCCCCCCCCTCTAAACTGCAGGAAAATATGTTGATACCAACCCCCCCTCCCACATCTACTTCCTTGTCTATAAATGCGGACAAATGTGATGATTAACATTTCCTAATTTTGGTAGAAAGCTTTTAAATTCCCTCTCTCATCATGGGAAAATACACGAAAGCTTGAAATGATTTGTTAAAATTTCAGTTTTTTATCTTAAAAAAGCTTGTTTGGGGGGTAACATTAAACCCCCACTCTCCCCGAGGGTAGCACTAAAGGGGTTTAAAAAATAGGTGACAGCCCCCCCCCCCCCCCCCCCCGCGACTATTCGTGTCAAAAAATGCGGGCGCGCCTATTCCTTATCGAGGGTTACACGATACTGTCCATATCCTATGTGGTAGCTATAGGAAAATGTATGACCGAGATCCAACCTTCAAGACTGTCCAAGTTTTAAGAAATAGGCTCGCTACGATATTGTTTTTTTACAACCTGCGCATTTGGAAATCGAGTGACGCGGGCCCGTGTAGTGTGAGGAAGGGAACATAATAGAAAGGGAAATAAAATTTCAGGGTCTACTCGGCGTCATCAGTCTTAATACCAGGGGGAATTCTACGAATCACACTTTATAGTCATTTACGTCCATCCATAGGGGTATACAAGAGTTTGTCAGTGTCTCTTTCCTCCAATTTGAACGTCAGAGTCTCTCTCTCCTCCAATTTGAACGTTCAATTGCGTTAGAAAAGGACGGAGATATGGGCTTAAGCAACGTGACGGCCCTCTCTGCATATCCTTTTCTAATACAAGTGTTCGAATGGTCAGAGAGAGGGGAGAGAGAGAGGAGAGAGAGAGAAAAGAGGAGAGAGAGAGAGAGGAGAGAGAGAGGGGAGAGAGAGAGAGAGGAGAGAGAGAGAGAGAGAGAGAGAGGAGAGAGAGAGAGAGAGAGAGAGAGAGAGAGAGGGGAGAGAGGGGAGAAGAGAAAGAGAAGGGGAGAGAGAGAGAGAGAGAGAGAGAGAGAGAGAGAAGGAAAAGAGAGAGAGAGAGAGAGAGAGAGAGGGGAGAAGAAACACGGATCCGCCCATGCGTCCTTTTGGAAACTGAGACACGACGCGACGTTTTAATAGACATAAATAATTAACGATGACCGATAGCGCTTCTCAAAAGCTCGTTCAATTCAACTGAATTCATACAGCTGATTCCGTAGAATCGGTATAAAAGATTAAATGAGGTCTATAAGCCGACACGACAGACGCGACGAGAAATCCTCTGTTTTCTTCTTGTTTCCTGCGTATTAAAGACATGCTTGTTAAATAAGGGCAGGTAAGGGGATATAGTTATCATTTCATCCTTTTTTTTAAATCACTTTGTTTTAAACATGACGTGAGAGGGATGGAAGATATTCTGCCCGCGCCGTTCAGTGGCGGATTAAACCCCTTTCCCTTTCTCTCATTTTGGGATTTTACTTTTTTTGGGGGTATTTTTAGACCGGTCAAAAGAGGGAATTCTAGAAATCTTTCGAGGCCCCGACCTTAGCAGGGGGTAAGGTCAGGGGGGGCGGCTACAACCTACTTTTTCAACAAAGCGCCAAAAATTCCACGAAAACTTCTTTTTAGACACTGTGAAAATTTGGCTCAAGGGGGGGGGGGGGGGGGGGGGGGTACGCAACACCCCCCCCCCCCCCTCCCCCTTGGATCGGCGCCTGGCGCCGCGCCGCACAGTGTGGACATACGTGTATTTTAGCTATTCAAAATGAAGATCGAAAAAAACCAGTGTGCGCTTGCTTTTCGACTTCAAAGATGTCTAGATAAAACATATCTAACGTTTGTTTTGATTAAAACCGGACGATAAGGGCACCAGCCGAGTTCGAAGTTTAATTATCACAGGTAAGTATCTCTATTTTCACCCGTGACACTTTTTTGATAGAATAGGCCTAATGTAAACAAAACACATGTTAAATGAGTCATAGATTTTTTTCATGTTTTTCAAAGTAAGTAGAAGGAGGAAAAACCATGGAAGGTAAGTTTTTTAATCTTAGGATAATTTACATTCTATAATTAGTCTAAATTTTAGTATTTTTTGACATATGACAATTTCAGCAGAGTTTTTTTTTTGTTGTACCATTTTGTACCATCTACCGTTTTTGCTCTAAAAGAAAGGTAATTTCATCTACTTTTCAGCTATTTTTGTCTCCCACTGCGCAAATGTGCGCAAATGAAATAAACTTAGTTTTTCTCCTTATTTTCAGAGAGAAATTGCACCTTGAAAATGGACTAAACAGCGAAAATTCATCAAGCGAGGAGGACAGAAGCCTTGTTGATGCCACCAATACCTCTGAACAGTGGCGGACGCGGGGGGAGGGGGGGTTAAAGGGGGCTATAGCCCCCCAGACCTCCGATTTTTACGGGTGGAGGGGAGGAGGGGAACAATTTTCAGTCAAACGCAGTGCAAGCCCGTGCCAAAAAGAATCCTGCGTCCGCCACTGCCTCTGAATGTACTGACTCATCAGGCTCAGAAATTGACTAATTTTTTTCATAGTTCTTATAACTGAATTAAATATTTTGTATTAATACCGATATATCTGATACTTCATTTGGTCAAATGTCCCGCTCAACCTGTGATGACGCAAATTATAGGAACAATTTGCTTGAAAACGGATTAAATTATTGTAACTTTCTCTATTTTAGCGACTCTGATTTTGATAAATGTAATTTGATGAAAGAGAGGGACAGTCACTGGTAAAATATAATAATAAAATAAAAAAATTAACAAAATTTGACTAAATATTTTCCCGTAAAACCCTATAGATGACTTTGCATTTTCAAGAATTATTCTTGAATTTATTTTTCAGCACCCCTCTCCCCACAATTTGACTCAAGTTACACTTAACATCAAAGAGAAATAGTATATTATAATATACTCATATTATACTAATTTACGTTCCGTCATAAACCCACTTATGAGCTTCATAATTTTATTCCCTATAAGTTCCCGATTAAATATATTTGTGGGGGGGGCGTCGAAGGCCCGAGCCCCCCTTGGATAGTTTCCCCCCGAAAAACTCTTTTAAAGATAGACTACCATGTTAGTAACAAATCTTCAAAGTTTTATTCTCCTATCTGTAATTTTTCCAAAATTATAGAATTTTGAATTTCTGAATGGGAAATTTTTATCCAAAATGAAACTTTAATCGACAATAACTTTGGAACAAAAAGAGATAGCGACCTCCGCTTTAAACGAAAATGCACTACTTTTTACACAGTTTTGATTGATGTGTCACAATATAGGGGTTACCGATGAAAATTTTTTAAGGGGGTAATTGGGGGGCCCCATTGTGTCCCTTCGAGGGGTCCGCAAAAATATGACAAATTACCTAAATATAGGCTACCCTAATGGTGATAAATCCCCAAAGTTTCGTTTCCTCAGCTGCATTTTTTCAAAAGTTATATAATTTTGAATAGCTAAATCGGCAAATGTCCACACTGTGCGCCGTGCCGCACTATGTGGGATTTGACCGATCCAGCTAGAAAAATGTCCGACCAATGACTTTCTTCCGCGATAAGCGTTACTCGAGGGTATAAAGGGTCGCTGATCACGAATCTGAAGTCAGTTTTTATGAATTTTAATGTCAAGTGCTCTAAAAGCCCAAAAACTGTCAAAATAATTTTATAAAGAAGAATAATGAAAAAAAAAATTATTCCTCTAAAAACAGGGGATCAGTTTTCGACAACGCTAATTAATGAAACGTTCTCATTAAATGAATTGGTCCTTTAAAAAAGTGCCCAGAATAATGAAAAAAAGGAAGAAAAAAAATTTGGGAAGTGCCCGAGATTCGTACTGCAAACTTTTCGGCCCAGGAGTGGCTCCGCAACCGACTGAGCTAGCGAAACGACATAACCAGTTTCCATCCATACAAGTAAGCGAGTATAGCAAATGCGCAGTACGTGGCGCGACGAGCTCTCACAAGCACTTCAAAGTGTGGTCTGAACTGGCGATTCTCACTTTTCAAATTGATCTTATTTTCGTGGGGGCACCTTGTGGCAACTACTGTTTTCATGGATTTGTTCTCTAAAATATGGGCTTTCACGTGGTGTAAACCAAGGTTCTGCCAAACGCCGCTTAATTTAGTTATTGTCCAATAAAGATCACGATTTACGGAAACTTGAGGAGTTGGAGAACGTTTCATTCGAGGCTTTGAAAAAACCATTAGAAAGGACATTGAGTGAATAAAATAGGATGCAAAATGATCAACAGACCATCCTCTACAACATGCAACCAACACTTTCCCCGAAACTGTAACACGTATACTTAAAATAGCATCAAATCTAAGGCTAAGAAAATGATCGTAGGAAATGTCGTATAACCAAACTACGGCGGAAGCCAATGTTCAAGCTGTTTTACACGAATCGTATCGAAGAAAATGTATAAACAATATATATATTCGTGATCAGCATACCCTCACCTTTTATTTTCAACAATTTTCGAACAATTTTAAGCAACTTGATTTTCGACTTTTTTCTAGCTAGATCGGGCATACCCCACACTGCTTTGAACGAGTAGGTACTAACATTATTTTAGACCCAAGTTAAATACTTGTTCTTCTTTTTTTTTGGGGGGGGGGGGCTCTAACCAGGGGAAGGGGGTGGGGGAAGGTCATAAGAACTCGACCACCGTAAAACGCTGTTAAGTGTGCTAATACAATGTATTTTGAGCTCCTTCCAATCGTTTTGCTTTAGTATACTATAGCCACTGTAGCTATATGTATGTATAATACTACGCTTATTACCGGTCACAAGATAAAACTGCGATCTATCGTATGCTTATTTTCTTCTTGGTTATTTTGCTGTAAATTTCATGCTACAATAAATGATGAAAATAGTGTCCAGAAAAAATGACACTCGCTACACGAACCGATTGTTTATATTTATATATATTTTTAGCACTACATAGAATCAAGAAAAAGATCGTTGACTTTCAAAAACTGATTCGAGCACTATTTTCGATATTGATCGGCTGCTTTTTAGCGCCGAAGTTGGTTTAATTCAATATTGAAGAGCGGTCAAATTGTGACGTAGAGCCGAAACATAAAAAATTCAAACCAAATAGAAATATTCCATTTTCTCTGTACTATGACTTTCAAAAGAAAGTACCCTTATAGTCGAAAATTCTTGTTGCTAAAATTTTTCCGTTGATTTCAATACAATTTTTGATAATACATGATGAACTTTAAACTAAGCATTCCGCTAAAGTCTTAAACACTTAGAAGCCGCAAAACTGTTGAAAGATTGCAAGGGCTGGCTGAGCCAAGAATTTGGCAACTGTGGAGTCTTCCCATTTGAATGTATGAGAAACAATCGATTCTTGAGGGGGCCATGGCCCAATTTCTAATAGCTTGTTTCTCATCCATTCAAATGGGAAGAATCCACAGTTGCCAAATCGCTGGCTCCGCCCATGAAAGATTGCCAAGATCTGAGATTCAAAATCTTAACCTGGGTACTTCATTTTGCAAGTCATATTATACATAGTAAACAAAGAAACCAGTGTGACAACAATCGACTCCCTCCGTTTAAACCCATGCAAAATAATCGATTCTTTGATTAGGCGCTGTGCCTCACACAGAATCGATCTTTTTGCACAGATTTAAATGGCAAAATAGCTGTGCCGTTTCTCTCGAACCGACACTCTTTTTCTCAGTCTCTCTCTCTCTTTCTTCCTATACTCTTCCTGACTCTTTGCTCGGTTTGACCAAAAGGGTGATGCACTCATGCACTCATGTTGGTTTCCGTGTTTTTCGTTTGTCCTTTTCCTCATTCTGTGACTCTTACCTTCCGGTTGCGTTGACCACCCCCTTTTTCACTTCTCGGCAGTTCGAAACTGAGTACCTCCTTGGCAAGGAAATCGAGAACACCAGCCCGTAGGGAAAATAAGGGGGTGGCAAGAGAGCACCCGGGGAAAGATGGGTGGTCGCCCGTCGCGTCGGGCCCACCGGAAGGTACGAGTCACAGAAAAGGAACAGAAACAAACGAAAACACGGAAACCAACATGAGTGCATCACCTTTCGGTCAAACCGAGCAAAGGGTCAGGAAGAGAAAAGAAAAAAAAAGAGAGAGAGAAAAAGAAAAAGTGTCGGTTCGAGAGAAACGGCACATAGCATTGTTGCCAGATTGCACGAACCGCTACTGAAAGAAACAACAAAATAAAGGGGAATTGGCAGGAGAACAACGATAATACTCACAACTCTCTCGGCCTTTTCGATTTGAAGCTGCACCTTAATCCTTTTGAAGCCCTCTCTCTTCATAGGTCGATTTCTCTAAATATTGGAACCCTTTTCCCGAAACCAGGAGCGATGATCTTTCTTGGATCGCAAACCTTGTCACTTCCAAATACTAAAAAGGTTTTAAAAACGATTGAACGAGTAGAATCAGGGGGGTGGAACGAAAGAACATAAAACAGTCAACGAATTAAATAATGTCAATGGACTCCTTAGATTTTGATTCAAGTAGGCAACCTGCAATACTTAGCACAATGAATGCAAGCATTGCGGATGGCCTACCTCCGCCAAAATCTAAGGCGTCAGCTGACATTATTTGATTCGCTGAATGTGTGGAAAACATAAAGTAAAGTAATGGCTGTTGCAAACTTTTGGTACAGTGCAGTGTCTTTGGAGGGTCGCTTTTCAGATAAAATCACTTGAAAATATCGCAAAGAGCATCAGAAACTTCCAAAATCCACTCACATAAACTCAAAAATTTGTTTCACAAAATTACACTGCTGTCCTTCTCTCTCTTTTCCCATTTGAACGCATGTGTTAGAAAAGGATAGAAGATGGGGGGGAAAATCACGTGACCAGGGCTGCCGATTTGCGTAGATTTAATGACATTTTTAAAGTCACCAATGATTCCACCGGGTTGAGAAAAGATTACATAGTTCTTCAGTGTATGACTGTAATGCACGAAAATACTCTGATCTGTATAATCTTTTCTCAGTCGGTGGAAACGCCGTTAATTAATTAAAATATACCGGTTGAAGAAAGATAAAAGACGCTAGTATTTTCGTGCATTACAGTCATACACTGAACTAAACTCTGTAATCTTTTCTCAACCGGTGGGATCTCCGGTGAATTTCAAAATGTCATTGAATCTACGCAAATCGGCAGCTCTGCACGTGACTGCTCCTAATCTGTCCTTTTCTACCACACGCATTCTAATGGGAGAAGAGAAAGAAGGATAAATTAAGGTAAAAATTAGCATAAAAGATCAAACATTTTTTTATGCACGACCCTAATGGGAAAGAATATTGGTTTCGGTCTGGTTTTTGTTTTGTGCTGTTGTATATAATGTATTAGCTATTTTTGAGCATTGAAATCCAGACGATTTCTCCGCCGTAAGTCGTTCTTTCAGATTGATTTGGCACCTCTGTCAGTGACGATGCTTTTGTAGCAAATTGAATTCCTCTATTCGTCCGGAGAATCGATTGTTACCCTTTTTTTTACTGATTTTCAAGCGCGTATTAGAGACGGTATTTGATGTTTTTGTTTTTCACAATTTGCGCATAGTTGATTGAAGTTTTGTAGTTTTAATTCCTATTTACTTTTTTGGTTAATCAGGGTTGGATTTGAGCAGTGGCGTCGCGTGCAATTTGGCAACAATGTATTCTATCCATTTAAACTCATGTAAAAGATCGAATTCAGGGGGTGCACAGTGCACAAGGATAATTCGATTTATTTAATGGGTTAAATGGAGCAGTTGCATTGTTGCCAGATGGCACGCGACGCCACTGGATTTGAGAATTCCACTCCGTTTTACATAGCTGCAAAATTTCCCTCTTGTCCAGTTTTGGCTTCTTCGCGGAGGAAGGACTATTTTTTCGTTTCTTTATGCAACCTGTAGCGGGAAACAACAACAAAGGACATGGCACAATCCTTATGGGAACTGGCTTGCCGCTAAATGTTTTTAAGTACATATTATAAATCGACAGATTATCACCTAAAAAGAAAAAGTTCTCACGGCACCAGAATGATCCCATGTCCAGTTTTTAGCTGTTAAAGCTCAAAGACGGGAACTACTTCTCTCGTGCGTCGGCGCGCAATAACCGGCCGCCTCACAATTCGGCTCAACGTAGAGTGTGGTCGGCCCATTTCGATCATTCATTCACCCGCTCGACTACCTGCCAAAGTCTCTCTTTCTATTCCACTGCTATCGTCTCTCTCTCCCTCTCCCTCACCCGCACACCGCACGCTAGTCATTACGAGAGATATGACAGTACACCAATCAGTGGCGTCGCGTGCCATCTGGCAACAATGCAACTGCTCCATTTAAACTCATTAAATATATCTAATTTTCCTTGTGCACTGTGCACCCCCTGAATTCGATATTTTACATGAGTTTAAATGGATAGAATACATTGTTGCCAAAGGGGTCTGTTGCACACTTCGGCTAGAGCGTTTTAAAGTAAAAATTCAAACGTAAAAAGCCGTAAAAATGACAATGTCAGCATCAGAAAACACCAAAATTCAGCAATAAACTCACAAATTGCGAAAAACACTAGACACTATTCACCCCTGTATCTTTCCACCACGTGCACGACTTTCGCGAGATTAGCGCGGCACATTCAAATAATCATGACCGTCTTTCTTCACAGCTGACTTTATCTTATATAATAAAAGGCGACCGCTGAGAATCGTCAAAAATCGCGTTTTACTATGATCTCGAGAAGGGGGGCATGCGGGACCTCGAAATTTCGCAAACGGGTCCTGCGCCACCAAACGGTGTGCACATCGTGCTTCTTTTCCCCGTTTTTTTTTTCATCCCTTCCCGAGGGTGGATTTTATCGCGGTGTTTTACCCCATTTTTGGCCCTATGGTATCTGAGACGTCGAAATTCCGGCCCCCGATACTGCTCCGGTTTTCGAAAGCGATCCAGCTCATCCGGATCGACCCAACCCTAAAAGCAACCCCTCCCGGGGGATCTACCCTTCGAGATGGGTTGTTTTGGATCGCGGAAACGGGGGTCGAAGACGTTGTCCAGGTGATCGAGACTTCGCACGAGGGTAGTCCCGAGCTCCGCGCGTGGACTTTTCCACTCGAATTCGCGCGCCGCGAATATCATCCCCCTTCCAGGGTGGTTTTCTGAAGGAAGCGATTTTACCGATTATTTCGGGCACCGGATCACTTTGGGCGGCGAAATTCTCAGTGAGGATCGTGCTCCGTCGGGGGTTTCCGTGAGACTTCGCTCATCCCCCCGATTCACATTCTACCCCCTGTTGGGGTGGGTTTTCTTATAGGGCGGAATCTTATCTCGGATTATACGGCTTCGCTGACAACTTAATACGACAACCGGAGTCACGATGATATGCTTTTCCGGTCCTCGAAAACGATCGCGCTCATCCGGACCGACCCGATCTTAAAAGCAACCCCTCACGGGCGATTTACCTTCCGAGATGGGTTGTTTTGGATCGCGGAATCGGTGGTCGGAGACGGTGTCCATGGTGATCGAGACTTCGCACGAGGGTGTAGCCTCGGACTCCGCGCGTGGAGTTTTCCCCACTCGAATTCGCGCGGCTCGAATATCATCCCCCGCTAAGGGTTGTTTTTTGGAAGCATCGGTTTTACCGATTATTTCGGGCACGGGATCACTTGGGGTGGCGAAATTTTAATTGATAATCGTGCTCCGGTCGGGGGTGATCGTGCGACTTCGCTCTTCGCCCCGATTCTTTTTCTACCCCCTGTTAGGGTGGGTTTTCTCATCGGACGAATCTTATCTAGGAATCTACGACTTTGCTAACTACTTAATAACGCATCCGGAGTCACTCTGATATGCACGAATCGATCTTTGCACATCCAAACCTGTCCCATCGTTAAAACTACCCCTCGCGGGGGGTTCATTCCCGAAATCAGGTCGGTGGGCTTCTCGAAAAAAATCGGCGACAGCCGCGTTGAAATTGAGTTCGTGCAGAACTCTTCAGTAGGCGTAGCAGAACGAATCCACGTGCAGCGCTTCAAATTTTGAACTACCCTTTATACTGGGGCTGTTCGATTCTCGCGGAGTGGCTTCGGAGCCTAGAAAGTGCGAAGGCCGAAAGTTCTGGTTTTTCGCGTGTTGTTTTTCTCCTAGACGATGCGGGTGGAGGTTTTTTTTTCAAGCGGTTTGAACATAGGCGGACCGTATCAGGGGCTAGGGGGAGCTGTAGTCCCCCCACTTTATAGGGTAGAGGGGCTAAAAATCGGGAAAAAGTCGTCATTTGAGACTTGAAAAGAAAAAAAAAAAAAAAAAAAAAAAGGGTCATCACTTTTTAGCCCCCCCCTTTTTTTTTGGTCACGGTCCGCCTATGGGTTTGAATAACATCCCCTCTTGAGGGGTAGTTTCATTTTTTAGGGGTTTTTTGCCAACTTCTGGGACTTTAAGTTTCTTTAAGAGGTATATTCCTGGATTCTTTTAGGAGTGCGCCGTGCGAAAAAATATTTCACTTACAAACGCAGGGAATATTCTGCGAGGGTAGGGATTCTTTTTTTTATTTATCCTTCGCAGATTAATGGATTTTCTCCTTAGCTCGGGTTCTGATGTATACGATAAATTGGAAATGCATGTTGCTTGGCAACGTCAATCATTACTCACATCTTAGCAATGATATTGTTACCAGTTCGAATGCCTTCCGATTTCTTTATACATGTATCATGTATCATCTGCTGTTTTAGAGTTGCTCATAGGAATCAATGCAAAACATACAATTTTTAACCTTTCATTTTCTTTAAACGTGTAATTGGCGCGTGGGAAGATCAATTAGTCACCGCAACGTCACTTGCATTCTGCCAATGCTGCACTTTGTCCCTTTTAAGCTTATGTATATGTTCGTATCCAAGGAGCATAGGCGGAACTAGGAATTTTTTCTGGGGGGGGGGGGCTGAGTTCCAAGGGATCTTAGAGACACCTCAAGACCGCCCCCCTCCAAGAGGGGTATACCATGACCAACCCCCCCCCACAACTTATTTAGGCGTATGATGTACTTACAGTTACAGTCGACGAATAAAATAATGTCAGCTAACGTCCTGGGACCAATAAATGTATGGTCACACGGTCCTCGGCCTCAAGTCAGCCCCAAGTCCGCCTTAAGTACTTCAACAAGCATCGGCCACCAGCCAACGGACCGCATCGGACCGTTTCAAAATGGCGCAAACACAAAACTAACCTCAAAATAGCACTTAGGGTGGGTTAGAGAGGCTCTAGACCCGCCCCAAGTAACGTAAAGTCGGGAGCGGACCCAACATTCCGATGTGCCGTTAAAGAAATGTGAGGTTAGAATCGCCATTTTTAGGTACGACCTAAAGCCCGTGTGTACCGTACATTTATTGGTCCCTGGATTTTGACTTAAGTAGGCCACATGCGATGCTTTTTACTGTGATAGGTATCGCAGGTAGTCTACTTGAACCAAAATATAAGGCGGCATCTGACATTCTTTTGTCGACTGTAAGTACCTCCATCATACACACCTAAGTTAAGATATGAAATAAATTGTACTCATATAGCTATTAGCTGGGGTGCGAAACAATTAGGCAATCACAAAATTAAATGATAAACATCATACACTGTAATATATTTTTTTGTTGTTGTGGGTAAACGTTTTTTTGTTTCCAAAATTTTCTGGGGGGGGGGGCTTGGCAGACCTCTGGGGGGGGGGTGTCGATTGCCGTCCGAGGGCCTCTGGCTCCAAACAGACTCTGATTCAATGCATTTTCCCCATAAGCGGATTTTTGAACGGAAATTTAGACTATTAAATCAAAAAATCAATGCGACCTTTTTGCGATTATAAGTTCTACATCTTCGAAAATGCTTCATTTTGCCTGGTTTCACCCGTGAAACTGCCAAAATCAACAAGATATTACAGATTAAACGATGCATTTGGAGGTTGGAATCACCAAAATGTTATTGTTGTTGGTGTGGAATTGGCGGGATTTCGGGCGATTCTAACCTACAAATGCAACATTTAATCTTTAAAATCTTATTGATTTCGGCAGTTTTAGTCAAGGAACCAGGCATAATTAAACATTTTCGAGGACGTAGAATTCATAACCGACAAAAGGTCGCATTAATTGTTTGATTTAATACCCTAAATCTCCGTACAAAAGTTCGCTTTTGGGGAAATTACATTGAACCAGAGTTTGTTTAGAACTAGAGGCCCTCGGACGGCAATCGATACGGTATATCGCTCTACTAAAACAGTCTACAGGGTGGCGCAAAAGTCCGTCCCCCCCTTTTATTTTTTGAACGGCTGCAGATGAAAAATTGAAACTTTAGGGTCTTCCATAATTTTTTGAGAGCTTTCGCGTGAGGGGGTCAACATTTCCAAAATCACTCCCCTTAGGGGGGAAAGGGGGGACTCAAAATTTTCAAATGGCTACTCCTATCTTGTGATAGCTAATTCAAAAGAACATTAAATTCTAAGACTTTTGGCGCAAACCGGAGGTCAATATCGTTTTTCGTTTTCGATTTATTGAAGATCAAAGTTCGATTTGGACCCATTTTCTAAATATCATTACTTCTATGTAAAAAGTCGGAATTTAAAAAAATCAGTAAACTAAAATACTGTAAAAAGCAAGTACTTTCCTGAAAAAATACAGCTGTGGCATAAATTATTCAAAGCTTGATTTTACAGCCCCAAAAATTTCTAACGTTTTTTACATTTCCAGGGGGGCTGTCTCAAAAAATTTCCCAAAGACGGACCCTATCAAGTGAGACGTCGATAAAACAGGCGTAAAAAAAAGAGAATTTTGGCGCAAACCAAAGGTCAATAGCATTTTTCGAATTCGAGATATCGATCTTTGAAAATCTACCTTTGACAATAAAAAAGAAAATAAAGGGGGGAGAACGGACTTTTGCGCCTCTCTGTATACTCCAAACTTTTTCACAAATTTGAATAGAAGGCCTGCAACGTTGCTAAATTGCACGCTACACCACTGACAGGATCAAAAAAAAAAAAGGGGAACAAAGCAGAAAAGAAAAGAGCAAAAGGAGTATTAATAAAAACGAAAAAAAAACAACAACAAAAAACCATTGAAAACACCACAAGAAAAAAGAAACAACAAAAAACGAGTAAAACAAAAAAAGAAACCGCAGTACCCGTCGGTAGCCCGACGGGCAATATGCTAGTAAGCAAATAAACAGTAAACACTGACGGCGTCTCGTCTGTTCGAATTTCTTACGTCTCAATATCCTCAATTCCTCACAATAGATTGTGAACAATAACACACAGGAGTTCCGAGGATGATGATTGAAGTTGGAATCATACTTGGAACTCCAGTGTGTTATTGTTTCATTTTGATAAGTTTTTTGACACAAATATCAGTTTCCGTACCTTTCACAACCTTTTGTGAGAAAATTGAGGTTATTGAGACGTAATAATTCGAACAGACGCCGCCAGTGTTTACTGTATGATTTAGAGTGAGTAGACTTCTCAGGGACCAATTAGTGTTGCGTCCTCACGGTCCCGCACGCAGAAAATTTGGTGAGCACTTACGGGGGTATAAACTACACGCAAACATACTTACGTGCGCACCGGCCATCCAACGTCTTTCGGAGGACCGTCAAGCCGTAACAGTATTATATAAGAAAAAATCAATTATTATTATTCAAAAAAAAAAATAATAATTGTTTTTTTTCTTTTTTTAAGGCGATGAACGGCGGCAAGTTTTTGCGTTTAAAAATACAAAATAAAGAAATACATCCCTCAAAGTTTTTCCTTCACTAAATTCGCCGCAGATGGATAGTGTTGATTTTGAAAAATGATTAACATTTGCCCTGCTGGATGCCCCATCGAGGAGACTTGCCGTTCCCATCATATCATATCTTTGAGTGGATGCATTGGAAATGCTTTTTGTGACAGACATAATTACCTGATGCCGTCTGCTTGCACCTGGAAAGGTTTTTGATAGGATAAAACTTACAAAAAATTTTAAAAAACTCCCTCTCAATTTCAATTGCAAACAATAGTTTACTTTTTTAATCAAAACATAACGGAACACTCCCGGTTTTTTTTTTTACTGCGATTAGCCATCACAGCTCGAATGTTCCATCGAAACGAAACGATCATTGACATAGCAACCGCCAAACCTCACAATTCTCAATCAATAAGGTCTCTTCTAGACCAGTGGCGGCTCGTGCAATTTGGCAACAATGTCTTGCCTTCATTTGATTGTATGTAAAATGATCGATTCGAGAGTGAAGCAGCGCTTCACCAACAATCGATTGTTTGACATAAATTCAAATGGAGGCAGTCCATAGTTGCCAAATTGCACGAGCCGCCACTATTCTAGACCGCGACCGTCTGTCTTGGCGATCAGTTTAACGAATTTTAGTCACTTAATCAGGTGGAATCAACGCTCGCTATACCATTCATAATCTGCGCATGAATACAACATTCTCGGTGGTGTGGGTTATTGCGGTTTTAGACCAACCTTGAACCTATAATAGAGGTGCTACAACCCCCCCTCCCCCCTCCCCCTCCCCCCTCCTCCCCCCCCATGATTGATCCGCTAGAACCCGTCTGATTGCCCTGGCCCGCTTACGGATGTGGGCCTCAATAAAGTGCGGTAAAAAAGGTCCTCTCGCCATATGGATGTTCAGGACTTCCGACTTGTCATAAAATGGCGTCGCGTGCGTCGCACTATGGTCTATGATGGGTATCTAGCTAGACAAAAGTCGATTTTTGGAGGTCGGAAAAACGGAAATCTGACAACGTAGTGTGATTCCCTACACCTTTGTGCATCTTTATCTCGAATTTTTCCGACCGATCATGTTTGGTAAGGTTGCAACATGCGTTTAAAGCAACGCGCGCAAGATGTGTTTGTATACTTTTAGGTGCTATTGGTTTCTAGCCATTGCAATCCCCAGACAAAAATCCCCCCCAGAGAGAGGGAGGGGGGGGGGGTTGTAGCACCTTTATTATAGGTTGGACAAAAAGTACGATTTTTACTTAGTTACTTTATTTTTTCTTCAAAATTAGAACTTGTCGATCCTTCCTGATGACAAGGCGAATACATTCATCTATATATATATTTCGTTTAAGTCAATAATTTGGAGTTTTTAGAGACTGTTTAAGGTCGGTACCAATTTTTACTCAAAATTGACGAGAATTTTAGGCTTTAAGGCCACGTACGGTTTTTTTGGGCCCCCGGATGCCCACGTTTAGAGTGGCAAGGAAATGTTCCTAAGGCCTCTGGGAACACGTTTTTTTAATATGCGAATGTCGTCTTTTGTCGTCCTTACAAGTTATGAATTTTTTTTTCCCTTGGAGAACTGAGCGGATAATGGGGGACTTTGCCGTTGCGTTGACGTGGACGAACAATCTTCAATCATCAAAATAGTAAAAAACTAATAACTGTGAAAAACCCTTTTTGGGAACTCGTAAAATTTTACACTACATAGATTCTCTGTGATCTTGAAACTTCCGACCCAAGAAAAATATTGAGCGGGAAACACCCCCCCCCTCACTGCCATCAACTAGCTGAACCCTCAACATAAAATATTGGCATCTTCTACATGGGTGGGCAAAAGTAACGCACAACCTCCCTCAAAATTTTTTCCTGATTCATATTTTGAGAATCGGTTTCTGCCAATCTTTTTTATTCAGGGGGCTAATCTGTTGGGTTATGTTGGGTGCCCCCTCATTTTAGGGGGGGTAGGGGAGGGGTCACGGGGGCTAAATCGAATATTTCAAATAGGGACCCCATGTTTTTTCCATACTTAGAAAGAACATTAAATTCGAAGCATTTTGGCACAAACCAAAGTTCGATACCTTTTGTCGTATTCGATATATCGAAGTTCAAAGTTCGATATCCACCCATTTTCCGAAAGTCATTGCTCCCCTTTAAATGAAGCAAATTTAATAAACTTTGGATGCATAATGTTCTACTAAACAAGCACTGTAAGGAAAAAAATACGACAGTTCCCAAAAAATTTGCCCATACTTAATTTCTGGGCCCTCGAAATTTTTTCGATTTATAAAAAAATTGGAATACCCGATTTTTTTTTCAAAAAAAGGTCAAAATGTAGGATAACGGACTGAAAATCGCATGTTTTATTGCACTGACGGCTGAGAAACCAGAAAAATTTCCGATTTTCACCACCGCAACTGCATTAGAGGACTTTTGTCTAGCTAGTTGGCTCGCGTAGACCATAGTGCGTCGTCTTTAACATCCTTCGGGTGAGAGAGCCACTTAAGTGAAACTGGCGTTGGGTTCAGGGCTTACAAATTATTCAGACAGATAGTTCTAATTCTTTAACATCAGTGAGGTGGGGTCTCGACGGATGAAAACTGCGGATTCACAATTGGACGACTAGAACAAAGGGGCCGTCCGTCCGGAATATTTCTTTGAACCGATACTTACAAATTTATTAGGATTAATAATTATATTTAAGTGTGAAAACTAACAGCTCTAAAGTGAAGACAACGTAACTTAACAGTATACCCGTTGACAAACAAAAGAATCCGAAACTCAAATCAACCAGAGAGAAGGCCCGCCGATTACTTTTTTCCTCAGGGGTTTCCAAATAGTAAATATCAGTTCGTCTTGATTCAACAGGAAGAAAGTCCTGAATAATTTTGCTGATACGCCCACTTTCAGCGAGCCTTAGAATAAACGTGTTTAATTTATTTGCATAAAAAGAATATTTTAAAAATGAATATGAGAACGGGTACGTCATTAGGAATTCTTCTGCACGGTGATACTCTCGGAGACCAGGTGACGGCCAGAGAGCTCGTTTGGAATTATGAATTTGTTTCACAACGAAAACAGGCAAATAGAATAAATATACATCATTCTGTGAGTTTCCTGATCTGATGTTTGACAATGTCTCGAGAATTTTTTCGTCACCATCTTTATAAGTGATCTTCGAACACTCCAGCTCAGTTAAATTACCGCTTGAATTATTCGGGTACTCAGCATTTTCCACAATTCTCGCTAGAACCATTGTATCTTGCCAATAGCTATCAGTCAACCTTTGTGTCATCGGACGATAAGTCGAGTCAGAGTTGAATATTTTTTGATGAGTTATCAAACTTTCAGATTGTATCCGAAACTCTGACTTTTTCAGTTCTTCGACGGTATTCGTGTCGGGGTATCGCACTCCTCGACTTATCAAGGTCACCATTTCGCTTTGTAAAGTGACCGCAAGGATCATAGTCGCTAACGAGATGGTCAAGAAGAGCAGTTTTCCACCGCGTAGCTCAGCAAAACATACTCTCTCCTGACTAACGCCTAAAAAGTAACGATAAATATTGCATTGATTAAACGCATTTTTTAATTTTGTGATATCGTGTTCAGAGAACATGGACGTGAATGCAGATAAAATAATTTTTCTCAAAACGAGATGTAGGAGGAGGCAGAAAAAATAAGTGAGAATAATCATCATCCAAACAGTAGTGGAGTAACTTTTGAATGGTACCAGATATTGAGGCATAAATCCTTGACGTGGTGCTATGAAAAATAGCGCTCCTGAATCGAGGGGCCAGGATACTTCATAGTTCGAAGGATTTTCTATCCTAGCACCCTCTCCAAAAATAACTAGATCAAACCCAAGTCGCAACCCTGCTGAATAGTTCTTAGCTGAAATTAATCTTCTACCGTGCTTCTCTTCTTCCTTCGTTGTCACATATTTTAGAGTTCCGTACAAACTTTTGGCAAACTCTTGGACGAGATGATGGATTATTTGGTCCCCAAAATTCTCATCAAAAGCATAAGAGTCAACGGCTTCCTCAGCAAAATAAACAGACAATCGTTTTTTTCTTTGTCGAAGATACCGAATAATCAAAATACCTCCCGTTTTTCGACGTGTAAGTCAGTATGTTTTCATCGAAAGGATCATATTTGTGACAAGTTTTACCTTCTAGACAGATCACAGCCCTAAAACCTTGAAAAAATTTGCCAGAAGAATTGAAATATGAGACTCAGATCACATGACAAAGGCACGGTTGTAAAGTTGTGACTTTCAAACATCAAATATCTCATTTTAAGACCGGTTGAATTCGTTGAAGGTTCGGCCACGTCTTTCTTAATGAAGAATATCAGGTTGTTTTCACTGTTGAAAATCCTATTTGAATACAAAAGATTCGTCCGCTTAAAAACTTTATCCGACAGTTTGGAGCCTGGTTTGAAATCGCTATCAGTTATAAACAAATGAGAATCGCAAAGGAACCGCGATCATTTGCGGCTAGATCGGATTTATATTGAACGCAGTTATGTGGTTGAGGCTTTGGTGTAAGTGTCCAGGATCTCTCACTGTCGTTTGCAATTGAAACTTTGGTATTTTTTATTTGCGTTTGCTCCACATAACCAAACACGAGACTCAAGATATCTTGACAGTCGTTCATGACGAATAAAATGTTTATGGCGCGGTTTGGAGCCACAGTTTGTTCAATATCATTCAGATGATTAGCCTGAACTGTAGGAATATAACTTGTTTGCAACAGCTGAACTAGACGAGTCGTCGAAGAGGAACCCCCGAAATCGAAGATGTGAAAAAATGATGAATCGGATACTTTCAAAGTCTCACGACAAACTTCGCCGATGAATTCGATCTCTTCATTCATAGGGAAAGCTTTGCTTTTGGGACTACTATCTATGCACCATAAGAAATAATAAGCGGAAAATAGTATGACCCGTTTCATATTTCGATCGTGGAACTTTTTTTTGACGAGGATGGAGCATTTGTAAGGCGTCAAATTATGTATCAAGTCATCAGAATGAAAGACGAAAGAAACCACCACTTTTTGGCTCCAGTTCTGATTAATAAGATCTGAAAAAGGGGGATCCACCAGACTTTAACTCGCCATAATTTTTGAAGAAAGAGAGGTATGGACATTCAGTGTGCGCGAAAATGCAACATTTTTCACAAGCTTATCACTAATGTGTATCACAAGGTAGGTATTAAAGGACAAAATAACATTGATGGAATGAGGGGGTTAGGTTTGAAGGTGGCTCTTCTACTCCGTGAAGCTCTCAAAGTCCAATTATTGACTGTTGCGGCACTAAAGCCACTTCAACTTCAATGGTGGCTTCAATTTAAAAATGGTCAATTTGATTGGTCCATAGATTTCATTTTAAAGATATTCTTAAGAGGGGTCTTTGGTTTCCTTATTACAAGTATAGACTTCCCCAATATTTCTGAGGTTTTTCATATCATAACTTTAGCATAGTAAAAAATAATGACTTCTGGTTTGTGGCAAAATGTCTCAGCCTTCAATGCTCTGTTCAATGATGTATCATAAAGTAGGAGTCAATTGATCTCGTTTTAATCCTTAAAATGCTGGACCTTCCTCTAACCCCCCCCCCCCCCTTTGAATGATTCAATTTTGTTCTTTTCACGGAGCCAATAGAGTAAGTTTTATAATCAAGTCCTACATTTTCTTAAGTCCATCTTGATTCCTTTAAATCACTGACAAGGCTCAGAGCTCTCAAAACATCCCCTCTGCTCTTCCGGGGCACGGTCATTGTAATTTAGAATGGAAAAACGGGCTTACGAGTAGACCTGTCGTTTTGGTGGATTTTATTCGCTCACAAGACACAGGGCTCTCAAAACGTCCCCTCTGCTCTTCCGGGGCACCTCCGATGTAACTTTAAATGGGAAAACGGACTTACAAGCAAACCTGTCGTTTTGGTGGGCTTTAATCATTATATTAGTTTTGTCTGGCTAGCTCATGTATTCGGTGCACAGTGCGTTGCGTCGCGTTGCGTCGCGGTGGTACTCCCTATAAAGAGTTACCACTTAGGGACTCAAATGCACGCGTACAGTTGGGAATGAAACGAAGTCAGGCAACTTCAGGAGGTCAGCCACCCATTACTTTTAACTTAATGACCTCAAGCATTGCAGATGCCTTATTTCAGTCCTAACATAATGAAGTTGGGTGTCATTTTTTCTGCCTCTGATAATCAGTTCTAAGAACATTTAACCGATAAATTTTTTTATTTTGAGTACCGTAAACTTGGTCGTTAATGAAAAAGCTTTTACCCTCTGTCCGACCTGTCGAATAGCAAAGCTTTACAACGGTAAACAGCTCGTTCATGACAAATCCTGTCGGTTAACAGACGTTTCGTCCCCTTTTTTCTCGTCCGCTCGATTTTTTGTCCTATGAAAATTGGTCCTTGATAATTCGTCCAATCAAATTTCGTCCTGTAGAACAATTGGTCCTTTTATTATTTTTGTCCTCAACTGCAACGTCCATGAGTTTTTAGTCCAATTGTTTTTTTTTTCCAAAGTATGTCTTTTGTCCTGTAATTTTAGTTCAATTTTGTGTATGTCCTTAAAAAAAGTTGGTTTCGTCCAATACTCCTTTTCGTTAGTTTACAGGTGAAATAAAATGAAGAAGTAGACTTCCACCAAAAGCAAATTAATATTGTATTATTACTAGGTGTTTTATTAAATTTTTCTTTTGAGAAAATGCAATGCCCAGAAAAAACAGTGAAAAGAAAAATTTTTTATTGAGCTTCATCGCTAGATAGCATCATATAGGATCTTCTTTCGACGAAATCTTTCCTTCAGAAGAGGTTTCTTAGAGGTTTAATAGACTTATAAGGTAAACCAACGCGGTTAACTTGATTTTTATTCTTTTGTGACAGTGCGTGCCATCTGGCATCTGGCAACGGTTGCATTTAATCCATTTAAGCTCATATAAATTTTAACTCATGTAAACTCTATTTTATAATTATGGTGGTAGAACCCAAATTGAATACGTTCTCTGGCATTGAAATAAAGACTCACAAATTTTACCTGCGTAAACCAACGACAACAAACATAAATTTGTATTGGACGAACCAAACTTATTTTTGAGGAAAAAAAACATTGGACTAAACTCACAGGACAAGAGACATACTCTGGACTTAAAAATAATTGGACTAAAAACTCATGGACGTTACAGTCGAGGAAAAAAATAATGAGTGGACCAATTGTGCTACGGGACGAAAATTGAAAGGATAAATTATCAAGGACAAAATGTCGTGGACGAAAAAGAAGGGACAAAAAAAAAAAGTGGACGAAAAAAAACAGGACGAAAAGTCTTGTAACCATCCTGTCGCGTCCTTTACATTATTTTTCATAATTCATAGCTCAGAACCTTTTTCAGATCATTTCCTGTTTTTTAAAACTTTGCTGACGAGTACCCTCACCATTTGAAGGTCTCCCCAAACGGTACTTTTCGAAGGAGGAAAGAGAAATAATTTGTTTTCATTTTCAGACACTCCTTCTGCCTCTTTTCTCAACAGGATCGTTCTTCAATTTGAGGGGGAAAAATAAAATTTAAAGCATCAACAAAACCAAGGACAGGCCTTAATGGTTAATACTGAACGACCGAACACGATGGAATTTCGGTCATTGTTGTTTTTTTTAGCATTTTACAAAGAAGATAAAACCCCCTTAAGTCAGGTCAGTTGATAGAACTATACTGGTTCGATAAATCAGTAAGAACTGACAGATGACAAAATAGAACCTAATAAGTGTCACTGTGCGCCAGAAATCGAGTGCCAAACTTGCGCTTTAATACGAATACCCCTCCTCCCCGCCCCCCTGTACTGTCTGAAAAATGTCGATTCCCTGGAAAGGTGTAAACTTGAAAATGATGGGACCTATTTTTCGGCGTTTTATGAAATTTGAAGTCGTCGCAGCCTCTTTGAAATTTAAAAAAAAAAAAAAAACAAGCAGGGAAAATTCCAACACGCAGGTGTTGGAAAAGCGTGCCACTAAAGTCTGAACAGCTTTAATGCTTTTGCTAGCAATGATAATAATTAGACAGCATTCAACATGGAGCTGATCTCGAGAAAATTGAGTCCAAAGTTGAAGAGCTAGCATTTAAACAAAAAACTTGGAATTACTTACGTTTTGATTTCATTCAACTACCGTGTTGTGTTTTTGCATTTCAACACCGGAAAAGTGGAATTTACTACGTAGGAAAGGTTCTTAATTTTTAGCGTTTAAAGTGACTTGGTTCCTTTCTTCTTTTTTTTTTGGCATAATCACGAAAAACGAAACTCTAAGAGAAACCAAACGGCAGAGTTGGTTTACACTGTTGATTATTTTAAAATCCGTTAATCCGGACTTAAGTCCGTTCCCAATTCTATAAAAGGAACCAGTGGCGGCTCGTGCAATGTGGCAACAGTGGAATCCCTCCATTTAAACCTATGTAAAACAATCGATCTTCA